>JABWTJ010000109.1:723334-1434168 GCA_016801875.1 Solanum sitiens
GAATCGTATTTCATATTTTCTTAGGTGGATGATTGAAAAATAAAGTATATCAAATAAGAAAACGATATTCAACAACAAAATGAAATATTAATAGTAATGAACGATTGATCGCTAGTAAGCAAACAATAGTGATTCAACTTTTTATTCATATAATAACAACTGGAGAGAATTGAACAATCATTCAAGATTAGGAGGGTACGAAAAGAAAAAATGATTAATATTGAAAGTGACATTCTCTAACGCCTCTATGAATGAAATAAACTTGAGATTGATTTTTTTTTACAAAGACAATTTGAAGAAGTGTATGTCGAATATTGTGGTTACACACAGCATACAATTCAAGATTGTTAAATTTTAAGATATTGATTGAGTTATCTGGATAACACCTGCATTTGAAATTTCATGCTTTAAGCATAAAAAGTTTTTGTACCTTTTCAGGTTCATAAATATGCAAATAAATACAATTGCTCTATTGGATGGTTTGAGGTTGGTGAATCAAGGTTGATAGGACTAGATTTAGTTCACCAAGCTATGGAGAAGGTGAAGGTGATTCAAGAGAGGTTGAAAATGGCGCAGAGTCGTCAAAAATTCTACACATATGTTAGGAGAAGGCCGTTAGAGTTCGAGGTAGATGATTGGGTGTATTTGAAGGTTTCACTCATGAAGGGGGTGATGAAGTTTGGTAAGAAGGAAAAACTTAGTCCCCAAAAAATTGGACCTTATCGCATAGCCAAAAGGATTGTCAATGTAGCTTATGAGTTAGAGCTACCTCAAGAGTTAGCAGCAGTTCATCTGGTGTTTCACATCTCTACGTTGAAAAAGTGCATGAGCGATCATCATTGATCACACCAACTGAGAATATTGGGATCAAGGATACCCTATCTTACGAGGAGATTCCGATTCCGATTCTAGATCGCCAAATTTGCAAATTTAGGACAAATGAAGTAGTTTCAGTCAAAGTTCTTTGGAGGAACCAATTTGTTGAGGAAGCTACTTGAGAAGCCTAAGAGGATATGAAGAAGAGATATCACATCCCATTGAATCTGGAGAAAATGCAGATCAAGGTACTAATTCTCTTCTTAGTACTCTTTAAATTTTGAATAAGCATGTTATTTGCTGCATTTGCTTGTTGGGTGTTTAAACTAGATGTTACCACCCTTAGCCTAGTAAGAGTAGCCTCATTTGAGGACGAATATTTCCAAAGAGGAGATATTGTAACATCTCACAACTTTAACTAGCTAAGAATAAGCTAAGAAACATGAAAACAATTATTTTTGGAAAGTATGAGGAAATCTGGAAAATTGATAGTAAGTTAAAGTTGAGTTATGGACAACTTCAGACGATCATAACTCCTAGATCAGGAGGAGTTAGGTGTATTGCAGATATGGTTGGAAAGGTCTTGGAACGATCTTTCCAATGCCGTCAAGTTTGGACGATTTCGAGTTCGTATGAGTGAGCTATGCCTTTCGAAAGTTGGGCTGTTGGATTAAGAAAAGTCCAATTCGGATTTAGGAAGGGCAAGATTGTCTTTTCCATACCTAATTAAATTAGTTTGTTTTAAGGGATTAATTGGGGTAAAAGCAAGACTTGGTTCAGTTTAGAAAGTTGAGAATTTACGTTGGGGCTTTTGGAGAAAGAATGCAATAGGAGAAGAAAAGGAGAAGCAAGAATTCCAAGAAAACGATCGTTGATTGTGGATTTCTTCGGGGATGATCCCTAAAAAGGTATGTCAGTCTCTCATAGCGATTGAGTTCGTTCACCCACGTGCCAAACGTGTTTAATCCAGTGAAATTCATCCTAAAAAGGGTTGAAAGTTGATGTTCTCCATTTCTATTCTTGAATTTAAGTGTGTTCTTGAATTGCGTTGATTGTTGGAGTTTTTGAGACCTTTAAGTTGAAGTTTAGAGTTTCATTGAGTAAGATTCGTGAGTACTAATTTGGGTATCGATATCAAAAATGATTTTGAGAAACATATTCAAGTTTAGGCGAATTGGGGTTGAAAAAAGAAGAAGGAAAAAGTCAGACAACTTACCTGAAATAAGTCCGCGTCGCAGAATTATTCCCCCAGTGAGCACAAAAAATCAGCTCCGCGTCGTGTGGCAGGACGCGGACTCCTCTGTCTAAAACTTAAATTTCGTGAATATCTTCTGGGAGTATCGTCGCGTCGCGGACTTGTTCCACTACATTGATTTCATAACTTTTCTTAAGTTTAGCTTTTCGAAATCATTCCTAAACATCAAGAGGTCCTCCCAAACACAAATCATACTCCTTGAATCCATAATTCAATTAAAGGATCGAGTAAGAGTTAAATTCAAAGTAAGAGACAAGATCAAAGTTGAGAGTCAAGTAAACTAAGTTCATTAAAATTTTCAAGAGTCTTTTTACAAATGTTTTAACTTTGTTTTAAGACTTAAGAGTTAAGTTCAGTAAAGAGTAGTTGAAGTACTTTCTTCAACGGAGTATATGGGGACTATGTATTTCTAAGGAGGTTTGAAAGAAATGTTTCACATTTAAACAAGGACGAAAACTGAGATTTTCAAAGAGCCTTCGGGCTAGTTTTCAGAAAAGAGTAATAGCTTTCTAAATAAAACAAGTAGGGAAACTGAGATTTTCAAGATATCCTTTGAGCTAAGTTTTGAGCACTAATCTCAAATCACAGAAGAAGTATGTTTTTGTTTAAATAAACATAATAGTCAGTATATTTTGGGAGTAGTATTGAGCACCGAATTGAGGGAGAGTTCAGACAACTCAAAGCCACATAAACCATGAAGCCAACATTGGTAGAAAAGGATCATACTCTTAAGATGAATCCATTTCGAAATAGACTAGTGGATCCATTTGGAAGTTCATGTCTTATACCTTTGGCCGGGTATAGGATGCTATGACAGCGTGAGGTAGATCGTTGTATCATCACTTTAGCTCTTAAGTGATGGTTGTCGGTTAGAGAAACTCCCACAGAAGTTATTGTATTTTTATATACATTAGTTTATTTGTATTTTTACATACATCTCAGAGTTAATTGTATCTATGTATACATACAGAGTTTACAACATGTTTTTAAACAACTTTTCTTTATATTACACTTGTTTTAAACTGCTTTATATTGAAATGAGTTCAATTAAGTGTTCATGAGTTGAGAAGAGCCAAGGTAAGTGTTTCGTTCATATTCTTTTTCAATTCTATGTTGTTTAGCATTCCAACTCGCATACTAGTACATTCAATGTACTGATGCCAGTTGGCCTACATCGTATTACGATGCAGACAAAAGTAACGAGGATCGGCATCCAGCGCACCGTTGATTCAGTTGAGCACTCTAGAGTCAGTTGGTGAGCCTCTTTGCATTCCGGAGGACTCCTTTTATTTCTTTCAGTATTTCTTTCTTTATTAGGATGTTGTGGGGTTCGTCCCAACATCCATCTAAGTTGTTTTTAGAAGCTTCATAGACAGTTAGTAGTTCAGTTGTGTTTACATTATTACTTCAAATATTGTTTAAAGACTTTGAGTTGTCATTTGGGCTAAGCACTTATATATCTTTGAGTTATATCTCTTATGGTTAAGTCTTCCGCTGAGTAAGTAAGTCAGGCCAGGGGTCCGCTTGGGGCAAAAAGTGGTCTTCGAGTGCCAACCACGTCCGGGGTGCTGGCTCGAGACGTGACAGATATTTTGTGTAAATCTCATATTGAGATGGGTGCAGATAAGATGTTGAACAGAACTTCCAATACAAACTTTCTAATAGCAGATCGAGGATTTGAAGTTAATTTTGAAAGCCCTGAAACAAATAGGTTCAGTAATGATTAGAGTGATCATGCTTTATGTTTGTCTATAATATGACCGTGCGAGGAATTGATCATACGCTCATGTAAATTCAAATGAGGGTGATGATAGTTTTGCAAACTATAGAGTGAAGGCTATATTAAGTATACTGCAAACACAATCTGGTATAGTTATAAATTTTATTGTTATTTTACCGAATAGCTTATACTAAGTATGCAAGATGATGTTAGCTGCTGCAATATGCTATTTGAAGAATTTGTGAGTCAAATTAAACTTTATGAGTGAAAAGACATCTCGATAGTACAATCTATATAGTCAACATCTAGTCGCTTTAAGCTAGCCTCGCACACTACCCTTACATAGGCTGGATCATCGTGCACTTCCCTGTTTCCTCTGTGCTCTCTTATCATTTGATGCTAAAACAAGACCAAATTTTGTTGTTAACTCAACTCACTCTCTTATCCCTCCCTTCAAAGAGCCGAAGGGCATTGTTGCAAACCTTGGAAACTACCGTTCAAATCTTAACAACGACAAAAATCATTGTAACTTATTTCATATGTTTAAGATCAGTGACACAAATAGAGGAACTAGAATGATATATGCACATAGAAGACACATTTGCTTGAGGTTTGAAAACGTTTACCAAATTAATAAGTTTGGGTCGATGATTGTTAAATATATGTAGCAATTACGACACTCCTACAATTAAGGTACAAACTCCATCAGATGACAACATTGGTACTAAAGAAGCATTGCGCTAGAAGCTACATGGTAGGTATAATATTCCTCAGTTATCACGTAAGAAGCCAATAACTATTATCAAATACAACCACATGACTTTAAGGTATGAAAAAAACTCTTAGAGTGTGTTTGGTATGAAGGAAAATATTTTCCAATTTTCTCATGTTTGGTTGGAACAAAAGTTTGGAAAATATTTTCCAAATTAACTCATTTTCCTCAAAATTAAGGAAAATAATTTCCCTTCAAAAATTAAGGAAAACATTTTCCAAAACTCTCCTCCAATTTCAATTTTTTTTTTTTGGGAAAACATCAATTTTAAAAAAAGAGAAAATAGGCAAATGAGCCCCCAACCTATTATCGAAGTTCCAACTACACACTTATACTTTACGGAGGTCCTATCATCCACCTGAACTATTTAAAATCAAAATTATTACCCCCTTAAAAGGACACAACCACATTTATATTGATAAGTGAAATGCACGCGTTTAACACATGTAATTTTTATTTATGTTTTATTCTCTTGCTTGACACGTGTAGTTTTTAATTTTTTTTATTCTCCTACCCTTTTTTACTGACAGTCCTTTCCTTTCCTTTTTCTTGTCCCTCTCTTCCTTTTCTTTCTTTAAATTCTTGAAAATCACCCATATGTCAAATTTTCTTTTTTCCTCCCTTTTTTAAAATTCTTTTTAATTGAATCTAAAATTATTATTAAATTTATAGTCATGGAATAGGTGTATAAATGATTATTTTGAGTTTTTTTTTTTAGAGATTTTCGTCATAATTAAGTTGCTTGAAAGGATTGTGTTAACTGATTTTTTTTTTACAATAGCTTCAAAATAGTATTTCAATGGTGTTTTAATGGCTAATGTTGATTTTGAAAATGAGTGTAAAGTAATTTACTTAATAGTTTTTTTATTGTGGGAAGGAAATCTCTATCTAGAATCTGTGGTGGTGTTGCTAGACATTGTAATGCTGGTGATTTCCAGATTGTGATGGAGAAATTTCATGGCTGCCATAAATGCTCTACTAAGCTGCTAAGAAGAAGAAAAGATATTAGAGATAAGTAGGTGTCTTAAATGAAATTTATCTAAGCTCTTTGTGTTATTCTCTTGGCAGATCTATGATGATAGGAGATATATAGCTGGTAATTTCATAGGTGTTTGGTGTGATTGAGGTTGGCTTCAACTTTGTCCCTCGATTTTTCGGCATCAATGTGGCACCGATCAGGTGTCGGATCGTCACTTGGAGCTCCGAGGAAGAAAGGAGCTTAGTTAGTTTCAAAATTGTTCACTGTAGCTTCTTATTTTTCTGTTTTCTTTTTTGATTTTTCATTTACTTTTGGTGTTTTAATTTGACTTCCCTTTCAAAAAAATAAAAAATAAAAAGGAAAAAATAAAAACGACAAAAATATGTAAAGTAAAGTTTTATATTTATTTTGGCCTTCACTCTCTCAAAGAGAGTGAAATACACTCTCTTGCAACGTGAGCATGTAGGGAGGTAATAATTTTAATTTTAAATAGTTCAGGAGGGTAATAGGACTTCTGTAAAGTATAAATGTCTAGTTGAGAATTCGGTAATAGATTGGGGACTCATTTGGCCATTTTCTTTTAAAAAAATATTTTCAATTCCAAAATTTTATTTTTAACCCGATCCCTGACCCCTCCCCCACCCCCAACCCCCACCGGCCATCCCCCCAACCCCAACTCCTCCCCAAAAAATTAATTTTGCTTTTTAAAAATATTTTCAACTTCAAATTTTTATTTTTAAACTCCTACCCCCAGCTAGCCTCCCTATGCCGCCCCTACCAGCCCCCAACCTCCAAAAAAATTAATTTTATTTTTTAAAAGTACTATCAACTTCAAATTTTTATTTTTTCACTCTTACCCGCTCCCCCCTGCCCTCACGCACTACCCCACCCCCACCCCCACCCAAAAAAATAATAATTTTATTTATAAAAAATATTTTCAATTTCATAAATTAGTTTTTACTATAATAAAAATAAAAGATGTCTCTGAAAAACATTTTTCATTTACAAATCAAACACTAAAGATCATTTTCGGAAAATATGTTCTACTCACCAACCAAACATGAGAAAATAAGTCCAAAATCTACATGTTTTCCAGGAAAACATTTTCTAGGAAAACATTTTCCATGGAAAACATTTTCCTCCATACCAAACACACCCTTAATATCAAATTAGAATAAAAAGAACTCTTCATAAAAATAAGAAAAAAAAAATTATATATATATATATAAGTTCATCACTTAATTAAAATAAACAAAGAATTGTACTAGTTCAAAACTTAATTCAGAATACCAACTTAACTAGGAAAGAACAGTGAATCATACACACACAGTGGACAAGTCTTAAATTCCTATTCCTCCTAATTTCATAAGACATAAGCTAATTATTATAACGCTTCACACGATTCATTATTTTCATTATTCCCGACGATTCAGATTCACTGGTAATATGTTTTTCTAGTTTCATCTTGCCACACTTCCACAATAACGAGCCAAACTTGATGTGATGTGTATTGACATCACATTCATTGTCAACCACATTACTACCACATATGAATCTTTCCGCAAACAGTGCAACATAAATGCCACGGTCCCTTTAATATAAGAAAAAACAAATAGCATCAAAGGTTAAAAATTTAAAAGAGCTTATCCATGTGTCTTTTAGTAATTTTAGAAATAAAAGGCACTTACACAACTTGTTGTGACGGAAAATCTTTAATCATCATAACATTGAAAGTATCAACCAATGCCTTATTCTTATATGGTCCATTGTTCAAATTAATATCATTCCTTTTCCCAAAAAAAATCAAAGTCAAAAGGAAGAGTGGAATAATGAATCTATAAGCATCAACTAATTAACGAATATTGGCTTTGAAAGTACCATCACTCATCGAATCATACACATATACCAATCTATCTTTAAAAGATAATCTTGCCATCATTCATTGTTCATCAACACAAAGAGGATACAATATGTGATCAATAGTATACCACAACATATTAGAAAGCACAAATTCACCAAGTATGTACATATTCCGGCTTCACCATATCACTATCTCCATTATTTTCAATGAATTTCTTATAAAGAACTTGTATCTTGAGATCAAGTAGATAATCAGTTGTAGTGAACTTCACTGGAACATCATCATATACTTCTTTCTTTCTTAGATAATAGAGGATAACATCCAAATGCTGTCATGGAATTCCAAATATCACTATATAGTTCATAACCAAATAATCAATCACATAAAGACCTCATTTTTTCAAAACTAATTATACACAATAATTTCATATTTACATATCGAACTTTCCAAAGATTGACCAACAAACGCAAATTTATGGAACCAATCTTTCTTGTTGATAGTCATTTTTCCAAATTCAAACGGAAGATTGAGAGTATTGTCCTTCTTAATGTAAGGATACTTCCTATAATTATAAGATTGTATAGTAAAACACATTATAGTATTTAACAGCACAAACACCTATAAATATAATGAAATACTAACTTGTTGCGTGGTCTGCAGCCTTCATTCATCCATTCTCTAAATTCATCCATCTCCTTGAAACATTTATCATCCATAGTAAAACTTTCAAAAGGATTAACCTACGTTACAATATTTTTGGAAGAGGCTCTTCCATTCATATTGTCATGACCTGATCAATAACTATTCAGATATCAAGATTGATGTAATGATACGGGAAGCCTGTTTCGTGTGGATGTCCTATCATAGTGTTTTCTACTTCTGGATAACAAGACTTATCAATATGTTTACGTGCCACTCGACATGTAAATGGATGAATCTGAGACTCTGGGATATCAATATAATTTGATGATAAGAGTTCTGAAGCTAATTCATCGTTTCAACTTGGCTAAGTGAAATGTATAACAAATAATACATGTATAATTTTACAATATGATTAGTAGTTACTTATTATAAGATCATATATAAAAGATACAATATTAAAGTGAAAAAATACGTACTATATATATCTTATTGGTATTAAGAATCCATCACATTCAAATAAAAGTACAATTCGTTTACCTGGGATAAGCTACTATTAATAACATTACTTATACTTGGTATAAGGTTTAACATATCAATTTTATCTTCATTGATGGTTTGAATATTATCTAAGTGAAGAGTAACATGTTGGTCACAATTGACATTATTTTTATAATAGTCGTTGTCAAAAATCAACACTCATGCCTTCGCCTCTAAATTCTTCATGCTGATATTAAATAAATATACACAAGTAATAAATATGATACACATAGACACAAACATATTTTGATCTAAAAAAACTAGATACTACTTGAATACCTCATAATAATTAATTCTTTCAACTTTCTTGCTTAAAGCTTCAATTGCGTTGAATTTTTTTGAATCAGATTCTGTCATGAGCTTCTTCGAACTATGAACTTCTTGTTTTACCTGATCAACAAATAACATAATCAAAGTAATTCTCCGAATATAGTATATTAATAATTAAAAAAAGAGATAATTAACATACTACTTGAAAGTCGTCCTTAACTCCTTTCTGCCCATCAGATATGCGTCTTATCTCATCTACTGCATATTATGAATAGGAGGTATAGATTCAGGTTTGTTTTTTGTTTTTCTGAGACAGGAGGTATTGTTGTAAAGTCGTCATCAACTAATAGACTTGCAACTTCGAATCCACTTGATTCATTGTTCACCACAAAGTCCTCGAATAAATCATTCAAATTCATCGTAGACTTTTCAAATGGAGTTGCTGAAATATTCCTCACCTTCAATTACATTGTAATTTAACAGAAATATAAATAAAACATATAATAGTTATTCATAATTGTAGTTCATGAAGTACAAAAAAATTACCTTTATGGCAGAGAGCATCTCTGTAACCTTTGATCGAATTTGGGCTAGATAACACTTTCCAACATATAATTTGTGGACTCCTTTTTCCAATCATAATAGCAAATTGTTCATTTGATTGCATACAACATTCATAAAACCAATCTTGAAATGCCAGAGGAAATCCAAACAATTTACTAAATTTCTTTCCCATCTTTCCTCTTAAAAACATTTTTCAAAGATACAAAGGTCTCATGAAGTACTAATTTTCCACACGGATTAGTTTCATATTCACCAGACTCTACCACTTCAAAATGCTAATTAGGTACTTTATTTTCAGGGAGGTCACATGATAAAAATTTGTTGATAAAATGAAGAATTGAAATTTTGACATCGTCCTGATCAGAGTTGTCCGATGTTTACCTTAAAAAAATCAGCTACTTTTTGAACAATAATCTTTTTAATGCCAGCAAAACAACAATCTATCAAGTCATTTTTTTTGTGTGAAATATAATTTTCATGCGCCACTCCATTACATTTTAGTCCTGTCATAATGACAAATTCACCTAACCCAAAATATATCAATGAGCCATTCACTAGTAGCCAAATCTCATCAGGTTTTTCTTGAACAACCTCCATCATCAATAAGGAATGTGTCAATTGTGTTTGAAGCATCACTAGAGGCAATTTGAGAAAAAATCCAAAACATGTGTCACTAAATATTTGTAGTTGACTCTTGGTCAACTTCTCTTCAAATGATTTGGCGAAATTCAGATTAGGAGAACCAAGCTTAGGTTTTTTATGTTTGCCAACTTCAAAATAAAATTCCAATTCTGCACAATACCAAGTTGAAAACTTTAAAACTAACAGTGACAACATAAAAGTTACATGGATGCAATTAGTATGCTCTTATGGAACATATGCACGTAAAAGAATTATTTGTGCATAAAGACACTTCACTCATATTAAAGGACCATACACTTGTTGGTTTATATTACTAAACAAGCTTCAAAATTTAATAAAAAAATTTAAAACTACAAAATACTTTGCTCAACTAAGTCTCATGATTACAATACCTTCAATTTAGATTTTTGTGATGCAAATTCAATAATTTTTCTCCTTTTGACGTCGACACTCTGATCTTGATCTTCATGATCAAATGCAATAGAATTTCCTTTTTTGATCTCCTCTAACTTTCTCCTTCTCATGTACTCCTTTTACCTCTCCTCATTTCGTTTATCAACAACACTATGATCAACTGTCGGTAATGGGAAAACACTAACACTTTGGATGTTACAACAGTTTGAATGAGACTCATGTGTTGGAGACAAACAATGAAAGTTAGGCTCACTAACTGGTGTTACCATCTCAACAAATTTAAAGTTTAATTTTATTTCAAATGATGAATCTTCCTTCGCCATTTTCAAAGTACTGTGTACACAAAAAACAATATACATCAATTATTACCAAAAGTGAAGCTTACTGCAAACAACGTACAAAAATAATTGAATGAAACTCACAACATTGAATACTATTCCTACCTGAAGTATGTGAAAAAACAATAAGGTAAGTTTCAATTGGAAGAGATAGAAATTTTGATAACTACCCAAATAGCGTGACCACCTGTACCCAAACTCACAACGTGCTCTTTTTGATTTAATATACATAGATAATTAATACATCAATATATATTAATAATAGTAATTATTATCTTTTCAACTTCTTTAAAATTCTATATATGTAAAAAGAACTTTCAAATTTGTAACACTGAAAAGGTACTATTATTTATGTAGTTTAGTCTTGAATTAGTTTCTTGAAATCTTTATGGCCAAGAATTATGATTTTTCATTGGTGAACATGAAAATCTGATTTTTTGAGCTTTTTATTAGTCAAGAAATTCGTTTATGGTTTTCTTGGAGGTAAAAAAGATAAAAACAACTATTTTTAATATTTTCCCGTCGGCTAATTCGTAATAGCACTGTATAGGTTACTAAAATTGCCGTAACGTTTTACTTAGAAATTGGATTGACGTAAAACTGGCGGCGTTGGAAAGTAGATTCAATTACCTTTAATTGTGTAGGTAATGGCTCATGTAACTCTTAATATTATAAGAGATATGGTCTTTTAAAGTTGACCTAAGTAGAATCTTACATCAAAACTTAATAAAACTTCAAGAACACTTATCAAGAACTTAAATCCTTAAATTTCAAAAATGGAATTACGCTGAATAAATCATGATTGACATGTGGGTGAACGAACCCAACACTATGGAATCTTACATACCTCTTAGGATCAAACCCATGACGAAAATCTACAACAAGATGCAAGAATCTCGATGAACGCTTGATCCTCTCCTTTTTTCTCTTCTTTTCTCTTCTTGAACTCTCAACTAAAGCCCTAGCCGTAAGGATTATAAAACTTAACCCAATAGTATTATACCCCTAAAATATTACTAAAAACGAATTAAATATTGTTGGGTAAGAAAAAGACCAAAATACCCCTCACTATTTTCTGCTAACTTTCCTTAACTAGACAACCTAACTTCAAAAGGCCATATCTCACTCATCCAAACTCGAAACTTAGAAACTCGGTGGCGTTGGAAATATAATTCAAAGATCTTTCCTATGGTATCTTTTATCACACCTAACTCATCCTGTGCTTGGAGTTATGGTCATTTCAAGTTGACCCAAACCTCATTTTTAGCTTAACTCTCCAAATTTCAGATTTTTGTCAATTCTTATTTAGTTCTTTTAGAATTAAAGGTGTTACATCTAGTGACCTGACCTTAATACTTAAGAATTTTTTAATTTCCATGGTAAAAATCACACTCACTACAAAGAACAATTTGAGTGTTAGTTCGAAAATTTCTGGGGTGTTACAATTTTAACTTAGAAAAATCAACAAAAATTCATATAAAATCAGAACGAAAGTCATGTAATTCTTCATGGATATTTATTCTTTCAATTTTAAAGTTTAACGAAAGTTGCTCTATATAAAAAGCTCATCATTTTAGTATAGTTTTCCCCAGCGATTTCATAGAGTATCTTCATGGGTGTTGTGGAAGCGAGATACTTTTGGTTAGAGGTTTCAGATAGTCACTGGGAGTTTATTGGTTGGTTGTGTAGCCCATTATTGGGTACTTGTTGTTAGATGTTTCAGATATTCACTGATGGTCATGTTTCTCACCCTGCATTCATATGCATTGCTCATCATCGGTATACTGATGGTCATGTTGCTCACCATCATTGGTTATGTTTTCTATTATTAATTTCTTGTTAGCTGATAGGTTTTGACTTTAGAACTATGTTTGTGGGTCCTCCTTACCCTTTTTAGTTGACTTGGTACCTTAGTTACTCGCGAATAGGTTTATGGCTTGCATTCCATCCTTCCAATTACATTCTTTACTCTACTTCTTTTCCCTTGTATCCTATTTTTGTTCCATATTATTTTCTAACGTGTTATCTCTTGTTTAGGTACATGTGCTATGCATACCTAATCACTTGTTATTTATGCTCGTATTATCTCTTAAGATTGATTTGTCGATGTCTACTTAGTACCCTTTTTGTACTCATACAACATTTCTCTCCCTACATATCATAATTTGAGTTATCGTGTTGATTTGGATTCGTATGGAGCAACGTGGAGTTCGGAGACTATGGTGAGATCCTAGCATTCAGAGTTTCCCATTTCCGTTTATTTTTGGCTAGGCTTAGTGTTATTCTTGTAATCAGAGACAATTTATACTTACTTTGAACTTGTAAAAGCCTTGTACTCTTATTTTGATTGGATGCTCACTTACTTACTAATGCTAGGTCTTGGGATGGTTTTTTGTGTTGCATTTATATGGATCACCCTTTCTTAACTGTGTTATAAGCTTTATGTTTATTGTTGTGCGCTACCACTTGGTAGTCCATTGCTTATGGCTCTGGACTAAGGTTAGGCTACTATTGATAAGGTGTAGTAGGTGTCATCATGAACCGAGAAATCAGTTCGTGACATATATCTACTTCTAACTTCTCATATACTTTATGTTATCCAGCCAGACCAACTAATCAAAAGTTTATCCTACATCATCTTCCTTAACAATATATGTAACACCTCGAAAAACCAAACTAAGTTTGAACAATAGATAAGGTCAAACCATGGAGGGGGTCTATGGGCCGTGAAAATGACCACGACCTGTCACCCTGCTCGTGGTTGTGCACCCAACATAATGTGAAAAAACACATACCATTAGATGGTCTGTAGAGCTGCACTTGAGTCCTGAAGTGGTCCTTAAAGGAGACACAAAACTACCATGGCTACTGTGAAGGACCACATATTACAAGACAATCAAAGGAGCTTCACATGAGACGTGAAGTGGCTCGTGAAATAGGCTTGACATACTTTGAGGTTTCGGTCAACTTAGAACGATCATATCTTTCAACATAAAATGATTTTGTTGTCCCACTACCTATCAAATTAAAGGTCTTTAAGTTTTCTTTCAACGCCACCAATTTTGCCTAATTCTGATCTCGGAGTAAAAAGTTATACTCGTTTTAGTGATGCCCAATTGGTCAGAGCATCTTCACGACCCACTGGATGGGCCTTGGTGCTCTAGACGGCCTGTGAAGCCTATTTTGAAGTCACTTCGTCAACATTTAAGTGATGTTTTACACCTGAAGTCACTGGTTAAGCACCATGGACGTATACACTACAAATTCTTGGTTGTCAAGATTATAGATTCAATTGAGGACTACGTCAAGCGCTATATTAGTGAGATAATCAGGTTGCATGAGGTTCCCTTGTTTGTTATCTCATATGGAGGTCCTTATTTTACATCCCATTTTTGGAAGTCATTTCTGAAAGGTCTTGGTACTCAGGTAAATCTCAGTAAAAACATTTCTTCCGCAGATGGATGGTCAGGCACATCGTACTATTCAGACCTTAGAGGACATGTTGATAGCTTACGTGATCGAATTCGAGGATAGTTGATATAATCACCTACCTCTCATAGAGTTTGCCTATAGTAATAACTTCTATTCCAGTATTTAAGGACCTCTATGAGGCACTATATGAGCGTAGATGCAGGTGTACGGTTTGTTGGTTTGAAGAAGTGAAACAACCTTTATTAGGCCATATTTGGTTCATAAGGATATTGAGAATGTTCAACTCATCAGAGATAGACTAAAAACAACTCAGAGTCATCAGAAGTCCAATGCATATTTGAGGATAAGAGACTTAGAGTTTGAAATCGATGATTGGATTTTTCTAAAATGTAATCCATCAAAGGGGTGATGAGATTTTGCAAGAAAGGAAATCTCAACCCCAAGTATGTAGGTACTTACAAAATCTTGAAAAAGGTTGGTAAGGTGGAATATGAGCTAGAGTTGCCAGCAGAACTAGCAACGGTTCATTAGTCTTTCACATATCCTTGTTAAAGAAGTGTATAGGTGATCTAACATTGATATTACCTTTAACGAGAGTGGCAGTAAAGGATAGCCTCACCTATTAAGAGGTTCCAGTTGAAATTCTTAGCCGTTAGGTTCGTACGCTGAGAAATAAGAAGTCTTTTCAATAAAGGTTTTGTGGAGGAGTCAGTTCGTAGAGGGAGTTACTTGGGAAGAAGAAGTAGCCATGATGGCCAAGTATCATCACCTCTTTCCATCCAGTTCCGTTTGTGCTTAAGGTAATAGTTCCTCTCCAGTCTCGAAGCTCACTCTTGTGTAATTCAGTGTTAGTATCATGTTCGCTCAGTTATCACTGCATTCTAGCATATTTTCATGTTCATGGAACTCAGTTCAGTTAGATATCAATTTCTAGTATTCAATTGGTAGGGATTTCAGCTCTTTCTGCCAAAGTCTACTTGATCCCAAGTGGGAGATATTGTAACACCTCAAAATAAAAACTAAGATTGAATATTGTAACACCTCAAAAAATAAAAACTAATATTGAACAATAGAGAAGGCAAACCACGGAGAGGTTTCACGGGCCGTGAAGACGACCACGACCTGTCACCCTAATCATGGTTGTGAACCCAACATAATGTGAAAGACCACAAACCACTAGATGATCCATAGAGCTCTAAAGAGTCGTGAAGTGGTCCGTGAAGGAGACACAGAACCACCATGGCTACTATGAAGGATCACAGACTACTAGACAGTTCGTAAAGCTTCACACGAGCTGTGAAATGGCTCATGGAAGAGTCTTGACATACTTTGAGGTTTCGGTCAACTTCAAACATTCATATCTTTCTGATCAAAATGATTTAGGTTTCCTATCACCTATCAAATTAAAGGTCTTTGATCCTCTTTCCAAAGCTACCAGTTTTGCCTAATTCCAAGCCTAAAGTAAAAGGTTATGCTCGTTTTAGTGAAACCCTGTTGGGTAAAGCATCGTCATGACTCACGTGACGCCCCGTAAATCCTATCTTGAAGTCACTTCGTCAGATTTTAAGAGATATTTTTCTGCCAAAGTCACTGGTTAAGCACCATGGACGTCTAAACGAACCGTGAAGCTCCACATGGACCGTGAAGTCGTCCATGGAAGGGACTTGTAAGACTAAGAGTTCAGGGTCAACTTTAAATGATCATATCTTTTAGCACAAAATAAACTAGGTGTCCAGTAACATATCAAATTAAAGATCTCTAAGTCCTATTTCCAATGCCACTAAGTTTGCCTAGTTCCAAGCTGTAGTAAAATGGTATGCCCATTTTAGTGAAGCCTTGTCAGGCAGGGCATCTTCACAAGCTGCTAGACGGGCCTTGGTCATCACAACATCCCGTGAAACCTGTCTTGAAGCCACTTCATCAACATTTAAGTCAGGGTCGCGTTAACATTTTTTCCTATGAATTGGGAACTTAAACTACGACGTTTGATTCCCAAATTACGCTCTTTAACTCACTCAGAGACTAATAGTCTAGTCACATAATACTTTGGACCCTCATTCTCCAAAATCACCCAACTTAGAGGGAAAAGAAGAGGAAAAGTCTACTGTTTCTCCCAAGAACAAGAAGGAGTGTTCTTCAAAGTTCAAACCCTAAATCTAAAGGATTTCCGTAGACTTTGTCACCAGGTATGTGGAATTTCACTAGTTGATTCCTCTCACCATTAGTACCCTAGAATTAAGCTAGTTTTTTAATTTCTCATAAACTGTTCAAACAACGGGTTTCCATATTTTGAAGATTTATTGTGATTCTAGGTGTTATAGTTCCCATGATCTAAAAAATACGATTCTTGGTGATTTAGTGTAATTTATATGTATAAAAATCAGAAGCCTAGATTTTATCAACTATAACTCATGAATTATACTTGATAGGCAGATTAATAAAAAAAATCATGCTTTAGAAATTGAATGCCATAAATTTCAGTATAATTATGTGCATTCCCACAAAGCATGTCAAGTATCTGAGCTACATAGTATTTCAGTGCATTTTAGCTTTTCATTCAGTTGGGGGATGACTTAGCACAGAGTTGGACTAGGGTTCAGCGTACTCTCACAATCCTAGAACTACGTGTCAACGTAGGTTCAGAAGTCCCCTCTGTTGGACATTTGTTTTAGTGATGATGCCATAATTATGCATTTATGCCCCTAGCAAGGTATATTGGGTCCTCTCTATAAGGCGTATACATCAGACTCCAAATTTAACTCATGTGGTTTATGTCGATTAGTAGTAGCCCCCATAGTCACACTCTTATTGCATTGACCATGTTATCAATAATCAGTTCAACATATTAATTAAATGATTCGGACTTGGTCATTTCATATAGCTCAGATTTCAATTACATTTCCATACAATTTATTTCCATATTCGTTATTATATTGCTTAGTTATCAAATTGTTCAACTTAGTATCTATATCTTGCTTGCTAATTACATTCCAAGTATTGACGCATACTTTGCGCTAGATTGTTTTATGATGTAGGTTCAAGCCTAAACATCCAAACCACACTTAGTTTAATTCTTAGTACAATTTCAGCAGCTTAAGTGGTGAGTCCTCATACTTCAAGTACAATAGACATGTTTTACATTTTAGTCTTTAATATTAGCTTTCAGTTTTGTTAGAGTTAGTTCGGGGCATGTCCCAATAACTCAACTGTTTTAGAGGCTTTTCAGACATAGTAGTAGATTCTGCTTGAGTTGTTGAGTAGTTGTTTCCGTTATCACTAAAGTCCTATTATTTTATCCACTATTTTAGCTTCCGCATAGTGCATGCTTGTTTAGTTATTCATCAGTATCTTGTTACATGCCAGAATCAGGGTTAACTAGGGGTCATTCGTGATCCTAGATTTCGTGTTACGTTTAGGGGGTAGCCTCGAGGCGTGAAAATATATTTCACTTCCTTTCACAAATTTATACGATCTGCTTAATCAATTGATGATATGAAATTTTCACATAAATGATTTGTCACGTGAAATGATATATTAAGTTTAGATTATAGTTGATTAATTTTATGTAAATAATAAAAATACATATCAAAGTAAGTAATTCATTAGTTTGATGTAAATAAACTTAAACCATTTTTCCTAGAAACAATTATCGGTCAAACTATAATTGTAGTCAAAATGGTTAGTGTGAATGTTATTATGTTTTTTTTTTCTAAAATAACTTCTAGTCAAACTTTGATAGTACTGTTGTAGTCCAAACCACCAAACACTGCTAAAAGGAAAAAATGAACTAATTCCTGAGATTTACTAATATGCTACACTACAATTAATAACTCTCTATTAACATGGTCACTCATATCCCTTCTCTTCCACCCCCACTATATATATCCCTCTCTCCCTACAAGTCTTTACCAAGTAAAAACAATACCCTATTCTCCCAATTCTCATATCTCATTTACTTGATTAGTTTTATTCAATGGAAATAATGAAGAAAAAAGTATGATCAAGCGCCGATGGAATCCTGGAGAGGATGAGCTACTGCAGAAGCTAGTAGAGGAACATGGAGAAAAGAATTGGTCTCTGATTGGCCAATTGATTCCGGGTCGATCCAAAAAATTGTGTAGGTTCCGATGGTGTAATCAGCTTAATCCTCAAGTGGATCATCGGCCTTTTACTCTTGAGGAAGATTATACTATTATCAAAGGTCATGCCAAATTTGGTAAAATATGGGCTATGATAGCCTGTTTGTTACCACGTCGAACCGATAATGCGATAAAAAATCATTGGAATTCATTCCTTAAACGGAAGCGCCCTTTGATGTCAGAAGATTTGACATTCAAACATCCTCAACCACCATTGAAGAATTTGTTTAGTAATAAGGAGGGTATAAATTCAGGTAGTCAATATAGAACTGATATGAGTAAGTTGGGTTTTCCTAGGTTCCTTGAGTTGGGTCTGTATCTGCACGTAGCCCCACATAGTAAAAAATTACCTCTTTTAGCCTTTTCATCAGTAATGCCCGATAAATTAATATCTCTAAATCCACAAAGATCTGACTTAAGAAATTTTGGTTTACTTAGGTTCCCTCAGTTAAGTCTTTATTCGCCTATTTCCCCACTAGGTGAAATTATGCCTTTTCCATCAGTTTCTGTTGCAACTTCCGAACCATCAATATCTTTGAGTCCATGTGGATATAATATGAACAATTTGGGTCTATATGGGGTACCTTTGTTACATGGATATAATATGAGCAATTTGGGTCTATATGGGGTACCTTTGTTGAGTCTTTATCCGCCTAATGCCCCACTAGGTGAAATTTTTACTTTTTCATCTGTTTCACCAGTATTGCCTAATTCATCAACATACCTTAGTCTCTCTTTACCCGAATTCAGATCTACCAAAAATTCAAACTCGGGGAATCAAATTGAGAAAATAGGTCAACTGGCATCTATATCGGCATCTGAACCCACTCCATCAAATTTAATGCCTCAACTTTCAATAAGTCAGAGTGAGAATTTTGGTCCTACAAGTATGGAGAAACAGTCGTTGAGCCCAGAATTTTCTATGGTTTTGCAAGATATGATACGAAAAAAAGTTAAAAATTATATTTCAGAGTTTGAGAATGAATGTTCTTCAATCAATGTAGAAGCAATAATGGGGACTATTGTTAACGAAATCTGTGTTAGCAAATATCTAGTAAAGGTTGAATGAGGAGGAAAAATGAAGATATTGTAGTTATTATTTGCTTTAAACTTTAGTTGATGTTTTTAAAGTTTCTCATTAGACTTTTTTTAGGAATGTAGGAGAAAAAGAAAGAGAAAAAGAAAGAGAAAAAAAACATTCATAGAAGTGTATGGAAGCCCCAATCACCCCCACCCCACCCACCCCACCCCACCCTACCCAAAAAAGAATTGAATATTAATTTCTAATTATTTTTGATGAAATCGTTTATTTTTATACTATTAGAGGTGTTGTTATTAATATAATTTTTTCTTTATTTTTTTTATATTTAAATTCAACCATTAAAATGATCATTTAAGGTTTTTGATTAACTAATTGCTATTTGAGGTGGTATCAAAAAGACAATTAGTAAGTGGTTCATTTTTTGGTTTTCTCGATTGATAACCATTTCCAAATTGATAATGTATTAATGAGAAGTAATTTAATTTTAAATATTTTATCATTATTTCAGTATTAAAATGCTCTATAGTCACACACTAGTGTTAATACATAATTAAGTTTAATAAACTATATAAGACAAATAAAAATATATTTGATGACTTATTTTAATATAGGGATAATGCACAAGTACCCCCTCAACCTATGCCCGAAATCTCAGAGACACACTTATACTATACTAAGGTCCTATTACCCCCCTGAACTTATTTTATTAATAAATTTCTGCCCCTTTTCGGCCTACGTGGCACTATCTTGTGGGCCCAATGATGGTTGACTTATTTTTTCAAACTAGTGCCACATAGGCTGAAAAGGGGTAGAAAATTATTAATAAAATAAGTTCAGGGGGGTAATAGGACCTTAGTATAGTATAAGTGTGTCTCTGAGATTTCGGGCATAGGTTCAGGGGGTACTTGGGCATTATCCCTTTAATATATAATTAAAAATACAATAAATATTAGTTATAACCTAAAAGTAAGTAAAGTTAGTAGCTAACAAAAACCAACGATGAAAGTTAAAAGACTATTAATATTAATTCTTCTTCTTGCATGTTACATAATTCTCAAGTTCTATCTAATTTATAAATTATTTGATGAACTCTAAGGTGCAAGTAGGGCATTCTCAAAGTGTTGTTAATAACCATTGATGTCCAAACGGTCCATGAAACTCCACACGGATCGTAAAGTCATCCGTGAAGGGGATTTGTCAGACTAAGATTTTAGGATCAACTTTAAACAACCATATTTTTAGGCACAAAATGAATTAGGTGGCCCATGACCTATCAAATAAAGATCTTCGAGCCCTCTTTTCAACGTCACCAAGTTTGCCTAATTCCGAGCTCAAAGTAAGAAGTTATGCCGAGTTTAATGAACCCCTGTCGTTCAGGACATCTTCATGAGTTTCTAGATGGGCCATGGTCATCATGACGGCCCGTGAAGCCTGTCATGAAGCCACTTGGGCATCATTTAAGTCTGGGTCGCATTGATCTTTTTTCCTGTGTGTTGGAAATTTAAACTACGTCGTTTTATGCCTAAACTACGTTGATTTACTTCGTTTAAGGCTAAAAATCTAGTTAGAAAATACCCAGATTCCTCTTTCTGCAAAAATCACCTAATTTAGAGCGAAATGAAGAGGAGAAGTCGATCGCTTCTCCAACAAACAAGTAAGAGTGTTCTTCGAAGTTTAGCCTAGAAATCTAAAGGAATTCTTCATATATTTCGTCACCTGGTATGTGAGATTTCACTAGTGGGTTGCTTTCACTCATTAGGTCCCTAGAATTTAGTTAGTTCTTGAATATCTCATAAACTGTTCAGATCTAGGGTTTCCAATTTTTGAAACTTATTGTAATTTTAAATGTTGTAGTTCACATAATCTAAATAACATGATTCTTGGTAGTGTAATTTTCATGTATAGATTCAGAATCCTAGCTTGTATCAACTATCAACTAATGAATTAAACTTGCTAGGAAGATCAGTCAGAAAATGATACTTAAGAAATTGAATGCCATAACTTTCAGTATAATTATGTGCATTCCCAGAAAGCATGTTAGCACTTTGAGCTACTCAATATTTTTGTGTATTTTATCTTTTCATTTAGGTGGGAGTATACTTAGAACCGAGTTGGACTAAAGTTGAGCGTACCCTCATAGTCCAAGAACTACGTGCCAATGTAGGTTTAAAAGTCACATCTGTAGGGCATTAGTTTTAGTGATCACGCCATATTCATGCGTTTATACCCCTGAAAAGGTATATTGGGTCGTCTCGATGGGGCGTTTACATCGGACTCTACGTTTAGCTCACGTGGTTTATTTCAGTTAATAGTAGCTCCCATAGTCATACTCTTATTATATTGACCATGTTATTAACATTTAGTTCAACATATTTTATTACATGATTAGGACTTGGTCATTTCATTAAGTTCAAATTTCAGTTACACTTCCGTACAATCTATTTCCATATTCATTATTATATTTCTCAGTTATATCATTGTTCACCTTAGTATCTATAATTCGCATGCTTAATAAACTCCAAGTACTAACGGATACATTATGTTACATCATTTCGAGGATAAAAGACATGCTTTACATTTTAGTCTTTACTATCAGTTTTCAGTTTTGTTAGAGTTAGCTGGGGGAATGTCCCAACAACTCAACTTAGTTAAAGGCTTTTTAGACATACTAGTAGATTCATCTTGAGTTGTTGAGTGGTTGTTTTAGTTATCTCTATACTCTTATTTTTTTTGTGTGAATATATATATATATATATATATATATACATACACACACACACTCTAGTTGGGCATATCCCCATTTTCAGATCTCCTCTATTTTAGCTTCTGCATAGTGCATATTTATTTAGTTGTTCTTCAGTATATTTGTTATATGCCTGACTCAGGGTTAACTTGGGGTCATTCGTGATCCCAGGTCCCATGTTACGTCTAGGTATAGACTCGAGTCGTGAAAAACTGGGTATTAGAGCATTAGGTTTAAGAGTCCTAGGTGTTTAAAAGCCGCACTTAATATAATCTCTTTCATGAGTGCGAAGCGTGCCATAACTACGAGAGGGAGGCTACAAAGTGGTTTAGGAAAACTTCATTTCTTTTGATATTTTTGTCATGTGTGATGTGTGATTCGCTTGTCCTTACTAATCTGTCGTTATGCATTTCAGATCATGCCTTCTCGTAGGGCTTATTTATGAAATTTTAATTCCTCTAATGCTAATGCAGTTCCTCTAGTCCCCAATCACGAGGTTACGAATGCAGAGTTTCAAAATACAATCCATCTGTTGTCTCATACTATATCCAACCAGAACAATTAGCTGGCACAGTTCCTGCAAACACCACTGGTAGGTTCGCTGCAACTAGGGTTCGATTCTTTATTCGTATGAATCCGCCAGAATTTCTAGTAGTCAAAGGTTGGTGAGGACCCACAAAACTTCACTGACGAGGTCAAGAAGATTCTTGGAGTAGTGAAGTGACTGGTACTGATAGTGTTAAGATAACATCCTATTAACTCAAGGTTGTGGCTCATATATAGTTCACGCAGTGGAAAGAAAACAAGGGTGAGAATGCAACTGCTCTATTTTGGGATTATTTTAGTGGAGCCTTTCTAGACAGGTTCTTCTCAAGAAAGCTGAGAGAGGCTAATGCACATGAATAGATGAACTTAAAACAAGGTTTAATTTTGGGCCAAGAGTCGGGCTAAAGTTCACCCTTCTCTCAGGTATGCTACTCACATGGCTGCCGATCTGAGGGCACATAGTCAATAGTTCTTGCTTAGAGTATTCGATCTGGTGAAGAGCGACTGTAGGAATTCTATGCTTTAAGGGATATCTATATCTCCATATTAATGACTCATGCTCAACAGGTTGTGGGAGATAACCTTTGAGAAATGGCTAAGGATAGCAAAAAGTCTAGGACAAGAAATTATAAATACTCTAAGCAAAGGTCGGGTGGTGGGAATCGCTCATAGTTTCAACATAGGTGTACATCTCCTACACCTTAGCTAGCGCTTTAACCCCCCTGTTTTGATAGGATCAGAAAGGGAGAGCATTAGGCTCTAAGCCACAGGAGAGTGTTTCAGGTAGCCAAACTTTTCCAACTTGTCCAAAGTGTGGTAAGAATCATCTGGGCATGTGTCTTGAAGGAAGATATGGGTGCTTTGGGTATGGTCAGTCTGGTCATAGTTTGATGAAATTCCATTCTTTTAGGAAAGGACAAGGAGGTAACACTAACAAGGCTCAGTCAACTACTTCAACAACGCTAACATGTTTCCTCCCTCAGCAGGGTGCCTCATCTAGTACAATTGGTGGTCAGTGCCAGAACAAATTGTATGCTCTCTAGACTTCCAGAACCATGAAGATTCTCCTAATATGGTCACTGGTACATTAAAAGTCTTTTACTTACATGTTTATGCATTGTTAGATCAGGGGGCTACACTATCTTTTATAACTCCCTACATAGTAGTAAACTTCGGTGTCAGCCCAGAAGCTCTCTCAAAACCCTTCTCAGTTTCTACTCTAGTTGGTGACCCAATTATAGCTAGACGTGTATACAAAAATTGCGTTTTCAGAATTTCCCAAAGAGTCACCTCAACAGGCCTTGTAGAGTTAGAAATGGTAGATTTTGATATCACTCTCGGAATGGATTGATTACAGTCTTGTTATGCATCGGTTGATTGTAGAACTAGGAGCATTCTATTTCAATTTCCAAACGAGCCAGTCTTAGAATGGAAGGGTGGTAGCTTAGTGCTTATGGATCGATTTATCTCTTACCTTAAGGCTAGGAAAATGATTTTTGAATTGTATATCTATCATCTTGTCCAAGTTAAGGATTGGAAATCCAAAACCCAACTCTTGAGTTAGCCAAGAAGTAAATGATTTTCTAGAAGTGTTCCCAGAAGATCTTCTCAGAGTTCCTCCTAAAAGGGAAATCGACTTCGAAATAGATCTCCTTACAAATACCTAGACTATTTTGGTTAGTCCTTACAAAATGGCTTCAGTAGAGCTAAATTAATTAAAAGCACAGTTGAAAGAACTTCTAGATAAGGGCTTCATCAGACCCATATTTCTCCATAAGGTGCTCCATCGTTGAGAATGTGCGTTGACTATTGTTAATTGAACAAATTCATAATAAAGAATAAGTATCCATCCCCGGATTGATGATTTGTTCGACCAACTTCAGGGTGCTAGTTGCTTGGTTAAGATAGATCTTGGAACCAACTATCATCAACTCAGAGCCATAGATAGTGACATCCCAACGATTTCAAGGCTCGGTATGGTCATAATGAATTTATAGTTACAACTTTTGGACTGAAAAATGCTCCAACAACTTTCATGACTTAATGAAAAGGGTGTTCAAACATTATTTGGACTTGATCATCATCGTCTTTATTGATTACATTGATTTCACAGTGAGGAAGAGCATGGGACTCATTTGAGAGTTATTTTGCAAACTCTCAAAGATCGCCAACTATTTGCTAAGTTCAGCAAATGTGAATTGTGGTTACAGTCGGTAGCTTTCCTTGGTCATGTGGTATCTAGTGAAGGGATTCAAGTAGATTCTCCAAAAATTGAGGTAGTAAAACACTGGCCCAGACCCACCTCTTTGACTGATATCAGAAGTTTCATGCGTTTGTCTTATTATTACAGGAGGTTTGTTGAAGGATTTGATCCATAGCTTCCCCATTGACCAAGTTAACTGAGAAAAAGGTCAAGTTTTAGAGGTCATATGAGTGTAAGAAAATCTTTTTAGAACTAAAATCCAGGTTGACTACAACTCCGGTTGAATCTACTAGAGGTTTTGGACAGTTATGTGGTTTAATGTGATGAATCTGGGGTTGGCCTAGATTGTGTATTGATGCAGAAAGGTAAGGTCATAGCTTATGCTTCTAGGAGCTTATGTTCTATAAGAAGAACTACACGACTCATGACCTTGAGCTTGCAACCGTAATGTTTGCCGTAAAGATATAGAGATATTACTTGTATGGAAATCTTGTTGATGTGTTCACAAATTATAAGAGCCTCCAGTATGTGTTCACCCAAAAAGAGTTGAATCTTTGTCAGAGGAGATGGTCTGAATTCCTCAAAACTATGACATGAATATTCACTTCCATTGGAGTAAGGACAATGTAGTAGCTGACGCCCACAACAGACTATCTATGGGTAGTGTAGCACATGTTGAGGAAGAAAAAAGAGAGTTATCCAAAGATGTTCACCGGCTTGCTCGCTTAGGAGTTTGCCTTACAGACACTTTATATGGTGGTGTGATAGTTTAGAATAGATTAGAATTTTCATTGGTTATGTAAGTTTAGGACAAATATGATTGCGTACCTATATTACTTCAATTTAAAGTTTCAGTTCATCAACAAGAAGTTGAGGTTTTCTCCCAAAGGGGAGATGTTGTACTTCATTACCAGGGTCTTTATATGTTTGAAATGTGGATGGGTTGAGGCAACAAATCCTTACAAAAGACCATCATTCTAGGTGTTCTATTCATCTGGGTGTTAGTAAGATGTACCGTGATCTACGAAATTTATTGGTGGAACAAACTAGAGAGAGAGACATCGCAAATTTTGTGGCTAAGTGTCCTAACTGTCAATAAGTTATGATAGAACATAAGTAACTATGAGATGTGAAACCAGATATTAACATTCCAACATGAAACTGGGAAGTGATAAACATGAACTTCATTATAGGTTTACCTCGTACTCACAGACAACATGACTCCATTTAGGTGATAGTGGATAGAGTCAGTAAGTCCGCTCACTTCTTTGCTATCAAGACTACCGATTCAGCGGAGGACCATGCAAAACTCTATATCAATAAGATAGCAGGCTTCATGGGGTTCCCTTTTCTATCATCTCATATAGAGGTATTGAGTTTATATCATATTTGTGGAAGTCATTTAAGAAAGGTCTTGGTACTTAGGTAAACTCAGTACAATATTTCATACACAGACGGATGGTAAGGTAGATTGTACTATTCAAACCTTATAGGGCATGTTGAGAGCTTGCGTGATCAATTTTAAGGGTAGTTGGGATGATCCTGAATACCTGTATCATGAGAAGATGCAAGCCAAATGGCTCAGTACGTGGAATACAACATGTAAGGGGAATTCTAAAGTACAACATAAGATCAAACTTGATAAAAATGGAAACATACTTATCTCTTTTCAAACTTACTCAACTCAAGAAATACTGAAAACTACTCAAACTTACTCTACTCAGAAGTACTCAAGGACAAGATACTCAACTCAGATATTATATGTTCAACTCAAAGATTAGGTACTCAACTCAAAGATATGATATTCGACTCTGGGTACCCAACACTGGATGCTCAACTTAATATAAAGCAGGAATACACATGCAATATATATAAATCTTTATAAAACATTAAAAACAACTTAGTTCGTTAAATAAAATGCAATAACAAACTCAACTTTGCTCGTATAATAAAGTAATATAGTTTTTGTGGGAGATTCTCTCACATACAACCACCACTATGAGCCTATGTGGTGATATAACGTCTTGCTCACGCTGCCATGACTGTCCTATACTTTGTCGTCATATAGAATGCTTAACTTAGTGGACCACTAGCTTAAATTATGTGATCAACTAAAAAGTATGACCCATTAATACCTATGATAGTTGCTTGGTTTATAGAGACTTGAGTTATTATGAACTCGCTTCCCCATATCAGATCTTAATACTACTCCAAAAAATATACTTAACTCATGTGTTTTTAAAATAACTTCTTTCTTTATGTTGAGATGATTGCTCAACACTTAGCTTTAAAAGCTCTCTTGGAATCGATGTTCCCCTTTCTTGCTCAAAACTCTTCTGGAAATCTTAGTTTCCTCTTATAAATGTGAAAACATTTATAAATTCTTTGGGAATACTTAGTTCCCTAAAGATTTTTGAGAAGTGAACTCAACTCTTACTCTTAGCTTAACTTGAAACTTTTCTTAAACAAAGTTAAAACATATGTAAAATACTTTTAGAACTTTATAAACTTTGCTTTTGACTTGCTTCTTAACTTCTAAACTTGACTCTTAACTATTCTTGAATTGAAGTGTGGATTCAAGGTTCATGATGTGATGTTTACAGATGATTTCATGATTTTCAACTTGGAGGGTTCATGCAGAATTATGAGCATGAACTACTCAACTCGGGAACTCAAAGGTACTCCTCATCTCAAGACTGTTCGACTTATAGGGTTCATTAGAAATTATGGGTATGAACAATTCAACTCAAGGACTTTATGGGTAACATGTAATAGTCTCATGATTAGAAATATAATCTCAAAGGAGATTATGAGCTCAATACTCAAGACTTATAAGTTGAAGATACAACTCCTCTCAAAGGTACTCAATCGATGAGGTTCATCGAAAGTTATGAGAATGAACAACTTGACTCAAGGGTCAAAATATCAGTAAGGAACTCATGTATACAACTCTTCTCATTCTCATACTTATTTACTCAATACTTAGTTCAAATTAATAGTTGATCTCAAAGGATTCACAATTGAACTCAAAGGCTTTCTTGAACTTTATTCTTAACTCTCTGTTGAATGTGAATTATGAATTCAAGAGTTATGGTTCATGATATGAAGAATCTCATGATGACAAAGTAGACTCATGAATAAATTCTCTTCATCCTCATACTCACTTGTTCGAGTCTTGAAACAAGATACTAAAAGTTGTAGAAGACTCATCAGAAGGACTTAAATGGACTCTCTCAAAAGGTTTAGAAGAACTCTGAAAACATAATCTTAACTTTACCTTGAATTTGAATTATTAATTCAAGGTTATGAATCATGTTATGAATTATTTCTAAGTGTTTATAAGTATTTTAAAGTCTTTAGAATCAAAAGGAGTGAAGATACACTTTAAATGAGCTCAAACGGGACAACCGATGGAAAAAGAGTGGGGGCAGGCGACCCTGGTGCATTTCGGGCACGGGGTGCCAACCCCTAACTTCAGAGACATCATTTGGGTGCAGTGCAGGCGCTCTGCCCCAGCCCCTTGGGCGCATCTGGGGTGCGCCGCACCAACATCTCCCTAAGCAAGCTTTTGACGAATTTCGCCTCTCGTTTTCTGACCCTAAATAGCTTTTAATCGATTTCTTTTCTCAAGTTTTCTTTAGATTAAATTACCCGACCTAAGTAAACACTAATAAAATAAAAAAAAACACTCCAAACAATCACTTTCATCTCAAGAAATCATCAAAACCCCAATAAGACAAGATCTGTAATGAACCTCAAGAACACCTATCAAGAACTTGAATCCTTCAACTTTTTTAGAATGAAATCACGTTGAAAATAACATGTCTTATGTGTGGGTGAACAAATTAACACTATGGAAGCTTTCATACCTCTTAGGGATTAAACCCATGGCAAAATTGCGCTACAAGACGCAAGAATCTCGACAAACGCTTAATTCTCTCCTTTTTCCTCTTCTTTCCTCTTCTTTTTTCTTCTTGAACTTTCAACTAAAAACCTAGGCGTATATTAGGATTATAATCTGAACCTAATAGTATTATAACCCTAAAATATTACTAAAAACGAATTAAATCTTATTGGGTAAGGAAATACCAAAATACTCCTCACTATTTTCGGTTAACCTTCTTTAATTGGACAACCTTACTTCAAAAGACCATATCTCACTCATCCAAACTCGAAACTTAGCAAACTAGGTGACGTTAGAAATATAATTCAAATATCTTTCCTATGGTATCTTTTAGCACACGTAACTCATCCTGTACTAGGAGTTATGGTCATTTCAAGTTGATCCAAAACTCATACTTAGCTTAACCCTCTAAAATTTCAGATTTCGCTATTTCCAGTTTAGTTCTTTAGAACTCAAGGTGCTACATATAGTGAACTTAACACTTAAGAAATTTGTGACTCCTTGTTTAAATCTCACTCACCACAAAGAACGGTTTGAGTCTTAGCTCAAAATTTTTCTGGGGTGTTACATCATCTCCCCCTTGGGATCATTCGTCCTCGAATGATGGCTAGACCGGCTATGGAATGAGTTGCTCTTACTAAGGTATGCTTCTAATGGTATTCTCTTTCTACATTCAATCATAACTCGAATCTTTAAGTTCGGCTTCTATACCACTCTATAGGAAATCTCATCCAAAGACTATTACTCCTTGCCACCACGTTTAATCAACCTCGGGCTCATATCAAGAATTACATACCATTTAACAACATCACATTCAAGCTTAGTACTCTAACTACTCCATTACTAAAACGTCCTCTAAAAATATATCCCCCAAACTCTTTGGAATTCATTATTATCTCATTCTCAACACTTGATTTGCTTTCTCATCTTATCATCTCCCTATAGCTAACACTTGAAAGCTACATACCTATTCCACATCTCAATATCTCATCCATTCTATGTCAAGTCTTCTAGATTAAATCTCAAGACTAACATCATTATCTTTATGTTGCCATCCTTTTGGATCATGACACTCATCTCAAATTCAAGCTTAATGTTTATTACTGAACCCGAATGTCAATACAATTGCTCACATACTATACCATACATCATTACTACTATGGAAATTTGGAAACACTTGTCCACTGGGACTTCATGACAATTAGTCAAGCCTTACTCTCAGTCTGCATACTCAAATTACCATCACATTCCACTTCACAACTTAAGTGCTACCTACTCACTTACTGCACATTATCTCTAAAAAAACTCTATCATCCTTTGAATATGATCTTAGGTGTATTTATATGCCTAATAACCATTTTATCCTATATATATATAGACGATTTGAGGGCATTTTCGGTGTCGTAGTTAAGTTTTTAAGAGTCTTTTTGATGCAACATCTTCTAACCAATATGATTAGATGTTTCAGGTTGAGAATCACTGGAAAATGAGCTAAAATAGGGCACCAGAACAAAGGACGGAAAGTAGTAGAAGAAGTGGTGAAAAAGAAGGGCCAATAAGCTGAACATTGCACTACGAAGGAGCAGATCCGTGTCGCGGAGCCAGTTCATCAATGCAGAGAAGAAACTCCTCATAATGGAGAAGTTCGCATTGGGAGCACTTCGCGGAGTCATTTCTCCCACGTGCAAATTTGTGCGAGGGAACATGTCCGCGTCGCAGACCTAGACACCAAAATTTGTCCAAGTGTTTTATTCTAGACTATAAATAGTTTAAGTCTCATCTTATTACATATGGAATTTCCAATAAGATGGGACCTCACATTAAAGGAAATTTTGGGCCATTTTCTAGGGTTTTCTTTCTTCTTCTTCACATTGGTAAAGTCTTGTATGATTCTACAACATTTCATATTGATATTTTGTATTATCAGTAGCTAAAACCCCTTATTCTAGGGTTGTAGCTACGGTAAATGGCTTAATATGAACTAGTTTAAGTATGAGAAGGGTTATTTTATTCATTGTGCTTACATTGTTATTTTACTATTTTAATGCTTGATAAACATTAGAATAAATTTAGTGTCCATTCTTGAATTCGGAAGATGAATAGAGTGGTAGACCGAAGAATGTGAGATATATCTTTATTCTAGGGTGAATTCTAGATTGTTTTGTGTATAGGATAACATTATACCTATATACCATACTTGGTTTTAGTGCAAGTTGAATGCTTAATGATCCTTTGTTGGTTCATACCTAATCCCGCTTAACGATGTAGTTATGTTGTCAATGATGGTAGGTGATTCTAGGTCAGAATATCGTAATCATAAAATGAACCTTGCCAACCCACAATGAAGTTAACCTTTTTAATACTAGAATATATCAATATTGAGTTGTAAATCGGTTTGTGCTACAACCCTGGGATACCTTTCCAAATTCTGAACTTTCCCTGCTTGAAATTGTTTGGTTGAAATGATTAAGTCCTGTCAGTGTTCAATTAGTAGTTTAAACAACTTTCTCAAATTAATTTCCCTTGAGTGAATCTATTTGGGCATAAACTATTTGTGTTTGTTGATTTGAAGTCTCTTGGCTATGAACATTTGGCTCGAAAGAGTCGCTTTACTACTTGAGTGACCACGTGCACTTGCTTGTGCTTTTGGATGCAACACGTTTTACCTTTGCTGGGGACTTTTAAATCGACATATATTTAATTGTTAAGTGCCTAAATTATTTCTATAATTGTTGACAACTTGATCTTGGCTACTCATTTCGTAGATTGTGTCAGGTTTTCACACAGTAAGACGATCAGGATTTAATAGAGCCTTTATCTAATCCAGAAATATTCGTTCATTACCAGAGAAGGCAAATAAGGCATAGCCGTCCTATTCCTCATGTGGTTGGGGAACATGAGAAGCTGGAAGAGGTGGAGGGTCAAGAACCACCGGTGGTGATGTCATAAATGAAAGTGAGGGATGTGTCAATCCCACAAACCACCAATGTCACTTCAAGTATTCATAATCCTGCACCGGGTTGGAGGTTTGAATTGAAGCAGAACATGGTGAAATTATGTCACACAAACGGGCAGTTCACTGGTCTATCTCACGAGGATCCACGAGTGCATATATAGAACTTTCTCAAGATTAGTAACACATACACTCCAACTGGAGTGTACTCTGATTATGTAAGGCTCACATTATTTCCCTTTTCTCTGCTTGGGGAAGCAAAAAGATGTTTAAACTCTGAGCCCGCAAATTCCATAACAACTTGGGATGATCTTTCCTAAAAATTTTTGATAAGGTTTTTTCCATCCGATAAAACACCAAAACTGAGAAGCGACATATTGAGCTTCTGACTGAAGAGAGGGGAAAATCTGTACCAAGCTTGGGATAGGTTTAGGTCCCTACTATTAAGTTGCCCACATTATCATCAAGCTAATGAAGTGTTGGTCCACACCTTCATTGAGGGGTTGGAACCAAACACAAAAAATTTACTTGATTCTACTGCAGGTGGGCAGGCTTTGGAGAAGACATATGCTGAGCTGTTTACATTGCTTAATTGAATTTCATGGGGTAACCTTGAGTGGAATGGTGGAGGAGTAAATCCGGTCGTACAGAAGACTGCTGGAGTTTAGAAATGGACGCAGTGATAACTTTGTCTGCACAAATTGCGTCAATGCAAAATATGATGACCACCCACTTCATCAGCAACATGTCATTAGGACAAAGACAAGCCCAAGTTAATATGGTTCATCAACCACAAGATTGGTGACAAGTATGTAAAGGTGGAGATCACAATGCTGAGGTATGTAGAGAAAACCTATAATCTGTTCCTTTTGTAGGTAATGCTCAGCGAGGAGAAAATCACCAAAGCTATGGAAATACCTGCTATTTTATTCTTTTTAAAAATATAACTAGAATGGTTTAGAGTCGCCACTTAATTTTTAAAGGGAAATTAAGAAAACTGATTTTCAACTGATTAAATAGGGAATCAATTAAAAATATTTGAAGGAGTTCGGAGTTCTTATTAATATTCTAGGAAGGTTTTAAAGCACCTAAAATATCCACTATTGTGGTTATCGACAATTAATTTATTTGGCTAAAAGTGAATTAACTTAACTTGAATTGAAAAAATTGATTTGTTTTATATTTAAGCCCATTTTTAAAAATGGAAAAGGAGGGGTATTGGGATATACTTACTAAGTGAGGTACTTGTTTGCAAAAATTATTCTTCTATTTCTTTTTGAGAAATCAATTTGGTTAAATTGTTAAAACGAAGTGAGCGTCTTTCGGGGATTTCAACTTTTCAACCTTAAGATTAACGACAAATACGAACAAGCAAAATAAACATAGTAAAGTACATAGGGAAAAAAAGTTGGGCCCAAATCTTTTTTTTGTCCGCCTAGGCCATTATTTGGGCCTATTTATGTTTTGGGCCAAAGGCCCACTTGAGTTGCACTTGTTCTAAACTTAAAGAAATAATTTTCCTTTCGGCCTTCGGCCCAATTTTCACCTGTACTAAACTTCTAATAAAATAGTAATAATTAAAAGACAAAGGCTTAGGCCCAAAATAATAAAATACAATCTTAAATAAAGGGGCCCATATTCCCACTTTTCGTATACACTAGATGTATACTAGTGTATACAGTTCTATATGTTTGCTCCGAAGACCTGTACCCCGAATTCATCGAATTGTTCTTCAATTCTATTGGCTGGTCGACTCAATAAAGGATTCGAGCCTTAACGACTATTTCGAAATGGGGGGAAGAAGAAGTTCTTGATGAACTCAGGCCGATCTCACATGCATAAAAATATAAACATTGTAAGAATAAATTCGAGTAAAAAAATACTATTGCTGATAACCGACACTTAAATTTGGTATTCCCACAAAAGAAATAAGCACACTCTATAATAACAAGTAAGGAACGAGACATACAGTAAGAAGAAATCTAGCGTGCGGACAAAAGAAAACAACCGAAAATACTAAAGCATGACTACTTATTGCTCACATTATCACACAACTTAATCATATAATATTGGAACTAGAATTTTAAATAGACTAGACCCTATTGTATATAACTAAAGTACTCGCAATTAATTTTTATACTTAAAACCAAATGTTGTGCACATAATAATCAATACCAATAAATCCATGTCCTTAGTAAACATAATATATGAAACTCAAAACCTTAAAAAGACAAGGACATAATTTGGAAGGGAGCATACATTTGATTAACATGAATTATAACCAAAACTCCAACTTGCAAAACTTACTACGCAAATTCGTAACACAACACGCTAGAAACTAGAATTTTGCTAGACAACAACTACACACTTAGGCTCAATAAAATATTCATGACAAAATTATCAACTCCTCCAAACAACTAGACTCATCTCTAATAAGCAATAAATAACACGCTTAGCATTAAATCGACTAAATTTTATGCATGTTCAATAGAGCTAAGATTCAAATGTCTGAGGAGAAAGAAAAAAAAATAATAACTAAATTTTAAAAAATAAAACTCATAAGCATAAAGGCTTGGAGAAAGCGACCTTGAAATGAACAGGGGGTTGGGACATCAGATTGTGACATTTCAAACACTCCGAAAGCTTGATAAACATATTGAGCACATTTTTCTTACTGCTGCAGATTCATAACATATAATAACAATCTAAAACTAAGAGAGGACATTTTCAAACTAGTGATGGAACAACTATGAAAACCAAGAAAAACAAGAACAAACAACAATTAGAAGTCAACCCTCAATATCATCTAAAACAACTGCTAACAGCCAACAACCAACTAATTAAAATCTTCCATCATCGGAATGCTTCTCTAAGGTAGAAGATGAGGCGGAGAGAACATTATGAAAAGACGTTACCTTTAGAGGTGCATTAGACGGGGATGATGACGAGCTGTTGGTCGCGATTCCTCCACCACAAAACTCAAACGCGAATGACCGACCAGAAACCCTCAACGAACAGGAAATAGAAAAAAAGATATATCTAAAGTATGTTTTCTGAACGATCATTATAGCTTTGGAGTTCTCTATGTAACTTCTCACCAATTGTTTTTGACCCCCTTAACAGTGGAGAAGGGGAAGTTTATATATAATGAAATTAGGGTTCCTTTTAGGGGGAAACAGAATGAAAATCGAGTTCAAGGCCCATCTCGAATTCAAACATGAATTTCTTTCCCATTACAGAGAAACACCCTTTTCTGAAGATTTTTCTCCATTCTGGAAGAGCAAAAGGGGAAACCATGGTTCGGATTGGTTCGAAGTCATTCTTGTGTTACGTTGTTCGATCTCAAGCTGTCAAGGACGATTTTCGCGTGCCCCTGCGACTGCAAATTGAAAGGGACGGGAGGAAGAAGACAATATGAGACAGTGTACTGTCCTCCGTGACTGCTTTTCAATGTATCTAGACGGAATTTTGGGACTGTGAGGATGTCGTGTATTCGCCTTTTACCTCGTATTCGTTGTTGTTGTCGTTTCAGAACAGACATGAAGACGTCGTTCTTTCTTTATTTTTTGTCGTTGCTGTCATTGATGGCAACTTGAAATTTGGTTTTATGGGTTCCTCTTTGTTAACTGTAGATGGGTGGGGTCTTGGTTCTGGGCTGACTGAAATTGGGAAATAGAAGGGGATGAGAAAATGGTCTAGGCATTTGATGGGCTGATGATTGCAAAAAGAAGCGGGTTGGGTTATTTAGGACATGGAAATTGAGAAGATGGGCTGCTCAAAAGGAATAAGGCCCGAAATTTGTTCAAGATGAAGGAAAAAATGGATCAAAGGTAGGATTCAAATGGTTAGATTTTGAATTGATTAATTGGCCAATAGATTGCAATTATAGCCAAACGAAGTCCCAAACATAGCCAAATTGAGTTAATAAGTGAAAATAAATAAAAGTTAACTAAGATGAAACTTATAAAAATTAATTAACAAGCATCTTAATTTTAACAAAAATAAAATAATTAACTTAAGGATAAACTAATTAACTCAAAACGTAGCATATAATTAAGCTAAACTAATTAACAAAATATTTAATTAAAAATTTAAAATATTTTTGAGACTATTTTTGAATATTTATAAAATAAACTAGTTATAAAAACGCATTTATTATTAGAAACTATAAAAACGACCAAAATTACTTCAAATACTTAAACTATATATTGAACTTTATAAGAACTAATTATTTCAAATCGTTTGAAATTTAAGAAGGTCGTTGACTAATCTATTATGTGGAGGTCCAAAATTGGGTGTTAAAACCTACAACTCAAGCTGTCAAAACTACTCAAACTTTTCATGGGATGACAATCAAAACCAACATCAAGGACAGAACCAATACAGACCAAAAAGCAGTGGACAACAGTACCATCAGCAAAGCCATGTAAAAATCAGCAAAATCATGGTAATCAGCAGGCTGCCTAGCAAGGTGATATGAGTGTGGAAGACATGCTAAAACTGAAACCGATAAACTTAACCCACATGCCTTCTGATAGGAGTACGGTTTGATTGTGGTGGAAGTCGCTCCTCAGCTCGCGTCCTAAGAGTTTGATATTCCTCTTTGGACTATGTCCCAGTTCGCTGCTAAGAAAAAGTTTATGTTGTGCGGCATCCTTGTTGATGTCATCCGTACCTGTGGTTTGACTTGAGAATTCATCCTCTTGGATGCTCTTGACAAAGACTGAGATAAAACTCATTACCATAACAAATGTAATTCAAATGGAGAGATAGCGTCTTTTACCATATTGACACTTAGTCACTCTCCTTGAACATTTAACGTCATTTCCTTCATCTTAACGTTAGGCCAGTAAAACTTATATCTCATATTTGCAATGTAATTCATCAAATGTACCCTTTCTTCGATATTGAAATAATAAAATATAGGTTGATGTAATATGTTGATGACTCTCTTGATGACATTTTTGCAAATATAAATAATGATAATGATTCTTTATTAGTAAGATGACGATAATCCATTGGTAGGATGATGTCGATCCATTGATGGGATAATGCCGATATATGATAGGATGATGATAATGCTAGGATGATGTTGCTTCAACAATAGGATGATGATGATGCTCCATCGATAGGATGATGATGTTGATGCTCCATTGGTAAGATAATGATGCTTCATTGATAGGATGACAATAATTCATCGGTTGGATAATGATAATAAAGATCCATTGACAGGATGATGTTGATCCAATGATAGGATGATGTTGATGATCCATTGGTAAGATAATGTTGATCCATTGGTAGGATAATGATAATGAAGATCCATTAATAGGATAATGTTGATCCATTGGTAGGATAATGCTGATACATGATAGGATGATGATGATGCTAGGATGATGTTGCTCCATCGATAGGATGATGATGATGCTCCATAGATAGGATGATGATGTTGATGTTCCATTGGTAGGATAATGATGCTTCTTTGATAGGATGTCGATAATCCATTGATTGGATAATGACAGTGAAGATCCATTGATATGATGATGCTGATGATCCAATTGTAGGATAATGTTGATCAATTGGTAGGATAATGATAATGAAGATCCATTGATAGGATGATGTTGATCCATTGATAGGATGATGATGATGATCCATTGGTAGGATAATGTTGATCCATTGGTAGGATAATGATAATGAAGATCCATTGATAGGATGATGTTAATCCATTGATAGGGTAATGCTGATGATCCACTAGTAGGGTGACGTTGATGATTCTTCTAGGTGATGGTATTATCTCATTTGATAATACTCTAGGAACGTCCATTCGGTTGGTAAAAAGAATGTCCCTCTGGGTAGTTCACATTACCGCATCTAATATCAATGAAACTCGTAAATATTCTTCAAATATCCTTGATGCTAAAGAAAAGGTTTAAGAAAAGGTTTAAGAATGTCCCTCTTGCTTCTCGATTGACAAGACAAAATATTTTATGTAAAATATTTAAAACATATAGATAAAATCTTTAAGAAAAGGTTTCCAAAAAGATGTAATTGAAAAAGGTCAATGTCATGTATCATGTCACGTCAAGCTTAAATGAACATCCTTGGTTCGAAATTTTAGTGTGCATGATAGCTTGTTTTGGGGAATTCAAGAATCCTTATAGCTTGAGAAATTTCTAACACGGTCCTTTCGAAATCTGCTATAATTGAAGGGTTTTGCAGTTGACTCTTAAATCCAAAGGTGTTGGAGATTGCTGCGGTTGTGTATAAACTTTAACGATGACAGATATCATTTTAATTTGGCTTTAAACTTTTAATATGCTTGAAAATTTTGAAAATTTATACAAACTTCTAGTGATGCTTGAAGAAATTTTTGATTCTATCATAAAAAATATATGTCCCAGTTAGATTTCTTGGCAGGTCTTGAACCATCGATGAACAAGTTATGGAATTTTTGAGGTCCTCTCAAAATTTCTGTCCCAGTTGTAATTCTCAATGTAACTTCAGTCTCGACTTGTTGGATAGATCTTCCTATTGAGAATTTTTGAGTCCCTTTAAAAAATTATGTCCAGTTCTATTGTAAAGAATAATATAAATCTTACGAAAGATATGACCGAACCGTTGTGGAATCTACGTATTCTGTTGAGGAAGGAATCAGGTCAAACGTAGTTCCCCCTCTCGAATTTTATAAGGAACCGACCGAGGCCGCCTACGTATCTCATTCTTGAGAATTCAGGTCGAACGTAATTCAAGTAAAAAAAGAACACATTAAAAGGGATAAAGGGATTACCGAGGCCGACATAGGCCGCCTACGTATCTCATTATTGATAATTCAGGTCAGACATAGTACAAAGGGATAAATTCTAAGCATAAATGATTACAAGCAAATAAAGAAGGTTACAAAGAAATGATAGAAACTGAGTCTTCAAACATGTTATCTTTTGATAGCATTGAAGTAGATCAATAATTTGTGAGATCTAATGTTCATGATTAACCATGTGACGTCATCAAACAAACGTATCTATGTGTTCTCCAAGAAAACTGATGAATTCTCTTTCCTATGTTTTTGTTAGATAGGCACCAATTTTGATTTCTTTGATGCGTTCATCATTTTTCTAATTTAGTATTCTGATTTCTTCTAGATTCGGCTTATCGTGACTCTCGAACTATTTGAATTCTTCAACCGGGTGTTTAGGTACCATGATCATGTCATTGTAGTCCTCAAATTCGTATGCATCTACCCTATTTTGTTCATTCAGCTCGTGACATGATATGATATTGACAGATTTGAAAACATTTTCACTGAAATCATCTAAAAATACTATTATATAGAAAATATAAAGCAATTTAAAGCAAATTTTTGCAGTAAAAAAGTTTTTCATTTGAAATAAGAAAATAAGAACTTTGGCCATGATGATAAATTATTTGCCTTTTTTTTTATACAAAATATAAGGAGGGAGATTGAAAACATAGTGAGGCAAAAATAGAGTAAAAGATGGGTCTCGAGCCTTATTTAGAACACCACCAATTTTAGAAATAGCATAAAATAAGTTTATGTCTACCAAGACGAGCGTGGAATCAAGATAAAAATGAATGTTCAATTAGGCATTTGGTCATTTGGCTTAGTGTCTACTATGACTGGTGTCTCAATTATCTCTTCAAGCACAATATCATCTTCTTTGAATAAATTTTTGATTCCTTACCCTATACCATTTAGCATTGGAAAAGGCTGATACGAGTGAGACAGTGACTTTAGAAAAGCTTGATCGATCTTTCGCTTGTTCTGACCATCCTTCGACACTAAAGCAAGAGCTGGATAAGGTGACATGATCACAAATTCAGATTTCTCTCTTTTAGTTGGAGAGGCTACAACTTTCTCAAGCTTCTCAAGGTTGGCTAAGATTATAACTTTCTCCACATTCAAATCTTCTTCGACTTCAACCATATTAATGGTCACCCCTTTATAACTCAGCATAAGGTTACTATTGATATTAAGAGTGGCAGTTTGAAGAGTAACGACCTTTTGATCTATCAAGTCTTGATTATTATATTTCAACTTGATACAATCCTCAGTGATATGCCCAGCACCTCCTGAATGGTAAGCACAGTGAACATGGTGTCTATAAAGGTTGGAGTTGACATTGATATTTTTTGGATCAATTGTCTGTATAAGGATAGTTGATTTCAATCTTACAAATAGTTGCGTTCGACTCTCAACCAAAGGAGTGAATACTCTATAAGGTTTATTCTTACGATTTGGGCGAGGATGATTGTAATTATTTCCTGGATGTGAAGGTACTTGATGGTAGTTTGAAGGATTTTGCTGACTTGGTGCTTGCGTTTGAAAATTTGGGTACTGTGGATATCGGTAGCTAGGAGGGGCTTTTTGGTAGTGCGGTGGCAGAGTTTGGTAACTTGATTTGATATTTGAACAATTGACTGATGGAGATTGGTAATATGGATGGGTATTTTATTAATTTGGAGGTGGAGTTCGGTAATCAAGAGGTGAAATTTGGTAACTCGGTGGTGGAGTTTGGTAATTAGAAGGTAGAATTTGGTAACTCGGTGGTAGAGTTTGATAACCTGATTTGGGATAATAAGCTGGATATGAACTTTGTGGAGCTCGAGGATAACCTTTGTAAGGTGAGGATTTTCTAAAGTATCCTTTTCCATCTGATGCACAGGAAATAAAAGACACATCCTCTCTCTTCTTTTTCAACAGTCCTAAAGATTTAGTAGGGGCAGCGACACGAGAAATCTTTCCATTTTTAAGTCCATCTTCGATAACCTCACCTACCTTGACTATCTCCGCAAACTTTGCTCCAATGAGCAAAATTATCCTGTCATAATATTATGGCTCTTGAATGCGTATGAACACTTCAACGATCTCCTTCTCAGACATTGGAGGTCGAACCTGAGCGGCCACTTTCATCCACCTTTATGCATATTCATGATATATTTCAGTTGATTTCTTCTTAATTTTCTCCAAAGAATAGCGATCAGGAACAAACTCCACATTGTAGCCGAACTGTTCGACGAAATTTTTAGCTAGTGCATTCTAGCTAGACCACTGATTTATCTCATGGGAGGTAAATCATTCCAACGCTTATCCATTCAAAATTTGACTAAAAAGTCGTCTTAATAAAGCTTCATTCTTTCCAACTCCCACGAGATGGTCACAATAGGCCCTCAAGTCATCAATGGATTCCCTGTTCCTTCGGAAGTGTCAAATTTTTGCACTTTAAACCCTTCAGGGAGGTCTAGATTCGGATGGATGCACAAATCCTCATAATTCAATCCATCGACTTTAGGAATATAGTGCAACTCCTTCATGGCTTTCCTGATCTTTTCTTTCATATTCAGCTTGGCTGTCTCTTTCTTTGACCTCCACTCTCTCTCATGTTCCTCATAGTGATCAAGCTCGGAACAGTTTTCATGTGGTTCATTTGGAATTGAAATTTGGAAAGTATTATTTTGAGGCAATGGTGGAGCAATGGAGGGATTCTGGGTATTTTGAGTGATTTGGTAATTTTGGGGGAAAGTCCAGGGGTTGGTATGTTGATTTTGGTGATGGGGGAAGGTTTGCGACTTGTTGACATTTTGATTTTGAGAGGGAGAGTAAGCTTTCGGGTTGTCATTTTGATTTTGATGGAAGGTTTGAGGGTTGGTACCTTGAGGAAGAAGTGGCGCTTGGTAAGAGACAGATGCATGATGGGGATTTGGGGTGGTTAGGTTGATGATTGGGAGATTTTGAGCGGGGTTAGAGGCCGAGTTGATGATTGGGATATTTTGAGGTCTTCCATCGCTTTGAATGTTGGCACTGATACCCGATTTGAAAAATCTTGCTTTTTTTGGACCTTTGCCCTCAGCTCAGCAATTTGTTGCATCAGTTGCGCAATCAATTCATTTTGTTCATCGGTGGAGGGATGAGCCACAATAACATCATTTAGGCCAATATCGTCATTGTTATCACACATTACTGCATTTTCTGTTTGCAAACTTTGATCGGGTAAAGTTGTTTGTCCATTATGTAAAAAGATAGAAATTACTTTATTAAAGTCGTTTGTATTGGCCAAATAATATAAGGCCATATGTATTACTTATTAAAGTAGTTTGTTTTATAGTATTGGCCAAATAAATTAAGGCCATATGTAAAGTTATTGTCGGCCATTAGAATAGGCCAACCTTGTAAAATTTTAGTATAAATAGAGGGCTTCTCCCTCAATAATAAAGCAAGCAACTTCTAAATTAACTCTCTCTTCACTCTCTTCTCTCATTCCGCTTCCCCCCCCCCTCCATTGGTATCAGAGCTAGATAATAAATAAAATAATAGCTATGGAAAACAAAGCAAATATGGATAATCTACAAGAACAGGTATACTCATTTAAATTCATGAGTAGCTAAACTGTTTTATTCATGATAATCTCTTTTTGATTATAAGTATTTATTATGTTTTAATAATGTTATAATAATCATCTTTAGAAGGTTTGCTATGGAAATATTCTGAGAGTAGGTAAGCCCAGACTATGCCATCCTAAAGTGGAAACCGGTAGGCAAAGAGAAAGCCGTTTAGGGGAGTACACAGAGTTGAGGCGCTGTTAGGGTAACTGATTGAAGAAGAAAACCATAGTAGTGACTAGACGAGATGATTATTAAATTATTATTATTACATAATGAATAAGTATAATCTGTGAAGAGGTTAAAAGGGAATAAAATTTTAGCGAAAGTATGATAAAATGACTACCTATTTATTAGATGATGATGTTAATTATATGATATTATTATTCTATATATTGAAAGATCTTAATACTGATATAAGAAGAATAATCTATGATAAATTAGTAACATACGAAATAATTGAAGAAACAATTTATGGTTGGTCAGAATTAATTATCTCAGATGATTTTGATCTTGAATATTTATATGATGATCTAGAATTATATAGAGATCAATGATAAATTACAGATATTTGAAATTATGGAAAGAAACTAAAGAAAAGATAGATCTAGAATTAATTGAAAATGTAAATAGATATATATATCTTAGAGAAGAAGAATATTTAGAATATATAGAAACTAATGCTAAAGAAATACAGAGATTAAATTTAGTTAAAAAAGAATATTATGAAAAAATATTTTCTTAAAAAATGAAAAAGGTAAATAATAATATAGAAAGAAAGGTAAGAAAGATAAAGAAAAAGTTAAATAATTTATATATGAAATATGAATTATTAAAAATTACTAAAAAAGACACTACTAAAGAAAATTTGTTGATAGATCTAATTTCTAAAACAGAATATAAATATATTAGTTATTTGAAAAAACAATATGGACAGAGAAACATATAAACAACAACTGATAGATAAAATAAATGAAAAAAGATATGAATATGAATTTAAAAAAGAAAGAATAGAAGAAAATATATTAAGTAGTAAAGTAATATCAATCCAAAGAAAAGTTCTATTTGAGTTAGAAATACAAATAAATTGCCTAGAATATAAATTACAACATGATATAAGTTATAATAATGAATATAATGAATAAAGAAGAATTTGCAGTAGACGAAAAAACATATGAAAACCAAGAAGGACTAATAATAAAAATAATATTCTCAAATTTAGGAAGAAGATATAAAAAAATAGGAGATAAATTATATTTGATGTTAGAAAAAGAAACAGCAAAATTAGAAGATAGTTTAACAGCTATGATAAGAATAACAAAAGAAAATGAAGAAATAGATAAAGCCAAAGAAATTGAAAAAATAAAAACACAAGCAAAACAAGAAGTACAAAAGATAGAAGAAACAAAAAATACAAAAATAAGTGAATTAGAAAAAGAATTAATTCAGTTAAAATTATTATATGAAACTAAACAAAAAGAAAAACAAATAGAAAAAGAAAAAGAAAAAGAAGTTGAATTGACTAGTGAAATAAATAAAATGAAACAAAAATATTAAATGAAAATGAAAATCTTGAAATAAATGAAATTAATGATGAAATAAATGAATCAGATATAATGAATGATCAAAATTCAGAAATAAGTGATATAAGTGAAACATATACAGAAATTTTAGAACAGGTAGATAAATTGAAAAAATTAGAAATAAATACAGGAGATATAAATAAACCAAGCACATCAAGAGTTAAAACTCCAGATAATAGTCCTAGGAGTAGTCCTAGAAGAGGTAATCCTAGAAGAACAATACCAACTTATTATACAGATAATTATGAAAGATCAGATAGAACAAATGCAATATGGAATAGTAGATTAAATAAAAAATGGATACCTAAACCAATAATTGAACAGTATAATTTTTTAGATTTAGACTGTGTTATAGACATAAATAAAGTAATCTTATTATGGGTAGGAAATTTATCTAAACAATTAGTCGATAATAAAATAGCAGTAAAAGATACACCAGGATATATAGAAAGAACATTTGTAGGAACAACAAAATTATGGATAGAAAATTTACCATCAGAAAGTATAGCAACACTTAGGAGTGATAAAAAAATAGATGGATCAACATCAACAACAAATATAGATATATTAGATAAATATGAATTAGCATAAGAAATGAATTTGGAAGTATGACTACAGAAATAAAAGAACAAAATAAAGAAAAAATAATAAATAGACAACTAATGTCAAAATTAGCAATATGTAATATGTGTTACATAGAAGAATATACATGTGCATTTAAAGAATATTATTACAAAGCAAAATATAATATAGATGAAGCAAAAGAAATAAGACAACAATATTTTACAAAATTACCAGAACAATTAAAGATTGGAATAATGAAGGAATAACAGATACTTTAGGAGCTAGAATAAAATTTTTACAACAATGGTTTATCCAATTATGTGAAAATCAAAAAGAAAAATTAAAAATGGAAAAAGTATTAATAAAAAATCTAGCATGTTGTAAAAACAAGATAGCACCACAATTTGGTTGTAAAGATAAATATTATAAAAAACCTAGAAAATATAAAAATTATAGAAAAACTAAAACCAGATATAAATATAAAAATCCAAGAAAAAGATATTATGTAAAAAATTATAAAATAAAAAGACCATACAGACCAAAAAGAAAATTATCAGATTGTACTTGTTACAATTGTGGAAAGTTAGGACATTTAGCTAGAGATTGTAAATTACCTAAAAATCTAAAAGGTAAACAAATTGCAGAAATAATTATGGATGATGAAAAATATATGCAGATAGATTACATAGATTATGAATTAAGTGAAAATGATAGTATATATGAATTATCTGACATTGAATCCGAAGATATAGAAATAAATATGGAATTAAATAATGAAATGATAAATGAAGAAATATAATGACTGAAAATGATATAAAAATAATATCTAAAGAAGAATATCAGAATGAAGAATCAGTAGAACAAAAAATTATATTTGATAATACAATTTTCCAACAAATAAAAAATAAAGAATTAGATTTAAGCGTAGATAAAGTACTTGAAATACCTACTTTAAAAAATTGGTTTAAAAGACAAAAAGAAGAATATTATGTAGTTAGTCAAAAAGAACATATTGTAGATTGTAAATATACAAAAGGAAAAGCACAAATACCTATATTAAACAAAAGAATGATAAATCAAGAAATACAAGATATAAAAGCCAAAACACCTATAAAATATGTACATTTAGGAGGAACAGAAATACTAATAAAAGCATGTTTTAGAGAAGGAATAGATACACCTATTGAAATATATTTAGCAGATGATAGAATAATACATCCTATAGAAAAAAGCGTAATTAGTGCAGTAAAAGGAAATTTAATATACCAAAAATTTAAATTTATAATAAGTACAAATTACTCAATAGCATTAACAGATAGAAACATAGATAAATCATTAGTATTATATTGGAAATTATCAGGAATAGAATTTGCAGCAGGAAGTAAAATATTTACTTCAAGCATACCAAATATATTTTCTTTTGGATGTACTAGCTCTTGATGAAGTAGTTCTATTTAATATATTTGGTATGCTTGAAGTACTTATTCTTTCTTTTACTATTTCTAAATCTTCTTCCATGTCAATTTCTTTATAACTATAATCATTATTGTCTATTATTGTAATTACTTGGTTAAAAGGGTTTTCTATTTTTATTCTATCAATTTTATTTTTTGCCATTACTTTATGTTTTGTTGTTAATATATATACGTTTTTACATCTTGCTGTAAATATTTTACTTCCTGCTGCAAATTCTATTCCTGATAATTTCCAATATAATACTAATGATTTATCTATGTTTCTATCTGTTAATGCTATTGAGTAATTTGCACTTATTATAAATTTAAATTTTTGGTATATTAAATTTCCTTTTACTGCACTAATTACGCTTTTTTCTATAGGATGTATTATTCTATCATCTGCTAAATATATTTCAATAGGTGTATCTATTCCTTCTCTAAAACATGCTTTTATTAGTATTTCTGTTCCTCCTAAATGTACATATTTTATAGGTGTTTTGGCTTTTATATCTTGTATTTCTTGATTTATCATTCTTTTGTTTAATATAGGTATTTGTGCTTTTCCTTTTGTATATTTACAATCTACAATATGTTCTTTTTGACTAACTACATAATATTCTTCTTTTTGTCTTTTAAACCAATTTTTTAAAGTAGGTATTTCAAGTACTTTATCTACGCTTAAATCTAATTCTTTATTTTTTATTTGTTGGAAAATTGTATTATCAAATATAATTTTTTGTTCTACTGATTCTTCATTCTGATATTCTTCTTTTAGATATTATTTTTATATCATTTTCAGTCATTATATTTCTTCATTTAATTCCATATTTATTTCTATATCTTCGGATTCAATGTCAGATAATTCATATATACTATCATTTTCACTTAATTCATAATCTATGTAATCTATCTGCATATATTTTTCATCATCCATAATTATTTCTGCAATTTGTTTACCTTTTAAATTTTTAGGTACTTTACAATCTCTAGCTAAATGTCCTAACTTTCCACAATTGTAACAAGTACAATCTGATAATTTTCTTTTTCGTCTGTATGGTCTTTTTATTTTATAATTTTTTACATAATATCTTTTTCTTGGATTTTTATATTTATATCTAGTTTTAGTTTTTCTATAATTTTTATATTTTCTAGGTTTTTTATAATATTTATCTTTACAACCAAATTGTGGTGCTATTCTGTTTTTACAACATGCTAGATTTTTTATTAATACTTTTTCCATTTTTAATTTTTCTTTTTGATTTTCACATAATTGGATAAACCATTGTTGTAAAAATTTTATTCTAGCTCCTAAAGTATCTGTCATTCCTTCATTATTCCAATCTTTAATTACGTTTGTACTAAATGGTTCTGGTAATTTTGTAAAATACTGTTGTTTTATTTCTTTTGCTTCATCTGTATTATATTTTTTGCTTTGTAATAATATTCTTTAAATGCACATGTATATTCTTCTATGTAACACATATTACATATTGCTAATTTTGACATTAGTTGTCTATTTATTATTTTTTCTTTATTTTATTCTTTTATTTCTGTAGTCATACTTCCAAATTCATTTCTTATTGCTAATTCATATTTATATAATATATCTATATTAGATGTTGTTGTTGATCCATCTATTTTTTTATCACTCCTTAGTGCTGCTATACTTTCTGATGGTAAATTTTCTATCCATAATTTTGTTGTTCCTACAAATGTTCTTTCTATATATCCTGGTGTATCTTTTACTGCTATTTTATTATCGACTAATTGTTTAGATAAATTTCCTACCCATAATAAGATTACTTTATTTATGTCTATAACACAGTCTAAATCTAAAAAATTATACTGTTCAATTATTGGTTTAGGTATCCATTTTTTATTTAATCTACTATTCCATATTGCATTTGTTCTATCTGATCTTTCATAATTATCTGTATAATAAGTTGGTATTGTTCTTCTAGGATTACCTCTTCTAGGACTACTCCTAGGACTATTATCTGGAGTTTTAACTCTTGATGTGCTTGGTTTATTTATATCTCCTGTATTTATTTCTAATTTTTTCAATTTATCTACCTGTTCTAAAATTTCTGTATATGTTTCACTTATATCACTTATTTCTGAATTTTGATCATTCATTATATCTGATTCATTTATTTCATCATTAATTTCATTTATTTCAAGATTTTCATTTTCATTTAATATTTTTGTTTCATTTTATTTATTTCACTAGTCAATTCAACTTCTTTTTCTTTTTCTTTTTCTATTTGTTTTTCTTTTTGTTTAGTTTCATATAATAATTTTAACTGAATTAATTCTTTTTCTAATTCACTTATTTTTGTATTTTTTGTTTCTTCTATCTTTTGTACTTCTTGTTTTGCTTGTGTTTTTATTTTTTCAATTTCTTTGGCTTTATCTATTTCTTCATTTTCTTTTGTTATTCTTATCATAGCTGTTAAACTATCTTCTAATTTTGCTGTTTCTTTTTCTAACATCAAATATAATTTATCTCCTATTTTTTTATATCTTCTTCCTAAATTTGAGAATATTATTTTTATTATTAGTCCTTCTTGGTTTTCATATGTTTTTTCGTCTACTGCAAATTCTTCTTTATTCATTATATTCATTATTATAACTTATATCATGTTGTAATTTATATTCTAGGCAATTTATTTGTATTTCTAACTCAAATAGAACTTTTCTTTGGATTGATATTACTTTACTACTTAATATATTTTCTTCTATTCTTTCTTTTTTAAATTCATATTCATATCTTTTTTCATTTATTTTATCTATCAGTTGTTGTTTATATGTTTCTCTGTCCATATTGTTTTTTCAAATAACTAATATATTTATATTCTGTTTTAGAAATTAGATCTATCAACAAATTTTCTTTAGTAGTGTCTTTTTTAGTAATTTTTAATAATTCATATTTCATATATAAATTATTTAACTTTTTCTTTATCTTTCTTACCTTTCTTTCTATATTATTATTTACCTTTTTCATTTTTTAAGAAAATATTTTTTCATAATATTCTTTTTTAACTAAATTTAATCTCTGTATTTCTTTAGCATTAGTTTCTATATATTCTAAATATTCTTCTTCTCTAAGATATATATATCTATTTACATTTTCAATTAATTCTAGATCTATCTTTTCTTTAGTTTCTTTCCATAATTTCAAATATCTGTAATTTATCATTGATCTCTATATAATTCTAGATCATCATATAAATATTCAAGATCAAAATCATCTGAGATAATTAATTCTGACCAACCATAAATTGTTTCTTCAATTATTTCGTATGTTACTAATTTATCATAGATTATTCTTCTTATATCAGTATTAAGATCTTTCAATATATAGAATAATAATATCATATAATTAACATCATCATCTAATAAATAGGTAGTCATTTTATCATACTTTCGCTAAAATTTTATTCCCTTTAACCTCTTCACAGATTATACTTATTCATTATGTAATAATAATAATTTAATAATCATCTCGTCTAGTCACTACTATGGTTTTCTTCTTCAATCAGTTACCCTAACAGCGCCTCAACTCTGTGTACTCCCCTAAACGGCTTTCTCTTTGCCTACTGGTTTTCACTTTAGGATGGCATAGTCTGGGCTTACCTACTCTCAGAATATTTCCATAGCAAACCTTCTAAAGATGATTATTATAACATTATTAAAACATAATAAATACTTATATTCAAAAAGAGATTATCAGGAATAAAACAGTTTAGCTACTCATGAATTTAAATGAGTATACCTGTTCTTGTAGATTATCCATATTTGCTTTGTTTTCCATAGCTATTATTTTATTTATTATCTAGCTCTGATACCAATGGGTGTGTGTGTGTGTGTGTGGAAGCGGAATGAGAGAAGAGAGTGAAGAGAGAGTTAATTTAGAAGTTGCTTGCTTTATTATTGAGGGAGAAGCCCTCTATTTATACTAAAATTTTACAAGGTTGGCCTATTCTAATGGCCGACAATAACTTTACATATGGCCTTAATTTATTTGGCCAATACTATAAAACAAACTACTTTAATAAGTAATACATATGGCCTTATATTATTTGGCCAATACAAACGACTTTAATAAAGTAATTTCTATCTTTTTACATAATGGACAAACAACTTTAAAGTAGTATCTAATCTTATCGCTTCCTTTGCCAATTTTTCAAAGATTCTTATCTTTATGTCTGCCACCTTATCTCTTTGTAATGTTTATCTTCTTGCACGTTGTCTTCTTTGATGCTGAGGTGGGTGACTTGTTAGCTCTCGAGGACACCGATGATGACGCCAATATGGATGCCTGATCAGGGAAGCCCACCTTAACTTGCTTTCTTTTTTAATCTTGTCTCACTGGGGACATTGTTAAATTTTGAGTGTGGGGTGGGGGATATATCTATGTACATAATTTTAGCTTTGTTGGGTTGGTTACTGTTTTATTTTTGTTTTTATGGGGCTTAAGTCATCTGTGGCCCCTTAAAGTTGTCCGCATAATTCACTTAGATACCTCAACTAAACCTTATACCTATTGAACACCTTTATCATTCTGAATTTGAACCATTTGAACATTTTCTTGAGAATAAACTAAAAATAGAGGATGTGTGAAATACACTCGCGCTGACATGTCAATTTGACCAATTAAATAATTACATGTGTTATTTTTTAATCCAAAAAATTATTTAAACATAATATTATAAAGTAAAAAAAATTATTTTAAAGTAAAAAAAATGAAAAAAAACAACTTAAACTTAAATCACCCACTTCCCCTGCCTTCCATTGAAACCCAAAACATACATTTACCTCTAACCCCATTAATGGCAACCCTCCCTCTCCCTGTACAGTGCCATCTTCAACCCGACAAATTTTTCTTTTCATATTTTTTTATTAATTATAACTTTTTACTTCATCTCGTTTTTTAGGTAGAGAAATATGGGGAAAAAATCTCTCTAAAAAAATTATAAGTTTCATTTGTTATTGTCGAAAAAAATGGAATTATTTTGATTTTTTTATGTTTCATAATCGATTAACGTTTTTGGATGAAAAAACATCCTTACATTAGGCCAATATACATCAATTTAAAGTCAAAACTACACATTCACAACAAATCAAAAAACTTCAATAAAAACTTGAGCAAAATAAATAATTGATAGAAAAATCCTCCAATAAATTCAAACAACTGGACATCAATTTAACACCAAATTACTAAATTAACAGCAAAGATACAAACTCCAAACTTAAAGCCTTTACAAATTAAACATGAATGAAAATGACGATAATAATGGTGGAATGGTGGTGCAACCAATCCTAATATGGATGATAATGGGGCCAAAAATATAACAACAATCGAGCAAAAAAAAGTTAAGTATCCGGAGAAAATAAGAGGAAGAAAAAGGGGTGTGTAGTGGCGGTGATAGTGGTAAAATATGGTGTGATGGAGGAAGGAGTGTCAAAGAAGATGAAGAAGAAATAATAGGTTTTTTCCCCCAAAAAAAGGCCCAATTTAATACCTTCACGCGCCTAAAGGGTGTGGGTTACAAACAATGTGCCACATAGACAAAAAATATTCAAATGGTTCAGATTTGGAATGGTTCAAGTGTTCAATAGGTACAAGCTTTAGTCGAGGTGTCTAAGTGAATTATGTGGACAACTTTAAGGGGCCTCACATGACTTAAGCCTTTTTTATGGTGTTTGTTGTTTTGTTTGGGTTCTTTGGTAGTTGTTTATGGTTCTTTAGTCAAGGACAGTCCTATTGAACAGTACAAAAATAAAAGAAAAGATTTTGTTTCTTAGGATTGAGTCGGTGTCATAGCTGAGTCAAGACGCCCTATGGTAGATGGATGGCGGTCGTCTTAAGGGCTGATTTTGTCAATTGAGTCTATAGGGTGTTTCTTTCTGGATGAGGCGACACAATTGCTTTGAAGTAGATTGATAGAAGCGAACATTATATAACTCTGTTCTGATACATCTAGGCTCATTTATATGTCTCTTTTGTTGCGTGTGTGCTTTAAATGAAGTGGTGTCATTAATTAAGAAATAGTATATGATAATAAGTTTCGAGTTGAATGTGTGCCAAGTGTGTAAGATTTGTGCATTTCTTGCTATTGATTGAGGTCTAGAACTTGACCAGTGTGTTTGCATAACGAAAATACAAGAGGATAAGGAGTATGGGAAGTGATATAGGCAATTCCTTGATAGCCCTGTTTGTGCCTTCCTGTACCCACCTTGATATACATCTCTAGTTTGCCCCTTCGAGCCTTGAACTTATTCTTTGGTATCCTACTGTGAAGCTTATACCCGTTCTTTCTTTGGCCTAGAAATTTTGATCCAAAAGATCCTAAGCACTTTGTGTGAACAATAAAATAGGAAGCAGAAGTTAAGTGGCACACCCCAATAGAAGTCTTGGCTCGTTTATCAAAAAAAAAGAACTAAAAAGAACTCTTTAGATATGTAGTGATGTCTATGAGGAAAAGAAAATAAAAATAGTGGGGCCAAAGGGTTGAAATGAGAATGGAAATGGTGAAAAGAGGTGAAATTTCAAAAAGGAGCCAAATGGTTCCAAGAAAAAAAGCATAAGATGGGGTTATTAGAAGAATGTTCGAAACTGAAGTTTGTTGGCATTAAATCGCTTGGAAAGACGGTCACTACTTATAGTCTAAAATGTTTCCTACCCGTCCCCTAGCTTGTATTACAACCCTTAAAAGATCTAATTGATCTTGAACTTCCGTATCCTCAAAAGCAGTGGAGCAGTACACTAAGGGCAAGCCTATGGTTCGTTTGTTGTAGCAAGTGAATTCTTTTAAGAGTGTGAGCGTAACTTGTTTCACGCACCTGTTTTGTGTGAAAGTGCCAATGTGAAGTAAATTTGGGTGTTCAATTGTAGTGAGGGCACATGCTTAATGAGATCTATTAACCAATATATATGTGGTTTCAAAGGCTATGCATGAATCTGATGTATACATGAGACTATTCTTGAGGTTAGATTGTCTTGCTAGAGCGATCCTTATGAATGCATAGTAGTGCCATGTTATCGTGAAGTTGTTGTAGTTGTTGTGGCCGAAGCTGAAACGCTATTAGAATTATAGTAGTAGAGTCGTCGTGTGTCTATAAGTATGGAAGTGTTCGAGGACGAACAAAGTTATAAGTATGGGGTGGTGATCTTTGGTGTATTTATATGCCTAATAACCATTTTATCCCATATATATAGCCGAGTTGAAGGCATTTTCGGTGTCGTAGTTAAGTTTTTTAGAGTCTTTTTTATGCCGCATCTTCTAACCGATATGATTAGATGTTTCAGGTTGAAAAGCATTGGAAAACAAGCTGAAATAGGGCACCGAAACAAAGGTACAAAATTAGAACAAGAAGTGGTGGAAAAGAAGGGCCAAGATTATGGACATTGCTCTTAGAAGGAACACATCCGCATCGAGGAGCCAGTTCATCCATGTAGAGAAGGAACTCCTAATAATAGAGGAGATCACATTAGGAGAGCGTCGCAGAGTCATTTCTGTCATGTGCAAATTTGTGCGAGGGAACACCAAAATTTGTCCACGTGTTTTATTCTAGACTATAAATAGTTTAAGTGTCATCTTATTACACATGAAATTTCCAAAATGACGGGAGCTCACATTAAAGGCGATTTTTGGCCATTTTCTAGGGTTTTTCTTTCTTCTTCTTCACATCGGTAAAGTCTTGTATGATTCTACAGCATTTCATCTTGATATTTTGTATTATGTGTAGCTAAAACCCCTTATTCTAGGGTTGTAGCTACGGTAGATGGCTTAATATGAACTAGTTTTTAGTATGAGAAGGGTTATTTTATTCGTTGTGCTTACATTCTTATTTTACTATTTTAATGCTTGATCAACATTAGAATAAATTTAGTGTCCACTCTTGAACTCGGAAGATTAATAGAGGGGTAGACTGAAGAATGTGAGAGGTATGTTCATTCTAGGGTGAATTCTAGATTGTTTTGTGTATATGATAGCATTATACCTATATACCACACTTGGTTTTAGTGCAAGTTGAATGCTTAATGCTCCTCTGTTGGTTCATACCTAACCCCGCTCAACGATGTAGTTAGGTTGTCAATGATGGTAGGCGATTATAGGTCAGAATATCGTAATCATAAAATGAACCTTGCCAACCCACAATGAAGTTAACCCTTTTAATATTAGAATAAATCAATATTGAGTTGTAAATCGGTCTATGCTACAACCCTGGGATACCTTTCCAAATTCTGAACTTTTCCTGCTTGAAATTGTTTGGTTGAAATGATTAAGTCCTGTTAGTGTTCAATTAGTAGTTTAAACAGCTTTCTCAAATTAATTTCCCTTGAGTGAATCTATTTGGGCATAAACTATTTGTGTTTGTTGAAAAGTCTCTTGGGTACGAACATTTGGCTTGAAAGAGACGATTTACTATTTGAGTGACCATGTGCACTTGCGTGTGCTTTTGGACGCAACAGAATACCATGAGAATCTTCTTTCAAAATTCATAAGCCTAGATTAATCTATCACATTATGAATACTCTGGCCCTTCTATATATATATTCACTACTTACACTTGGTCATTACTAACACAATGACACATCATCATAACCCCTTTCTAGTTAAGGTATACTCTAACTCATATTGACTTGCAACACTTAATCTACCTCCTATCCTGAACTCTTTACAAATCTTCACTTCTTAGTATACCACAAGGGAAACTCTTTATTAATAACTTATTAGTTTCGTGACTATAGAAGCACAGCTTGTCAAAACACCATCTCCCTTACTTAGATCACTAAACCTCTGTATACTTTCCTTTAACTCTGGCTCTTTCACTAGTACTGCTTATGATGTCATAACTCATGCTACTCTTTCGGGTAAAAATCATACCCACGCTCTAAACATACTTCTTAAAAAGGACCTCAACTAAAACAAGCCTTAAAGGAAAGAGTACAACTCACTTTTAGCTCAAACGCACGATTCAAATGAATATGGGTGCATTCCTCTGAAACTTAACATTTAACTTACTCTTGGACTTCTCTTAAGCCCATCTAGAGTCTCATGAATTTCTCAAGACTCTTTCTAAGAACAACTCATGGATAAGGATCATTAAACTTTACTTTTCAACCACCTCTAGTATGATAGGTAGTCAAATGAATATGAGAACGGACAAGTTAGAATAGATCTCTATGACTTAGCTCTTTTTGATGATTAAGAGTATGAAATAAGGGAAACCTTCTTAAATGTCTGTAGTCCCTCATTTATTGAAGTGGGTTTCTCACAGTCATAAACAAGATGATACTTGACGCGGCTTCATATACACCCTAGGACACTTAAACTCTATGTTATGATACCAAGTTTGTCACAAGTCGAGTCTACACCCTAGACGTGGCCGGCACTCAAGAACCATTATTGGTCCCCAAGCGAACCCTCATCATGGCTGACTACAAGCGGAAGACTAACTTGAACATGCAAAAGCTTAAAACTGAAATAAATGTTCATTAAATTACTTAAATACAAACTTTAAGTTCAAAGAAACCTCTGTACAATAAAATATATACAACTCGCCAAAATAAAAAGTCTTTAAAACATTTAACAAAATAAATTAATAATACAGACTTCTCAACTATACTTACTATCTATGAAGCCTCTAACTGACAAAGACGGAAGTCGGGACAAGACCCACGACATCCTGACTAAACTGAAGAGTAATGAAATCCTCAGGAAGAAAGGAGGCTCACCATAGCTAACTCGAACTCTCGGATGTATCAACTAAGCTCATGTTGATGATCCTGAATACATGTGTCTGCATCATGAGATGATGCAGGCCAAATGGCTTAGTACGTGGAATGTACGAGCATGTAAGGATAATTCTAAAGCACAACATAAGCTTGAACTTGATAAAAATGGAAACATACTTCTCTCTTTTCAAACTTACTCAACTCAAGAAATACTCAAGGATACTGAAAAACTACTCAAACTTACTCAACTCAGAAGTACTTAAGGACAAGATACTCAACTCAGATATTAGATGTTCAACTCAAAGATTAGATATTCAACTGAAAGATATGATATTTGAATCTGGGTACTCAACATTGGATACTCAACTCAATATAAAGCAAGAATACACATGCAACATATAGAAAGCTTTATAAAACATTAAAATCAACTTAGTTCATTAAAAAAAATGCAATAACAAACTCAACTTTGCTCATATAATAAAGTAATATAGTTTTTGTGGGAGATTCTCTAACCGACAACCACCACTATGAGCCTAAGTGGTGATACGTCTTGCCCACGCTGCCAGAATTGTCCTATACTTTTTCTTCATATAGAACGCTTAACTTAGTGTATCCACTAGCTTAACTTATGTGATCATTTAAAAAGTATGACCCATTAATACCCATGATGGCTACATGGTTTACGAAGAATTGAGTTATTATGAACTCGCATACCCATATCAGTTCTCAATACTACTCCAAAAAATATACTTAGCTCATGCGTTTTTAAAACAACTTCTTTCTTTAGGTTGAGATAATTGTTCGACACATAGCTTTAAAAGCTCTTTAGAAATCGATGTTCCCTTTTCCTACTCAAAACTCTTTTGGACATCTTAGTATCCTCTTATCTTAAATGTGAAAACATTTATAAATTCTTTGGGAATACTTAGTTCCCTATAAATTTTTGAGAAGTGAACTCAACTCTTTACTTTTATCTTAACTTGAAACTTTTAGTCTTAAAACAAAGTTAAAACATTTATAAAAGACTTTGAGAACTTTATAAACTTTGCTTTGACTTACTTCTTAACTTCTAAGCTTGGCTCTTAACTTTCCTTAAATTGAAGTATAGATTCAAGGTTCATGATATGATGTTTATGGATGATTTCATGATTTTCAACTTGGAGGGTTCATGCGGAATTATGAGCGTGAACTACTCAACTCGAGAACTCAAAGGTACTCCTCATCTCAAGATTGTTCGACTTATAGGGTTCATGTAGAATTATGGGCATGAACAATTCAACCCAAGGACTTCATGGGTAACATGCAATAGTCCCATGATTAGAAATATAATCTCAAAAGAGATTAGGAACTCAATACTTAAGATTTAGAACTTGAAGATACTACTCCTATCAAAGGTGCTCACCAATGGGGTTCATGCAGAAGTTATGAGCATGAACGACTTGAATCAAGGGTCAAAATATCATAAAGGAACTCATGTATAAAACTCTTCTCATTTTCATACTTACTTACTCAAAACTTAGTTCAAATTAATAGTTGATCTCAAAAGATTCACATTTGAACTCAAAGACTTTCTTGAACTCTACTCTTAACTCTCTCTTGAATGTGAATTATGAATTCAAGAGTTATGGTTCATGATATGAAGGATCTCATGATGAAAAAGTAGACTCATGAATAAAATCTCTTTATCCTCATACTCACTTGCTCGAGTCTTCAAACAAGTTACTAGAAGTTGTAGAAGACTCCTCTAAAGGACTTAAATGGATTCTCTCAAAATGTTCAGAAGAACTCTCAAAACTTAATCTTAACTTTACCTTAAATTTGAATTATTAATTAAAGGTTATGATTCATGTTTTGAATGATTTCTAAGTGTTTAGAAGTAGTTTAAAGTATTTAGAATCAAAAGGAATGAAGATACGCTTTAAATGAACTCAAACGGGACAACTGACGGAAAAAGAGTGGGGGCAGGCAACCCTGGCGCGTTCCGGGCACGGGGCACCAACTCCTAACTTCAGAGAAATCATTTGGGCGCACTGCAGGCACGCTGCCCCAGCCCCTTGGGGGCATCTGGGGCGCGTCGTGCCAGCATCTCCCCAGGCAAGCTTTCGATGAATTTTGCCTCTCGTTTTCTAACCCTAAATCGCTTTTAATCTATTTCTTTTCTCAAGTTTTCCTTAGATTCAATTACTCAATCTAAGTAAACACTAATACACTCAAATAAAAACTCCAAACATTCACTTTCATCTCAATAAATCATCAAAATCCCAACAAGACAAGATCTATAATGAACCTCAAGAACACCTATCAAGAACTTGAATCATTCAACTTTTTCAGAATGAAATCACGCTGAAAGTAACATGTTTGGCGTGCGGGTGAACAAAATCATCACTATGGAAGCTTACATACATCTTAGGGATTAAATCTATGGCAAAATTCCGCAACAAGACGCAAGAATCTCGACGAACGCTTGATCCTCTCTTCTTTTCTCCTCTTTTCTTTTCTTTCCTCTTCTTTTCTCTTCTTGAGCTTTCAACTAAAACCCTAGGCGTATATTAGGATTATGAATCTGAACCTAATAGGATTAGACCCCTAAAATATTACTAAAAACAAATTAAATCTGTTTGAGTAAGGAAAAGACCAAACTACCCCTCACTATTTTCGGCTAACCTTCCTTAACTGGACAACCTAACTTCAAAAGGTCATATCTCACCTACTCAAAACTTAGCGAACTAGGTGGCATTGGAAAGATAATTCAAAAGATATTTCCTATGGTATCTTGTAGCATACCTAACTCATCTTGTTCTAAGAGTTATGGTCATTTAAAGTTGACCCAAAAACTCATACTTAGCTTAACCCTCCAAAATTTCAGATTTCGCTATTTCTAATTTAGTTCTTTTAGAACTCAAGGTGATACATCTAGTGACCTTAACACTTAAGAAGTTTTTAATTCCTTGGTAAAATCTCACTCACTACGAAGACCGATTGGAGTCTTAGCTCAAAAATATTTTGGAGTGTTGCGCACTTGTGGCTATAAGCACCGCGTTGTGTGTAAGGGATAGTCTCGAAACTTGACACCAACTAAGAAATACAGTGAAGTTGAAGATTGATATTTTAGTTGAAGAATTAACTTGAAAAAATGTTAAATTTCAACGTACCTTTCTAATGGATCAAAGCCCATCTTCTGATGTTTCAATATAATGTTTATATTTGTCTAAATACTGAAACTGCTCCCTTGAGGCAAATATCTATACTTTCTTTATTGTGTTTATCTTGTTAAAATATATATATATATATATCCTGCCTCATGGGCAAAACTTAGTTCAAGAAGTTCTCATATTGATTATGAACATCAAATGTAAAATGACACTCACATTTTTTTGCTCAACATAGATTAAAGTACACATTTTTTATTTATGGAGCTTCAATCACCGTCTGGTTGCTATATGCCGATAATAACAATAGATACAATATTTTTGAAGTTCAAATGTTATGACGTCGTCATGATAACAACATCAAAGGACGACAACAAAACAACAAGATATTTTCTTTGGCTTTTGAAATTGTAGACTCAAAAAATTAATGAATCTCACAATCGATTTTTATCAGTTGAAAAATGTAACTGGAATACGTAAATAATTATTCGTTTTTATTAACTCGTTATCCGTTCATTGGAAATGTAATTACTAATGACTATCCAGAGTGTCATCATGGGATATGCATTTATGACATAAAGAGCTCTAAGACATAGATACTTCTTAATTATAGTTTTGTCACTCTTTTATAATACAACAACCTACAAACGTAATGAATTTACTTATTTTATGGATCAGATAAAAATGTTGACAAAGTTGTTACAAAATACTTGAAAGATGAACCACCCAAAAGATTAACATGTTTATTTCATACCAACAAAAGATACAATATGCTCACGACAAATAATGTAGAGTCCATGAATATCTTCCTAACAACATGAAAACTATGAATACTGGCTTTAATTGATTCCATTCATAACAAGCATTTTATGATAGAAAAAAAAAATGAAGAAGAAACAACTTTATAACCTTTCAGCGACCTAGGGGGTCCATTTCTCGCCTCCATTGCATAGTCTCGCAAAAAAATATAAATATCTTTCTATTTTGAAGTTGCAAGTATAATCAATTTGTTGCATTGAAAACTAGGCTCGTAAGCCTCCGATTTGATAATATTCGGGGCCTCTAACACTTTTGATATTGGGAGAAAAACTCCGAGATATTTGATCCAAACTTCAAAAAGTTTAAAAAAGTAATTTGAGATAACTTTCGTCGACTTTTATTTTATAACTTTTTTAACTTCAAAACTTAAAATACGATCACTATATACTTCATAACACATTTTTCTTAGCATATTAATCACTCTTGGTTTTACTCTGAAAGTACGAATTAATTTAGACATTTTGAATAGGTTGGGTGTTACAAAGTCATTACCTATTTTTTCGGTGTCGACCAAATTAAGAGGTATGAAGTTTCGGGGCCTGATGATCTCAACATCAAAGGCTGAATGTTGGGTCAAAATTGAGTTATAGATATTTTAATATTTCGCAAATGTATTAATGTCCATATTTTTTAGTGAACGCAAATATACATTGTGTATAAACATTTTGATTTCATAAATTAGAGTGTTTAATAGATAAAGGTAAAAAATATCCCTCAACTTTATTATTTGCTATACTATGTGACTATTCATATCCTTGTCGTAACCAAACCCACACAATAGATATACCTTTCGTTTGACAATATTTTCAAATTAACCAAAATTATTCAATTGTTGATTGAAATCATCCGATTCCATCATTTTAAACCCAACCCCTAAAAAAACAAAACCAATAATTTTTATATATCTAAATCAATTTATTCAATCTTTTTCATCTCCTTCCTCCATGTAAACTTCATAAATCTACAACAACAATAACTTATATATTTTTGTGGATTCACCACCTTGTTGATCCAAATTTTAACTTTAACATAATTAATCCTCATTGCAACCTAAAGATTATTGTCGCCGATGCTTCTCTCAATTTCAATCTCTTTTTTTTTGGTCTAAAAGATCAAACTTTATTAAAACATTCTAAAGAGTTGTTGATGAAGTTAGAGCGATCCAGCTCTTGATGTATTCTAGAGTTTGAGTTATACATATCGTGGGTCGTGTTATAAGGATTACAAAAGCTTGATGCAAATAACTTGTTATCTAAAACAACCTTGTCCATGAATGTTTCCGGTTATCTCCAATTAACAACCAGAAATAATAAGCTTGATTATATTTCTCAGATATTTAAAATAGTATATAGTTTGGTGTATGAAGCACCACTCCAGTCTATCAAAAGCCCTTTAAAGGTCAATTTTAAGTAGAATATTGGTATTCTTTCTAGATTTGGAAATTTCTTGAACGATATGAGGAAACCTTGGCCTCCTATGGGGATGAGGAGCATGCACATTCCAATCCTGACATCTCCCTTTGTGCCCTATGATATTGTCAAGCCACACCTTATATTTCAAACACAACTCACTTGCTTCCTTTGTGATATTAATGAATATTGTATAATCTCTTGACTACAAGTTTTTCTTCTGCACAAGAATGAACTTAGACTAGTATGATCAACTCAACCATATTTAGGCAAGAATCACTTTTGTGTCTAACTTTTAAGATTACATTAGCAAGTTTTGGATTTACACAAACTTCAGACACTTTTGGCTAGAGTAGCTTCAACGACAGCCTGAGCTATCGGGTGGTAAGAATCACAGGCCTCCGAGAATACCCTTCTAGCGAAAGCTCTGTCTTCTTCCTTCCTATCACCTTGTACGAGTGCACTGTAGAGTGGACGAAGGTATAATATCCTGCCAACTTCTTTCAGAGTTCTTTCTACCACACCATAGTAGTCTCTGCACCTTGCTGAAATGGCCAGCTGAAGAAAAGCTACTTTGACCTCATAATTTTTCGACTCTGAAAGATGATAGAGAGCATCTAAAGCTCTTACCTGAAAATAGCACAAAATGACTTGAACAACAATTTTCCAATTCAAGAGCAAATGGTGAGTTTCGAGCAAAGTCTAAAAAGGCAAGAGTGCACATGCCTGAGCGCTTTCATTAGATATAATTATGCAACACAAATCAAATGAGCTTGTAATAACAAACTCTCTTTCCTTAATCAGAACGTTCAAGGGCAAAAGTATAATAAAAAACAATTCCAAAAAGGTATATGAGAATGAGAATCACACAGCAGATCTATTGGCTAATGACTTGGAGGCATCCAACTCCTACAATGCACTCTGAGACAGGTTGGTGAGGAAAATACAACTCTTTTTGAGAGAAACAATACCGATGAAGGCTCTAATCAATGATAGACTCATTAAGATGTCACAAACATTTTGTCCATTTAATAATGGAGACATATGCAAACACACATGCAGGAGACGCAGCACAATCCTGGGATGCATGCATTTGAATCGTTTCGGCAACATGCATTAACAAACAATTGAATCAATTCGCCTGCAACTTAAGTTTGCAGAAACAATTTTTAGTTGTAAAATGAGATAGGCTGCAGTCAAGCACCAAGACCAGAAACGGGGAAGAAATTGATGATTCACTATGTTGGAGATCCATGGGTAAAAGGTAAATACTTACAAAAGGAGGAACATATATAGACAAAAGCACATGTATCTAAGGCTTGTCAAAAATTGTATATACATATATATCTATATGTGTGTGTGTGTGTAGTTCCTGAGGCAAAGGACCACAAATAACCATTAACTGATACAGAGGATTTAACACTGTATTACTCATTTGGTAGAAGTAACACTAGAAAAAATGGAAAAGACAATCACTTCATCAACTGGACAAAATAAAAGCAAAAAAAGAAAAGGGGAAAGGCAGATAAAATATAAGTTGTCAATTTAAGACGAAACTTGTCAGATAATAGCTGGTTTGTACCTGAGATGCTTCAACAGATTTGGGCAGGTTCTCGAGGTAAAGTTCCCATTCCTGTCCCTTCCAATCAGCAACTTCATCCTCCCTTGGTATCCTACCTAGCTTGAACTCATTAGCAAGCGAAACAATCTTTGAGTAAAGGTTAGAGACTGGTTCCATGGCATCCGGAGGGATCCCAGTGCCCTCAGTCCAAAGTTTCAAATTAATCTCGTTCTCTATTCCAGGGACATTAGCTTTAAGGAAATTGAGAAACATATCAGTGTCAATAGACTGAAATTTGAAGGTACCAATATACTTCTTCAGAAAGACATCAAAAGCAGGTCTTCCAATCTGAGAAATGGAAGTGGACAAAATGTTAAGTTAGCTCTTCAAGAAGAAACTAGCATATTTCCAGGACAAGATGATTTACCAACCTGTCTCTCAATACGCTGTAAAAACTGGAAGCCTTTTTCATATGGAATTACAGAGTACACGTCATCCGGATCCACACCTGCCTGACTTGTCTTTAGCTTGGTGAACTCCATGTTATCCTTAAATCTCTCCATATCCTTAACAAGCCCCATCCAACCAATTCCGATATTTAATGAAGCAATGTCCTCACCTTGCACGGCCTCAACAATTCTTCTCTCTGCATATGTTGTGAAACCCTTCAAGAAACATGAATCAGTCTAATTGTTGTCATATCCTAATTGTGGAAGAAGCAATAAACCATCATAGTAAATAACCTTCATGCGAAATAAGTTACCAAATGGAATGATATCATATAGTAGTCACAAAATTGCAGCATTGCAAATTTTGCAAGCAGAGTTCCTGAACAGTGTCTCAGAAAGCAATGGTTTAAGGTGAAGCCTTTAAAGTGAAGGTCAGGAAATTCAAATGTAATAGAGCCAAAACAAAAATGATTATAACATTCATTATAAACTAAAAGACTTCCAGAAAATCAGAGCCTACTGAGAAAAAAACAATAGTTTGTACAGGCCTTTAAAGAAATTAAGCATGCAGATATTTTCAGATTGACTTTTCAAATACACCAATTAGTCCCTCCCTTTCCTTCCATGTTTTCCGCAATGTCTACTCTGTTTTGCAAACTCTTGGTTTGCATGGCGTACGGCCCATAATTGAGAGATGGCAATGAGATCTACCCCATTAATTTTTACTGTACTCCTGTTCAAGGTTCAAGTTGAGCTAGGTGCAACCCAAGCTGAGAACTTCACATAGTCTAGGCGGGGCTTTAGTGCAGAACGTGGTACTGCCTACTTTCGAATGCCTCATATCCTTGGGTTTACCCTTAAAAAAAGTACTAACAATAAATATCACTGACAAATTAAGTGATATATTACTGATTGAAAAAGCATTATAAGTAAACGCTTAGTGGTTGAAAATAGAACCTTAGTAATTTTAGCTACTAACTAGATTTGAATTTAAAACATAAATGGCCATCTTTGCATCTAAATTAGATCGTTAACGTGGTTTCTACATTTGATTGACATGATATTTACTTCAGAAAGTTAATTATTGTTTCTCCGTATTCTTTGTTAAGACTCCTGAACGTTACTGTTTGTGTCTATAGTTTTCATTCTGTCTACAGTTATTTTTCCTTGAATTGCACATGTGATTTTTGTTCAACGTTCTCCTCATTTGTGCCTTTCTTCACTAACACATGCTTTAGCGGGCTTTGTGCATAAAGACAAAACAGGCCTTGACACTTTTCTGCATTTTGATCTTTTACCTATAACTCTGCTTGACTATTTGCTTAGTCCATCCTCCATCACCTCCAACCTTAGAATAAATGAAAAGAACAGCAGAAGATGCTATGTGATGCACAATTATGCAGTAACTTTTTTGGCATAAAAGATTTTGTTCGCCTTGGACCACTTCTAGATAATTTTACCTTCCCGAATTAAACTCCCTAAACCATAGTTTTTACATGTCTCTACAAACTCTAGGATCCACTTGATCCTATTTTAGCAACTAATTCGGGAGTAAACTAACCAACCATCCTACTGGCGTAAGTTTTTTCTTTAATTTGTGCTCACCCGGATAAGCTACCAGTACACGCTACCTCTCATCAGCACAAATATCAAGTAATTATATATATGTACCTAGTGTTGAAGTTCAAACTTTAGTTCTCAAGGTTGTTACTCCAACATTTCAACTTCTAAGCTACTCCCTAGGAGATTCCTGTTGGCACTTCTCTGATCAATTTCTATATTTCACCCTTGTGAATCAAATCATAAGCTTACGGAAAGTAATCATGTTAAAGATTGCATCTTAACTATCCTATAAACAAAGCATTTCATTATATTCTTAATCTGTAATTTATTTTTCAAGTGCTTAAAACCAAAAGGTATAATACCTCATTCAACCAAAAGTGTTCGTTGTTTTTGTTTGTGATCAAATTCCCTGTCCAGCCATGAGCAAGCTCATGCGCCACCACCTGTGATCCACTGGCATCCCCCTTAATCACAGTGGGCGTCAAGAAAACCAGCCTCGGATTCTCCATTCCGCCAAGAGGAAAACTCGGAGGCAACACCAAAAGATCAAACCTTTCCCATTCATAAGGTCCAAAAAGCCTCTCCCCAACCATCACAATCTCCTCTGTGCCAGCAAACTCCGTAGCAGCAGCATCTAATACCTCAGGAACCGCCTCAGCATACACCCTAGTCCTAGGTCCCACCTCCCTAAACCCCAACTCCCCAATTGCAAATGCAAATAAATAAGGAGGTATAGGCTGTTCCATCACAAATTCCTCCACCACCCTATCATCCCCACACCACACTTCATCCTCACAAACCCCTCCCCCCTCAGACGGAATTGGGTCCCTCCTCTCCACATGTCTAGCCCCCATAACCGCCGACAGCTCTCTAGGGATGTTTAATTTCGCAGTGTACTTAACCCGTGCAGCAGGTGTATCCTGACAAGGAAAAATTGAACGGGCATGAATGGGCTGACAATGGGTATACAGAAAAGGGTGATTCTTGTTGAAAGTTTGAGTAGGCGAAAGCCATTGAAGAGCTGAACTTGAAGGACTAGTTTTCGAAAGAATCAAGATTTGATGGGTTTGTTTAGAAATCGAAATGTTGAGTGATTGTCCAAGAATTGGGTCTGTAGGAGAAAGGGAGAAAGGTAAGGGGGAAAGGGAAAGAGGGTCGAGTACAGAAGAGACAGAGAGTGAGCGAGTGTCGAGAGTGAGGGGTCCAGTGTAAGGGGTAGAAAAGGAGAGAAGAGTAGCAGAGGAGATGGTGGAAGATGGAAAATCGAAGTAGAAAGTGAGGGAGATATGGGTTATGAGTGGATGAGTTGAATCAGTGAATGAATGAGGATCAATGGGTGCCATGGAAATTGCTCAGAAAGCAGGATGATGATCACAGAATCTGTAAGGAAGAACAAAGATGATACATACAAACAAGAATAATATGAAAAATGGTGTCACCTTGTTATGCTCTGTATTCACCTACTCTAAAATTAAAGTAATATACCCACTAAGCATAAAATCATATTCTTTTGAAACATAACAACTCCATGCTAACTTATAATGGATGTGTTCGGATCGAGATTCCGTGTTCGAATTCTAAATATAAACTTATTTTTTTTAAAAAGCATTATTTTCTTGGAATGAGATGATATATGACGCGAATGTGAAATAATCAAACTCTAATGAAAATATTAAAATATTGAATTAGAAAAAAAAGCTCCGTGCTCAAATTCTTCAATGTATGCCTTCACCATATCCACTATAACATATTAGATATAAGGCTCCATACGACATATTATATTCCAACCCTTTCAATATGTTTGGGGTGACTTTTTCTTACGCTTTATTTTTTTTATGGAGTAGGGAAAATACAAGGTGGGGAATCAAACGATTATCAAAATTGACGTTACTAAGATTCTTTGATTTTATCTTACACATTGTTTAACAAGGAAATAAACATAATAAATTGAATGTAACTTAGAAAAGTTTAAATTAAAGAATTGTTACAAAAGAATTGGATTTTTAGAAAAAAATCGGAAAAAAACAAGCAAAATGAATGAAGTAAATGTTATATTTTGCCCTCTCAATTTGTTTATGTTATTTTGGCTTGAGACATAGTTTACGAAAATTTTAGAATACCTTTAAATTTTGGGGTTTTAAATTAAAAATATGTTGAATGTATCAAAATATATTAACTTGTGGTCTTAAATATGTTATGTGAAAAAAATAAGAAGACAAATAAATTAAAATTTGTTATAAATCCATTGAATAGTGGATTGTCCATTTGATTTCTTTATCAATTAATTAGATTCATGTATGTATAATTCCAAGGCGTTATGAACCTTGGTGGATAACAATGTATCTACTTATTTGACTTTTAACAAGATGACTTTTGAGACTGAAATCTCAACACTATAAATAGAGATATCATTCACCATTGTAAGACATACTTGAATAAGAAGAAAATTCCTCTTCTTCATCTCCATATTTTGTATTCTTCTCTATATATTATATTATTCTGAGATTGATTTTATAACATGCTATCAGTTTTCTAAATTCAATTTGAAATAATAGAAAATCGGTCATATGTGAATCAACAAGGTTAGTATTTCATTGGCCGTTATTAGTACTTTATTTCTCTACTGTCTCAACTAGTATTTGAGCACTGAGTATTGAATAATTAATTTCAGTTTCCATTATTGAACGCAGAACATGATGACCACTCATTTCAGCAATATGTCACTAGGAAAACAACAAGCCCAAATTAATATGGTTCACCAACCACAAGCTTGGTGTGAAGTATGTGGAGGTGGAGATCATAGTGCCGAGGTATGTGGGGCAAACCCAGAATCTGTTCATTTTGTAGGTAATGCTGAGCGAGGAGGAAATCACCAAGGTTATGTAAACACTTACAACTCAAGCTGGCGAAATCACCCAAACTTTTCATGGGGTGACAATCAAAACCAACAACAAGGACAGAACCAATACAGACCACAGAGTAGCGGACAACAATACTATCAACAAAGCCTAGGAAATCAACAACAAAATCATGGTAATCAACAGGCTGCCAAGCAAGGGGATATGAGTGTGGAAGGCATGCTAAAACAAATCATGGCGGACCAAACTAAGTTGGCGGCATATGTTCGAAACAATCAATTCGCAACGCAAAATTTGGAGAAACAGTTGGGGCAGTTTGCTAGTGCCCAAAATTCCCGACCACAAGGGGGTTTGCTGGGAAATATCGACCAAAACCCAAAGCAAGTAAATGTTGTGAGCACTCGGAGTGGGCGTCCATTGGAGGAGTTGGCACCAAAGGCAAAAGTTGTTGAAGAAAATGGCAAATACGTAGAGGAAGCAAAATCCAGCGAACAATGGGTGAATGATGAACCAAAAGCAAAACCACCTGCTCCTTTTCCACAGAAATACAAAAATCAAAAGGAGGAGGAATGTTTTAGTAAGTTCATCAAATTACTCAAGCAGGTACATGTTAAATTGCATTTGATTGATGTGTTGCAGGGCATTCCTAAGTATGCCAAATATGTAAAAGATGTGATGGCCAACAAGAGTCGATTGGCTGAGTATGCAACAGTGGCTGAGGAGTGAAGTTCTCGAATCCAAAATAGGCTCCCAACCAAATTGAAAGATCCGAGAAGTTTTACTGTACAAATAAAAATTGGCAAATGTGTGGAGGCAAGGTGCTTATGCGATTTGGGTGCAAGTATCAATTTGATGCCTACGTCCATGTTCCTCAAATTGGATCTAGGAAGGCCCAAACCCACGACCGTTATGTTGCAACTAGCTGATCATTTGGTTTCAAGGCCATATGGTGTTATCAAAGATGTCTTGGTTCAAGTGGGAACGCTGATTTTCCCTGTGGACTTTGTTATTCTAGATTTTGAGCCTGATTCTGATGTCCCATTTATTTTGGGATGGCCATTCCTAGCAACGGGAGGAGCATTAATTGATGTGGTAGCCGACAGACTAACAATGAGAGCTCATGATAAGGTCGAGGTGTTTGATGTTTACAAAGCAATAAAGTTGCGGGCTATATATGAGGAGTTATCGGCAATCACAGTCATTGAAGATGAAATGACGACCAAATTTATCGAAGCTAAGGACCCTCTAGAAAAAGTGTTTATTGGGACAGACATTGAGGGAGATGTTGAAACCCAAGAGATGGGTAACGTCCGAAATGTGTCAAATGTGAGTATGCTTCGCAAGTTTGTGGAACCACTGAATAGAGTCTTGAGACTACCTCCGAAACCTTTGATTGAGGAAGCACCAAAGCTGGAACTAAAGTCTCCCCCTTCTCACCTCAGTTATACGTTCTTAGGTGCAAATGAATCTTTACGTGTAATCCTTTATGTTGTCTTGTCTGAAATGCAGGTTGAAGCATAATTGAAAATATTGAGGAAGTGGAAAAAGGCGATAGGCTGGCAGATGGGTGACATTCACGGCATCAACCCCGCTTTGTGCATGCATAGGATATCCATGGAGGAGAGGCACAAGACAATTATGCAACCTCAGCGTAGGTTGAACCCAGTGATGACAGATGTGGTGCGCAAGGAGGTAATCAAATGGTTAGATGCGGGTATTGCCTACCCAATTTCGGACAGCAAGTGAGTTAGTCCAGTGCAATGTATACCTAAAAGGGAGGCATGACGGTGATAACTAATGAAAAAAATGAGTTGATCCCAACCAAGCCAGTCACATGATGGCGAATATGCATAGATTACAGGAAATTGAATGAAGCCACCAGAAAAGATCATTACCCGGTCCTTTTTATTGATTAGATGTTGGACCGGTTGGCTGGGCAAGAATATTATTGCTTTCTGGATGACTATTCAGGGTACAACCAAGTTGTGATTGCACCAGAGGACCAAGAGAAAACCACTTTCACGTGCTCGTATGGTACATATGCTTTCAAGAGGATGCCTTTTGGGTTATGCAATGCTCCGACTACTTTCCAAAGATACATGATGGCTATTTTTCATGATATGGTTGAAGATTTTATGGAGATATTCATGGATGATTTCTCAGTGTTTGGGGAGTCACTTGACAAGTGCTTGGAGAATTTGGACAGGGTGTTAGCTAGGTGTGAAGAAACTAATCTTGTCCTAAACTGGGAAAATGTCATTTTTAGTAAAAGAAGGGATAGTGTTGGGGCATAAGGTGTCAAAGAGAGGGATGGAAGTTGACCGCGCCAAAGTGGAAGTAATTGAAAAGCTTCCCCCTCCCATTTTTGTGAAAGGGGTGCAAAGTTTTCTGGGTCATGCTGGGTTCTATAGGAGATTCATCAAGGATTTTTTCAAGATTGCTAGGCCTATGTGCAGTATTCTGGAGAAGGAGATGAAATTTGCATTCGATGAAAAGTGCATGCAAGCTTTCGTGGTCTTGAAGAACAAGCTCATAGAAGCTCCGATCATAACTTCTCCAAATTGGGAGCTCCCTTTAGAGTTAATGTGTGATGCAAATGATGTGGCTGTGGGAGCGGTGCTGGGACAACGGAAAGAGAAGGTGTTCCACTCAATATACTACGCAAGCAAAACGCTGGATGCAACCAAGCCAATTACACTGTAACCGAAAAAGAAATGCTAGCCTTGGTCTATGCTTTTGACAAGTTCAAATCTTACCTAGTAGGTACGAAATTTGTTGTTTATATTGACCATGCAGCTATCAGGTACTTGTTCAACAAGAAAGATGCAAAGCATCGGTTGATCAGGTGGATTCTATTATTGCAAAAGTTTGACATCGAGATCAAAGATCGAAGAGGTTGTGAGATTGCATACCAATGTCCAGGTTGGAAAGTTCGTCACATGTGGGAGAGCAAAGGAAGATTAGGGAGGAATTCTCTGATGAGCAACTATTGGCACTAGAGGTGAATGAGCTACCATGGTGTGCTGACATCGTGAATTATTTGGTTAGCGGTTTGTTTCCACCATGTGCAACCTCACACCAAATAATGAAGCTTATCCACGATGCTCGGTTTTACAGATGGGATGAGCCATATTTATTCAATCAAGGGCCGTAAAAAATATTGAGGAGATGCGTGCCTGATTCTAAAATGAGACAAGTGATGCATAGTTGCCACTTGTCTGCATATGGAGGTCATCACGGTGGTGAGCGCACCGCACATAAGGTGCTTCAATTAGGTTTTTTCTGGCCTACCTTGTTTAGAGATTTTGCAGGTTATGTGAAAAGTTGTGATCAATGCCAAAGGATGGGGTCTATTTCCAGGCGACATGAGATGCCTTTGCATAACATTCTGGAAGTTGAAATATTTGACGTTTGGGGGATCGACTTCATGGGTCCATTCCCTTCATCAAATGGGAATCAGTACATACTTGTGGCTGTGGATTATGGGTTAAAATGGGTCGAGGCAGTGGCGTTGCCGACGAATGATGCAAAGGTAGTGTTGAAGTTCCTCAAGAAACATATTTTCACTCATTTTGGAACTCTGAGAGCAATAGTCAGTGATGGAGGGACACACTTCATAAATCAATTGTTGAAGAACATTTTAGCTAAATATGGAGTTAGGCACAAGGTAGCTACGACATACCACCCTCAAACCAGTGGTCGCGTAGAGGTGTCCAACTAAGAGGTGAAGCAGATTCTACAAAAAATGGTGAATGCCTAACGGATGGATTGGGCAATGAAGCTTGATGATGCACTATGGGCGTATAGGACCTCTTACAAAACACCAATAGGTACTTCTCCCTATAACTTGGTGTTTGGTAAAGAGTGTCACCTCCCAGTTGTACTAGAGCATCAAGCTTACTGGGTAGTGAAGAAGTTGAACCTGGACCCTGAATTAGCTGGCAAGAAAAGAATTGATCAGCTACATGAGTTGGAAGAATGTCGGCTCCATGCCTATGAAAATGCAAAGCTCTACAAGGAGAAGACCAAACGTTGGCATGACAAGCACATTGTGCCTCGACTTTTTGAGCCCGGGCAATTGGTATTGTTGTTCAACTCCCCATTAAGGTTGTCTCCAGGCAAGTTGAAGTCGAAATGGAGTGGACCATTTGAGGTGGTACGTATCACCGAACATGGCGTTGTGGAGTTATGAAATGTAGGGAAGCAATACACGTTCATTGTGAATTGTCAAAGGGTGAAACATTATTTTGGACAAGATTTTAATCGAGAAGTCAAAACTCTCAAGTTGAGAAATGAATGAGGGGTATCTTAGTCGTGCTGCGACGTTAAATCAGGCGCTACTCAGGAGGAAACCCGAGGAGGTGTGTTGTTTTTTTCAAAGTTTTTTTTGCATTATATTTTGTTTTAATAGGGTAGTTTAATGTAATTTTAATTAGGGATTATTTTGGACATGTGTGTGTATTTTCATTTGCAGGAACCATTGGAGAACGACCCAAGCGTGTCGCGGACATGCCTCACAAGTGGAGGTGTCAGATTTTCAAAGGCAAAAAGTCACAAGGCAAGTCCGCGACAGCTCCGTGTCGCGGACTAATTATTGAGAAAATAATTTCAAAGGAGGACTTTCCAGGGGAGTCCGCGACCTAGGCGCGTCGTGGACATGCTCCACCGCTTCATGATTTCTTCCGCGCATCCAGTCAAAAAAAATTCACAAGGCTAGTCCCCGACAACTCCACGTTGCGGACCTGGAAAGTTTTCCAAAACTAGTCAATTTAAACGTCGGGTTTTACCCTTTAACCCCCCAAAGTTGCAATTTATGCCCATTTTCACCAAAGAATTGGACGATTTACTCTCTTTTTCAACCCTAGTCTCTTCCTAAAACAAATCTATGTCGCGAAGTGGGAATTTCTTCTCAAATTCATGACTTTCTGTTGCTCTAAAGACACAAGGTATGTATTCTTCTCTTTGGTTTCTGTCTTTGGGGGTATGTGTGAGCAAAATTTTGGGTTATTGTGACTTGTGGGGGGAAATTGTTAGTTTATTGTGCATTTTTGACACAATTGCTGGTTTATTGTGAAGTTTTAGGAAACATTGTTAGGTCAGTGGTGATTGTATGTCCCTGTGTGTCTAGGGTTGCGTGAAAAGTCAGTTGGGTGTCAGTGGAATGTGTCTCATTAGGGAAAACTTGGTGGTTCGGGGCGTTACTAAGTGGTGATTGGGAATTCTGGAGTAGCAATACGGGGGAGGTTGATTTAACTGCTTGGCGTATCGACTTTGTTGTTAGTTTGAAGTTTTAGAGTACCATGTTTGCACATGATGCCTGAAAGCAAGCATGGGGTTGCCCCCCTTTTGTTTATTAAATCTATGTGCCTGATATGCCGTATGTCTGTTTGGAGGTTGCCATGTCTAGTTCACAAAGTCCAGGAAAGGCGGTGGCGTCTAGCAGCCGCAAGAGAGTTAGGACTGACACCATGATTCCCACGGCTCCCTCAGCCCCAAGGGGACAAACTCAGGTTTATGGGGCCAAGACAATAATCCCTGAAGGCAGGAAGTGGTATAAGTCCCACACAGAAGCTAAATATTTCTCCGATGTGCTCCTTGAGGACAAGAATTTGGACAGGGACTTTCAAACATCAGGCGTCGTCTGCTCGAGTTGCACATGGGTTTCATCATTCAGGATCCTTCTGAGTGTAATGTCAGTGTCATTCGGGAATTTTATGCAAACTGGAAGACATATGCTCGTTGTCATTATGTTACAGTGAGGGGTGTGAAAGTTCCTTTGACACCAACAGTGCTGAACCAACTTTTAGGGACCGCTGATTCCCCTTCAAATGTTCTTGAGGGAATCAACATTAGTCCCCCGTATTAGGCGATTAGGCATACTTTTTGTGGGACTCAATCCACAGCTAAATGGATTCGGCATGGGCATAGGGGCTATCATCATTCCTACCTTTATGCCCACATGAATAGAGAGGCCCGGGTGTGGTTGAAAATTGTTATGAATTGCTTGATACCGGTGCTGCACTTTACTGAGGTAACATAGGATCGAGTCTTCTTGGTGTATGCGTTGATGAAAGGGTTACCTATCAACATAGGAGCAGTACTAAAGTCGACAATGCGCAAGGCAAGAGTCCACCGAGGGAGAAGGTATTTTTTTTGTGCAGGCAGGATGGCGTCCCAGGGAAGACCATAGATTACATGGTGCCCCTCTTCACCACACCTCTCGATGTCACTAAGACAAAGGGGTCAGAAACTGCGCATGGACCCACAGTTACCACAGCGGAGTGCAGTAGGAGGGACGATATTATCATAACACATATGTTCAGTCTGGAAATGCTGCCTCATAAAAATAGAGGTCGAGCGTCCTCTAAGGAACAGTTGGACGAGGTAGCGGCAAAGTACCTTCTGAATTAACATACGACGGTTATGATAGGATTAGGTCCTAAATACTTGAGTCGGTTTAGGATGATATTCCAGCAGATGACGACAAAAGGCGAACTGCATCGGATAGTGAATCTGATTCTGCTAATGAGGAGGGAGACTAGCCCTCGAGGAAACCGGCGGTGACGCCGATATGGACGCCTAATCAGGGAATCCCACCTCATTTTATTTTCTTTTTCTTGTTGAAACTTGTTTCACTGCAGGGACGGTGTCAATGTCTAAGTGTTGGGTGGGGGATATATATGCGTATAAAGTTATTATTTTGTTGATGTAGTTGTTTTCTGTGTTGTTTTTGTTTGGGCTGTGTGTCTTGTTTTTGTTAGGGTTCCTTGGTAGTTGTTTTCAGTTCTTTAGCCAAGGACAATCTCGTTGAACCGTACCAAAAATGAGAAAAGGTTTTGGTTTCTTAGAATCGAGTCGGTGTCATAGTTGAGCCAAGCCGCCCTATGATAGATGGATAACGATCGTCTTAAGGGCTGGTTTCGTCAATTGAGTCTTTAAGGTTGTTAATATTTGGCTGAGGCGACATAATTAGAGCGGAATAGACTAACAACTGCGAACATGGGTAACTCTGCACTGAGACGTCCAGGCTCATTTATATGACTCTTTTTGTGGTTGTGCTTGAAATAAAGTGTGTCAGTAATTGAGAAATAGTATACAATTTTCAATTTCGAGTCGAATGTGTGCCAGGTGTGTAGAAATTGTGCATTCCTTGCTATTGATTAAGGTCTAGAACTTGCCCAGTGTGTTTGCTAACGAAAAATAAGAGGATAAGGAATTTGAGAAGTGATATAGGCAATTCTTTGGTAGCCCTGTTTATGCTTTCCTATACCCACTTTATCGTATATCCCTAGTCACCCCCTTCGAGCCTTGAACTGATTTTTTGTTGGTAGGTCTACGTGAAGCTTATACCGTTCTTCTTTGGCCTATAAATTTGATCCAAAAGATCCCAAGCATTTTGGGTGAACAATAAAGAAGGAAGCGGAAGTTAAGTGGCACACCCCAATGGCAGTTCTATTTTTTTTTTTAAAATAAAATAATAATAATATAGTGTGTGTGTATATATATATATATATATATATATATATATATATATATATATATATATATATATATATATATATGAAAAGCTTTAGACACGTATTGATGTCTAAGATTAAAAGAAAATAAAAATGGTGGGGGACCAAATGGTTCCAAGGAAAATAGCATAAGATGGGGCTATTAGATGAACACTCAAAATTGCAAAGTTGGCACTAAAACGCTTGGGAAAAGAGTCACTATTTATATTACCAAAATGTTTCCTACCTGTCCCCTAGCTTGGGTTACAACCTTTAAAATACCTAATTGATCTTGAACTTACGTATCCTCAAAAGTAGTAGAGCAGTACACTAAAGGGAAAGTTTATGGTTCTTTGGTTGTAGCAAGTGAATTCTTTTGAGAGTGTGAGCGTAACTTGTTTCCCACACCCGTTTTGTGTGAAAATATCAATGTGAAGTGAATGTGGGTATTCAATTGTAGTGAGGGAACATGTTTGATGAGATCTAAAAGTTGATATATTTGTGGTTTTAATGGTTGAACACAAATCTGTTACATAAAGGAGTATATTCTTGAGGTTAGATTATTCTGCGAGAGCGATCCTTAGGAACACATGGTAAGTTATGGTGTCGTTTAACTGATATAGCTGTTGTGGTTGAACCTAAAAGGTTTTTAGATGTAGTAGTAGAGCCGTAGAGTGTTTATAAGTGTGGAAGTGTTCGAGGACAATCAAAGTTATAAGTGCGGGGTGCTGATCTAAGGCGTATTTATATGTCTAATAACCATTTTATCTCATATATATATAGCTGAGTTGAGGACATTTTAGGTGTCAAAGTCAAGTATTTAGAGTCGTTTTGATTCCGCATCTTCTAACCAATATGATTAGATGTTTCAGGTCAAAGATCAATGCAACAAGCTAAATTTGGGCACCGAAACATGGGCCAGAAAGTAGAAGAAGAAGTGGCGAAAAAGAAGGGACAAGAACCGAAAATAGTACTATGAAGGAGCACCTCCGCGTCGCGGAGGCATTTCGTCCATGCAGAGAAGGATCTCCCCATAACAGGGGAGTTCGCAATAGAGGCGCGTCGTGGGGGTCCTCCCCCCATGAGCAGAATGGTGCGAGGGAACAGGTCCACATAGCAGACCTGGATGCAAAAATTGGGCCACGTGTTTTTTGTACTATAAATAGTTTAAGTTTCTCTTATTTCACACTACACTTTCCAAAAGACGAGAGCTAAGGAAAAATACGATTTGTGAGCCAATTTCTAGGGTTTTTCTTCTTCTCCTTCATCTTGGTAAAGACTTGTATGTTGCTAATACATTCTATGTTGTTATTTTATGTTACGAGTAGCTAGAATCCCCTTGTCCTAGGGTTGTAGCTATGAGTGATGGTTTAATTTGAATTTGTTCCTTGTGTGATAAGGGTTATTGTATACTTTGCGCTTGCATTCTCATTTCACTATTTTAATGCTTGATCAACATTAGAGTAAATGTAGTGTCCACTCTTGACCTCAGATGATGAATAGAGGGATAGACCAAAGAATGCAAGAGGTGTGTTCATTATAGAGTAAGTTCTAGATTGTTTTGTGGGTAGGATAGCTTTATTCCTATGCACCACATTTGGTTGAAATGAAAGAAAAATATTTAGTGCACTTTATTGGTTCATGCCTAACCCCGCTCGACGATGTAGTTAGGTTGTCAATAATGGTAGGCGATTAGAGGTCAGAAGATTATGATCATAAAGTAAACCTTGCCAACCCACAATGAGTTAACCCTTTGAAACTTAGAATTGAAACACATTGAACCGGAATTCAATTTATGCTACAACCATGGGATATCTTTCAAACTTGTGAAGTATCTTTGTTGAAATCATTTACTTATAGTAGCTAATTCTTGGTAAGGTTGAAGTAGTAGTTAAAACAAATTTCTCAATCTAATGGATACTTGAGTGAATTCAGATAGTTATTGTAAATTATTATTCGCTGATTTGAAGTCTCTTCCGTATGAACATTAGGCTCGAAAGAGTCTATTTACTACTTGAGTGACCACATGCACTTGCGTGCTATTTTGGACGCAACAATGAGTAAGCTAATTAAAGAAATTTACCCCCGCGAAGAAAAGGCATTTTACCTAGCTATAAATATACATTAACAATATAAATTAGTATGATGTAGTAAAAATATTATTGAATTTAAATTATAATATAATTGAAAATCTATATTTTTGTAGATGGATCATCGTTTGTGATGTATAATATGCATTATGAAACTGGTGCTAGTTTAAAATCTGAGTTTATTGATGGTGTTAGAGATCTTATTGAACATACCATGAAACTTGATAGCTTCAAAAATAATGCATTGGTGAGGTGTCCTTGTGTTACATATAGGTGCTTAATTTTTTTTAACCTGATACAATCATGGTTCATTTGTACCGTAATGGATTTAAGCCTAGATATTTTGTATGGATTGATCATGGAGAAAGAGATGGACAGAATGGTATGTTTTACAATTCGATGCATGTGGATGAATATAATATGCTTGCACCACATGGACAAATTAGGATTAAACATGATAGGGTTCATAAAATGATCAATGATGCTTTCGGAGTTCAAGGTGGGATGGAACCCAAACAATATTTTGATGAAGCTCCTAATGAAGAAGCAAGACGCTTCAATGATTAATTACAAGAGTCTAGTCGTCCACTATGTGAAGGGAGTTCGCATTCTGGCTTGTTAGTTGCGGTTAAATTAATGAATATAAATCAGATTGGAATGTTCCTGATGCGGCTATGGACTCAATGGTTAATCTTTTGGGTGAACTAGTTAATCCGGAGTTTAACATACATAAAAACTTCTACTTGGCAAAATATTTGGTTTCCAAGTTAGGATTGACGTATGATATAATTCATTGTTGTGTTAATGGATGCATGTATTTTGCAAGACTGATAGTGACTTAGAAAATTATAAGTGAAGAAACCTTACCCCTATATCAAGAACCAGGTTCTTGAATATTTACCTAAGAAAGAACTTTAAATAAAACAATACGTTTGTAGAAAACCTTCCTCACTCAAGGAAGGAAAAACTCAACTCTTGTTTTATTTACTTTTCTCAACTACAATTTATCAATCACAAATCCCAACTACTATCGATTATTTATAATCATCTAATCAACTCACAAGAAGTCAAACCCGCTTCTTATTTACAAACTCACAAAAACTCTCACTCTACAAGAAGACAAACCCACTTCTTGTTTACAAACTCACAAACGAATCAAACTAACAAAACGAGAAAAATTCTCAATCGAATCTTTGTTACTGCTCTCTCGCCTTCTTCTCGTCTCTTTGTATTGCAAAGACTGCTTTTCTTGTCTTGGCTTCTCTGTTTATATATACGTTGTTGCCTCCATCTACAAAGTTGATAACGAAACGGTTTTCCGTCATCGTCTTCAATATGGAAAAGGTTTTGTTTATTTGTTGATTTCTACGCGTGAAGAGAAAGTCCTTTTTTGAAAAGGTTGTCTTTTATTTTTGACTTCTATGCAAGAAGAAAAAACTTTTTTCCTTATTTAACCCTGATATATTGGCCCTCTATTATAACTGCACATTACGAATGCCTGTATTGATGTACGTGGTTCACACTTTGTCATCATCAAAAGTAAATATAGTTATGTAATATTAATTCTCATCAATAATTTTTGTGGACATTCTCGTTATAAGAGGACTTCGGTCGGAAAGATAGTCCCAGTTAAGGTGATGCATTATCTACCTCGTATTCTTAGGTTAAAGAAGTTGTATGCATCAATGAGGTCTGCGCAACATATAAGATGACATCGTGAATATAGAAGGTCATCGGGTGTCTTGTCTCATCCATCTGATGGTGAAGAATATGAGCATTTTGAATGTATATTCTGATTTTGCTACTGAACCAATAAATGTTAGATTGGGGTTGTGTGCAGATGGATTCACAACATTCTCTAATGCTACTTCGCCTTATTCATATTGGGCGGTATTTCTTACTCCGTATAATTTCCTCCTGAAAGGTGAATGACTAGTCCCTACATCTTTCTAAGTTGCATTATTCTAGGTCCTCGTAATCTAAAAAGTTTGATTGATGTCTATCTACAACCAGCGATAGATGAGCTCAAATAATTGTGGTTTGAAAGCATTTTGACTTATGATATATCAACTAAGTGGAATTTCATTATCTGTGCCTCTTTAATGTGTACTATTAATGATTTTCCTGGTTGGATGACAACTAGAAAGCTAGCATGTCCGTATTGCATGGAAAATAGTAAGGAATTAACTTTAAAGCATGGCATACAAAATACATTGTTTGATTGTCAACGTCAGTTCTTTCCAATGGACATGAACTTAGAAAGATGAAAAATACATTTAGGAAAAATATGATTGAAAGTAACCCCCCACCTCTATTACTAACTAGGCATAAATTTGGGAGAAAGTTTCTCAATTACCTAAAGTTACAAAATCTTCACCTTCTAGACTAGATAAGGTGTTGAACATAATTTGATCAAACAAAACATATTTTAGGAGTTGTCGCATTGGAAGGACAATTCACTACGACATAATCTTAATGTGATGCACATTGATTTTTTTTTTTTGACAATTTATTTAACACAATGATGGATGTTAAGGGTAAGACAAAAGACAATCCAAAAGCTAGAATAGTCATAAAGAAATATTGTAGGAGAAAAGAGTTACGACTGCAGGAATTACAAAATATAAAATAGTTAAGCCCAAAGCCAACTTTTCATTCATATTGGATGAGAAACGTGAAATTTGTGAGTGGGTTAAAAATTTGAGGATGCTGGAGGGCTATACTTCGAATTTTGGAAAGCGTACAGATATGAATGAAGGAAAATTGGTAGATATGAAAAGTCATGATTGTCATGTGTTCATGGAAACTTTAATTCCTATCGCTTTTAGTCATCTACCCGAAAGGTTATGAAAACCTATCAAAGAGATAAGTCATTTTTTAAATATTTGTATTTTGGAAAGTTGTTCGAGAGTAGTTCAAATAGGATGGAGGAAAATATTCTTGTTATTATTAGTAAATTGTTGAAGATATTTTCAAGTGATTTCTTTGATGTGATAGAGCATCTTCCAGTTCACATTGTACGAGAGATCCGCCTCAGAGGACTGGTTCAAACAAGATGGATGTATTTATTTTGAGAGGAATCTATTTGAAATATTCACTAAGTTATATATATTCACCAAGTATTTTCTGAACATATATATATATATATATATATATATATATATATACATGCAGAAAAATTGGCAGTTCCAAGGAAACAATTAAACAAAGGGAAAGATCAAAAGATCAGTTGTTCAAGGTCATATTGGGAAATAAACTGGTGATTTTTATTCTTTTTACTTTGGTGATGATGTGTCATGTAGGATAAACAGACCCAATCGCAATGATGAAGACAATATTGATCTTTCATTTCCACTGATATTAATTTTTAATCAAAATGATTGAGGATCTAAAAAACGTGGAAGTGAGGCTTCACTGATATGGAAATGCAATCAGTTGTGACACATATTTTGCTTAATTGTCCAGAGGTCCAATCATATGTCAAGTAAGTGTTAAAAATATGTTATCAAATTTCATACTAATAAGTGTTCATTAACTAACGAAATACTTGAATGTAAAATGATTAGCTTGTTCATAAACATATGGGGAAATGAAGCAATCTATACATAATTTTCTAATTGGCTAATGAACTATGTAAGTGTGCATTCACTAAGTATTTAATAATATCTTCATGTCATACTAAATTGTATTATTTAAAATAACAATCACGTAGGTTTACGATGAATACTCAAGTGTCCAACATTTGCAATTAGTGAAAGAAGTAGCACTTGGACCTGAATCTCAAGTACTGACAATGAATAAATATTGTGTCAATGGTTTTAAGTTTCAAAATGAATAAGTTTCTAGGAACAAGAAAACAAATAATAGCAATGTCTACATACAAGGTTATGTTGATGGTACTGGCCAAACTATTAAATATTATGGTGTCATTCATGAGATTATTGAAGTGAGGTATCCAAGTTGGCCTAAGAAGAAGATTGTATTATTTCGGTGTGAGTAGTTTGACCCATCACATAGAGGCACAAAGGTGGACTATCAACATAATATAATTGAAATTAAGCACACCAGAAAGTACAAAATTTATGGTCATTTTATTATTGCACAAAATGCTAAACAAATGTATTATGCTCCATATCCATTTCGTAGAGACAAAACTGATTAGTGGGTTGTTATAAAAACTAAGCATGTGGGAAGAATTGAAATTGACAATGTTTTAAATGTGGTGTATCAAAATGATGTTGCAATTGTTCATCAACAAGTTGATGTTTAATTGGAAACCACACTACAACATCTTTAACACATATTAGAAGAAGTATGTGATAATGAGATAATGAATAGTAAGGAAGAAATATCTGAGAATGAGGAAAATAAATCATGTGATGACGAAAAATGAGACGATAATGAAACGAAACAACTGAGAAGGAAGAATGGGAGAATGATGGAATTGAAACAAGTGGGGAGGAATAGTGTAGAATGAAAGCTATTATATATATGTAAGGTAATTTATTTTGCTAATTTTATTTAATTTATCACTTGAGTCTTGTTTCACTGAGTTGAACATCTTATTATTGAGTTGAACCTTATTTCACTGAGTTAAATATTTTATCTTTGAGTTGAGTATCTTATTCCTGAGTTAAGTTAGTTGAGTGAGTTGAGAAAAAGTAAGTATGTTTCCTTTTTACCAGTTCAAGCTTATGTCTATGGTTTATAATTCCCTTTATATGCTCGTACATTCCACGTACTGAGACATTTGGCATGCATCCTTTCATGATACAGATAGAGATATTCAGGGTCATCAACACGAGCTTCGTTGATACCACATGGAGTTCGAGTTATCTATGGCGAGCCTCCTTGATTTAGGAGGATTCCACTTTTACTTTCAGTTATATCAGTTGTTAGGAGGTTGCGGGTCTTTTCTCGACTTCCTTCATTGTCACGTGGAGGCTTTATAGATAAACATTAGAGTTTCAGGAGTCTATTAATTTATTTTGTTAAATGTTTTAAAGACTTAAGTAACCTATTTTATGGCAAGTTGAATAATTTATTTTAATTCATAGTTTTCATCTGAGTTTCATGAATTTTTATTCACTTTTTAAGCTTTGTATACTTGAGTTAGTCTTATGACTAGATATGCTTCTAGTCAGGATGAGGGTTTTATTGGGACCAACAATAGTTCTCGAGTGTTAGGCACGTCCAAGGTGTAGGCTCGGGTCATGACAAACTTGGTATCACGGCACAGAGTTCAAGTGTCTTAGGGTTTCTATGAAGTCGTGTCAGTAGGGTCTTGTTTATGGTTGTGAGGGCCCCACTTCTATTAATGAGGGATTACGTATATTTAAGAAAAGTTCCCCTTCTTTCATTCTCTTAATTGTGCAATAGAGGTAAGTCATAGAGATTTATTCATACTCGTGTATTTCTCATATTCACTAGACTATCCTTCATACTAAAGTTGGTTGAAAAGTAAAGTCAAAGATGCTTATGGATGAGTTATTCTTAACAAGAGTCTTCAGAAATTCATAAGACTCCAAAAGGGCTTGAGAGGATCCCATGAGTGATTTAAGAGTTGAGTTAAGAGGAATGCACCCATATTCATGTGAATCATGCGTTTGAGCTAAAATCAAGTTGTGCTCTCTTTTCTGTGCCTTGTTTTAGCTGAGATCTTTAAGAGAAAGTATGTTTAGAGCTTGGATAGTATTTTCACCCGAAAAGGTAGCATGAGTAACGAGATTATGAGTAGTAGTAGTGACAGTGCCTAGAGTTAGAGGCCAATATGACTAGATTTAGTAATCTAAGTAAGGAAGAGGGTGTTTCAACAAGCTATGTTACTATAGTCATGGGACTAGTAAGATATAGATGAAGAGTTTTACCTTATGGGTAGACTAAGAAGTGGTGAGTTGGAAAGATTCCATTATAGGAGGTAGAGTGTGTTTATCTAGAAAGGAGGTTTCAAGTGTAAGTATTGAATACAAGAGCAAGTATAAGTGTAGATAGAAGAGCAAACGTATTTATAAAGTGATAGATCTAATCCAGGCTTATGATTTGTTTGAGAGGGTCATGATGTTAAGATAGATATAGAACTAGTCAAGTAGTGGGGCATAGCATAGTAGGCAAGCAATCGTATTAATATTCGGGATTAGTAATGAACAGTAAGCTTGAATTTGAGATGAGTGTCATGATCCAAAGAATGAAATATGAGGGTTATGATGTTAGTCTTGACAATTTATCTGGTAGACTAGACATTGAGTACTGACAATTGATCTGGTAGACTTGACATAGAGTAGGTAAGGGATTGGGATGTTAGCTGCAATAAATATGAGTAGTACCGGTAAGAGATCTTAACCTTAAGATAAGGGAAGTGAAGTGTGGCTAAGTCACAATAGTCAAAAGAGCATTAAGAGGTGTACCTAGAGGGTATGTAATCATAAGAAGTTACGAGAAACACCTTAGAAAGAGGTATTAGTACCTGATTATGGAGAGTTTAGTAGTCATGAAATAAGTTTCTCCCGAGTGTTAGAGTAAAAGAGGATGTACACAATTAGAGATGATGGAATAGGTCCATAACTTTCAAGAGTCCGTTTTAGACCTAAGGGGGAGATGACCAGATGAGAAATCAAGTTAAGTGTTTAAGAATAAGATAGTAATGAGTTCCAAAGAGTATGAGAGATATCTATTCAGAGGTCTTTTAGTAGGGAAGTGATGTTAGAAGGAGAAGGTTAATAATCTTATCGTGATGATGATGGTGTGATGATTCAATTCAAGATTATAAAAAGAGAAGGATGAGGTTTTACTATAAGAAATAGGCTAAACGAGAGACCTTAGTTGGTTCCAAATAGTAATGCGGGAAAATTCTAGTTAGTATGACAAAGTTGATAAGAGTAACCACATTCAATACCCAGTCCAGCCGTCATTCGAGGACAATGATCCTAAGAGGGATATATTGTATTACCCCAGAAAATTTTTGAACTAAGACTTGAAGCATCATTCGTTTTGAGTAGGATTTTACCAAAGAATTTAAAATTTCTTAAGTGTTAAGGTCACTAGATGTATCACCTTGAGTTCCAAAAAATAACTAAATTGGAAATAGCAAAATCTGAAATTTTGCAAGTTATGTGTTTTGGAGCAACTTCAAACAACTATAATTGTCAGTACATGATAAGTTAGGTGTGCTACTAGATACTGTATAAACAATCTTTGAATTATCTTTCCAATGCCACCGAGTTCACTCAGTTTCGAGTTTGTATGAGGGAGATATGTCCATTCAAAGTTGAGTTGTCTAGATAAGGAAAGTCAAAACCGTATTAGAGCGGCATTTTGGTCTTTTTTTACCCAATCAGATTTAATTCTTTTTTAGTATGATTTTTTTAGGCTTTAATAATATCATGTTCAGTTTTATAATCTTAATTTACGCCTAGGGTTTTAGTTGAGAGTTCAAGAAGAGAAAAGATGAGAAAAGAGGAGAGAATCAAAGCTTTCGTCGAGAGTCTTGCGTCTTGTTAAGGATTTTCACCATGAGTTTAATCCTAAGAAGTATGTAAGCTTCTATATTGTTGTATTTGTTCACCCACATGCAAAACATGTTATTTTTAGAGTAATTTCATTCTCAAAAGTTGAACGATAGGTGTTCTTGAAATTTATTCTAAATTTTGTTTTGTTGGGGTTTTGATGATTTATTGAGATGAAAGTGATTGGTTCTAGGGTTTTCAATGTATTTTTGTGTACATAGGTTGAGTAATTGAATCTAAGGAAAACTTGAAAAAATAAATCGATTAAAATCCATTTAGGATCAGAAAACGAGAGGCAAAATTCATCAAAATTGGGGCTGGGGAGGTGACCCTGAAGTGCGACCATATCCAACCTCTTAAGTTTGGGCTGGCACCCTGCGCCCGTAACGCGGCAGGGTCGCTTGCCCTACTCCTTTTTCGTCGGATGTCCCATTTGAGTCCCTTCTCAGTGTACTTTCATCCCTTTGATTCTAATCACTCTAAACTACTTCTAAATACCCAAAAATCAGTCATAACATGACCATAACCTTGAATCCATAAATTCAAGTTAGAGTTAAGGTTTGAGAATTCTTTTAAACATTCTAAGAAAGTCAATTTGAGCCCCTTTTAAAAGTCTTCTACAACTTTAGTAACTTGTTTCAATACTTGAGAAAGTGAGTGAGAATGATGATAATGTATTGATGAGTCTACCTTGTCATCACGAGATCCTTCATATCATTAACCATAACTCTTGAATTCATAATAAAGATTCAAGAGAGAGTTAAGAGTACAGTTTAAGAAAGTTTGTGAGTTCAATTGTGAATCATTTGAGATCAATTATTGATTTGGACTAATTTTTGAGGAAGTAAGTAAGAGAATGAGAAAAGTCGTATACATGAGTTCCATGTAGTTATGTAGACCTTCGAGTCGAGTCGTCCATGCCCATAAATTCCGCATGGACTCCATAAATTAAGTATCATTGAGAGAAGTAGTGTCTTTAAGTTCTAAGTATTGAGTTCCTTATCCCCTTTGAGATTGTATTTGTAATCATGGGACTATTACATGTTACCCATGAAGTTCATGAGTTGAATTGTTCATGCCCATAATTTTGCATAAACCTTATAAGGAACAATCTTGAGAAGAAAAGTATCTTTGAGCCCCTGAGTTGAGTAGTTCAGTCTCATAATTTTGCATGAACCCTCTAAGTTGAGCATTCTTGAAATGAGTAGTATCATTGAAGTTCTTGAGTTCCAAGTATTGAGTTCTATCTATGTCTATTAAAAACCTTGCGTTGAGTCGTTCACAACCATAATTTGGCATGAATCATATTTTAAAAAGTCTTTTACAAACGTTTCAACTTTGTTTTAAGACTTAAGCTTCGAGATGAGTAAAGAGTAAAGTTAATTTCTGTAAAGATTATACAGGAACTAAGTATTCCTACGAGTCAAAATGTTTTCACATTTAAACAAGAACAAGAAACCTTGATTTCCAAAGAGCCTTTGAGCTAGTTTTTATAATAGAGTAAATACTTTCACAATTAAGAAAGAGAGCAAACTTTGATTTCCAAGATATCCCTTGAGCTAAGTTTTTAACAGTTATCTCAAATCACAGAAAGAAGTATGTTTTTAAACATAAGAGCTAGTATCATATTTTGAAAGTTGTATTGAGCACCGATATATCTCAAATCACAGAAAGAAGTATGTTTTTAAACATAAGAGCTAGTATCATATTTTGAAAGTTGTATTGAGCACCGATATATGGGAGAGTTTAGACAACTCTCAGCTCCAATAAACCATGTAGTCATCATAGGTAGAATAGGGTTATACTCTTTAAATGATTCCTTAGTGTTTTTTATATACACAGAGCTTACTTGTTTTCTCATATACAAACAGAGTTTATATTGTATCCTTGCATACAAACTGAGTACATTGTATTCTTAAATACATTAAGTTGTTTTCTGTTGTTTTAAAATTTCTCCATATATTGCATTTTTTATTGTTGCTTTATATTGAGTTGAGTATCCATAATTTGAGTACCAAGAGGCGAGTATCATATTATTGAGTTGATCTTTGTTTCACTGAGTTGAATATCTTATTATTGAGTTGAGTTTTATTCACTGAGTTGAATATTTTATATTTTAGTTGACTGTCTTACTCCTGAGTTGAGTTAGTTGAGTGAGTTGAGAAGAGGTAAGTATGTTTCCTTTTTACCAGTTCAAGCTTATGTTTATGTATTAGAATTCCTCTTATATGCTCGTGCCTTCCACGTACTGAGCCATTTGTCCTGCATCCTTTCATGATGCAGATACATGTATTCAATGTCATCAACAGAAGCTTCGTTGATACCATATGGAGTTCGAGTTAGCTAGGTAATCCTCCTTGCTTTCGGAGGGTTCTACTTTTACTTTTAGTTATATCAATTGTTAAGAGGTCGTGGGTCTTGTCCTAACTTCCATCTTTGTCATTTAGAGGCTTCATAGATAGACAATAGAGTTTCAAAAGTCTATTCATTTATTTTGTTAAATGTTTTAGAGACTTAAGATATTCAGAGTTTTCATTCAAGTTTTATGATAATTAATTCACTTTTTAAGCTTTGTATGCGTGAGTTAGTCTTCCTCTTATAGCCAGCCAGGATGAGGGTTCGCTTGGAGAGTAGCGATGGTTCTTGAGTGGCCATGTCTAGGATGTAGGCTCGGGTTATGACACCTCTTTTGTCTGAGATTAAGTCTTTTATACTAAACATATATTGCAGGCTCTTGTTATCAGTGACCACATCTACATGAAAACCATACAGATAGTGACACCATATTTTTAAAGAAAATACTGTGGCATCCAACTCTAGATCATGGGTTGGATAATTCTTCTCGTGAACCTCAAACTGTTTGAAGGCATAATCTATAACCTTTCCATTCTGCATTAACACGCAACCCAAACTGACTTTAGACGGATTGCAATAAACCACAGCCTTGTGTACCCTCTGGTAAAGTCAATACTGGGTAGTATTCAACCTAGTTTCAATTCCTAAAAACTTTTTTCACAAGCTTCGGACCATTGAAACTTCACAGTTTTTTAGTCAAATTAGTTTATGGGGATGAAATCGATGAGAACCCCTCAACAAATCTTCTATAATGTCCAGCCAACCCGAAGAAACTCCGAATATCAGTTGGAGATGTGGGTCTAGGCCAATTTTACACTACCTCTATTAAAAAAGTATCAACTCTAATCCCATCACTAGAAATTATGTGGCCTAATAATGCTACGAAATCAAGCCAAAACTAACACTTAGAGAACTTAACATAAAACTCTCTATATTTTAGAGTTCGAAGAACTATTTTGAGATGGCTAGAATGATCTTCCTCATTCCTCGAATAGATTAGAATGTAATCAATGAAAATAATAACAAACATATCTAAATAAGGCTTGAAATACTCTATTTATAAGGTCCAAAAATGTTGTAGGAGAATTAGTTAAACCAAACGACATGACCAGAAACTCATAATAACCATTACGGGTCCTGGATATTGTCTTTGAAATATCACAGTCCCTTACTTTCAGCTAATGGTATCCCTATCTAAGGACTATCATAGAAAAATAAGTGGGACCCTGAAGTTAATCGAATAGATCATACTTATTCTTCATATTAACCTTGTTCAACTGACGGTAATCTATAGACATTCTAAGACACCATTCTTTTTCCTCACAAATAAGATCGAAATGCCCACGGTGAGATAGTTGATCCAATAAAACCCTTATCAAAGAGGTTCAACTATTTTTTAGCTCTTTAAAATCTGTTGGTGCCATTCTATATGACGGAATAGAGATAGGACGAGTATCAGGAAGAATGTCTATACCGAAGTCTATTTCTCTCTCACTAGGGACTTCGGGAGGATTATGTAAAAAGACTTATAGAAAGTCTTTTACTACTGAAACTGACTAAATAGGAGATATCTCAACACTAGAGTTGTTAACTCAGACCAAGTGATAGACACACCCTTTGGAAACTAACTTTCTCGTCTTAAGATACGCAGTAAAATGACCCTTAGGCATTGTTGAACTCCTCTTCCACTCTAAGATTTGCTCATTAGAAATCTAGAACTTAACAACTCGAGATCTATAATTAATTGAGGCATAATAGGCATGAAGCCAGTCCATATCTGGAATGACATCAAAATCTACCATGCCAAACTCAACTAAGTCGAACATTGTGCACTTGTGATTGAAAAAAATGGTACAATCATATATACTCTCTCATCTAGAATAGCCTCACCAGCAGGTGTAGTAACACTAAATGAATCAAGAGGTTTCTCAAGAAGAACATCAAAATTCATCCTAACAAAAGTATTTACAAAAGATAAACTTACTTTTGGATATAGATAAACATAAGCATCAAAGTTAAAGACTTGGATCATACTAGTGATAATATCTGACGAATTCTCTTGCTATTGGCCACTAGTGATAGCATAAAATTGGTTTGCTACTCTACATGCCCCTGAAGCAGTAGACTTTCTAGATGCAGCTCTGTCTAGTGGAGCAACTGAAGAAGATTAGGCTCTATTGCCCTCATTACTATTTATTTGTCTGTTCTCAGGACACTTTTTCATAAAATGACCATTCTTACCACACTTGAAACATTTAGTGGAGCCATGACGACACACCCCTAAGTAGGTACTACAACACTTAACACGTGCAGGAGTCTCATTACTTTCTCATGCCACACTACATTGAGATTGTGTAGGTCTAGCTTTGAAATTTTGGGAATTCTGATTTTGGAACTCACCTTTGTTCCTATTCGTGAAGGTGCATTAGGTATTTGATGGTGTGGGTCCCTTTTGTTTCTGTTGGAAAGATGAACAGTTGGCATTACTCTTCTTTTGTCCGAACTCATTCCAATATTAGCTCTCTTGTTTTGGAACTCTTCCCTATCTTTCAACTTCTTTTCCTCAACTTGTTGAATATGGATCATCAACATTGCTATGTCCATATCCCTTATCATAGTTGTCTTGCCTTCCTTATTTGACAGACAAGAAAACCCGACAATAGACAAACTGATCCTGTTTCTCATGTCAACAACCATCTCCAGAGCATAACGAGAAAGTTGGGTGAACTTCAGAATATACTCACGAACACTCACAGATTCCTTCTTAAGGGTAAGAAATTCTCATACCTTTGCTTCTCTCAGTTCACGGGGAAAGAAACGCCTCAAGAGGCCTCCTCGGACAAATCTCAAATCACAAGTGATGCACCTTTAACTCTATTCTTTTTCCATTGATCAAACCAGATTCTAGTGACAACCTTCATTTGGTATGCAACTAGTTCTACCCTCTAGTATCATCAATATTCATAATCTCAAAAACCTTTTGAATCTATTCAACAAAGTTTTTAGGATCATCAGTGACATTGAACAATGAAGCTTGGAGGATTCATCAATTAAAATTCATGAATCCTAAAAGTATCAGCCACTTCATGACAATTCTCTCTGTCCAACTTCATTGGCCATAGCTTGACTCAACATCCAGATAGCTTCTCAGAACTCAGCATTAGTGACCTCTCTTTGGGTTTGCATTTTAGATGCATTAGGTACCCCTTGTTCCTCGATATTCTCCTCGCAGGACGACCTGTGACAGCTTTTTGTGGAGGCACGATTCAAAAAACATGCGCAAGCACGAGTTAGAAGAAATTTTTAGAGATAAACTCTATCGTATGAAATGAGTATGAAAGAAGCGAGATAGTTCCTAAATATCGTAGCCTCCTAATTATAAATGTGGAGCACTTCGCAGCGGTAACTATGACTCTACAGACATGGCTTCGTAGAATCTCTAAGGCTCTTGAACTCTGTGCTCAGATACAAAGTTTTTCATATCCCGAGCCTACACTCTGAGAGATACTGACACTCAAGAACTATTGTTGGCCCCAAACGAACCCTTGGCCTGGCTTAACTCATAGCGTAAGACTTACTCATGATAAAAAAAAGGTATTGAAATACAACCATAGACTAAATTGTCTTAATGAATAAATTAGAATGTTTTAAAGATAAACATTCAACTGGAAAAAATGGCAACTCAAGTCTCTACACAACTGAAAATGAAAGCATGCATGAACTAACAAATATCTAACTATTTATGAAGCCTTTAACAACTAAGATGGACGTTGGGACAAGACCCACGACATCTTGATGACTAGAATAAGTAAGCAATAAAACAGAGTCCTCCAGAAGCAAGGAGGCTCACCAACAACTCTAAAGATCAACTGGATCAATAAATGTTGGATATTGATCATAGTTACTTGTATCTGCATCATAAAAAGATGCATACCAAATGTAATCCGTACATTAAATGTACGAGCATGCGAGGGGAACTCTAAAGCAAGGCATAAACTTGAAAGGAACTGAAGGAACATACATGGTCTCAACTTGACTCATTTAAATATAAAGAAATTATCTGAATACAGTATAAAGAAAATCTTTTAAAACATGGAAAACAACTCTGCGTATTGAAAAATACAATAATAACTCAGTTTGTATGCAAGGATAAAATTTAAACTCTCTTTTATATGAAAATTTGTATGCAACGATACAATTTAAACTCTCTTGTATATGAAAATACAAGTAAACTCTATGTATGTAAGAATGCAATATATCTTTGTGGCAGTTTCTCTAACTGACAACCATTACGTATGAGCTATGTTATGATACAATGTTTTGCCTCACACTGCCAGGGCCGTCTTGTACCTTGCTAGGGAATAGAACCTAACTACTAAGTGGATCCACTAGTATGTGCTTAAAAAGAATTAAGGAATCATCTAAAGGTATGACCCTTTTCTATCCATGCTGGCTACACGATTTATAAAGACCTTGAGTTATCTAAATTCAACTTGTCCCAAAATCGTGCACAATACTACTCCCAAAAATATAATAAGATTGTATATTTAAAAACATAACTCTTTCTGTGATTTGAGATAATTTCTCAAAAACTATCCCAAAGGCTCTTTTGGAAATCGGTGTTTGCTCTCTTGCTTAATGATTAAACATTTACTCTTAACTAAAAACTAGCTCAAAGACTCTTTAAGAAATCAATGTTTCTTTTCTTGTTTAAATGTGAAAGCATATACTCTATGGGAATACATAGTCTCCGTATACTCTTTTGAAGAAAATGAATGCCAGTTGTTACTCCTCGACTCAAAACTCAAGTCTTACAACAATTTAAAGCATTTGCAAGACTTCTTGAAAACACTCTAAGAACTATCTAGACTTGGCTCTTAACTTTCCTTGAATTTAAATTTATGGATTCAAGGTTACGATTAATTTTATTGGATGATATCATTGTGTTTTGATGTACCTTAGAGTGTAGAAATCAACTAGAAAACATGTAACGATCCAAACAAACTCAAACGAAAAGAAGTAGGAATGGGTAAAGGACCTGGTGACCCTGGCGTATTGAGTGGCACTAGAGCTTGAACTATAGAAACATGGTTGGGTCGCTCTGAGTGGCGTAAAGCCCCAGAGCCCAAACTTCAGACCCTAATGTAGGGCGCTCTGAATGGCGCGGCGCCCCACCCCATTTCCCTAGATTTTTTACAAACTTTATTGTTCGTTTTTCGACCCTAATTCATCTAGATTCGATTGGTTTCTTTCCCCAAACACTTAAATTCGAATACCCAACCAAAGTATAAATAATCCACTCTAAAACAACCTCAAATCTCATTAAATTAATGAAATAACTCCTCAACAATCAATAACCTAATAAAAACTTCAATAAAATCCATCAAGAACTCAATTTCGCTACTTTCAATAACATAAATACGCTGAAATAAATCATGATTGGCGCGTGGCTGGACAAAGTTAACGTTATGTGATCTCACATACCTCGTAGGGATTAAACCTTGGCGAAATCCACAAGCGAAACATCAAGAACAATGATGAACTTTGGCTTTCTCCTCTTTTCTCTTATCTCAAAGCCCTAGCATAATATTGTAAAGCGTAAACTGAACCAAATCAGTTTAGACCCTAATTAATTCACTAAAAATGAATTAAACCAATGTGTAATGGAAAAGACCAAAATACCCCTTTAAAATCTGGTTAACTTTTCATATCTAGATAGCCCAACTTCAAATGGGCATATCTCCCTTATACGAGCTCAAAAATTAGCAAATTTGGTTGTGTTGGAAAAATAATTCAAAGATCTTTCATTTTATATCTTAAAGAACTCCTAGCTCATCCTGTACTGAAACAGTATCTAAGAGAGATCGTAATTGTTCCCTAAATCCACATATATAAAAATATGAAGAGAGAGAAAACTCAATGCTAGTTTGTATTGAATTTATAAAGTTATTTCAACGTAATCCTTCATGTCGGTCCTTGTGGTTCAACCCCGATCAAATAAGTTAGGTATTATGTTTTCATACGACCGCCTATGTCTTAAACATGAGACATAGTTAAGCGTTATCATGTTTGTCACTCCCCAAGCCTACACCCTGGACGGGACTGGCACTCGAAGACCATTGATAGTCCCAAGTGAACCCTTGGTCTGGTTTACTTACTCAGTGGAAGACTTAAAACACAAGATGAATCAAATAATATAACTTGTGAAATAAACTGAGAATGTCTTAAAAGAAACATTCAATAGGGACAAATTGGCTACTCAAGTCGCATAGCAAAACTTAGAAATACGAAGTTAAAAGACTCATAACTAATTGTCTGACTATCTATGAAGCCTCAAAAACAACTGAGATGGATGTTGGTAGAAATCCCACAACATCATAATGAACTAAAAATAGACAGAAGAAAAAAAATGAGTCTTCCAAAATTCAAAGAGGCTCACAAACAAACTTTGAACTGTTCACTGGATCGACAATGCACTGGATGCCGATCCTAGTTACAGGCGTATGCATCATAAGATGATGCAATCCAAGTGGCATCAGTACATTGAATGTACGAGCATGTGAGTTGGAATGCTACACACAACATAAACTTGAAAGGAATACGAAGAACTTACCTGGCTAAACTGAACTCAACATGAGTGAACTCATTTCAATACAAAGCAGTTTCAAAACAAGTGCAATATAAGGAAAAATTGTTTAAAACATTATGTTTACTCTGGATGTATGCAAAGATATAATATAACTCTGAGATGTATGTAAAAATACAAATAAACTGTGTATATGAAATACAATTAACTTATGTGGGAGTTCCTCTAACCGACGACCATCACGTAAGAGCTATTGTGATGATGCGATATTTTTCCTCACGCTGCCAGGGACGTCCTATACCTTGCCATAAGTAGAGACCTAAACTACTAAGTGGATCCACTAGTCTATGCTAAACAGCACTGAAGGAATCATCTATCAAGTATGACCCTTTTCTATCCATGGTGGTTACATGTTTTATGGAGACTATGAGTTGTATGAACTCTCTCCCATATCGATGCTCAATCTACTACCAAAAACATTATTAAATTAGCTCTTACGTTTTAAAAACATACTTCTTTTTCTGTTTTGAGACTAGTGCTAAAAAATTTATCTAAAAGGCTACCTTGTAAATCAAAGTTTCTCCTCTTGCTTTATTATGAAAGCATATTCTCTTTTTTGAAAACTAGCTCAAAGGCTCTTTGGAAATCTCAGTTTCCGTTCTTAATTAAATGTGAAAACATTTAAACTTCTTGGGAATACTTAATTCCAATATACTTTCTTAAAGAAATGACTTTCAAACTTTACTCTTTTACTCTTTACTCATGTTGAACTTTAAGTCTTAAAACAAAGTTAAAAGCATTTTTAAAAGACTTCTTGAAAAGACTCTAAGAACTCCCTAGACTTAGCTTTTGACATTCCTTGAATTTGAAGTTATGGATTTAAGGTTGTAATTTATGTTTCCTGATGATTTCTAGATATTTAGAAGTCATTTAGATTAGTTAGAATCAATAGGAAGTGTTAATACACTTTAGAAAGGCTTAAACAGATTGAATGACGAAAACTGGGTGAAAACGCCGATTCGGCCGCATCTAGGGCGCACCGCGCCAGGCCCTTATGTTCTAAAGCTCCATTTGGGCGCACTGCAGGCGCGCCGACCCAGATCCTCTAGTGTAGATGGGGGCGCGCCACGCCTGTCCCTCCCTATGTATACTTGAAAAAAATTTCAACTTGTTTTTTGATCCTAAATCATTTTAAATCAATTTCTTTTCTGAATACTTTCTTAGATTCAGATACCCAAGAATATACACTAGAATCTAACTCCAAACAACTCTTAATATTGCTAAAATGCCTCAAGAAAACCCATCAATCATATGTAAGTTCAAGAATGAAAAACAATTCAAGAACACAACTCAACAACATTAATGTCTAACTCCTTTAGGACGAAAATCATTGAATTAAACATGATCGGTGCGTGGGTGAATGGAACCAATGCTATGTGATCTCAAATAACTTTGTAGGGATCACCCTTGACGAAATCCACAAGCTAATCTCGACAAATTTTGCCCTTTTTTCTTCTTTTTCCTCTTTCTCCTTTCTCCAAGCCCTAGCGTAGATTTCCAATTTTCCTAAAGAGACTAAAATTTGATTTAACCCATATTAAACTCCTAAAAAGGATTAAAATAATAGGGCAAGGAAAAGACTAAAGTACCCTTCAAAAATCCAGATTTAGACTTTCCTTAATTTAACAACTCAACTTCCAAAGGACATAACTTACTCATACAAACTCGAAATCGTGCAAACTCAGCAAGATTAGAAAGATCATTCCAAGTGCCTTTTAACCATATCTAGAATTGCTCCTAACTCATCCTGAAATAGAAGTTAACGCTTGAAGTTGACTAAAAACTCAACTTTTTATAACTTAAGTAAATTTCCAGATTTATAATTATTTCCAAACATGACTATTTTCAGTTCTTAACTTCTTCCTAGCTATTTCAAATTGCGAGATGTTTCAATATCTCCCCCTTGGGAACATTCGTCCTCGAATGAGATTACTCTTACTAGGCTAATGGTGGTAACATCAAGTTTATACACCCAACAAGCAAATGCAAACATACAACATGCGCAATCATAATTTAAAGAGCACTAAGAGGAGAATTAGTACCTTGGTCTGCATTTTCTCCCGATTCAAAGAGATGTGGGTATCTTTTCTTCATATCCTCCTCAGCTTCCAAAGTAGCTTCCTCAACAAATTGGTTCCTCCAAAAGACTTTGATTGATGCTACCTCTTTTGTTCTCAACCTCCTAACTTGGCGATCTAGAATCTGAACAGGATTCTCCTCATGAGATAAGTTATCCTTGATCTCAATATTTTCAGTTGGTATGATCAATGAAGGATCACTCATGCATTTCTTCAACATAGAGATGTGAAATACCAGATGAACTGCCGCTAACTCTTGTGGTAGCTCCAACCCATAAGCTACATTGTCAATCCTCTTGGATATTCGATAAGGTCTAATATACCGGGGACTATGCTTCCCCTTCTTACCAAACCTCATAACACCCTTCATGGGTGAAACTTTCAAGTAAACCCAATCATCTACTTCAAACTCTAACTCCCTTCTCCTCACATTAGTGTAGGAGTTTTAACGACTCTGTGCCGTTATCAACCTATCCTGAATCACTTTCACCTTCTCCAAAGATTAATGAGCTAAATTTGGTAATATCAGCCTGCGTCACCAACTTCAGACCATCCAATAGGAGATATTCACCTTCTCCCATATTGGGCTTCATAAGAAGCCATTTGGATGCTCGAGTAGTAACTATTGCTGTAAGAAAATTCGATGAAAGGTAGGTAATCATACCAATTACCTTTGAAATCAATCGCACATTCCCTAAATATATCCTCAAGGTATGAATATTGCTCTCTGCTTTCCCATCTGTTTGAGGATGAAAGGCAGTACTTAAGTTCACCTATGAACCTAAGCCTTTTTGGAATGACTTCTAAAACTGTGCAGTAAATTACGTATGTGAAATAATAGAGACTGGGAATCCATGAAGTGTTACCACTTCTTGAATATATAACTTAACATAATTTTCTACTGAATGGGTAGTCTTCACCGGCAGAAATGGGCTGACTTTGTCATTCTATCGACAATCACCCAAATAGAATCATGCTGCCTGTGAGACCTTGGAAAGCCTGTGATGAAATCCATATTAATCATATCTCACTTCCATTGCGTATATTCTATTTTCTGATCCAAACCACCGGGCCTTTGGTGCTCTACTTTAACTTGTTGGCAATTTGGGCCTTTAGAGACAAATTATGCAATGCCCTTTTTCATACCATTCCACTAATAAACTTCTCTCAAATCGCGTTACATCTTTGTGGAACGGGGATGAATGAAATATCTGGAGCTCTGAGATTCCTCCATGATTCTCTCTTGGAGTCCATCCACCATTAGTACACACAATCTGCCTTGGTATCTCAAGACACCATCTTCCCCATTATTCAAAAGCTAATATTTTTTGCTTATGAACATTTGTCTTAAATTCACACAAAATGGGATCTTGGTATTGTTTGCCTTTTACTTATGACATTAATGATGACTCAGCCCCATTCATCACCACTACTCCACCTTATGTTGAATCTATTAGTCGAACTCCCATGCGTGCAAGTCAATGCACATCTTTTGCTAACTCTCTCTTTTCTTCTTCAACATGGGAGGTACTGCCCATAGACAACATGCTTAAGGAATCACCAACAACATTAGCCTTACCTTGGTGGTAAAGAATACTCATGTCATAATCCTTGAGTAATTCTAACCCCTCCGTTGTCTGAGGTTAAGCTCTTTCTCAGTAAACACATATTGTAGGCTCTTGTGATCACTGAATATATCAACATGGACACCACACAAATAATGAAGTCATATCTTCAAATCAAAAACTACAGAAGCCAACTCGGGTTGGATAATTCTTCTCATGTACTTTCAACTGTTTGGAGGAATAAGCTATAACTTTGCCATTCTGCATTAATACACAACCTAATCCAACTCTAGATGCATAACAATTCACTACAAAACCTTAAGTTCCTCCCGATAATGTCAAAATTGGGGCAGTACTCAACCACTTTTTCAATTTGTGAAAGTTTTGTTCACACGCTTCAGACCATTGAAACTCTGATGTCTTCTGAGTCAACTTGGTCAAAGGATACGAAATAGACAAGAAACCCTCTATAAACCTTCTATAATAACCAACCAAACTGAAAAAACTCCTAATATTAGTTGGATATGTGGATCTAGGACAATTATGCACAACCTCAATTTTCTGAGTATCAACTTTAATTCCCTCTCCAGACACAATGTGGCCTAGAATGCCACAGATTCAAGCAAAAACTCACACTTAGAGAACTTGGCATATAATTGTCTATCTTTCAAAGTCTGGAGAACTATTCTGAGATGACTAGCATGATCTTTTTCATTCCTTGAATAGATTAGTATGTCATCAATGAAGATGATAACAAAAATATCTAAATAAGGTTTGAAGACTCTATTCATAGGGTCCATGAACGCTGCTGGTGCATTTCAAACCAAAGGACATGACCAAAAACTCATAATGGCCATATCGGGTTCTAAAAGTTGTCATTGGAATATCACAGTCCCTCACTCTTAACTGATGGTAGCCAGACCAGAAGTCTATTTTCGAAAAACAAATGGCACCCTGAATTTGATCGAAAATATAATCAATTCTTGGAAGAGGATACTTGTTCTTGATGGTAACCTTGTTCAACTGATGGTAATCTATACACATCCTAAGAGAACCATCTTTCTTTCTCACAAAATAAGACGGGAGCGACCCAAGGTGAGACACTTGGTCAAATAAAGCCCCTATCTAAGAGGTCCTTTAACAACTCTTTAAGCTCTTTCAACTCTGTTGGGCCATTCTATATGGCGGAATAGATATAGGACGAGTATGTGAAAGAATGTTTATACTAAAGTCGATCTCTCTCTCAGGTGGGACTTCGAAAAGATTATCTGGAAAGACTTCTGGAAAATTTTTTACTATTGAAACTGACTGGATAGGAGGTATCTCCACACTAGAGTCATTAACTCGGACTAAGTTATAGACACACCCCTTAGAAACTAACTTCTTTGCGTTAAGGTACGAAATGAAACGACCCTTAGGCACTGCTGAACTGCTTTTCCACTCTAAGACTAGCTCATTAGAAATTGAAATTTGAAAAATTGAGTCCTACAATCAACTGAGGCATAATAGGTGTGAATCCATTCCATACGAAGAATGACATCGAAATCTACCATGTATAACTCAATTAAATTAGCCATAGTACTCTTGTGATTGATGAAAATGGGACAAGCATGATAGACTTTCTCTGCTAGAATAGACTCACCAACATGTTAGAAACACTGAATGGTTCACTAAATTTCTCAGGAATAACATCAAAATTCACGGCAACATAAGGAGTTACAAAAGATAAACTCGCTCCTAGATCTAGCAAAGCATAAACAGTAAAGTAAAAGACTTGGAGAATACTAGTGACGGCATCAGGCGACTCCTCTTGCTCTTGGAAACTATTGATAGCATACAAGCTATTTGTTCCTCCGCCAGTACCAGAAGTAGTCCCTCTAGGTGCAGCTCTGTCTGGTGGAGCAACTAAAGAAGATTAGGCTCTATATTCCCCATTACCATTACCCTTCTTGTTCTTTGGACACTCTCGCATGAAATGCCCATTTTGACCACACTTAAAACAACTAGTGGAGCCTCACGACAAGTACCCGAATGGTTCCTACCACACTTGGCGCATACAGGGGGCTTACTACCCTATTGTGCCATGCTACCTTGAGAATAAGAAAGTTTAGCTCTAAGGTTTTGATTATTGAGCTCACCCTTGTTCTTATGTGCAGGTGCACTCGCAGATGATGGAGCATGTCCCTTCTGTTTCTGTTGGAAAGATGAGTGGTTTGCATTACTCTTTTACTGCACGTACTCATTCCATGTCTTGATATCTTGTTCTTAAACTCTTATCTATCCCTCAGTTTCTCTTCCTCAACCTGTTGCACATAAACCAGCAACCACGAAATATCCATGTTGCCTTCAGCGTCACATCCCTACCGTCCTTACTTGACATACGAGACATCCCATCAACAAACAAGCTCATTTTACTCCTTACAATCGCAACCATCTCTAGAGCATATCGGGAGAGTTGGGTGAAATTCAGCCTATATTCATGAACACTCAGCGACTTCTGTTTAAGTGTAAGAATTGTCTTACCTTAGCCTCCTTCAGTTCTCAGGGAAAGAAACGCCCAAGCCTCCTCAAAACACTCGCAGTTGGTGCATCCTCATCTCTACCCTCTTTTCACTGATCAAACCAAGTCCTAGTAACATTCTTCAGTTGATATGCCGCTAGCTCAACTCTCTCAGTATCAACAACATACATCACATCAAATACCTTTTTCATATCCTCAATGAAGTTGTTCGGATCCTTTATAGTGATTGAACCAGTGAAGCTTGGAGGGTTCATCCTTAAGAACTCTCAGATCCTCGAAGTATCAACCATTTCATGCCTAGATCCTCTTTGTTGCCCAAACTGATTATCAATAGCTTGACGGAGCATCCCTATTGCCTCCTTGAACTCGGCATTAGTAACTTCTCGTTGGGGTTGCACTTCAGTGCATTAGATACCCCTTGTTCATGTGGTTCAACATCCCTCCTAATTGGACGACCTCTGACTACTCTTCATGGAGGGATTATTGTCTAAAACGCGTGCAAGCATGAATTAAAAGAAAATATTTTAGAGATCAAACTCTAACGAACGAAATAAGTGTGAAAGAAGTGAGAAAATTTCCTATGTGTTGCAGCCTCCTTATTATAGATATTAATGCTTTACAGTGATAACTAGAACTCTACAGACACGACTTCATAGACTCCCTAGAACTCTTGAACCTTGTTCTTTGATACCAAGTTTGTCACACCCGAGCCTACAGCCTAGGCGAGATTGACACTCGAAGACCATTGTTGGTCCCAAGTGAACCCTTGGCCTGACTTACTTACTCAGCGGAAGACTTAAACACAAGAATAATCAAACTAAAAAACTTGTGAAATTAAAAAAGAAATATTCAACTGGACAAAATGGATACTCAAGTCTAATAGAAAAACCTATGAAATACAAAGCTAAAAGACTCATAAATAACTCTTTGACTATCGATAAAGCCTCTAAAACAACTGAGATGGATATTGGGACAAACCCCAAAACATCCTAATGAGCTGAAAACATACTGAAAGCAATAAAAAGAGTCTTTTGAATGCAACTCTTAACTTCTCACTGGATCAACAATGCGCTGGATGTCAATCCTAGTTACCTGCGTCTGCATCATAAGACGATGCATCCCAGCTGGCATCAGTACATTAAATGTATGAGTATGCGAGTTGGAATGCTAAATACAACATAGGCTTGAAAGGAATCTGAAGAACTTACCTGGCTCAACTGAACTAAACATGACTGAACTCATTTCAATATAAAGCAGTTTTAAAACAAGTTCAATATAAGGAAAAGTTGTTTAAAACATGATGTCTACTCTGGATGTATGCAAGGATACAATATAACTCTGAGATGTATGTAATAATACAAATCAACTGGTAATATAAAATATAATTAACTTTTGTGGGAGTTTCTCTAACCGACAACCATCACATACGAGCTATTGTGCTGATACAACATTTTGCCTCATGCTGTCAGGGTCGTCCTATACCATGCCATAAGTATAGAACCTAAACTACTAAGTAGATCCACTAGTCTATGCTAAAAAGCACTAAAGAAATCATCTAAAAAGTATGACCCTTTTCTACCCATAGTGGCTTCATGGTTTGTGGGGGTTATGAGTTGTCTGAATACTACTCCCAAAAACATTATTATATTAGCTCTTATGTTTTAAAAACATACCTCCTTATGTCTTTTGAGATTAGTGCTAAAACAATTTAGCTTAAAGGCTACCTAGGAAATCAAAGTTTCCCCTCTTTCTTTATTATGAAAACATATTCTCTTTTCTGAAAATTAGCTCAAAGGCTCTTCAAAAATCTCAATTTTCGTTCTTAATTAAATGTGAAAACATTTTAAATTTCTTGGAAATACTTAGTTTCCATAAACTTTTTTGAATAAATGAACTTCAAACTTTACTCTTTTACTATTTGCTCATCTTGAACTTTAAGTCATAAAATAAAGTTAAAAGCATTTTCAAAAGACTTCTTGAAAAGACTCTAAGAACTCCCTAGACTTGGCTTTTGACTTTCCTTGAATTTGAAGTTATGGATTCATGTTGTAATTCATGTTTCTGGATGATTTCAGATGTTTAGAAGTCATTTAGAGTAGTTAGAATCAATAGGAAGTGTTAATACACTTTAGAAAGGCTTAAATGAACTGAATGATGAAAACTGGGTGAAAAATGTTTATTCAAGCGTGACCAGGGCGCACCGCACCAGGCCCTAATATTCTGAAGCTCTGTTTGGGCGCATTGTAGGTGTGTAACCCCATAACCTTTGGCGCAGATGGGGAGCGCAGCTCCTGGTCCTCCCTGTGTATGCCTGACGAATTTTTCAACTCGTTTTCTAATCCTAAATCATTTTAAATCGATTTCTTTTCTCAATACTTTCTTAGATTCAGATAACCAAGCATGTACACTAGAATCTAACTTGAAACAACTCTTAACATCACTAAAACGCCTGAAGAAAACCCATCAATCATATGTAAGTTCAAGAATGAAAAACAATTCAAGAACACAACTCAAGAACATCAATGTGTAACTCTTTTATGACGAAAATCATTGAATTAAACATGAGCGGTCCGTTGGTGAATTGACCCAACACTATGTGATCTCACATACGTTTGGATGGATCACCCCTGATGAATTCTACAAGCTAATCTCGACGAATCTTGCCCTTTCTTCGTCTTTCTCCTCTTTCTCCTTTCTCGAAGCCCCAGCGTAGATTTTCAATTTTTCTAAATTGACTAAAACTGATTTGACCCATATTGAACTGCTAAAAACGATTAAGATAATAGGGCAAGAAAGACTAAAGCACCCTTCAAAAATCCGGATTTAGACTTTCCTTAGTCTAACAACCCAACTTCCAAAGGCCATAACTTACTTACACAAACTCAGAATCGCGCAAACTCAGCGGCGTTGGAAAGATCATTCCTAGAGCTTTCCAACCATATATGGAAGTGCTCCTAAATCATTCTGAGCTAGAAGTTATGGCCTCTTGAAGTTGACTAAAAACTCAATTTTTTCTAACTTAAGTAAATTTCCAGATTTTAATTATTTCCAAAAATGACTATTTTCAATTCTTAGCTTCTTTCTAGATATTCCAAATTGTAACATGTTACAATGTTGCTACCCTAAAAGTGAGACAACTTATCTCTACCCCCCACATGTCTCGTGATGAAGATCCTTCATAGTATGAGCATAGTTAACTACATCTGATAAAAGATACCTACTCGTTGATGCCACAGACTCTATAGCAGTCCGAAATGGAAGCACCAAACCTCAAAAAAAGAACAAAAATATCACATCCTTTGTAGGTGGAATCATAGTAACATGTACGGAGAGCTGGTTGGAAATGGGTCTCATACTTCCATACCGATATGGATCCCTACACCAGTCTAGTGAACTTACCCCTCAGCCTATCTCTGCTGCTTGAGGTATAAAATTTTCCATGAAGACCTCAGAAAACTATGTCCAAGTCAAATAAGGGGAACTATTTGGTCTGAACTCCATGAACGTACACCACCACTGTTTCTGTGGTCCTTATAATGATACTAGAGGAAGTGGCCCCGTGATACGGGCCCGATATAATAAAAAATTGAAATTGTTAGTATCTCTTTGTTAAAACAATAAATATCAAGATAAATATGTATATTTATTTATTTTTCAAATAAGAATTAAATAACTATTATTGTCCTATGTGAAGTCTAAACTCTTAATTATTCAAGAAATACAGAATGAGGAACACATTTTTTAACCTTATTATTGAAAAAGTTAAATTTATTGTCCTTTTCATTTAATCTTATATGATATATTTTTTAATTTTTAAAATAAAATAATTATAAATGATTAAATAATTTTAATTTTAATTACAAAAAAATTATCATTTAATTTTAAATTTATTTTATCAAGATCTTGTACATTGAAACGTAGTTATGAACCCGACTTAATAAATATTTTCTTTAATTTCACTTTACTTGGTTCATATTGACTCGACTAACATAAGTCATAAGAAAAATCTTGTATTTTGAAATAGTTACTTAACCATAAAGTCAATAATAGGGGGAAAATGATAATTTCTCCTAATTGTTAAAATAAATATAATTTGGTACAAGAACCAAATTAAAAATATACATATTTATTTAATTTTAATTAATATAAAATATCATTTTAAAGTGACCTTATTATATTAAATTTAAGGAATACTAAATTTAATAAGTGATAATAGTCTGAGTTTTCAAATGGAAGGTATAATTAAGAAATTATTTACTTTTCACATGACTCAAATGAAAAATTACAGGGAAGACATTAGAACACTATCATCATTAGACTAAAAAGAAGAAGAAGAATATTAAATTTAAAAAATACTAAATTTAATTAGTGATAATAATCTGAGTTTTCAAATGGAAGGTATAATGAAGAAATTATTTACTTTTCACATGACTAAAATGAAAAATTATAGGGAAGACATTAGAATAACTATCATCATTAGACGAAGAAGAAGAAGAAGAAGAAGAAGGAGGAGGAGGAGGAGGAGGAGGAGGAGGAGTTGAGGACAATGTATAATTTATTGAAAAACATTTTTTATTTGAATTTATTGATATAGTTCACATGATAAAGCAGAAATGACAATCTTTTTCAAGCAAGTTGATATTACAAAATATTTTAAAGACTATAATACCCATAATCTTTTCATTTAAGGACGAAAAAATTGACATGTTGAAACTGTTAATTATATTTCAAAATTTTGAATTAACAATTAGTATTTCATATAATTACTTGAAATAATTAATTTTTTTAATTTATCACAATAAGCAAGAGAAAAAAAAATATAAGAGCTAATAACATGAATAACTTTATTTATTTATTTATTTTTACTTGTCATACTTGAATTTGGCACACCAATTAAGAAAATTATTAATTTATATGACTATTTACCACACTATTTTTTATTACTTGAACATTTATAGTAGATCTTGAAAAATAATTTAAGAAATAATAAGTAATTAATGCTAAAAGCAAAATATAGATTTAAAAAAACATATTTCCTAATATGTGAAAATTAATAGATAAAAATAAGAAAATTATTCTTAAATAACAGACAAATAAAACTAAATAAAAAGAATTTTTATTCATGACAATAAAAAAGTAATAAGTAATTAGTATTCACCAGGACCCATGCCTTATAACATTAATGAGAAACGAAAAAGTGGGACTTATCATATTCTTCAATGGCAGGCATGATTTGTAAATAAATAAAAAATGATGGACTTGTTAAAGAGCTTTTGCTGAGGTCCAAATGAAAGAGCCAAAAATACAATTTTTCTAAGCAAGTTTATCTTGCAATTTTGTTGTAAAGACCTTAATGCCCTAACACTTTGATTTAATGCTTGAAAACTAACATGTTGAAGCTGGTGTTTCTATATAATAGAAATGTAGTATACTAGTCCCTTTTAGACTCAACTCATCTCAACGTATAGGGTCTCTCACGACACTTAGTGAAGAAACTCATGAGCATCCTCCCCTGCAGCTCTCAAAAATCTTGAAGGAGTCCATATCATAAATCTACCCAACGTCTTCTGCTCTTCTAGTGTCATGGTGGGATCAATTTTTTGTTGGTTGAGCATCCACAAGTGTTGGTGGTACCTCTACCTAGGAAGCCACAAGATAAGTTGCACTCTTGGACCCACTGGGCCTATTGCATACTCCTAAGCACCGCAAAAATCTGAGCGATAGAAGTATGTAATCCCGATGCAACTGTAGGCCCAAGTGATGGCTAGGATGGTCTCAACGCCAACAACTGCAAATAAATAGTTTCTTGTTGTGAATCGATAACTGCATCAAGAGTAACATCTCTTTCTCGCTTCTAAAATGATGTTGCAGTAGTGAATGACCTCGGGGTCAAACTCTAGCCCTGCCCCGAATTAGGGCTTTATCTGCTAGCTCGAGAGCATCTCTCCCTGTTGTGGCACCTCTCATGCGTATCATCAGCGGAATGTTGAAACAAATGAGAATTCAAGAAACCAACATGACTAGGAATGCACGATATGTAAACAAAATGAAGATCTTCCTAAATACGTCCTACAACCTCACGAAGATAGGATATAGACGTCTCTGCATTGATACAAAAAGATGCTAGTAGACATTACTTTTGTATTGACAACACTGGTGAGCCAGGACTCTGATACCAACTTGTCATGACCCAAAACCTCAGGTCATAATAGTACCTAGTAAATCACCAGTACGTAAGTCAACCTTTATCTAGAACCAATAATAACATGCCTAGGGAGCGCAAGAAATAGACAAAAGCATAATAAACCATATTTTAGGGGATAAACAACATAAATAAGAAATGATACATATATATATAACCTTCTAACTAGGACGAAATATAAGGATCCATCACAATTCACAAAGTCCAGTGGATGTTATTTCAAAACCACTACAAGAGATTGAGTACAACACTAGACATATAAAAAAAAATATACAGTCTGGGATATAAAAGACTAGACAAAATGTAAAAAAGGAGAAAATTCAACCCCAAATGCCTGCAAACTCATCCTCTATCTCGGAATACCATTCGCATCACATAAGAAATAAATAGGGTCGATTGGAACTCAAATTTGCATCTTGGAAAAAGATGCAGAATGTAGTACGAGTACCAAAAAATTGAATACTTAGTAGGTATTATAGATCGATCAACCTCGCGATAACATTATAATAAACGAGTAAATAACATGGTGAAAAATCCATATTAAAATTATAGCTAGACATGAACCACAATAGGAATGTTAAGATAAAGAAGAAGGAGTAAAAAAAATCTAAAATCTAACTAGACGTCATAAGTCAAGAATTCATAAAAAAAAGGGATATAAATGATGATCAAGCAAACAAGAACCCGATCAAACCCATAAGTCCAACGGGTTTAAAGTCTAATAATAGAAATTCTAACGTCAATATGATCATTTTGAAACCTACTTGCAACAATCGAAATTCGATTGAAAATGACATATTGAGACCCGCACAAGAAATCACAAAGTTGACTTTATCAATAAGTCTCAACTATTTCAAGGAATTGGTTCCCTAAAGATGGAAACAATCTAAGCTTCACTGAAGCTAAAATATCTTGAGACTTAAATTAGGCCAAGAAACCCATTTCTAGCTAAAATCAATGAATTTTATGGGAACTTACATATTTAAGCGTAAGAATATCGACCCTTACAACATCCCCAAGCCACAACCAACTTAATGCAAGAATTTCTCACAAGAATTTTCCAAGAAAAAGCTCTCCAATACTTCCTTCTTCAAAATGAAAAATGACGAATAGTGCTAGAAATTTAATCACTATTAACGCCACTTTGGCGAACCCGATATCGTAGGAGCATCATCGCTGGAGCGGAAAAGACTTTGTCATTGTGGAGATCAACAAAGTTGATCGACTCCATAGGATTAAACCCAGCTCCGTAGGTGTAATTTTACAAAATCAACCAAGCTTTAGAGCATCAAGGTTAGTTGATGTGGTCAGCTCCTCTTAGGATGGGATCTAACAGAGAGAGCCCTTATTACGTGCGAGCGACCATACTAGTATTCGGTGCATCAACTCTTGAGATTAATATATCATGTTTCAATCGGACCGTAAGAATTATATTAGGTTCCTGGTAATGCAAATAAAATATGATACGCAACCAAATATGATATTCCAGAATCAATTAGACTATTGAAACTTTGAAGAAGATCGTCTTGACAAAAAGTGGGTCCCACACACAAGCTTCATTTAAGTTAAAATTTAAAAGGTCGCTTGAAATGATTTTGAAAGCCTCAGGATCCGAACAAAAGATTCTTCTAAATCAAACTCAACATTCTGGAGCTAATGAAACCATCATAATTATATTCCGAGGTCGCTTTCCTAAAGTTTTGACTTAAGTCAATCATTCAAACTTTATAAGCTCTAAAACAGAAAAACTTGTATAAAACCCAAACAAATGATATGGTAATTGAACTATCAGCCCCAAAAAATATGGGAGAACAAATAACATGACCTGGGAGGTCATTACAAATACTATTTATTTTTCACCATATTTGTTGAGAAAAGATGAATGTGAAGATAAATAATCAACTTGATTATCTAAAATGATAATTATTTTGAAATACTAATTTTGGTAAACAAGCCAATTTAAATAGATTAGATGGAGTAATAGAGATGTGATTAAAGACAAAAAAAATTTTATAAGAGAAGAAAATAGTCGGGAAGACAAAAATATGACAAATATATAATGATGACAAAAAAATTCTTGAGAAGAGAAGAAATTTTGAAATGACATAAAGGTGATAGATATACAATGGTGATAGTTAAATTTTTTGAAAAGAGAAAAAATCTTAAGAAAAATAAAGGTGATGCATATGTATCAATGATAGTAGAAAAAGTGACAGAAATTAATGATGAAATAATTTTTTTTGAGAAAGAAAAAAATCTTTGAGAAATATAAATATAATAATAAAAAAAGTTATAAAAATATGACCCAAATATATAACCACTAATAATTGAGAAAAAGATGAGGAACTAAATGGTAATTACAAAGTTTGACTTATATTTGACAATAGTTTGTTAGATCTATACATTTAGTTTTCTCTCTTATTTTCTTTTCTTATCAACTAAATCAAGCAAATTACAAATAATAAATTGTTTAAGCTAATGTACTAAAATGAAAAAGTAGAGAAATATTCTTTAATGTTCTTTCATAGGATGTGACAACATGATTGAAATGCTTGCAACCTTAACAAGGATATCAAATATCATATTTGAAATAAAAAAATAAGATGAAAAAACATACAAAAAATAATCTTATGTCATTAGTTTTTCCTAGAAATAATCCAAAGAAATTGAAAAAAAAAAGGTAAAAAAAAACTCTAATTACTTTATACTAAAAAATAATTTTTAATATATAGTATTTTCAATCTAATCATATTATTGTAATCATATTGTCAAGGTGTAGAGTTATTATATAAATGCAACTAATAATCTCTCTAGTCACATCATATTGAAATCAAGTGTAAATCTTTATTCCTTTTTGGGAAAATGCATATGTACCCCCTCAACCTATGTCTGAAATCCGAGAGACACACTTATACTATACTAAGGTCCTATTACCCTCCTGAACTTATTTTATAAATTTTCAACCCCTTTTTGGCCTACGTGACACTAGCTTGAAAAAAAAGTCAACCAGCATTGGGCCCACAAGATAGTGACACTTAGGCCGAAAAGGGGTAGAAAATTATTAATAAAATAAGTTCAGAGAGGTAATAGGACCTTAGTATAGTATAAGTGTGTCTCTGAGATTTCGGGCATAGGTTGAGGGGGTACTTGTGCATTATCCCTTCCTTTTTTCTTTCTGTTTTGACCCTCCCCACAAAATAATGTTACCTGAACGGGAATCATTTTTTGTGAACGAAGTACTTTCATCTTCATCATTCTCATCACCAATTTCTGATCCTCGTTCACATGTCGACAGAAATAATTATCAAATAGAAAATCAAGTCGCCATTGATATTCATAAAATAGATTTACTATGTGATGAATCGTTTAGTCAAATTATTAAAGAAGAAGAAGAATTTATTTGTGATGCTTCTTCTAAAGAAGTTGCTATCTCTGATACTTTTTTTAGCAATGGCATCTTCGTCGCGTTGAATAAGAATAAGAGAACATATTTTTGAAGAAGAAGAAGAAGAAGAAGCAGATGTAAACGCAATAAAGACTATTTGTAATACAAATAAATTAAGTAGAATTAATAAAAACGAAAGGCAAAAAGGTCACAAAATTTATAATGAAGATCAAGAATCTAAACTAAATGAAGAAGAAAAGGAGGGTGGAAATCAAGGAAACACCAATAAAAAAGAAGATGAAAATGAAAAAACAAAGGAAGAAGAGGAAGGAGAAACAATAAAAAATAGATGAAGATCAAAATGGAAAAGGAAAATTATAACATCCAATTTATGAACGATACAACTCTGATGTGCTAATATAATTTAGTATAACTTACATAAATACCATAGTGTACAATCTTAATTACCTTCTATCCCTATTATTTTTATAAATAATTACATAAATCTCATATCTTTTAGGCATTTCAGATACATAATTAAGGATCCGAATACATTATTGTTGATACATTATGTATCAATCTGTTGCACTTGTTAAGGAAAAAAATTGTAAAATCTATTTAAAATCTGAAAATTAAGATTTTCAGATTTATTCCACTAATTAAGGGGGGGAAAACTGAAAATTAAATTAAGATCCCATAAATTACGTTATTCCATTCAAAGCAAAAATTCAAAATCATATAGTGTAACAAACTAAATTAAAAATCAAAAAATTAAATTTCTTCTTCTTGTTCATCGTTCTATCTGTTTCATAAAAAAATTTGTCGAAATTTTGGATAAGCGAGGTGAGTTATGAAGGATTGTATGAAATTGTTGTTGGACAAACGATTTTTTTTGTGAATCTTCAAGTTCATCAAATATCCTTTCTATTTTGATTCAAAATTGTCAAAAATTTTGAGATTCAAAATTCTTCTCATGTTCATTGAAGATCCAATTTCTTTTTGATTCAAAATTGTTGAAAATTTTGAATTTCAAAATTATTCTCCTAGTTCATTGAAAATTCTTTCAATTTTGATTAAAAATTATCAAAATTTTTTATAAGATACATCATGAAGATATTTTCAATTTAAATTAATAAGTGTTGTATTTCTACTAGGTACGCCAAATAAGAAAGTGTTGCCCATAAGATTTTAGGTTTAAGATCCATAAATTATTATTTGGTTATTGTTATGTATCAGATACATTTAGTATAAATTCAAATTTACGTATCATAACTAAAAAATTAGTGCATGATACATTATTATTTATGTATCTTATTTTGTTTGAGATCATAAAGATTCTTTCGATTTAAATTAGTAAATGTTGTATTTCTACTAGATACATTAAATAAGTAAGTGTTGCCCATAAGATTTTAAGTTTGAGATCGATACATTATTGTTTGGTAATTGTTATGTATCAGATACATTTAGTATAAATTTGAATTTATGTATCATAACTAATAACAAATAGTGTATGATACATTATTATTTATGTCTCTTATTTTATTTGAGAAATACTACATTTAGAAAAAAATTAAAATGCATTATAGTAATTGTTTGAGATCGATACATTATTGTTTGGTAATTGTTATGTATCAGACACATTTAGTATAAATTTGAATTTACGTATCATAACTAAAAATAGAGTGTATGATACATTATTTATGTATCTTATTTTGTTTGAGAAATATTATATTTTAAAATTAAAAAAAATACAATTTACATGTAATTGTTCCAAAATAACCTCTTTTTGGTGAGTGTGATAAATAACACAAAGTTTATGTATCAAATATATTTATATTGAATGTGATAAACACTAATCAAAGATTCCACAACATTAGAGTTATGTATCAATACCTTAAATATGAACATTATACATTGCACAAAACAAATCGTAGCAGTGATGTATCAAATCAATGATAACACTAACAAAGACTAATTTAAGACTCAAAATAAATGAGATACATTAAAAATTTGTATCTTTGATAGTGATAATCGTGCTATGGCAGATCCAACTTTTTTCTTCCTTTTTTTTTGAACGTTTTTCAATAGTAAAAACATTTAAAAATATATATATATATATATATTTTAAGAAAAATTTTCAACGACAATAAAAATTTACAAATATTCTACTAATTATTACTAAATAAAAACTACTACTATTATTTTTTTTTTAATTTACATTGTAGAAGTTTATCATCATCACATTATAATTATTCGACGTAGATATGTTTCTAATTTAAGATATATATTAGTGAGTTAGTATATATTTTTGAATAAATTACATATATACACACCTTTTCTTTCCATAATTTTCACTATTCCCTACTAGTTTTAAAATTTTCCAAAATCCCATGTTTTACTCTCTAACCCCCAAGGATACATAAATCAGATCTCCCAAAATAAATGTTTATTCCTTCCTTATTTAACTCCACAAATCTCTCTTTATTTTAAGTTACACAATCTTAAAAGTTATTTTCTCATTTAAGTTTAAAATATGATATTTTGCTATTTGATATATACTATTAAATTATCGAATTAAAAATGAAAACTTAGTGTTTGATGAAATTTAATTTAACCTCAAAAAGATGAATTATCACTATTTTTTAATGATATAATAGCAAAATATATATGTTACCAAAAAAATATAGTATAAGTTACATAAATCTCATAGTGTATGACCTAAATTACATCTTATCCCTACTCTTTTTCATTTTACAAAAATCCCTTAGCAATAATGTTTTTTTTTTCAAATTAGGTTTTACTATTACAAAACGTTTAATTAGTGCTCCATGATTTCTGTTGTCCCATTTTTTTCTTAAATTCTTTTACCTTCCATGATTTACTAGAATTGGATTTAAATATTCTCTCCTATCAATAATAGGTTACTTAAGAAAAATAAAACAATCTTTCTGATCAATCATTCAATCATGGATACCAATAATTATTTAATCCTAATTCAACATAAAGGACGTTGGGTCGTATATAATATTATTGATAATTCAATATTTAATTGGGTGTTTTAAATCATGATCCTTATGTTGTAGTATATTATGTTGGATAGGATTTTTGTCTTACAGTATGAAAAATAACGTTAAAAAGTAGTCTTATAAAATTAATTTTTTTCTATAATGAGTCGTTTAATTATTAGTGTAAAATAGGTTGTTGTTGTTATTCACCAATTTCGTGTTTTTTTAGCATTTATTCTTTGATTGTTTTGTAGTGATTTCAGGTTTGGAATATAAATCATATTTAGTAATTATGTGTTTTGATAATTTATTTGGTGAAATTGAATGTTTTTAATTAGGACTGCCAGTTTGTTGTAATTCTGGTTTTTTTGTGGTGTGATTCAGAGTTTTTTTTTTTTTACATAATAATGGTGTATATATTGATTCTAAAAAATCTAAGTATACACATTAAGTACCTTAATTAACACTATGTAGAAATAGTCTTTTTTTAAAATAAAAAAAAGTTAGGTTATAATATTAAAAAATACATTTAATTAGTGCTCCACGATTTCTGTTATTCTCTTCTTTTTTTTCAAAATCTTTTACCTCCCACAATTTACTCAAATTGGTATATTATCTTCTATCAATAAAAAGTTTCTTAACAAAAATATAACTCTCTTTTTACTCATTCTGATTGTGTGTTCAATCATAGATAGTGACAATTATTCAAATCGAATTCATCATAAAGGATGTTGGGACACATCAGGTATTATTGATAATTCAATATATTTAATTAATATTTTTTTAAATTATTTTTCTAATTGAAAAATCATGATCGTTATGCTATTGTAATGTTGGATATTGATTAGTGTGTTACAATATGAAAAACAACGTTAATAATTAGTTTTATAAAATTGAATTTTTTCTATAATGAATCGGTTAATTAATGGGGTATAATAGGTTTTTATTCACCGTGTTTTTTTAAATATATTTATTATTTGATTTGTTTTTTAGATTTTTAATGTTTGAAATAGAAAGCATATTTAGTGATTATGTATTTTGGTACTTTATTTGGTGAAATTGATCGTTTTTAATTAGCGAAAATGAGAAACTACCAGTTGGGTGCACTTTAGATTTTTTGTGGTGTCATTCAGAGTGGAATTTTTTAATAATGATGGTGTGCATATTGAATCTAAAAAACTTAAGCAAACAAATTAAGTATCTTAATTACAGACCACTATATAGTTAAAAAAAATGTCAATAGTCTTTTTTTCAAAGTTAGGTTTTAATATTAAAAAAATATAATATTTTATAAAAAAAATGATTAGTGCTCCACGATTTCTGTTGTTCCCTTTTTTCACAAAACCTTTTACTTTCACGATTTACTCAAATTGGTTATATACATATATTCTCCTATTAATAAAAGGTTTCTTAACATAAATAAAACTCTCTTTCTACTCATTCTGGTCGACTGTTCAATCATGAACATCAATAATTATTCAATCCTAATTCAACATTAAGGACGTTACAACACATTAGATATTATTGATGATTTAATATTTAATTGGTGTATTTTAAGTGAATTTCATAATTGAAAAATCATGATCTCTATGTTGTAGTATAGTATGTTGGTTATGGATTTTTGTGTTACAACATGAAAAACAACGATAAAAATCAGTTTTAAAAAATTAAATTTTGTCTATAATGAGTCGTTTAATAATGATGTAAAAAAGGTTGTTCTTGTTATTCACCAATCTCATGTTTTCTTTTTGGTATTTATTTTTTTATTTGTTTTGTAGGATTTTGAGGTTTGGAATATAAAGAATATATAGTAATTATGTGTTTTGGTAAGTTATTTGGTGAAATTGTTCATTTTTAATTAGCGAAAATGATAGACTGTCAGTTTGACGTAATTCTGATTTTTTGTGGTACCATTCAGAGTGAGTTTTATTTTACATAATGATAGTGTACAAAATGATTCTAAAAATCATAAATATCAAATTGAGTAACTTAATTAAACTATAGAGAAATAATTTTTTTTATTTTGCGCCTACATTACGATAGTTTTTTTACAAAGTTATGTTTTTATTTTTTTAAAATTGTAATATTAAAAAAGAACGTTTAATTTGTGCTCCACGATTACTGTTGTTTCTTTTTTTCTCAAAATATTTTACCTCCCACGATTTACTCAAATCAATTATATATATTCTCTCATATCAATAAAATGTTTAACAAAAATAAAACTTTCTTACTACTCATTTTGTCAACTGTTCAATCATGAATACCAACAATTATTCAATCCTAATTCAACATAAAGGACTTCTGGACGCATAAGGTATTATTGATAATTCAATATTTAATGTGTTTTAAGTGTTTTTTCTAATTGAAAAATCATGATAATTATGTTGTAGCATACTGTGTTGTTTATGGTTTTTTTTTTACAATCTAAAAAATAACGTTAAAAATCAGTTTTACAAAATGATTTCTATTGTTCCCTTTTTTTCTCAAAATCTTTTACCTTCCACGATTTACTCAAATTGGTTATATATATTCTCTCCTACCAATAAAAGGTTTCTTAAGAAAAATAAAACTCTCTTTCTACTCATTCTGATTGACTGTTCAATCATGGATACCAACAATTATTCAACTGTAGTTCAACTTAAAGGATGTTGAGGTGCATCAAGTATTACTGATAATTTAATATTTAATTGGTGTTTTAAAGTGATTTTCTATTTGAAAAATCATATCGTTATGTTGTATTATATTATGTTGGATACAGATTTTGTGTAGCAATATGAAGAAAAAAAACTTTAAAGATCAATTTTATAAAATTGAATTTTGTGTATAATGAGTCGTTTACTTAATATTGTAAAATAGGTTGTTGTTGTTGTTATTCATCAATATCATATTTTTTTTATATTTATTCTTTGATTTGTTTTGTAGGATTTTGAGGTTCAAAATAGAAAGCATATTTAGTTATTATATGTTTTGAAAATGTATTTGGTGAAATTGATCGTTTTAATTAGCGAAATTTATGGATTGTCAGTTTGGTGTAATTTTGATATTTTGTGGTGTCATTCAGAGTGAGTTTTTTTGTGCATGATGATGATGTACATATTGATTCTTTTTTATACATTTGATGGTATAAACACCAAATTTAAGTTAAGCATTATCATGTGAACAAAAAACATTCTTTAAACCAGACCATACAATTTGAATACATTGAAATGATTATTCTATTTGACGAGATTAACTACGAATTTTTTTTATCTAAAACGGGTAGATACATTGATTACGATATTGAAGGGGTGATATATGATGCAAACACCAAATATGAAGGCTTAATTACTACTACTGTTTTTCAATTAGGTGTAAACACGATAATCTTTCTACGAACCGTTGCTCCCCGAACCACCGCCAACTTTCTACAGAAGATTTTTTTTATTGCATGTCACAAATATCTTTCTAATAAGAACAAAATTCAAACCTTGCATGTCACAAAAATTAACACAATCATAATTAGATAAAATAAATATCGTTAAACACTGATCATTATTAACTCCTTATCTTTCAGAAATGAGAATTTTGTTCTCAAAATCGCTATCATGATGATAATTTTCTTCAACCAATTTTTCTATATTCTTCAACTTTGTATCAATAACAAAATCATTTTTTGTTGAACTTTGTAGGATGAGGATGAATTAATAACAATATACTTGTTGATTCTATTAGAGATTTTGTTGTCGTCTCTAATACCTACTTTGCCAGGCGATTGAGTGATGAGTGAACGCATTCCACTCAAATGATGATCTTGAAAATATTATCGGCAGGCTATCAAACTAAAAAAAAGAAATAACAAAGTCAATGAAAGGTGTATAGATGGGTCTGTGACTGGATAGATAATATTGATAAAATTTAATATCCTAATTATACTGCCCATAAAATGGCAAGTAATACAAAGAGAATGAGAGAGGAAAATCTAAAAAAAAAGAATCAATTAAATACAAAAAATAATTATTTTGCTATGTATGTAATTTAAAAATGAAAAAGGGTCATATTTGACCTTGAACTCTTAGAAAGGTTATATTTATCCTTCGTTATGCTTTTTTGATATATTTGTCTTTGGCATCAAACTTAAGGTACATATGTACCCTTAGATTGTTAAGTCTCTTATCTCCCTTTATCACCCTATATAACATCTACTGGCATCTACACACGCGCGCGCTCACACACAAAATCAACCATTTAACCCATTATCCCAACTCCTAAAATTTATTTTACTGTCACTTTCGCACAAAAAACAATTATATTTGCTTAATACAACAAGATTTCACTAAACCCGATTGATGAAATCAGTAAAATATATCTCAAAAAGGATTCAGTGATATGCTTTTCTATTTATATGTTTTTCTTCTTTAAGCATATGAAAATAGTTATCACCAAACTGAAAATCTCCCTGTCATAGTTGTTCCTTTACGGTTGTCGATTTTCAATTTGGTAATAATTTTTTCGTGTGTTGTTTCATTTTTGCATGTATAGATTTATAGTTTCCTTATAGTTCTAATGTATGCATCTATCAACTCTTCTGTTTTTGGGTATCATCTATGAATGATAGCCACATAGTGGTCTAAATCTTGTTTTAACAGTGAAAAGATTCTTCGTAGCTGAGAAATAGATGAATTTTTAAATATGATGCCTGCATTTTTGCATCATCTTCTTGAGCCTTATTAGTGAAATTAATTTTGCAATCTCAAAAAGATTGAACAAAAAAAGAAAAGAAATGCTAATATTTTCAGGTGGGTTTAATGAAATTTTATTCAACTAATCAGATTTATTTGTTATTTTGTTGTGCGAAGGTGACAATGAGAGTTGGGTTAAATGGATGAGAATAATATTGAATTGGATATAATAATTAAATTAATTTTTTTTTAGTGGAATAAATATAAATATCTATGTAGGAATGCCATGTAGGTGCTATGTAGATGACACATAAGATGCTAAAAGTGAATATATGAGACTAAACGGTTCAAGGGCAAATCTGTACCTTAAATGGGATGAAAAAGTCAAATATATCAAAAAAAGTATAAGGAATGACAAATATAACCCTTTTATAAGAGTACAAGGGCAAATATGACCCGTTTACGATTTAAAAACTATGTTTGTAAATAAATATAATGTCACGACCCGAGGCGATGAGTGTTCATCCTGGTTACTTGTGTCTGCATCATAAGACGATATAGGCCAACTGGCATCAGTATATTGAATGTACGAGTATGTGATTTGGAATGCTAAACATAATATAGGTTTGAAAAGAATCTGAAAGAAACACTTACCTTGGTTCTTCTTAAATCATGAATATCTCAACTCAAAATAAAGCAATAAGACTCATGCAATATATATGAAAATCTTTATAAACAGTAAAATCAACTTAGTTCGTTAAAGAAAATGCAATAACAAACTCAACTTTACTCATATCATAAAATAATATAGTTTCTCTGGAGATTCTCTAACCGACAACCACCACTATGAGCCTAAGTGATGGTACAATGTCTTACCTCACGCTGCCAAGGACCGTTCTATACCTTGTCGGGGGAATAGAACCTAACTCACTAAGTGGATCCACTAGTCTATGCTAAAAGCATATTAAGGAGTCATCTAAAAAGTATGATCCTTTACTGCCCATGATGGCTACATGATTTATGGAGACTTGAGTTAATATGAACTCACATCCCCATGTCGGTGCTCAATACTACTCCCAAAATATACTTAGCTCATATATTTTTTTAAAAAACTTCTTTCTATCGTTTGAGATAATTACTCAAATCTTAGCTTAAAAGCTCTCTTGGAATCGATATTCCCTTTTCTTGCTCAAATGTGAAAATATTTATGAACTCTTTGGGAATAAATAGTTTCCTTATAAATTTTTGAGAAATGAACTCAACTCTTTATTATTTACTTGACTTAAACTTGAGTATTAAAACAAGGTTAAAACGTTTGTTAAATACTTTTGAAAACTTTATAAACTTTGATTTGACTTGATCTTAAGTTCTAGACTTGACTCTTAACTTCTATTGACTTTGATCATAACTTTTCTTGAATTGGAATATGAATTCAAGGTTCATGATCTCATGTTTATGGATGATTTCATGATGTTTAGATATACCTAAGAGTGTTGAAATCAACTAGGAAATGTAGGTACATTGATAAGGAACAAGTACGAAAAGGTGGGGGAAGGAATGGGAGAACTGGCGTCCTTAGCGCTCTAAGAGGCGCGGGGCTCCAGTCCTCAAAGTTCTGAGAGCTAGCTATGGTACAACGCGCCATCCCAAAGTTCAGAGAAACTTTTGTGGCGCTCTGGCAGGCGCGACGCCCCAGAAAATTCCCGATTTTTCTCCTACGTTTTTCATCTTTAAACCCTCTAAACTTCAATGGCTTTTCCCTTATCACTTACAATCACTTATACCCTCAATATATGATAGATTCAACCCAAAATTTCCACCCGAAAACATGAATCAAACCTCCAGAAACTTCAACAACACAACCCACAAAAATTCAAACGAATATCAACAAGAACTCAAAGGATTTACTTTCAAATTAAACATATTTCGCTGAATTGAATCATGATTGGCGCGTGGGTGAACTAACACAACGTTATGTGATCTCACATATTTTGTAGGAATCACCCCCGATGAAATCCACAAGAAAATCGTGACGATCTTGACGAATCTTGAATGTTCTTCTCCCTTCTCCTCTTTTCTATTCTTCTTTTCTCTTCTCTCAAATTCCTAACTCTTTTGGTAAAAGTGTAAACTGATCTAATTCATCTTAAACCCCTAATTAATTACCAAAAACGAATTAAAATAAAAGGGTAAAGAAACGACCAAACTACCCCTTCAAAATCCGGATTGGACTTTCCTTATTCCAACAACATAACTTCCAAAGGGCATAACTTACTCATACGAACTCGAAATCGCGCAAACTCAGCGGCCTTGGAAATATTATTCCATGAGTTCTCCAACCATATCTAGAAGTACACATAACTCATCCTGAACTAGAAGTTATGGCCGTTTAAACTTGACCAAAACTTAACTTTTCATAACTTAAATTAAACAATTTTCCAAATTTTCATTATTTCAAAAAAAATACTATTTTCACTTCTAAGCTTCTTTGTAGTTATTTCAAATGCGAGATGTTACATATAAGTATATTTATATTTTGTTAATTAAAGTCTTAAGTAGTATACTCTTGTAACTTTCACTTATGTGTATGATTCATTGTAATATATATTTATTTGGTTAAATGATTCATGGTAAAATAAATTAAAAGTTGATGATGATACAATACATTTGACACCAGTTACGCGTAAGTACATACTTATCATATCTAGAACACTTCACAATTTTACGGTGCAGTTCGAAAAGATAACACCGAAACTTTTGGATGCAATAATAAAAGTTAGAAATAAATTTCAACTAGATTTATATTTTAACAAAAAGCAACACACAATAAAATCATATTTTACTATATTGTCGTAAATATATTTGTATATTATTAATTTATAATATTAATAGGACCACTTATTTATATAGGGTCTTTTGAAAATATATTATTTTATTATTTTATCAAAATAAGTAATTTTTTCATTGAACCAAATTGGGACCAGAGGAATATATCATCTTAAAGAGATTATAAATTACCGAATATTAATTTAGTAAAATTATAATGTACACTAAATATGTTGTTATGTTGTAGACATAGTATAAGATTTTAAACGTGCTGAACCAATGTAGAAAATACCTTCACACAAAATCAAAGAGAAGTATTTGCCAATTTTAAAGGAGAATATTTGTTCGTCACATTTTCTTGCTTTTATCATTCTGCTTAGGCAGGTGAAGTGAACTATTCTGGTTGTGTGTTAGTTGTTTGGTACGAAAGAAAATATTTTTCATTAAAAACCTGAAAAATATTTTTTTAAGATATAAGTTGATTTCTTACTTGTTTTCTAATGTTTGGCAAATAGGCAAGAAAATGTTAATTCAAGAACATTTATATGTAATCTAATAAAAAATTATAAAGCAGGGTGGGATGGTCAAGAGGTACGGTTTGGGGCATTGAATGGGTGGTGAATAGCATAAACTTACAATGTAAACTGATTTCTTTCACCTTTCATTAAAGAGATCATTTTCCTCATTTTTAAGATCAATTTTCCAAAGAAAATGTATACCAAATTTTTTGTTCAACCAAACATAGAAAAAAAGGAAAATATTTTTCAAAAATTGTTTTCCTCCATCCTACACGCAACGCAAAGTCGCCGCCTCGCCGGTAGTACCTCAAATATGAAGTTAAAATTTTGAGCTTTACTCTAAAAAGTAATCATCAAGATTGACAATTGCAACAGTTACTATATCCTAACCCAAGAAATACGGACAACTTTGAAGGGATGCTGGTAAAATTCATTATAATGTAGAATTTAAATTCTAAAGACATCGAGTATAAAGAGATTTATCTCGTCTGTCTATATCTTAATAGACAGAGTTACCTCATACTTGCCTGATACCGTGTGAAATGGATAGTCCATGTGCATACAAACCATAAAAACCACACAAAAAAGAAACAGTAGAAAAAGACAACTGTATCTACAAATAATAACCAGCTCTCTCCAAGCCACTTGAACCAAAATCAACCCCAATAGAAGAAAGATAGCATAAATAAAAGGCTCGCTCATACCGATATACTATACGCAATATACAGTATTTCAATCATACACAATATCACAGGCCAATACACAACATAGCATTTCAATGGTTTAAGATAATATCAATTTCCACATTAGTAATTTGGAGACCATTTAGCTACACCTACTCTCCCCTGTCATCTTCCTCAGACATGCCATCCCCTCCATGCCTGCGAACAAATTCAGTACAAAGTTGAGGCACAACCATACGTTCAAAGATAATATGATCAAATTTAGTAGAAAGCATGATACTACATTTTTTACCACGATACTTCAACAAAGAGAACGGGAACAATAAAGAGACAACACATCATGAATAACTAGATGTACATAAGTTTTTTCAGAATAACACAACAGCTCCTCAGCTGTCCTAGGTCATTACTACTCGCTGCATTCTTGAATAGTTTGACGAGTCCGGAGCCAAAAGGGCAGTAAAATTGGCCAAAAATTCCAAAAAGGCAACAATTGAGTTGAGAACCAAAAGGTAACTTTTCTTAACGCCGTTTAAATCAGGTTTAATGAAGTAAGGTGCGAACTCCTATGCGCCTTATAAGGCGCGAGCTGTCAGCGTCTGATTAACGCATGGTGGCTGCGCCTTGTCACTTGGTTTTGTTCTTTCAGCATCCTCAACTAATTTTGGATATAAGCCGTTAGATATTGATCCTACGTCAATAAATCTTTTGGTTTATGGTATAAATATTTTTTCATTTATTAGTTGGGAGGATTCATGGAAATTCGAAGGAATATGACGGAATATTCCATGCAGGGAATTCAGTTCTCCACAAATTAAGATTGAACTAAATCCTTCTACGAATTACATAGGAGAATAAAATCTAAAATTATGTGATGTAATATACAAATTACATATTTATTTGTTTTTACAGTGCTCTTTCTATTTTAATTACTTCTTCTGACTCCGTCTCATATAATTTGTCCATTTTTTCTCTTTATGTGCCACTTAAAAAAGCATAAATAAAAAATACTTTATATATTTTTCTAGTATAAAAATCGAACACATGTAAATATTTACGGTTACAGCAGCAAGAAGGAAACCTGAATACGAGAGCAAGTGGTGGTTCTAGATTAGGAGATTTCGATCATAATTCCAATTGTTAAAAGAAATAAATTTATTGAATACATATAATAAATGTTTTTAATAAAAAATTGTTAATAAACTTGACATGCAAAATTTTTAATCAATTATTTTTAATTATGTAAAGGACAGGGCACAAATCCTAAGAGCCTTACAAGGCGCAGCCGCCATGCGTCTTGTAAGACGCTGACCGCTCGCGCCTTGTGAGGTGCATAGGAGTTTGTGCCTTACTCCATTAAACCTGATTTAAACTGCGTTAAAAAAAGTTGTCCTTTTGGTTCTCAACTCAATTTTGTTGCCCTTTTAGAATTTTTGGCCAATTTTCTTGCCCTTTTTGCTCCAGACTCATAGTTTGATCTTGTCTGTGTAATATAAACTTAAACTTGATCTAATATATTGGAGATTATAACAAGGAGATTGCAAAGAACTAACGTGCACCTAGCCAGCTGTCATTATTAGTTAGTTGAAGCTACTGTTAATTAGTTATAAGTTTGTTGGAAGATATTTTGTATAGATGATAAGTCAGTTAGCAACTGTATATAAGGAGTGACTCAACAGAATTAGAGTAGATGAAACAATTCAATTCCAATATGTTCTTCTCTGTATAGCTTCACTGTAAAGTTCAGTAATGGAGATTCATGCTTTAGATATAGTTCTTCACTGATTTCATGCAATCTATGAGCAGTGTATCATGGTATCAGAGCAGGTGTGTCACACCTGCAGCAAAATAGGTCTTGAAAGACAATTTTAAGATCAAAGACTTGGGAAGTCTTTGATTGTTCCTAGGAATTGAATTTGCTAGAAGTTCAGAAGGGATTTTAGTGCATCAAAGGAAATATGTCTTCGGTTTGATCTCAGATTTGGGATTAGGAAGTTCCAAGCCAATAGACACACCAGTGGAGCAGAACTAAAAACTCGTTACTCATGAATTTGATGATTTTGTTCGGAATGATTCTGATTCACCTCTATTGGATATCAGTGAATATTAGACTGATTGGAAGATTGTTATATCTCACACTCACAACGCCAGACATATCCTATGCAATTCAAAGCCTAAGTCAATTCATGCTGGCCCCTAAGGCCTCTCACATGAATGCTGCCATGATAGTGAAGTATGTTAAACAATCACCAGGCCTTGGAGTGCTACTTTCAGCAACATCAATAGATTCCTTACAAGCCTATTGTGATGCAGATTGGGGGTCTTGCCTTGATACTAGAAGGTCCATTACTGGTTACCTAGTCAAGTATGGAGATTCACCAATCCCATGAAAGTCTAAGAAGCAGTCCACCATTTCCACCATTTCCAGAAGTTCAGCTGAGGCAGAGTAATAGTCTTGCCTCTACTGTTGCAGAAATCACTTGGATCATTGGTCTGTTTAACACATTGGACATACCTCTAAGCCTACCTGTTCCTTTACACTGTGATAGCAAAGCAGCCATCCAAATTGCTGCTAATCCAGTATTCCATGATAGAACTAGGCTGATAAGGCATGTATCTTCCATACTTATTCAAGGAGGAAGAAACGAAGAAAGATAGGAGAAGATACTGATTTGCATCTTCTCAAATTCCTGGAGGTTTCACCCATGGAGCAATGAGCAGTTTCTTACCGTTGTTAGGAGTTACCTGGCAGTTTCTTATGGTTACTAGAAGTTATCTATCCTTATCCTAAATAGTTATAAAGTAGTTATCTATTATCTAATAGGAGAACTAGTAAATAAGTGTACACATGGTAAAATATCTTTTATATGCAGAAAAGGTTGTTCTAACTTCTAAGAGATACAAGATACTTGTCTCTCTTTGTATTTTCTATTGTTCTTCGAGATACGAGATACTTGTGTCTCTTTTTGTATTTTCTATTGTTTTTATTCAGTATAAAACCTCGGTTTCTATCATAAGCACATTAACATTGATTGTCACTTTATTGGAGAGAAGGTCTTGAAAGGGTTTGTGATCATACATTATTAGTGCTCCTCTGAACAGCCTGCTGACATTTTTACTAAGGGGTTGAGTAGGTGTCAACATTCCCATCTTATGTTCAAGCTGGGATTGAAGAACATCCCATATCACCCAGCTTGAAGGGGACTATTGGAGATTATAACAAGGAGATTGCAAAGAGCTAACGTGCACCTAGCCAGCTGTCATTATTAGTTAGTTGAAGCTACTGTCAATTAGTTATAAGTTTGTTAGAAGATATTTTTTATAGATGATAAGTCAGTTAGCAACTGTATATAAGGTGTGACTCAACAGAATTAGAGTCGATGAAACAGTTCAATTCCCAATATGTTCTTCTCTGTATAGCTTCACTGTAAAGTTCAGTAATGGAGATTCAAGATTTACATATAGTTCTTCACTGATTTCATGCAATCTATGAGCAGTTTATCATAATAGAGTGGAAGCACTTCCTAAAGTGGGGTGATGTCAGTTATATCAAATCACAATCTATTATTACCCTCAAAGTAATAGTAAGAAAAGGAAGGTGTTGAAAATATGTCTCAAGATATTGCAAAATAAATCAGCTAGTCGTATTATCTCTAAAAGATTTCTTTTACAGAAATTCAGTTCATCAATAGCTAAGTTTTAAGGATTTTAAATTATTTTTATTAGAGTCCTACGTGGCTTGAATTTAGGAGTTAGTTTCCTCTTTCTTTGTTATTTGAATTTGCGGATAAGTCAATAGCATAATTTTCTATATTTAGTTAGAAACTAAAGCTATGAATGTATGTCTCTGAGTTATGAATAAAATAATTCCCTTTGACAGCATTGCAGTATTTTATTTTATTTTCTAAGCCTTCCTATGTTATTTCCCTAATTTTTGCTAAAAACCAACAATTGGTATCTAGAGACATCAAATGGTGTATGCCGAGAGACGCCTTAAAACTTCTACTTGCATGAAAAAGAAAACCATTGCTAAATCATTGCTCAGCACTGGTGTTTCGGGTTGTTTGGAAAGAAAGAAATGAGAGAATTTCTTTGGATAAGGTAGATATTGTTCTCAAACACAATTGAACTGTTTTGCTTAGTTTTTGGTGCAAGCAACACTGCTATGAGAATTGTATAGAGCTTGAAGCCATGTTAGATTTTGTCTGTTCATTACATGACTTGTGATGCACGTACTCTTTTGGATGTTATATCTAACCAACATTTTGCTGGCTCAGATCAATAAATTTTACTTTATTAAAAAGATATCAGGGTAGACTGCTGGAAACATAAAAGGTACATAGTCTATTGTTTAGTCAAAAAGGATTGATAATTTCTGTATTCATAATGCATTTTTAACAATTTGTTTTTGATAAGGTATCCAATAAAATTAATGTATTTTAACAATTAAATAGTTTCAAAATTAAAAATTTAATAAACGTGTATAAATGATCATTTCAATTAAAACTTTACAAAGTAACTTTCTCTACTTAAACAGATCTTAAAGTACACTAGATTAAACCTATTTCAGTCATCACAAACTTTTCATGCATACCATTACGCTATATTTTCCCCACATTTTGTCAGACATTAGAGAGTCTCTTTTCCTCATTCAGAGTTGAAATTATTATCACATTCAACACTAGAAAATAAATGCAGCACCTGCCTTGGCACAATTTTAAACGTTGCTCTTATGCAGAAAATTCAATACATTTAAAAAGAGAATTCTCTATCAGTAAGTAGCACAAAATCCATATACTTGATTGAAAGCATAGTAATATCCCTAAAGTAGTATATGGTCTAGTTATGCTGCATAATGGAATCTATGGACATAACAGCTGCATAGCGGAACAAATAAGGTTGTCATCTTTAACCTTACCGACTATCCACAAGTGATGTATTTTATAACAGCCACAGCCAAAATAAAACAAATCATCCATGACTAACATTCACCAATTCTCTAACTCCCATACCCATCCAACAGAAGTACATGAAAACCAAACTTGAATAAGCAATCCAGTTCTCGAACACTTACCGCCAGGAAGTGGTAAGGTTCCGAGCTTTTCTATCCAGCTGAAGGTTTTCTAAGGCAGATGAAGCACGACTTACATCTTCTGCAAGTTCATCATTGTCATATCTCCAGTTGTATTCATCCTTCCTGTATCCAGATACCGACGAACCTCCTCTTCTATCTAAAATTACAACCATATGTACAAGATAAAACATTTATCCAGAAATTAATACAAACAAAGAAGGTACACTACCTACCAGATGACTGGGCTGCAGGACCTGGCCTGTGGAATGAAGATGAACTCAAGTCAAGATCTCAAATCCGAAAAGAAAAATAAATAAATGCAAAGAAAGATAACATAATAGTGTCTTATGTGAAAACCTTCCCAATGGAGGTAAGCCCCCGGCAACTGAAGATGAAGAAGGTCTCCTCATGTTCCTTGTTTCTAAATTGGGAAGAGAGTCCACATCTGGTGTTGTCATTCTCCTCCCAGCACCCCTTCCTTGAGATAAGTTCTGTGATAGAGATTTTAAAAGCTTACTAGATAGACTTGTATATTCACCATAATCAATTTGAATGCAGAAAAACGTGAACTGCAAATGATATAACTATCATTTAATGAAACTACTTACACATTTTTGAAGACTCTAACCACACCTGGAACAGGAGACTGTTAAACCATCACAAAACGCAAGTTTCATGTACTAACATACTTGTGTACACTTAAAAAAATTTAAACCAGCATCTGCATAATAAGGATGCTCTTTACTAAGTCAATCGCATCTGAGCAAGATTAATGGTTCAAACATAAACCATTGATTGCATGAAGCGGATATACCTCACAGAACAAAGAAAAGAAAGAAGTGTTTGAAGTAGAACCAAGAAACAAATTTTGTTGAATAAAATTAAGCTTAATGGTCTTTTTCTCTTTTGATAAAATAAGCTTAGTGATATTTATTGTACTATTGGCCAAGAGAGCTGTTACTAATTAGGCCTTGATGCTTTCAACTTACTTACTTTCATCTTCTTCTGTGATTTGCTTCTTGGGACCTCTAGCAACATGTTTTCCCCCCTAGGACCACATTTGGTCATAGCATTTGTAAGCAATTTATCGATCTATAGAAGAAAAAAACACGAGGAGAATTTCGGTACCATATAAAGAGAGGGCCACAACTGCATTAGGATGTCGAGACAACCACTCTTAACAAACTGAACTATTTATATATTTAACATATTTCCTACATCTCCCTTATTGAATTCAACCTTCTCAACTTTTGTTCTTTTCAAGAATGATAAAATTGTATCCCCAACAAACAAGTTCCATAGGATTATCAATGATAATCTCCCCACCTCTCTTCTTTTAATTTTCTTCTTGTAATACTAATAGAAACATAAACAATACCATAAGCAACTGACAGATATATGTCTAGAAGTTATCTAATATAAGAAGTTTATCGAACCTCATACTTCAAGAATCCTTCGAGAACATCCAAAAGCAATGGGCCACTATCCCCATTCCTGTTAAGATCGTATCCATTTTTGCTGCTAAATTCTTTTAGCTCTGATTTCCAAGAATCCTTTTGCTGCAAACAAGAAATATCTTGTAAATTGAAATAATAACTGACAATTTATGCAAATTGGTTTCAATTCATTGAGGAAAGCTGTACAATATTACCAAATTACACTCTGGTAAATAAACTTTGAGTGAGTGGTTTAATTGAGCCCAGTCAAAATATTCACATATCAGTGCAGTTAGCAGCCTTCCTGCATTCAGCAAGGGAGAATAACAAAAAAAGTTACAAGGAATCAATGTGGGAGGATATATGAAATATTAACTCTTCTTTAACTAGTAAAACATCTACCTTTATGCATTGATTATAAAATTACAGGGCCATGGTAAGAGGCATTTTACCATAAAAGTAATATTTGGTGTTCAATGTGTAAACATCAGTGTACTTTGTAAGAAACCTTAAGCAACTATAAGTGTTATTCACTTTAAGGTAATTATGCAAGGAAAACAGAAAGCACATGTGCACAATCTACAACACTTCAATAATCAAATAAAATAAAAGTAAGCATGACCGTAAAGCATAATGGGTAAAAGCCCAAAATAATTAAAACATATAACTGAGAACCTGAAGGGGAATTATGGAGTTGCTTCGCACGCTCATTGCAGCTACCCAATAGTGCAGGAGGCAAGCCTTCGTCCTTTTCAATGGTCCTATCCTCCTCTTCTATCGCCTCAAAAACGCTTGCTCTAAGCTCAGCCTAAGAAATGTAGCCATGCAAAATGTGTAAATATCTTGTGGCAACCAGAGTTCCAATTATATCAACAAAGGAGAATCCTGAAGAAGGAACTGCATGTGACAGAAAATCTTGTTTTGATAAACAAGATCATCAGGTTTCTTTTACCAATAAATAATTTCTTAATCAAAAAGCTACAAAAAAAAAATCACTATTATTACAAATCCAACATAGAATAGCGAACATTTGCTTTCAGCTTTTATCTAATTGGACTTCCTCTGTCAAGGTAGTAACAAGAAACTCTCATGAGTGGAAAACAAGTCAAAACTGTTTTATGGGCCTAGTTAATCAGACATACATTGACACCACTGGCTTAAGTTTAATATTTCTATAATCTGCTCATATGACTCTTTAGAAATTCTACTTCAAATCCAGTAAACTCTAATTAGCCATTTCGCAATGTACTTTTTCTGTGACCAACTAATGAGTCACAATTTAGATGTTAACCTCTTTTGATTATCACTTTTGTATCATTCATCGACCAGTCAAACTGAAAAAATTTCTTTATCATTTATTTGTAGTTAAATTAGTATCAGAAAAGCAAGCCGCATACAAGTACTATATGGCTTTCTAATTAATAGAGAAACACATTTATACGTTTATTTCTCTCAGTTCCCTGGAAGCCTATACAGCTTCTTGGTGCTTCACACAATCTTATCTTATGGTTTTTGCTGATAGAATCCTCGATGGGATTCCCAAATTTTATCATTCATTGGTATTTTCTTTTGATGCTCTCTCTCTATATCTTTATTTTTTACAACTCACCACTTTAAGTTTCTCATTTCATGGCCCAAAATGTTTCAAAATTTTAACCCCCAAAAGTCACCCTCAAATCTTTGTTTTCATATTAATTTTCAAAGCATGGAACAATTCTAAGTTCCCAACTTTTCTCTACTATTCCTATTTTTTTCTTGGATTACGGATAGGAGACTCATAGTGTGAGCACCGCAAAGGGGAATGCATGATGGGAATAAATCTTATACTTCCAGGATACAAGGTAGCAATTCAACCGGTAGGTTACAATTTAATCCTCCTTATTCTGTATATGACAATCTTTTCTCTAAGGAGTCATTTAGTTTAGAAAACTTAGGGATTGTTATGTAGGGATTACTAATTCAAAGATTGTAACATGAGGACTATTCATTGTTTGATGCTTAGTTTGGTTCTATTACAAATTAGTGTAAGTATATATATATATATATATATAATTGATAACCGTGGTATCCGGGCCAGCTTGCACAATTTTTTTTTTTTTGAGAATGGTAACATTGTATTCTTCAGCATATTAAGGATATGTTGGGGACCTTTTAGAAAATCAGAAAAGAACAAAAAGCATAATACTTACAAGGATCCTATGAATTATGAGGGCAAAATATTACAAATTAGTATATAGTGTATAATTTAAAATATTTGTTCACTTTTTAGCACAAAAAAAGTTTGTTGACTATTATGAGGCCAAGCTTTGTTTTTTAAATGTTTTAATTCAAGTATTATTTTGATAAAAGTATTCTTATTCCACGCTCTACCCCACATAAGATAAAACACAAACTTCCACATTAACTTATGTAGGTACTATGTAAGAATAAAAGAAAAACATTATATCAACTATGCTGGATTTTATACCAATACATTTCTACTAGATGCTGATTTTTATACATTGATTAACTCTATTTGAAGACCAACTAAACGGCACCTAAAGGTTGAGCCCTTCAAAGTCATTAACTCACACTTTTTCAAGCAAAGGTCAATTTAATTGAGCCCAATAGAATATTATTCTTCTGTGCCAACTGTGGGCTTAAGATCCCTCAGTGACTCGTTGTCTCCTGACCATCCCCAAATAGTAAAGGTTCGTGATCTTAAACCTTAACTACGTTAACTGTGAGGCTAATGATGTGATTAAGGCATTCTAAAGGTATTAATGACATCGACAAAGGTGGTATCCTTGGGACATGAATATGAATGTTGAAAGTCAGTAGATGTTTGGCGCGTGCATGAGGCCAGGACAGCTGCAGAAGTTTGGAATAAGTTGGCATGCTGTCAGAAAGGCCATAGGATGGAGGCCAAGACAACTACAGAAGTTTGGGCATATATGGAAGACAAAATTACCTACCAAAGTGATCTCTTCAGCTGGACTGCACTGCACAACTCATGCCTCACATAGGATAATCTATCCGAAAAGAAATTCCTGCTTGCTAACCGATGCTATTTCTTCCACAAGCACAAAGAAAGTGTCAAGCACTTGCTACTTCACTGCCCAGCTGCCCCAGACCTCGGAAATATGTTTTGTTGCTTTTTTTGGTCTTTCCTGGGTCATGCCTGTTAGGATGCTCTTCAAAGTTGGAGTTCACGGGAAGTTGACAAAGCATCAAGAGTATGTCGATGATGATCCCTAGTGCTATCTTTTGGAGTTTATGGACAGAGAGGAACAAAAGATGTTTTGATGGAATTTCAACTTCTACAAATCTTTTGCCAGGCAGATGTCTAGTTAACCTTTTTAGTTGGTCCAAATTGATCCCTGTAAATAATTTAGAACTCTTCTTGGATTCTGTTAGCTCTATAGTTTAGAAAGAGGCTACAAACCCTTTTTTGTGAGCTTAACTGATCTATCCTTGTAAAGCTTGCATCTTCTTGATGCCTTTAAATGAATCTACTTACTTCATCCAAAAAAAAAAAAAAAAAGCTACTGAAGTTTGGTGTGAGGTTAGTGTGTTATTGGAGACGCCACGTCAGTGTTGCCAAAGGCTCGCTTAAGCCCTGAAGCAGGCTTTAAATGTGTTGAGCACTTCGCATTGCTTAATGTGCGATTTAGTGTCGTCATCAAGGTTCTAAGGCATATTTTTCCTTGCCAATGAGTCTATTTCAAAGAGGAGCACTGAACAATTGATATTTTACATTATTGTAAAAAAAAAATTCAGTTTATTTGTTCATATATTTGTCGTTCATGCTTATAATTATTAGTTTTAGGCAGATATATATATTTGTAATGTTTTTCTCCCTTTGCGCATTTTTTCATTAAAGCCACGCTTTTTTTGCGCTTAGTGCTTAAAGCCCTAATGAAGCTTAAAGTGTTTTTGCAATTTTTACCCATCCTAGCTGCAAAACTATTAAGAAGTTCCCAAAACATAGATTTTGATATCTCAGACAAGCAGTGGGACCTAGGGCACAACTTCAAGAGTATTTTCTTGTCATTCTACTTCCTCCAACCACCAATATAAGATTTTTATGAATTATTTATGTTAGATAACACAGCATACCATGAATTTTAACATCAAAATCTTTTGATTTTGGTTGGTCAAGAGAACCCATCAAGAACCCAAAAGGCTAGAGCTTTCAGCAATGGAAGGGCTTTACAAGATGCTAAAAAAGCCCGACAATTGAACTGGACTCAGGGATTCAGTGTTGGTTTAATCACTTGTAATTCAGTCGTAGTCTCGCACCTATTGTATGCTGATGATACTTTGATTTTTTGTGAGGCAGATAGATCTCAAACTCTATACCTAAATCTCACTCTCCTTCTTTCTGAAGCCCTAAATGGTTTGCATATCAACAAGCAGAAGAGCATTGTGTGTGCAGTGAATGCTGGTTCACAATATTGATGAGTTGGCTGGAATCCTGGGGTGCAACATTGGGACACCGCCTTATTCTTATATGGTTCTTCCTTTGGGAGCCAAATCCAGAAGTTGTTATATTTAGAATGTAATGGAGAAATTTGGCAAAAGAATTGCTTCATGGCAGCTGCACTATTTATCAATTGGGGATAGACTCACTCCATTAACAATGTGCTCGACAGCATACCCACCTATCTCATGTCATTATTCCTAATCCCCCAGAGTGTGCTTGATATACTGGACAGAATTAGGAGAGACTTCATGTGGAAAGGTAATAGAAGCTCACACAAATTTCATCCTATTGAATGGGACAAAGTTATACTGCATAAATCCAAAGGAGGACCGGGGATCAGAAACCTACCCTTGCATAACGAAGCTTTGCTCATGAAGTGACTCTAGAGATACGGAACAGGGGAACAGTTTATGGAAGGATGTAATCAAGACTAAACATGAAGCAAAATATTATTGGAGCATAAAACCAACCAATGCTCCTCACGGGATTGCGCTTTGGAATACATCAGCAGGCTGGGAACTGAATTCCTTTGGAATGTTAAATTCAAGCCAGGAAATGCAGCACACATCAAGTTTTGGAAGGGCTATTGCTGAGTAACACACATCTGATGGTAGACTTCCCTAACCATTTCAACATCACCCTGGACAAGAACTCATCTATTGCTCAAAACAGAACTAATAATTATTGGGCATTGCACCTAAGAAGAGCCATTCAAGACTGGGAGATGACGGGAAGTTTGGTGGAATTGCTAGCAAAAATTGAGTCTTTTAACAGTAATGAAGATGCCCCTGACAGTACGAATTACAGTAACAAGGGCACTTCCACTGTAAAAGAATGCTACATGCTACTATGCTCTCAGAACCAAGTCATTGACACTTGGCCGTGTAAGTTGATTTGGAGGACCAAACTCCCTGTTAAGGTTATATGTTTCAACTGGTCTATGGATGCTCTCTGGGATGCAATGCCTCCCTCTGGACAACCTTAATAGGAGAGGATTTTAGCTGGTCAACAGGTGTTACTTCTGTAGGTGCTCCCATGAATCTGTCAATCACCTATTTCTGCATTGTCCTGTAGCCAGAGACCTTTGGAATGTGTTTTTCAGTTTTTTGGTTTAAGCTGGGTTGCCTCTGGGATTGAAAGAGGCACAACTGTGCTGGAGCTTGCGGAATGTGGATACAGCCATCAAGAAAATCTGGCTTATGATTCCTTCAGCTATTCTATCGATGAAAGAAATAGAAGATGTTCTGATGGCATATCAACTCTAGTTCCTCTCTCAAAGCCATTTGCTTAACTAATCTTTTGAATTGGACTAGACGTCCACAGTAAATAGCACCTGGACAGTTTTCAGATTTTGTTAGTTCTCTTGTTCTCTAGCTGGCAGATTGAGATATTTCATTGAGGCAAGCAATGCTCTCTCATACTTATGTCTTTTAAAAATTCTCTCTGTAAATTAACATCTACTTGATGCTTTCTAATGAATCCTTTACTTCATCAAAAGAAATAAAAAGAGATTTGAACCTCTTAAGGTAAACCTACTCTACTTTAACTTTTATGTATATTTATGGAGATTAAGGATGCTTATGGTATTTTAAACGGTTGGAAAGTTAAATTTAATGGTACTTAATTTCCAATATTAATGGAAATCATTTGGTGGATGTGGAAGATGATCAAATATATTTTGAGAAAGAAAAGCTGATGGAAGTCTACTTAAAATAGCCACAGTTACCCCAGTTTTTTTGGAGTGAGGGTGACACTACCATGTAGAGCAAGTCAACTTGAATTAGCCACAGTTGTACACAACTTTCTGGAGTGAGGGTGATCCTGCCAAGTAGAACAAGTCTACTTGCAACAAGCCACAATTATGATTGACTTCAGTGACGTTAAGTGCTTGACTGTATTACAGATTATACAGTTTTCAGTTATCAATTTCTCTCAGCTTTCAGTTAATTAATTTTCGGTTTGAGATGTATCTATGATATTTGTGCATTTCATATTGTATTTATCTTGTCCCACCACTTAGTAGGTCGTCTATGAGACTCAGTGTGTATTATGACAGTGTACTAAGCGCTCACGAGCCTCATTACCTCAAAAATGGATAACACCAAGCCTAGTAACTCCAATTAAATGTTGCATTGTCCGCAACATCATTCGCTTTTCTTTCGGTGGGAGCTTCACCCTTCATTTCAATCATTCTGCTGTATGCCCCGAGAACATATGAAGTTCCTCTCCTTACTCTAGCTGGATAATAACTAGTTTCAGACCTAGCGAGTTTCAGTTATGATTGGGAGATTTTTTAATATATATAGGGATTTTTGATAGCTGCTTTAAGCTATTCATTCAGTTGGGACGTATGCTTAACCATTTTAGTATTGTGCAGGTTATTTGACTATAACTGCTAGCTCTTAAGATACTTCATTGGTTTATAAAGTTACTCAATTTCAATCCAATGGTTCGCTCAACGGGGGTAGTAGTCAGGTGTTGATTACACGTCCATATTTTTGGATCGTGACACAGATAAGCAAACAGGTAGGTTGAGCACCAAAGGACATGCACTTTCAAGGTAAGTAATGCACAAGTATCGGAAGTTCATGTTTGTTTGATGAGAATGAAGCAGATGAAGATAAAAGGCATACATGCTGCAACCCACAAGTCTAATATTATATTGTTCCTTGGAGATAACTAAAACAGTTGAAGCACTCAAGTACAACACAAGATATTTATTTCTATATATCGATCTCTAATCACTTAAACTATGATTTGCAATACCTAGAGCTTTCTAGTATACGCTGGTGACACCTCCTCATCAAAATTATTCTCATTGCTCTCCTACTATCTTACTCTATCTCATATGGAGTTCTCAATGTCTGTGCTTGGAGTAAATTCTCACCGGTGCAGATGAAAAACAACAAAGAGCTCCGAAAGTTTTTATTTTTCAGTTTTCTAACCAAGAAACTAAGAAAATTAACAATTCATGACACCAATTTCCACTCCAACAAAATAAAAACCAAAAATTGTCAAATTACAGCTTTATCTGTTATTCCAAGCCTTACCCAGAAAAAAAAACGTATAAACTTGCAAGCAGATATCTAATCGGTGAACATTTGACGTCAAATTGAGAAGAGAATTCAGAAAAGAATGAAAATGCACAAGAGAAGAGAGGAGAAGGGGGTTGATTCATACTCGGATCTTGGCGAGGACGCCTTTCTTCTCTAGGGTTCGGGTGACGAGGGTTTTGAGGTCCATCATTTCTCTCGTATAATCATCCATTTCTCTTTCCCGGGGATTCTTCTGCTGCTCTCTGCCGAAGCTAGAAATGTCTGATTTTTTTCAGGGCTCTCTTCTTGTTACGTTGTGATATTTTTTGTATCCTTGCATTGTTTTCGAAATCTTAAAAAAGTTTAACAAAGTGATGGGGGTGAGGCCTTAGGTAAGTGAAGATAACAACGGTTGGTATATGTGTTATATATTTATACGATACGCAGTTATAATTTATAAGTATTGCAATTTGACACTTGAATTTTATTGAATTGATTCAATTTAGCGAAAACTACACAAGAAGCAAATATGTGTTATATATTTATACGATACGCAGTTATAGTTTATAAGTATTACGGTTCACATATAATTTTTTTAATTTTATAGTAAGTCTTTTGTTAATAGATAAAGTTCGTAATATATAGTGTATTTTATGCGGCCCGAGAAATTTGCTAGGTTTTTATCTTTATGCAATGACCATACCTGCATTGCATTGTCATATGCTTATTTGTTTGATTGTGATTGTCGTGTGTGTGCGCGCGCGCGCATGTGTGAGTGAAAGATTAATCTTTTTGAGCTAGATCGGCCTATGATGTCTACTGAGTAACCCATGTTTTGATACTCATGTTACACTTCTACATCTTTTTCTAATAGAGCTCTTAGTACAAGCCTCTTCGTTGAGTCTAGATCCCTTGTGGTCGTCGCAAATTTAGATCGGGGTGAGCTCTTGGTGTTCGGAGATTTGTTGTTTTACTCTATATATTTTGTATTTTGATAAGACAAATCTAATGTATATATTGTTTTTGTATTTAGGCGCTCTTGTACCGGCGACACCAAGTCTGGGGGGGTTATGGTAGGCGTCATCATGGTCCAATTTTGGAGTCGTGATGGTGAAAATGTAAACCCCCTGTCAATCTCAAAAGGATAAAAGACTTTTGTGAGCCTACAATCATATTTATCATTCGATATTTGTGCTATCTCAAATAAGGTTCGGAATGATATGAGTACCCTCTAGCATTGCATATGAGTTGTGTCAATTGGTGAAACATCTCGTAACTCAAAATAGTTAGAAATAAGTTAAGAAAATAAAAATAATCACTTTTGGAGATAAAGGGAAAAAATCTGGAAAATTTCCTAAGTTAAAGAAGTGAGTTTTGGTCATTTTCAAACGGTCATAACTTCTAGGTCAGGATGATTTAGTGTCAGGTTTTGATATAGTTGCAAAGCTCGTGGAGAGATCTTTCTAATGCCGCCGAGTTTGCGCATTTTCAATATCGTATGAGAGAGATATGCCTATCGGAAGTTGGGTTGCTGAAGTGAGGAAAGTCCAATTCCGGATTTAAGGAAGGGCAAACTAGTCTTTTTACCCATTTATTACCTATTTCATTTTAGGGATTTATTTGGGGTAAAAAAAAGTTTTTGTTCAGATTAGAAAAGTTATTTACGCTTAGGACTTGGAGAAAAGAGAAGAGAAGAAGAAAAAGGGAGAAAGATCAAGGGTTTGTCAAGAACGCTAAGGTTTTGCGAGTGGAATTCGCCCAAGGTGATCCTTATCAAGTATGTGAGATCTTTTCGTGTTGGGTTAGTTAATTCATACATCAACTTGTTTAAATGCAGCGATTTTGAGTAGATTGAATGATGAAAAGTGAAGTTCTTGAAGAACATTGTTGAATTCTTGTTGGTTGAGTTGTGCATGCCTAGAGTTGATTTGATTCGTGTTTCCGGGTTGTTTTTCGAGTCGAATCTATTGGGTATTGAGGTTATTAATAATCCTAAGTGTTTGGGGAAAAAACCATGGGAGTTTAGAGGGTTTAGAGATGAAAAATGGAGAAGAAAAGTCGAAACGCCTGTCCGTAAGGCCTTGGGGCGCCGCACCTCCCATAGCCCCACAAGAGAATCTTTATCCGTAGGGACTTGGGGCGGCGCTCCAGCCAAAGCGCCCCAAATTGGCCTCTGAAATTTTGGGGACTGGCGCCCCACGCCTCTCAGAGAGCCAAGGACGCATGTGCACCCCATTCATTCCACATCTTTTCGTACTAGTTCCTAAGTGATATACCCATGTTTTCTAGTTGATTCCAACACTCTAAGGTACATCTAAACATCATGAAATCATGAACCTTGAATCCATAATCCAATTCAAGAAAAGTTAAGATCAAAGTCAAAGAAGTTAAGAGTCAAGTCTAAAGTTAATAAGTAAGTCAAAACAAAGTTCTTAAAGGTTTTCAAGAGTCTTTACTAAACGTTTTAACTTCGTTTTAAGGCTTAAGTTTCAAGATAAAGTAAAGAGTAAAAAGGTTGAAGTCTTTCCTTCAAAAGTTATAAGGGAATTACCTAAGAGTTGATTTATGACTCATGTTTCAAGCTAAGTAAAGAGTAAGGAGTTGAGTTCATTTCTCAAAAGCTATAAGGGAACTAAGTATTCCTTAAGAGTTTATAAATGTTTTCACATTTAAGATAAGAGAAAACTAAGATTTCCAAAAGAGTTTTGAGAAAGAAAAGGGAACACTGATTTCAAGAGAGCTTTTTAAAGCTAAGTGTTGAGCAGTTATATCAACCCAAAGAAAGGAAGTTGATTTTGAAAGCATGAGCTAAAGTATATTTTGGGAGTAGTATTGAACACCGATGTGGGGATGAGAGTTCATATTAAATCAAGTCTCCATGAAAATCATGTAGCCATCATGAGTATTAACGGGTCATACTTTTTAGATGATCACGTAAGTTAAGCTAGTAGATCCACTAAGTGAAGGAGTTCTATGCAACGACAAAATGTAGGACAGTTCTGGCAGCGTGGGCAAGACGTTGTATCACCACTTAGGCTCATAGTGGTGGTTTTCGGTTAGAGAATCTCCCACAGAAACTATATTACTTTCATATATAAGTAGAGTTGAGTTTGTTTTTGCATTTTCTTTAACGAACTAAGTTGTTTACACTGTTTTATAAGATTTATATATATTGCATGCGTCATTATTTCTTTATATTAAGTTCATTATTTCATAAGTTGGGAAGAGTCAAGGTAAGTGTTCCTTCTTACTCTTTTCAAGCTTAAGTTTTGTTAGCATTCCAACTCGCATACTCGTACATTCAATGTACTGATGCCAATTGGCCTTCATCGTATCATGATGCAGATGCAGGTAACCAGGATCATCACCATCTAGTACCTCGTTCGTCCAACCAAGCACTCAGAGTCAGTGGTGAGCCTCCTTGCATTCTAGAGGACACATATTTACAGCTTTTTCAGTCTTTTCTTGTATAGAATATTGTGGGGTCTGTCCAACATTCATCTTAGTATTATAGAGGCTTCATAGACAGATAGTTAGTCAGATAGTTCAATTTTGAGTCTCTTCTTATATTGCAAATGTTTTGCTATGAGACTTAAGTGTCATTTTTGCGAAGAATTTTGTCACGACCCGAGTCTACACTCTGACGTGGTCGACACTCAGGAACTATTGTTGGTCCCCAAGCGGAAGACTAACTTAAGCATGCAAAAGCTTAAAACAAAATAAAATTCATGAAACTAAAATATAAAACTTTAACTCAAAGAAAACTCTGAATAATATAATATATTCAATTTGCCATGAAATAGGCAACTTAAGTCTTTAAAATGTTTGGCAAAATAAATTATTAATACAGACTCCTCAACTATACTAACCATCTATGAAGCCTCTAGCTGATAATGATGGAAGTTGGTACAAGACCCACGACCTCCTAACTAAACAGAAAAGTAAATGAAATCCTCTGGAAGCAAGGAGGCTCACCATAGCTAACTCAAACTCTCGGATGTATCAACGAAGCTCCTATTGATGATCATGAATACTTGTGGTTGCATCATGAGAAGATGCAGGACAACTGACTCAGTACGTGGAATGTACGAGCATGTAAGGGGAAAACTAAAACATAAAACATAGGTTTGAACTTGATAAAAAGGAAACATACTTACCTCTTTTCAACTCAACTCAAATCAAGAATAAGATACTCAACTCAAAGATTAGATATTTAACTCAAAGATTAAGTACTCAACTTCAAAGATACAATACTTGACTCAATGAAGCACAAATCAACTCAAGATACTCAACTTAAGGTACTTAACTCCTGATACTTAACTGAACTCATTTCTATATAAAGCATTTTAAAACAATTGCAATATAAAAAAAAGTTGTTAAAAACATGATGTCAACTCTGTGTACATAACAAAGATACAACATAACTCTGAAATGTATATGAAAATACAATTAACTGATGTATATAAAAATAAAATAACTTCTGTGGGAGTTTCTCTAACCGACAAGCATCACTTAAGAGTTATAGTTATGATACAACATTTTACCTCACGCTACCAAGGACCATCCTATGTCTTGACATCAGTATAGGACCTAACTTAACTTAGTGGATCCACTAGTTTACTGTGAAAAGGATTCATCTAAAAAGTATGACCCTTTTCTACCCATGGTGGCTACATGATTTTATGGAGACGTGAGTTATCTGAACTCATGCTCGCCCCCTATTCGGTGCTCAATACTACTCCCAAAATATACTACCTCTTATGTTTTAAAAACATACTTCTTCTGTGATTTGAGATTAGTGTTCAAAAACTTAGCTCATTGGAAATCTCAGTTTCCCTTCTTACTTCATTTAGAAAGCTATTACTCTTTTCTACAAACTAGCCCGAAGGCTCTTTGGAAATCTCACTTTCCGTTTTTATTTAAATGTGAAAGCATTTTAAATTTTTTTGGGAATACTTAGTCTCCATATACTTTTGAAGAAATGAACTTCAACTTTACTCTTTACTCTTTACTATTTACTCAACTTGAACTTTAAGTCTTAAAACAAAGTTAAAACGTTTGTAAAAGACTTTTGAGAACTTTATAGATTTTGCTTTGACTTGCTTCTTAACTTTATGGATGATTTCATGACAAAGTAAACGCATGAAGACTTTTTCCTCATCCTCTGACTTACTTACTCGTGCCTCGGAACAAATTACTAGAAGTAACAGGACCAAAAGGACTTTCTTAGATCGTTCGAAAGAATTCTCAAAACTTAACTCTCAACTCTATCTTGAATTTGAATTGTGAATTCAAGATTATGATCATGTTAGGAATGATTTTAGATAGGAAGAACAAGTTTCTTGAAGAATCTTGGATAAGAACTTGAATAGAAACCTTGAAACCCTAGCTTGAAGGTAAATGATCAAGAAAACCTTTCTTGAGATTCTTGAATTAGTTTCTTGAAATCTTTATGGCCAAGAATTATGATTTTCATTAGTAAAGATGAAAATCTGTTTGTTTTGAACCTTTTATTAGTCAAGAAATAAGTTTAGGGTTTTCTTGGAGGAAAAAAACAAACTATTTCTGTATAGTGGTAATTAATGTACTTAATTTGTATACTTAAGTTTTTTTAGAATCAATATGTACACCATCATTATGTACAAAAAAAAATCCATTTTGAATGACACTACAAAAAATCAGAATTACACCAAACTGACAGTCCATCATTTTTGTTAATTAAAAATGATCAATTTCACCAAATAAATTACCAAAACAGTATGTTTTCTATTACAAAACTCAAAATCCTACAAAACAAACAAAAGAATTTTTTTAAAAAACTAATACGTAATTGGTGAATAACAAAAACAATCTATTTTACATCATTAATCAAACGACTCATTATAGACAAAATTTTTATATTTTAGTATTGTTTTCATATTATAACACAAAAACCCTCATCCAACATAGTATAGTACAACATAACGATTGTTGACCCAATTTTGACCCTCCCCGATAAATTAACTAGCGAGTTTCCTAATTCCAAACGATTTAAAATAATTAGATTTTATAAAGGTTAAAATGTTTTAAGTTATGTTAAATTAACTTCATAATATTTGTATAATTATGTATATAATTAGTATATTTTATGATTATTCGAAACCCGTCTCAAAAGATTTTATTTTGTTTAAATATCTTCAGTTATATAGTAGCTTATATTTCGGATCAATTATCTTATAACTAAGTTAATTATTTTATTTCGTTAAAAGTAAGAAGCTTATTAGTTAATTAATCTCGATTCTTCTTATTTATTTTATTTAGCGAAATCTGCCAAGTAAGTTCACTTTGGGGGCTAATTTTACTAATTCAAAGATTAATGTTTGGGCCTTTTCACTCCTATGTTCAGCCCATTCCCTCAAAAGACTAGAGGCCCAGGGAGCAACAGTTCAGCAGCAGCACCAAAAGAAGTCCCTGCTCCAATCCGTCGACCCATTCCCTTTCCCCTGACCCGGCCCAAGTCCCTTCTTTCTTTACAAAGAGCAGAAGCGTGCAACAGCAAAAAAGAAGTGATGGCAGCGACGCTCTTCACGCGATGGCACCCACAAATCGCGCGTGAACAGCAATTCCCCAACGTCTCCATCTTCACGCTCGAACGACCCTTCCCTTTTCTGCCTCGTAAAGTAGGTCATAGCAGCCGCGTCCAGCGTCCTTGATGGCGTGAGATCAAGCCACGTGGACACTCAAGGACGAATGGGCACATCCCGAACCATCAAGCCCTGCTGCGTCCCCTTTTTGGGGGATTTGGTTGATTTCCTTGTACGATCCAACTTGCTTTTGTCCTGGAAGAGAAAATTTGAAATGGGGAATCAATTTGGGAATTCCATTTGTGCCCTTGGTCTCTATCCGTTTTCCCCCCTAGAAGAGGGCACCCTAATTTTGGCATATATATACTCTCTTTGGGTTCATTATAAAGGGGGCGGATTTTAGGAGATTTTTTTTGGTTTTGCTAAAAAATATCAGGAGGGTAAATTTTTTTTGATCGCAAAACTCTCTTGAGTAAGAAATTTTCTTTGGAACAAAAACTGAGTTGAGAATATTGTGACGGAGAAAGCACTCGGGTAAAAAAAAAAGGGTTCTTCGAGTCATGTTTTTTCGATGGAAGAAGCTTTCGTCTTTGCTTGTGTTGTTCGGTCTCGTTGCCCTTTGAAAGGTAATGTCCATTTCATTTCAAAACCCATTTTATTCTGAATTTCTGCTCGTTCGACTCTCAATTTTGTGAGTTGTTGGTGTTATTCAGTTACTTTGTTTATTTATTTTTATCCATTTGTTAGTTGCGAATCAGTGAGTAAACCTGTTTGCTAGTCCATGAAATCGTGTGTTTACGTTCTAGTTGAATATTTGATGTTTTCTCTTTCGACCTTGAATTCTTGCTTTCTTGGTGTTCCAATCTTTCTTTTCCCATGCTATCTCGACCAGTTATTTGTGCAAGTCGTGGCTCCGTAGTGAAGCCCAAAATCTTCTCTAGATAATTTCGACCTCCATGATCTGGCATATAAATTATTTTTCCTCTTTTATTCTTTGAATGAAATGTCGTGATCCATCGACTGCTTGCTGTATTTTTTGGCCATTTTTGGTCTAATAGAGTCAGTTGTATGAGGTATGTGTATAAACGGCTTACTTCAAGGTGGTGGAAGGCTCGTCTGTGTTGTTGTTATATCAGCCTTACTGCCTCTTTGTATCCTTAACTGTCCTATTGGTTTAGTTGTCGAACTATTTTACTCGTCTTACTCTGTTTTAATCGTGGTTAATCTGTAGCTTTAGCATTTGGTGTTGTTTTCCTTGTTCTTCCACCTTAAGTGGAGATGAACAAATCAAGATGTCTAGATTTTGATTCTCCTTTGTTTCTTTATAGTCATTATATCGAGTCTGTGGTTTTAGTTTAGATTTCTAAAGCTATCTGATAGTGAGCCTATTTCTCTGTGAACAATTGAAGAGATCGACACAGATCAGTTCGTTTTAAAACAAATGACATTTCTGTGAACGCGGGTTTATAGTCTTGCTCTGAAATCACCAGATTTCTCCGATCGATGAATATGGAGAAGTCAAGGGAGCAAAAGCTCTCCCCAAATTTACAATTTTTTATGTGGATACAGGAATTATTTTATATTGTACATATCGAAGACTTGGGAGTGTTACATTATTGTTTCATTAAATTCTCAGCAACATGAAGTCTATAAGGAGCGTCCAACTAGATTCAAAGATGAATCAGATAGAAGTCTATAAGGAGTGTTACCTTTGTGTCTTTATATTCATTATCTCGAGTCTGTTGTTTTAGTTTAGATTCCTAAAGCTATCTGATAGTGAGCCTATTTATCTACTCAAAAAATATATTTATGTGGTTGATTATGATTAATTTTGGTAAAGGCTTCAAAATTTGTTTAAATATGAATGTTTTGTGATGACTGCTTCTTCATTCTGCGGATCGGGCGAGGCGGGTATGTTGAGGACTGAATCATTTGCGTGACCTTAAAAATATGAAAAAAATAATTATAAAGTTGTTCATATAATTAATTTGAATTAGAGGTGTTTGGCAGCACCTTCTTTCTCTTACTTATCATTATAAATGTTCTTTGTATTGTTAGATTATGAGAAAGATTAAGTTATGACCCCATCCAGTCATTCATGTTTTAGCTATTAATTGATCATCTCTACCTGTATTTTCCATCCCATTGAATGTTTATCATGCATGAGATTCTTTCTATCTGCTAAAATCTACTTAGTAACATTTATTTTAACTGTACAAGATGTCCATCTTCCTTGTTCTCTTGATTAGTCGGAATAGTCTTGCTTTCCAATGATCCATAGCTCACTTGGTATCAATTGTATGGACTGTTCAATTTATTCTGATGGCTTTGATCTAAATGTTAAACTAAGGTTTCGGAATCTCTACAACTCTAATATTTTCATTTTTTTTTGTTGTTCGCATGGGATGCCATCTGAGTCCACTGCGGACACTTCCTGAACTCGCATCCCACATTATTGGAAAGCCGTAAAGGCCCCAAATAATCCTTCATTGAGTCAAATCCATTAAACTCGACGTACAGGTCCCGAAGTAAAGGAAATCAAGTAGAAGAGTTGAAGAAATTGGGCCACGAGGCCTGCTTTATTTTGTTCTTTTATCTTGTATTTTGTTATTTTTGGGCCTAAGCCCACTTATTATTTTGTATTATTATCATTATTAGAAGTTTAGAACAGGTACATAACAAATGGGTCAAAACCCAAAACAAGTGGGTCCAAATACCGGTCCAGACGAACAGAAAACCCGGATTTGGACTCAATTCTCTCTCTCTCTTTCCTTTTACTTTTTGTCACATTTACTTGCCGACATATGCTACTAGTTCTAAGTTATAGAATCTCAAATCCCTGCAAAACGCCGTAATGTTTTATCGACTTAAAAACGAAACAGGTCCAAATGTATTTAAAAAGAAAATAAATTCCGCAAGTCAAATTTCACTTAGATAGTAAATTAATACTTCATTCTCAAAATAAACTCTAAACAAATTTTATCCCAAATAAGTTGAGTTTTAGTCAAGCAAATTAGTTGTCGGATAACCGCAAGTAAGCGGACGTCTTAGGTGCTTTCAAAACCTTCCTAGGACGTTAATAAGAATCCCCGAACCCCTAAAAAATCTTTCATTTGGTTTTCTGTTTTTTATTAAATGGAAGAACAGTTTTCTTAATTTTTTCAAAATTAAGTGGCGAATCTAACAAAGTCTCAAAACATAAAATACTATTTTCTCGAAAACTTCGTATAAAATAGAAATGGCGACTCCACTGGGGATTAGGAGGATTCTAACCTTAAAACTAATTCTATTTGGCTATGTGATATAATTGTTTACTTGTTTTCTTATCTTATTATTAAATTGTTGCATTTTCATGGCATATTTCAGCCAAACGACAAATAGTTGCATTAGGACAACATAAGTTACGTGGCTTACTACGACTTCTTTCAAAAATACACAAGTCTTCATTTGGAAGTAACAAACGAATAGTTGGCTTGCGGTCATCCAACATCATTTGCTAGCTTCATCCCATTGTCTGTCCGACTCGGGTAACCATCACTTTGAAAGAAATTCTAGTCAGTCTAAGATATAGTGAAACCAAAACCAAATCTAAGCATTAGCCTAAGACGGCTTGATACCTAAGGCGTATTAAGTCCATAAGTTGAAACCGCCAAAATCATGTCCAAGGTCTCCGACCTCACGACATATCATTTTGCTTGACATTTGAATGATGCACATATGGAAACCAACGTGGGGTGGGTAAACTTAACTAAGTTTCTGTTTTGTAGGTATGAATCGCTTTCTCAGATTCGACATGGTCGTAGAAGCACTACCTCTACTCAAAATGTGGTACAATGACCTTGAGGGAGATCATAGAAGAACCCTTAACAAATATATGGGAGCCCTGACAGAGTTGCTCAACATGAATGGTTGGCCAGAGCTGATCGAAGTCCTCATAGGCTATTGAGATAATGAAAAAATGGTGTTCCGATTCAAAACTGTGGAAATCACCCCGACGATCGAAGAGATTTGAGATTGCATCGACACAGTGGGTACAGGGTTAGAAAGAAGAGTGAGAAAACAAGAAGATATATTTATCCCTAACAAACCTTCTGTAGAGAATATCGCAGACTGGCTCGGGTTAGGAAAAGATTATATATACTGGTGCCAAGAGTCTAGCATATCATTCAGGGACCTCTACGTCAGATTCAGGTACGCGAGCTTTTATGCTAATTATAACCAAGAGTTCAATATTTCCTACAGAGAATGGAATTAAATCCGTCCTTTGTCTTTCCACACTGCCCGAGTCTAAGTATCAACACTTGAGTTATATTGCTCGCACGCACTTTGTTCAAAGGATTCGATAACCAAGGACAAGTGAAATATTATCCTATCGCTCCGGTCATACTGTCCGAAATATATCGAGCCCTGGGAAAATGCAAAGAAGGGCATTGCTACTTCCAAGGATGTAATCTGCTCCTTCAGTGGTGGATTTTAAGTCATCTGGCAAAAGGGATTGGGACTCAGAAGTTTCATACTCTGGACGATAAGAACACTCTCAGAGACTTGAACGATATGTTGTTCTGGGCAAATCTGGAGAATCGAAGGACTAGGGAGAGTTGGGCTCAAATTTTTTTTGAACTAAGAGAAGAAGATCTCCAATGGATGCTCGATCGTTTCATCTCAAAAGAGGTCTTCGTATGTGTCACAACCCGAGACTATACCCTAGAAGATAGGGTGCAATCTTGGATGCGACCGGCGTCGTCGAACTCTCAGAGTTCTAAGACAAGCCTCGTTCATATCATTCATTGTATATACATAGTGAAAAGTAGTGCGGAATTAAAACTTTTCACAAAAACATAATATAGTCTTAAAAACCTCTTTTATATAAAAGTAATAGAAATGCTAAGTCTCAATCTCATCATCACAAGAGTACTTTAATACGAAAATAGAAATAACATAGTCTTATTACAATACTTCATAAAAGAAACATAAGATGACATATATGCCCTCGATACAAATGAGGACATACTTCAATTCTTCTACTCGGACGATTCTTCTAAGCCCAAGTCTTCTTCTCCAAAAGCTCCTTACCTACCAAGGACTATAGATAGAAAATAAAGCATGAAATTAGTACAACCACATGTACTAAGTATGGCTATATGCATAAAATCATGAAAACGGACTTTATTGGAAATATGCATCTTTTCATTTAGAAATCATAGTTTAAACATAAGAACATCATTTAGCAATTAAGAAACACATAAGATAACAATTAACCAAAGATAACATTTAAAGAACTCACTTTACAGTGAGCTATATTCACTGTACAGTGAATTAATTCACTGTTACAGTGAATCACTTCATCACTCACTTTAAGTCTTCCTAGCATGTAATTCCCTCACTTAAAGTCATCCTAAGATTCACTTAAGTCACACAAAGAGAGAACGCCCATACACCCTCTCTAGATGTGCCTAAACGACCCTTAAGATTACCTACGATGAGTCACATACATACTTAGAAAACAATCATAAACATCAAGGTAAGATTTACCTACCAAAGGTGATTTCCAAGGTTCACTTGAGTAAGTGTGGAGTGACCGTCCATACAATCCCTTTCACACACACACAAGAGATCCTATAGACTACCTCAAATAGAATCATTCTCACTAAACACACCAACACTTAAATGATAAGACATTCTCCTTCCAAAGCCTATCAAAAGACCTACTTAAGTAAATCGAGAAGATAAAGTCCATAGTGTAGTGACCTCTCCAAGATTACCTAAATAGTCCTTAAGACTTCCTAAGGTTTAGATCATGTCAACAAGATTAACCAACTTCCCTAACTAGAGTCATCCTCAAGACTTCCAAAGATAAGACATAAAGAGACCATCCTTTCATGTCCTCCTCACACTTTAGCTAAGGAATGCTTAAGTCACTTTAGATTAGGTACTCAACCATTTACATAGTTACTACATAAGTCATTGGTTCATTAGTTCATTAAGACTCATACATCACCTAAGACACTCACATAAAGCATCACATAAAACACTCACATAATGCATCACATAAGACACTCACATAATGGTCTTGGACAAGACCTAGGAACTCCACATAACACCTTCAAAGTCTATTGTTCAATGTCTAGATAGCGTCCCATACCACCACCTAAACCTCATAAACTTATCTAATGCTAAAAGGTATTCCACATGATGAGAATAGGCAATAACCGACATAGACCATGGTAGCAAGACATGGAATCCGAAGTTCTATCCTACTTCGATGTGGTTGTTCTACTTGCCAATGGTAGAACTTGGACACATCCCATGTAGGCACATGGTTAAGGAATATGAAGAGTGTACGAAGCATTCAATCTCTTATTTAATTGAATCCACTTCCCCCTTACTCATACTCACTCGGTGCTAGCCTTAGTTATCATAGATTAATTCACATTAAGGTTCATATAAATAGGTCCCATATCTAGTTCATGACCCCCTTTACATTCACCCTACCAAAGCAAGTTCCACTAGGGCATATCTCACTTTGGCGACAAGAAGCTCATAGCGATTTCCCTAAGGTATGATATGATGTCGTTCCAGCCAATCAACCTTAAGTACATCACTCATCACATGAAGGACACCATTACGGCTAACTACTTCACAATTCATAACCTCGCCACTAAGTTCAAGGTTCCATATAGTTTTGACCTTCTTATCATCAAGGTCTCACTTATATTATTATTCAAGACTCTTAACGTACTAAGTCAAATCATCACATAATAATATTCATATAAGCATCAAGCAAGGGACATAAGTCTACCTAAACAAGACACCACATATTTCACTTTAACATACAATACAAGTCATTCTAGAAGTACTTAGGAATAACATCCTACAACCTATCATAACTTCATATAAGAACACATATACTTTCACATATAGATAGACATTATCATACATCACATAATCATCATATACTTCAAGTAATGCCGACAAGGCCATGATCATCATATTGCATAAAGTAACGCCGACAAGGCCACATCAATTGCAAATAGAACACATAACACCGCCACCATAAGTGGACCATACCAATCACAACAATATCAAAGTATAATTAATATCAAATTAAGGAAAACGGGGCAGCATACCTTCATCCCCTTATCCACATCTCAATTCAATGCCAAATCAACCAATTCAACATCACAAGGCCCTTACCCATGGCCATGAATAACAATTCAAAGCAATAACCATAAAACTCAATGAATCTACATCAATTCAATCTAGGTTTAACAATATAATATCAATTACATATCAATTGAACACAATTCTTATATCATTAGAAAGCCCATAAGAAACTACACAACAATTCATCAACATTAGCTTAATATCAAGTAACCCAATAAGTAGTCAAAACTAGGGTTCATCAATTCACATGGTTTCATAGGTAATTTATGTTGAAATCATCAATACAATATCAATTGGATCATAATTCAATGTTTAGAAATCATTTATGCAAGAACCCATGGTAGAATCCCGAAATTGGACTATTCACTTTAGAAAACTTTGTAAAACACTTTGAGGATTGGGCTCCTTGATGAAATAAGTTTCAAGGATCAAAATCCATACCTCAAGGATGATAATTCTTCACTTTGATGAAGAATTTCCACTCAAGAACCCCTCACCAAGCTGCCTCTTCAATGGAGTCTTTGGGATTTCTAAGGGACTTTGGGTTTTGATTTTTGAAGGATAATGAAGTCTCTAGGGTCTTAACCACTTAAATAGTTAATTAAAATACCCATAAGACCCCTAAACAACCGCCTAAACTCTTATTTAGACATGGGGTGAATTTACCAATTTACCCCTGACTTGGCAGAAAATCTGCGTAGGGCGTCACGGTTGACACGGGCCGTCATGGACCTCCGTTGCAAGCTCCAGTGGCTTGCCAAGTGTCCTCCCTACACCCTTGGACAATGCCCCCATGACGAATCCCTTGTGATGGGGTGTCACAGCCATGACTGGCCGTTGACAGCTCCGTCGCCAAGGCTGCCTGGGATAGCCTGCCATCAGATTTTGGGTCCTTTCCTCAAGGACCCTTTGATGGTCCTTGGGGATAATTTCCTGGACGTTTCCAACCCAAATATGATCATATATGAGTTTTAACACCTCTCACATGAATTTCATCCAAAACGAACACGTAAAACTCGACGAAACTCGCCTAGACGTACAAGGTCGACTCAAGGCACATCTTTTGAATGCCTTGGACGTTCTTGGTCGTTTGACCTCCAAACTTTACGAAACTTTAACCACTGACTATACATGATATATTAACTCTATTAAGAACCTTAAAACACCATGAAACACACATAAACACATAGAACCACATAAGAGACAATTAGGTGACTTAGTCGTCAAGCGTCTTAGTCGTCCCTTGACGTTTGACTTCCAACACCTCTAATACTTTAGCTACTGCCTCTATACCACATATTAAACATATTTAGGACCTTATAACACTAAGACCAACATGTTAGGCTCTAGTTAACCTATGTCATTTTCGAGGTCTTACAATCTCCCCCACTTGGACAACATTCGTCCTCGAATGACACTTGCCACTCTCCGAACACTTCCAAGATTAGAGATTCAACTAGCAGCACATAACCAAACCATACAACACATTGTCAAGAAGAAATCATCAATTTCACATAATTAAGAGATTCACAACACAACAAGAAACTAGAAGACAATTCTATAACTCGTTATGCTACAAAACTCACATTCTTCAATCCAAATAACAAAAACTCATTTTATATTCAACATCATACTCATATACATCAGTTCTAACCACATAACAAGAATTTTAGACCAAAGAATCAAATAGTCATTTTCTCAAAAAAATTACAGTGAGCAGTTCATAAAGAAACAGTGATTTTAGAAACTTTTTCCAAAAATGAAATTTTTAGGCAATTCTTTATATAGACATGCTAATATGCAAGATAACATCATTTAAACACATTATACAACATTCTCAAAGCTTCATAAAACACACGATGCAAGAAGTAAATGAAATTCAATTTCAACCAAACTCCTAAATATCATGCACAAGCAACAATTCAAGAACTTCTATCTCATCTACAAACTATACTCCCCCACTTAGAAGGAACTCATACTATCAAAAGAGAAACAAGAACTTACCAACATCATCATCACCATCACCCGGCTTCTCAATTCTAGTACGGAGTGCATAGAAATGCCTCTTAGTTGGAGCATCTTCCTTTGGAACACTAGGCTCAACCCTCTTGCCCTCCTTCCTAGAAGCAATGTTTGGACAATCTCTCACTTTGTGCCCATCCTTTCCACATCCAAAGCAACTACCGGTACCCAATAAGCACTCATCATAGTGACTCTTGCCACAATTTGCACAAGTAGGTTTGCTATCCTTAGAAACACCTCCTTTCTCAAACTTCTTCTTAGGAACACTAGGTCCATCTTGAGATTGAATCCTCTTTTTGAACCTAGGTTGCTCTTGATCACTAGCAACACCCCTCATCAAACTTCTAGACATCCTTCTAAGTTTAGACTCCTCAATAGATTGTGCATACACCATGAGTCTAGATAGGGTCATATTATCATGAAGCATCGCGGTACGACATTCTTCCTTCACCAAATCGTTTACTCCGGTACAAAAGCGACTCATTTCGTTTCTTGGATTGGACACAAGAGAAGGAGCATACCTAGACAATGTCGAAAATTTCAAAGAGTACTCCTCAACACTCATATTGCCTTGCTTGAGATTAATAAACTCCTCCACCTTGACTTCTCTTCTCTCTCGGGGAAAGTACTTGCCAAGAAAAGCTCCCTTAAACTCTTCCCACTCAATAGGACCCAAATCTTCCGGCCTATTGTCCTTCCATTGAGTATACCAAATTTGAGACACATCTCTCAATTGATAAGAAGCCAACTCCGCCTTCTCCCTAGATGTAACCCCCATAGCACTCAAAACTTTGTACACACCATCAAGAAATTCTCGGGGATCCTCATTCACCTTGGAACCAAGAAAGATTGGAGGATTCATCCTCACAAAGTCTCTTAACCTAGAAGTCATAGTGCTCTCCAAAACCCTAGGCACCATACTCAAATTGATTTGAGTAGTTACGGCTTGAGCTAAAGCTCTCAAAGCCTCTCCAATCACCCTATTAGACAACTCCGGTACCTCATCACCTCCATCCACATTAGGAACAAGATCACCTTGGGGAGGCACTTCATCACCTTGCCCATCTTGGACACCTTGCTCATCTTGAGCACCTTGCTCAACTTGCTCAACTTGCTCAACTTGAGGAACCTTCTCATTCACCCTCTCCTCTTCCAATCTTCTAGCGGCCATCCTTCTAGTATTCATCTCCTAGCAAACACAAGGAAACTCATAAGAAGGATAATCATAACATTTACTCTACCGCACGATACAGGAGTAGAAAAGAAGGGAAACTCTATCGTCCTACAGCCTCTCTCCCATAGATGTGTCGCGATTCACACCGATGGTCAAAACTCTACTAGACGTGACTTGATGAGACTTTTTGATACCTAATACTACATTTACCAATCCTATGCTCTGATACCAACTTTGTCACAACCCGAGACCATACCCTAGAAGATAGGGTGCAATCTTGGATTGCGACCGGCGTCGTCGAACTCTCAGAGTTTTAAGACAAGCCTCATTCATATCATTCATTGCATATACATAGTGAAAAGTAGTGCGGAATTAAAACTTTTCACAAAAACATAATATAGTCTTAAAAACCTCTTTTATATAAAAGTAATAGAAATGCTAAGTCTCAATCTCATCATCTTAAGACACAAGAGTACTTTAATACGAAAATAGAAATAACATAGTCTTATTACAATACTTCATAAAAGAAACATAAGATGACATATATGCCCTCGATACAAATGAGGACATACTTCAATTCTTCTACTCGGACGATTCTTCTAAGCCCAAGTCTTCTTCTCCAAAAGCTCCTTACCTACCAAGGACTATAGATAGAAAATAAAGCATGAAATTAGTACAACCACATGTACTAAGTATGGCTATATGCATAAAATCATGAAAACGGACTTTATTGGAAATATGCATCTTTTCATTTAGAAATCATAGTTTAAACATAAGAACATCATTTAACAATTAAGAAACACATAAGATAACAATTAACCAAAGATAACATTTAAAGAACTCACTTTACAGTGAGCTATATTCACTGTACAGTGAATTAATTCACTGTTACAGTGAATCACTTCATCACTCACTTTAAGTCTTCCTAGCATGTAATTCCCTCACTTAAAGTCATCCTAAGATTCACTTAAGTCACACAAAGAGAGAACGCCCATACACCCTCTCTAGATGTGCCTAAACGACCCTTAAGATTACCTACGATGAGTCACATACATACTTAGAAAACAATCATAAACATCAAGGTAAGATTCACCTACCAAAGGTGATTTCCAAGGTTCACTTGAGTAAGTGTGGAGTGACCGCCCATACAATCCCTTTCACACACACACAAGAGATCCTATAGACTACCTCAAATAGAATCATTCTCACTAAACACACCAACACTTAAATGATAAGACATTCTCCTTCCAAAGCCTATCAAAAGACCTACTTAAGTAAATCGAGAAGATAAAGTCCATAGTGTAGTGACCTCTCCAAGATTACCTAAATAGTTCTTAAGACTTCCTAAGGTTTAGATCATGTCAACAAGATTAACCAACTTCCCTAACTAGAGTCATCCTCAAGACTTCCAAAGATAAGACATAAAGAGACCATCCTTTCATGTCCTCCTCACACGTTAGCTAAGGAATGCTTAAGTCACTTTAGATTAGGTACTCAACCATTTACATAGTTACTACATAAGTCATTGGTTCATTAGTTCATTAAGACTCATACATCACCTAAGACACTCACATAAAGCATCACATAAGACACTCACATAATGCATCACATAAGACACTCACATAATGGTCTTGGACAAGACCTAGGAACTCGACATAACACCTTTAAAGTCTATTGTGCAATGTCTAGATAGCATCCCATACCACCACCAAAACCTCATAAACTTATCTAATGCTAAAAGGTATTCCACATGATGAGAATAGGCAATAACCGACATAGACCATGGTAGCAAGACATGGAATCCAAAGTTCTATCCTACTTCGATGAGGTTGTTCTACTTGCCAATGGTAGAACTTGGACACATCCCATGTAGGCACATGGTTAAGGAATATGAAGAGTGTACGAAGCATTCAATCTCTTATTTAATTGAATCCACTTACCCCTTACTCATACTCACTTGGTGCTAGCCTTAGTTCTCATAGATTAATTCACATTAAGGTTCATATAAATAGGTCCCATATCTAGTTCATGACCCCCTTTATATTCACCCTACCAAAGCAAGTTCCACTAGGGCATATCTCACTTTGGCGACAAGAAGCTCATAGCGATTTCCCTAAGGTATGATATGATGTCATTCCATCCAATCAACGTTAAGTACATCACTCATCACATGAAGGATACCATTACGGCTAACTACTTCACAATTCATAACCTCGCCACTAAGTTCAAGGTTCCACATAGTTTTGACCTTCTTATCATCAAGGTCTCACTTATATTATTATTCAAGACTCTTAACGTACTAAGTCAAATCATCACATAATAATATTCATATAAGCATAAAGAAAGGGACATAAGTCTTTCTAAACAAGACACCACATATTTCACTTTAACATACAATACAAGTCATTCTAGAAGTACTTAGGAATAACATCCTACAACCTATCATAACTTCATATAAGAACACATATACTTTCACATATAGATAGACATTATCATACACCACATAATCATCATATACTTCATGTAATGCCGACAAGGCCATGATCATCATATTGCATAGAGTAACGCCGACAAGGCCACATCAATTGCAAATAGAACACATAACACTGCCACCATAAGTGGACCATACCAATCACAACAATATCAAAGTATAATTAATATCAAATTAAGGAAAATGGGGCAGCATACCTTCATCCACTTATCCACATCTCAATTCAATGTCAAATCAACCAATTCAACATCACAAGGCCCTTACCCATGGCCATGAATAACAATTCAAAGCAATAACCATAAAACTCAATGAATCTACATCAATTCAATCTAGGTTTAACAATATAATATCAATTACATATCAATTGAACACAATTCTTATATCATTAGAAAGCCCATAAGAAACTACACAACAATTCATCAACATTAGCTTAATATCAAGTAACCCAATAAGTAGTCAAAACTAGGGTTCATCAATTCACATGGGTTCATAGGTAATTTATGTTGAAATCATCAATACAATATCAATTGGATCATAATTCAATGTTTAGAAATCATTTATGCAAGAACCCATGGTAGAATCCCGAAATTGGACTATTCACTTTAGAAAACTTTGTAAAACACTTTGAGGATTGGGCTCCTTGATGAAATAAGTTTCAACGATCAAAATCCATACCTCAAGGATGATAATTCTTCACTTTGATGAAGAATTTCCACTCAAGAACCCCTCACCAAGCTGCCTCTTCAATGGAGTCTTTGGTATTTCTAAGAGACTTTGGGTTTTGATTTTTGAAGGATAATGAAGTCTCTAGGGTCTTAACCACTTAAATAGTTAATTAAAATACCCATAAGACCCCTAAACAACCTCCTAAACTCTTATTTAGACATGGGGTGAATTTACCAATTCACCCCTGACTTGGCAGAAAATCTGCGTAGGAGACATTGGCTGCGACGACTGCCTTGTGACGGGGCGTCACGGTTGACACGGGCCGTCATGGACCTCCGTTGCAAGCTCCAGTGGCTTAACAAGGGTCCCCCCTACACCCTTGGACAAGTCCCCCACGACGAATCCCTTGTGACGGGGCGTCACAGCCATGACTGGCCGTTGACAGCTCCGTCGCCAAGGCTGCCTTGGACAGCCTGCCATCAAATTTTGGGTCCTTTCCACAAGGACCCTTTGATGGTCCTTGGGGATAATTTCCTGGACGTTTCCAACCCAAATATGATAATATATGAGTTTAACACCTCTCACATGAATTTTATCCAAAACGAACACGTAAAACTCGACAAAACTCGCCTAGACGTACAAGGTCGACTCAAGGCACATCTTTTGAATGCCTTGGACGTTCTTGGTCGTTTGACCTCCAAACTTCACAAAACTTTAACCACTGACTATACATGCTATATTAACTCTATTAAGAACCTTAAAACACCATAAAACACACATAAACACATAGAACCACATAAGAGATAATTAGGTGACTTAGTCGTCAAGCTTCTTAGTCGTCCCTTGACGTTTGACTTCCAACACCTCTAATACTTTAGCTACTGCCTCTATACCACATATTAAAAATATTTAGGACCTTAGAACACTAAGACCAACATGTTAGGCTCTAGTTAACCTATGTCATTTTCGAGGTCTTACAGTATGGGGCCGCAGACAGCTTGTGCTTCCATTACTAGGTATCCGGGGAATCCGTCCTTACGCACCCTTTCGAGTTTTATGACAATTTGGGAGGAGGCAAATAACACCTCAAGAGGCATACTATGGCACCTATGTGTATGATATTTGGGACGGCAGAGCAGACGATGTTTTAAAAATGCTGAGGGAATGGAAATGGGACAAGCGGATGGGAAAAGACACCGTTTCCCTAGATCGATTCAACGCCGGATATGATGAGACTTACAAGGATTGGTTGAAAAAGAACATACAAAGTATATCATCTCCAATCCCGCGCAGTTTTCGCAGTGTAGAAGACAAGGAAGCCAAAGCTGTGAACAGCTAAGAGAGGTAAAGCGGGAAGCCCAAGAAATGCACGTCAAGTTTGTTGAAAATCAAGATGCTCTTGAGAAGGAAACTCAAGAATTGGAAAAGCTAAGACGTGGTTATGGTGAATTTGACTTATGGGTCAAAGAGAAGATCGAACAGATACAATACGAGGATTGGGAAGAAAAAGGGTGTTGAGCGAGGGTTACCTGCTGATACTACAATGCATGTTTCAGCAATACAAGACTAAAGAAAGCAGCGGAGGAGCAGGGCCATCACGGACAACATTGTGGATTTCGCCCCTGAGCGGGTTTTTATACATGTATTTTGTCATTTTAGCCCCGCATGGGCCTGCCTTTATTGCATTTCCATACTTTTAAATGGCCAATGCGTGGGTCTGTCCTTTTACATTTTGCTCTTTTATTTCCCATTGTGAACATTAAGTATTCATTTGTGAAATTTGTTTGGGGGGTTAATTATCTGGTTTAATTCCACATGTACATCGTTCAAATGCTCTAGGCCTACCCTTGGCATAAAAGGGTCCCCTTTATGTTTAGGACACGATATCGTAAACCCACTTCCTGTCAGAAATTTCCAGAAAATATACAAGTCGCTATTACAAAATGTCCGACCAAATTTTCCGAGTCTTAAGTTTCTCAATCAAAAGCAAAATCCTATCTCCAAATCCTAAAAACTACTATATTGTCTTAGGAAAGGAAAGTTCACAGCTATGAGAAAGGGTAAGAGTATCAAAATGGAGCTTACTGGAGAGAAGTTACAGAGCAAAATAGAGCAAATCATGCAAGAAATTCAAGAGGTTAGAGAAGAAGGACTCAGGGTCGAAATTGCCACAGCGGTCTACAAAGCCTCAACCGCGATGTTGGATGAGGATTTGGTATTGAAAATGAAGAAAAAGAAAGACATTGAGATAGAGAGAAGGGACTTAAGTGATAAGCTGGATATGCTTCGACTGAGGATTCAGGAAAAGAAAGCAAGAGAAGAAGAGATAGATTCAGAAACCACAAATATGTTAGCTAGAAATGCGGCGCTTGATGGAGAATTGGCGGTAGAGATGGAGGAATTCACCGCCATGAAAGGGAAAATGACCGAAGCACGGAGGAAAAACAAAACTTTCCGCGATGGTATGATCGCCAAATTTCAGAAGATGCGCGGGAGATACTCTATCCTCGAGCAAGAAGCTAATAGTGGTCCCGATGACACTCACCCGGGAGCGACGAGGGAAGACCTTGACAAGGAAATAGTCTACAACCCTCCATTTCTGGGGCGTCTAAGAGGAGGAGACAAGTGGATCACTCTCCCGTCTTATAAGCCGACATATAGTGTGGGAGCGAAGGTTGTGTCGTGCGCTCTTTTGTACGAACATCTCAAATGGAAACCTCATGAGGGAATTACATCAATCTTCGGGCATGGAAACTCTTCAAAGGTGTGTGCCTTCCACCCGAACCAGCACGGACACACTATAGAGGAATGTGTGTAGCTTAAGGCAAAAATCTGCCGCCAGATCGACCTTAGGAACATCCCACACATGTGGGGTGATAATACCGTTCTCACATATGACCAGTCGGAGCCAGTTGAGCACATTCAATTTATTTGTCATTATTTAACACCGTTCAGAATGTCAATATTGGAGATTTATAGTGATTTGGTTTAGAATAGGGTCTTAGCCTCTATCCACGAGGACGACAGAGGTCTCGATCCCGTTGGAGCAGAAATTTGGAAACCTTGTGCTTACCATGATGCTGCAGATCACAACCTCTCAAGGTGTCTCAGTTTTCTCTACGACGTTGAACCCCTCGTCAACATGGGAAAAATTCGAGTCGAGTTTGTTCCCCGTGGCTGATATGACATTGAGAAGAGAAATGACTTAGATGTAGTCATTGTTTATCTTTAAAGCTTTGTTGTTATCTTTCAATTTCCATGTAACCATCCAGAATGAATTAATGAAAGTCAATATTTATTTTCTATTCGAACTACGTTGGGCCTGAATTCTCCTTGTGAGATACGTAGGCAGCCTTCCAAGGCCCGACCCCTATCTTTAGAATTTTCATTCTTCCCCTTCAGGCTACAAGGAAATGTGAAGACCAAATCAACGGACGTCAAAGAACAGCTGCAAGAAGACCTTAGCTCAATGTGATTTAGCCTTTCTGAGATGGTGTCGAACTAAAAAGCAAGCAAACTCCTACTTGTTAAAAATCTGTTTCCGTCCTTACTCATGGGTTAAAGATATCCTCAAACAAAGCAACTTGTGTGTTTATCTGATCTCTGTGCGATATTATGAATTTTGTATTCTGAACTTAAACTAACAAATTTGCCTTTGAATTGTTTTCCTCCTCAGGTACTTTGAAACTGATCTGTGTCGATTAAGATGGAAGATCATCCCTACTTCACCAGATCTAAAGGGCCTGCAGACTCCTTCCCCAGACAAGATTCAGACAAAGTAATAATAGTTATGGGAGACAATAACGAAGAAATAAGTCTCACTGACGTTGTGGTGGTCTAACCCACCATAGCGGATCAGAACGAGCTGATTATGCAATTAATGCAACATATTGCAGAAATGAGGGTGGAGATGCAAAGGAGACAGGATCTGCCTCATCCAGGTTTTACTGCTAACGTTGTTGATGGGAGACCTCCTCTACTCCCTTCTACAAACATGGATCCAACTCTGAACGTTCCACCTGCCCAGAATCCCTCCATTATAGACCTGACTGCTCACAAACCCCAGTACGCTTCGGCTTCTTACCAAACGCCTCCTCCTCAAAATAATCATTCTCAAATACCACCTCTTCCCCAAAATACACATCACCAAACCGCTCCACCTCCACAAAACCAAAGCCAAAATCCAAACCAAAATACTTTCAATCCCCAAACTTCTTACCATCTAAACCAAAATACCAATCCTCAAACCTATCCGCAGAACTACCAAACTACAGAAAATGCTCAAAGTCCTTCCGTAGCTCTACCCCTACCTAACAGAACAACTTTCCAGATTCCCGTCCCGACTGAGAACAATGTGCATGGTTCTGAGTTGGACCATTATGAGGAACAGGAAAGAGAATGGAGGGCAAAGGAAAAAGCGAAGGTGGATATAAAGGAAGAAATCAGGAAGGCAATGAAGGAGTTCCAAAGCATCCCCGACGTCGCTGGTCTGAACTATGAGGATTTGTGCATTCATCCGAATCTGGACCTCCTAGAAGGGTTCAAGATTTCCAAGTTTGATACTTTCGGAGGATTAGGGAATCCTATGGCCCATCTGAGAGCCTACTGCGACCAGCTTGTCAGAGTTGGTAGAGATGAAGTTTTGTTGATGCGGGTCCTTAGCCGAAGTCTATGCGGGGAGGCTCTAGAATGGTTCACCTCCTATGAGACCAGGAAACGGCCCAGCTGGAATGCCCTGGCCAAGGATTTTATCGATCGATTTGCTTATAACGTGGAAATCGTTCCCGATCGCTACTCCTTGGAAAAGATGAAGCAAAAATCCACTGAAAGCCACAGAGAATTTGCATACAGGTGAAGAAAGGAAGCAGCTAGAGTGAGGCTGCCTATGTCTGAGAAAGAAATAGTGGAAGTGTTTGTACGGGTGCAAGAGCCCGAATACTATGATAGAATCATGTTGCTCGTTGGAGCAAAATTTGATGAGATAGTCAAGATTGGTGAGACTATCAAAGATGGTTTGAAAACGGGAAAGATAGCCCGTGTAGCCGCATCGACCGGACCATCGGGTTTGTTGAAGAAAAGAGAATATGTTTCGGCTGTCTCTTATGAGGGGAGGAAGACCCCCAAAAGACCATCATCCTACCAAGGTCGTCCTCGACCTTCCCAGAATTCTTACCAGGCTTGCTATACGCAAGCTAGTTATCCAAATACTCCTCCCGTCTACCAAAATTGTACCTCCACATACAAAAATGTCCCCCCTCTAAATTACCAAAGTACATCTCCTGTTTACCAAAATCCTCCTCCACTTTACCAAATTCCATCCCCCCACTACCAAAATGTTGCTCCTAATTGTGCCAATGTGTAGCCAAGCTACAGAGCACCCCGTCAAAAATACCAGAAGTTATCAACAGATGCGTCCTCCCCAGCAAGGCAGTTATGATCCACCTCGACCCAAATTCAAGAAGAAGCCTCCTAGAAACTTTACCGCGCTCGCTGAAAGCCGCACAAAGTTGTACGAGTGACTGGCCGCGGCTGGATATATTTCCCCGATGGGGCCCAAGCCGGTGGATACTAGTTCTAAATTCTACAGGCCCGATCAAAGGTGTGCGTATCACTCTAATAGCGTTGGATATGATACTGAGGACAGTATCAACCTCAAACACAAGATTCAAGATCTGATCGACCAAGAAGTGGTTTCTCTTCAAGCAGCCGTGCCTAATGTCAACACCAACCCTTTGCCGAATTATGGAGGTGTCAATATCAACATGATAGAGACAGATGATGACTGGTGCATGACTAAGGTGATAACTTCAATTGTCCATGATGAGTTAGAAAGGGTTGTGGCCTCGCTAAGCGTTATAGAGAAAAAGGAGTTCGTGATCCTAACACCCGCAAAGGTTGTTGCCTTGGTGCCATTAAAAACTCCTGCTAGGCCGAAGTTTGTAATTAAAACCGCTGTTGCTCAGGGTATGACCTGATATGGGAGGTGTTATACTCCCGAAGAGTTGGCTTTTGGAGGACAGAAGAAGGATCAGGGTAAAAGCCGATAAGTGAAGGCGAGGCAGAGGAGTTCTGGAGAAAGATGCAGCCAAAAGACTATTCGATCGCGAAGCATTTGGAAAAAACTCCAGCCCAGATTTCCGTGTGGGCCATGTTGATGAGTTCCCAGCTGCACAGGCAGGCCTTGATGAAGACTCTTTGATGATACGTATGTGCCCGTGGGCATGAGCAGCGATAATGTGGCAGCTATGATCAACCCAGTTATCTGAGGGCATCGGATTATCTTTTACGACGGCGAGTTACCTTTTGAAGGGAAGTCACACAATAAGGCATTGCATATCACAGTCATATGCCGTGAGAAGGTCATAAATCGCGTCTTGGTGGATGACGGGTCTGGTCTGAACATTTTCCCGTTGTCGACTCTGAGGCAATTAAGGTTTGACTTGGGGAAGCTGGAGCAAAACCAAGTCAATGTAAGAGCCTTCCACGGGGTACAAAAAGACAAGTTGGGAGCGGTGAATTTGGTCATCCAAATGGGTCCGGCAGAGTTCAGTGCACAGTTTCAGGTCTTGGACATTAACACCAGTTATAACCTTCTTCTGGGAAGGCCTTTCATTCATATGGCTGGGGTTGTGCCCACTACTCTTCACAAGATGATGAAACTTGTTTGGAAGGACCAAGAATTAGTTATTCACGGCGAAGGGAGCCACTCCGCCATGTAGGCGCCAATTATTGATGAAGTCTCGCGAGGTACCAATTTTTATACGGTGGAGCTGGTAATACCACCGGTGAGGACTTGGCCCCACAGCCTCCCATGCCTGATGTGTACAAAATGATCGCCACTGTGATGTTGCAGAATGAATTTGAGCCAGGTTTCAGATTGGGAAGGAATTCCCAAGGGATTATTGAGCCCATTCAAGTTCCCGTTAAAGGAGCGAGACATGGTTTGGGGTACATCCCCACAAATGATGAGATGAAGATGAAGAACAACAACGATCAAGCATTGGCTAAGCCAATCCCCCATCTGTATCAATCATTTCCAGTCGGAGTACGCCGATCACGACGACCTTGGGGAAGGGATTTGTGTCCTCTTCGAAGAGGTCGAGCTAGTAGGAATCCATGATGCTGAGCCTGGGGAGATGCTGCAGAATTAGACCTCCACGCCGATTCTGATTCCCCGAACTCCTCGGTAGAAGGGCATCATTTATGCATATTTAAATCGGTGGTAGTCCGAAAGAGGCCCGAGACCCACCATTTTGTTTTCCTTTAATTACTGAACTTTTAAATTTTCCTGTGACGCTTAAAAAGGCAACATGGCCCTTGCCATGGCCAAAGTTTGCACTGTTTTCCAATTTAATTGAAAGCCTCCTTTATTGAAATTTGCTTAAGTATTTATTTGCTATTAATTTCCCTGACTTTGTCTATTTATGGTTTCAGTAATTTTAATCTAAATCCTGCCAATGTCATGTCATTTCATGAGCTGAACGAACACAATGAGGAAAATGATGACGAGGGTGATGAATACGAAGAGGAAAATGAGGTACCAGAGTATGTTGCTGAAGAATTCCGACAGTTTGAAAATCAGCATAAGCCGAATTTGGAAGAAACAAAAACTGTGAACCTGGGAGACCAAGAGTGTGTCCAAGAGGTTAAAATCAGCGTTCATTTGAATGAAGCTCAAAAAAGGGATCTGATTAATTTGCTTACTGAATACATTGTTGTGTTCGTTTGGGAAGTAAGCGACATGTTAGGGCTGAGTACCAATGTCGTGTCTCACAAGTTGCCGATTAATCAAGGGTTCACTCCAGTGAAACAGAAGGCTCAGAAGTTCAACACCGAGTTCAGTTTAAAGATTAAAGAGGAGATCACCAAGCAGATCGAGTCTCGATTAGGGATCTCAATAAAGCTAGCCCAAAGGATAATTTTCCATTACCGAACATTCACATTATGATCGATAAATGTGCTAAGCATGAAATGCAGTCATTTGTGGATTGTTACGCAGGTTATCATCAAATTCTGATGGATGAGGTTGATGCGGAAAAAATAAGTTTCATCACGCCCTGGGGTGTGTATCATTATAGGGTGATGCCATTTGGTCTCAAAAATGCTGGAGCTACTTATATGAGGGCTATGACGACCATATTTCATGACATGATTCATAAGGAGATCGAGGTGTATGTAAATAATGTCATAATCAAGTCACATGAGAGTTAGGACCACTTGACGTACTTAAAGAAGTTCTTCGACCGTCTGCGTCGGTATAACTTAAAATTAAATTCCGCCAAATGTGCTTTTGGGGTGCCAACCGGCAAGTTATTGGGATTTATAGTTAGCAGAAGGGGTATTGAGCTCGATTCTTTCAAAATTAAGGCAATTCAAGAGTTACCTCCGCCGAAGACGGGGAAAGAGGTGACGAGTTTCTTAGGGAGGTTGAACTACATCAGTCGATTCATAGCTCAATCAACTGTAGTGTGTGAACCTATCTTCAAGCTGTTGAAGAAAGACGCTTTGACAAAGTGGACTGAAGAATGTCAGACTGCTTTTGACGGTATCAAGAACTATTTGTCCAATCCACCAATGTTAGTTCCTCCTCGTGAAGGGAGTCCTTTGTTATTATATCTATCTGTCTCAGATAACGCCTTTGGATGCGTACTTGGTAAACATGACGAGATAGGAAGAAAGAGCGAGCCATCTACTACATAAGCAAGAAATTCACTCCATACGAGTCTCGTTATACTCTTCTGGAAAGAACTTGTTGTGCTTTGGCTTGGCTTGCCCAGAAGTTGAGATATTATTTGTCTTCTTATACTACATATCTCATTTCCAGAATGGACCCGCTGAAATATATTTTCCAGAAGGCGATGCCAACCGGAAAGTTTGCTAAATGGCAAATGCTTTTGAGTGGATTTGATATTGTGTATGTGACCCAGAAGGCGATAAAAGCATAGGCCTTAGCTGATCATCTTGCAGAAAATCATGTTGATGAAGAGTATGAATCGCTTAAGACTTATTTTCACAATAAAGAAGTGTCGTTTGTGGGTGAAGATATTTTTAAAATATATCCTGGCTGGAGATTATTCTTTGATAGAGCGTCAAATCACCAAGAAAATATATCAGAGCGGTCTTAGTGTCAGAATCTGGTTAGCACTATCCCATGGCAGCTAAGCTATGATTCAATTGCACGAACAACATGGCTGAATATGAAGCTTGTATTTTTGGCTTGAAAATGGCCATCGACATGAATGTCCACGAGTTGTTGGTTATTGAAGATTCAGATCTGTTGATTCATCATGTTCAAGGAGAATGGGCTGTGAAGAACCCAAAGATTATGCCTTACGTGCAGTATGTACAGAAGTTGTGCAAAAGATTTCGTCAGATCGAGTTTAGATATACTCCCAGAATACAATATGAGTTGGCCGATGCTCTTGCCACCATCGCGTCGATGATTAATCATCCGGATACTGATTATATTGATCCTCTGGATATAGAGCTGAAAGAATATCCAGTCCATTGTTCACATGTTAAAGCAGAACCAGATGGTCTGCCATGGTATTTGGATATCAAGAAATATTTGGAGCCTGGGATTTATCCTGAGAATGCGACACTTAACCAGAAGAAGTTGATACGTCGTATGGCCCTCAACTTCTTTCTAAGCGGAGAAATTCTTTACAGAAGGACCCCAGACTTAGGTCTTCTCAGATATGTTGATGTTGAAGCTGCAGAGCTTATTGAAAAGATACATGCTAGAGTTTGTGGCACACATATGAATGGGCTCACTTTGGCAAAAAAGATCTTCCGAGCCGGTTATTTCTGGATGACTATGGAGAATGATTGTTGCAAGTTTGTGCGGAAATGTCATAAATGTCAGGTGCACGGTGATTTAATCCGAGTGCCGCCTCACGAACTCAATGTTATAAGTTTACCTTGGCCCTTTTGTAGCTTGGGGCATGGATGTCATCCGTCCTATAGAGCCAGTCGTTTCTAATGGACACTGATTTATTTTGGTTGCCAATAATTATTTAACCAAGTGGGTGGAGGCAATTTCGTACAAGTCGGTGACCAAGAAAGTTGTAGCTAATTTTGTTCGCAACAATTTGATATGCAGGTTCGGAGTACCGAAATCCATCATTACTGATAATGGTGCAAATGTCAACAGTCACTTGATGAGAGATATATGTGAGCAATTTAAGATTACTCACTGAAACTCAACCGCTTATCGTCCTCAAATGAACGACGCTGTAGAGGCTGCCAATAAGAATATCAAGAAGATTCTGAGGAAAATGATTGACAATCACCGAGGATGGCATGAGATGTTGTCATATGCTTTATTGGGCAACCGTCAGAACGTCGATTGGAGCTACTCCTTACTTGTTAGTATATGGAACAGAAGCAGTCATACCTACTGAAGTCGAGATACCGTCCTTGAGAATCATCCAAGAAGCAGAATTGAGTAATGCTGAGTGGGTCAAGCAAGCGGACTGATTAGTTGACATTATTGACGAGAAGAGAATGGTTGTTATTTGTCATGGTCAACTATATCGATAGAGAATGATTTGTGCTTTCCACAAAAGAGTAAGATCCAGAAATTTTGAAATTGGTCAATTAGTACTTAAGCGCATTTTTCCTCATCAGGATGAGTACAAAGGAAAATTTGCACCAAATTGGCAAGGACCCTACATAGTTCGCAAAGTATTATCTGGAGGTGTTTTGGTCTTGTCGGAGATGGATGGCACCGCATGGCCGAAACCGATCAACTCATACGCTGTCAAGAGATATTACGTGTGAAGCTTCAGTTTGTATTTTGGTCATTTCACTGTAATCGTTCAGTTTTCTTATACTTGCTTTGTTTAAAATTTCATCCCTCTTGTAATGAACTACGTCTGACCTGAATTCTCAAAAATGAGATACGTAGGCGGCCTATGTCGGTCTCAGTCACCCCATTTATCCCTTTTAATATTTCTTTGTATTTGAACTACGTTCGACCTGAATTCTCAAGAATGAGATATGTAGGCGGACTATGTCGGCCTCGGTCGGTTTCTTTGTAAATTTCTTATTATTGTTGATCTTTGAGGGGGAAATATATTTGACTTGATTCCTGCCTCAACGGGATACGTAGTGTGACGTCCCGCCATAATTTCAGCCTAATTATGTGTCCGAAAAGGGGCAGACTGCTCTAGAGTTGTGCGGAGCTTGCTAAGTTCTTTCTTAAAGCATTCTCTTAGCGCTCTAAGTCTTAAAGGCTTCCTTGAGCTTACAAGACCTTGAAAGATTAGTGAGTAAGTTGTCGAGGGCCACACGGAACTTTAGCAAATACTTTAAGTCCGTGACAACGTGGTATCAGAGCGGGGTTTGATACTAAGGGAATGGCTACCGAAGGAGACATAAACGGCGCTAGCACCACCAATGTCCGTTTGGATGGTGGTAAGAAGAACCGAAAGGGGAAGAAACACCAAAAGGGTAATGAGGAGATGTTGCCCGATCCCACACCTAGCAAGGCGCTAACATCTCATCCACCCTCGACAGCCGAAGCAAGTGACGATGAATTGGGCGAAGATGCCATAGACGTCACTGCTGGAGAAGAATGGGTCTCAAGGGTGGAAGTGGCAAGGCAGGCCGTCGAGATCTTAGGCCGGCGCATGAACGTGGCAGACGGCAAGTTCAAAACCCTTAAGTACTTCACCCTTGAGGAGACCGAGAACATCCGTAAGGAGTTGGAAGGTCGCCAACGGGCCGAGTTCGAGATGAAGGAGGCCATCACTTCCTTGGAGTGTCGGCTTATGGATGTGCTTAACACAAAGGAGACAGTTACTTCCTTAGAGCGTCAGCTTACGGAAGCGCTTAGCACAATCGAGACCCTGAAGGCCGAGGTGAAAGCACTCAAGGAAGGCGTAGAGGTTGGAGGATCTGCATCACCTGACCGTGATAGGGAGGCCAGGGTCGAGGATCCCAAGCCACCTATATTCAAGGGCGTCCGTGATGCCCAAGAGGTGGAAAACTTTCTATGGCACTTGGAGAATTACTTCAAGTGTAGTCGGGTGAGAAGTGACGAGAACAAGATCAACACTGCTGTGTTGTACTGTCCGAGATGGCGATGCTATGGTGGAGGCGCAAAGAGGCGAGATCGGGAAGGGGACGTGCACCATCAACACGTGGGAGTAATTCCGCAAAGAATTCAAGAAATCCTTCTTTCCAAATAATGTCGTGTACGAGGTCAAGCGCAAATTCTGGGAATTGAAGCAAACGGGAAGCATTCGGGCGTATGTGAAGGAGTTCACAACTCTAACGCTTCAAATTCCCAACCTCACGGACGAGGACATATTGTTCCACTTCATGGATGGATTGCAGAATTGGGCCAAGACAGAGTTGGAGCGGCGACAAGTGAAGACCATAGACGAAGCCATCACACAAGTTGAGTCCTTGATGGACTTCAAGCATGAACGGCATGACAAGGCGAAGGGCAAGGACACAAGAAGTAGTCATGCCAAAGGTGGGGGAGACCGTGGCCGAGGCAAGGAGCAGCAGGCACACCCCAAGCAACACGACCCCCACAAGCCGGAAAATAAACGGTTCTTGCGCCAGAATTATACAGAGAAGCGGGCGCAGACCAGCAAAGGAGATGGGTGCTACATATGCGGTGGACCGCACGGCTATGTCAGGTGCCCCGAAATGAAGAATCTCGGTGCCATCCTACGCGAACGAAAGAAGAAGGATGCACAATATCAAGGGCATGACACGGGCACGACGCAGTTGGGCATGGTTGGATTATGTGGTGCGATAGCCAAGCAGACCAAGAAGCCAGGAGACTTTAGCACGCAGTATGTAGACATCTCCATAAATGGAAGACCAGCTCGTGCCATGGTAGACTCCATGGCAGAAGCCAACATCATGACCAAGACGGCAGCAGAGAGGTTAGGGCTGAACTACGTGCCAAGCAACACCCGCCTCAAGACTGTCAACGCCCCACCGACTCCCGTGTGCGGAGTCGCCCAAGGAGTAAGCATCACGTTGGGGAGATGGCAAGGAAAGACAAACTTTACAGTCGCTCCTCTAGACATATTCGACATCATTCTCGGGCAAGAATTCTTCCAGCGCTGTTACACGATGATCGATCCCTACCTCCAACGACTCATGGTCATGGAGCGGGAAGGGTCATGCATGGTACCTCTAGTCAAGGTACCAAAGAAAGTAGGACACACCCACCTATCGGCCATGCAGATTGTGAAGGGCCTGAAGAAAGGAAAGCCGATGTTCCTAGCTACCATTGCAAGTTCGGAGAAGACAATGGTACTATGGAGTCCTTGCCACCGCTCATAGAAAAAGTCCTTGAGGAGAACAAGGACGTGATGCCGGACGAGATGCCTAAAACCCTACCTCTGAGGCGCGAGGTAGATCATAAGATCGATTTGGAGGTCGGAGCCAAGCCACCCGCACAAGCACCTTACCGCATGGCTCCACCCGAGTTAGAGGAGCTAAGGAAGCAGTTGAAGGAGCTCCTCGAGACCGGTCACATCCATCCATCCAAGGCACCTTATGGAGCGCCAGTGCTATTCCAGAAAAAGAAAGACGGGCCATTGCGTTTATGCATCGACTATCGAGCGCTCAATAAGGTCACAATCAAGAATAAATATCCTATCCCGCTGATTGCAGATTTGCTTGATAGACTTGGGCAGGCCAAGTACTTCACCAAGATGGATCTCCGAAAAGGCTACTACCAAGTGCGCATCGCAGAGGGGGATGAGCCAAAGACAGCGTGCGTGACTAGATACGGAGCATACGAGTGGTTGGTGATGCCTTTCGGCTTAACCAACGCACCCGCCACCTTTTGCACGCTGATGAACGAAATCATTCATCCCTACTTGGATCAGTTCGTGGTGGTGTACTTGGATGACATAGTCATCTATAGCGACACCTTAGAAGAGCACGCAGAGTACTTGAGGAAAGTCTTCCAAGTCTTACAAGAGAACCAGCTCTACGTCAAGCGGGAGAAGTGCGAGTTCGCCCAGCCCGAAGTGCACTTCTTAGGTCATGTTATCAACCAGGGCAAACTCTGGATGGACGAGGCGAATATTAGGGCGATCCAAGAGTAGGAGGCGCCCACGAAGGTGATCGAGCTGCGATCGTTCCTTGGGATTGCGAACTACTATCGCAGGTTCATCAGTGGTTACTCCGCTAAAGCCGCTCCATTGACCGAGTTGTTAAAGAAGAATAAGTCGTGGGTTTGGAGCGAGGAGTGCCAAAGAGCATTCGAAGGTCTCAAGACCGCAGTAACAGAAGAACCGGTCTTGATGCTACCCGACTTCTCAAAGACCTTCGAGATACATACGGATGCCTCAGATTTTGCCATTGGGGGAGTCTTAATGCAAGATAGACACCCAATAGCATTCGAGAGCCGCAAACTAAACGAGGCCGAACGACGGTACACAGTGCAAGAGAAAGAGATGACCGCCATCATACATTGCCTACGCACGTGGAGACACTACTTAGTAGGCTCCAAGTTCGTGGTCAAGACGGACAACGTGGCCACTAGCTACTTCCAGTCACAAAATAAGATCACCCCGAAGCAAGCTAGATGGCAAGACTTCTTGGCAGAATTTGACTACGTCTTGGAGTACAAGCCGGGAAGGGGCAACGTCCTGGCCGATGCACTTAGTAGGAAGGCCGAGCTTGCTGCCATCACTACAGCTCACTCTGACATTCAAGATGAAATCAAGGATGGCATGCAGCACGATCCAGAGGCCAAGAAGCTTATAGAGTTGGCTGCCCAAGGCAAAACCAGATGCTTTTGGGTAGAAAATGGCTTCTTGCTCACTACCGGTCGGAAGGTTTATGTACCCAAGTTCGGGTCTATCAGGCGGCGCATCATAAAAAAAAACCATGACACACCGTGGGCTGGGCATCCGAGACACCGACGTACGATGGCACTAATCGAGGCTATTTACTTCTGGCCACGCATGCGGGATGACATCGAGTGCTATGTGCAGACTTGTCTTGTGTGCCAACAAGACAAGGTGGAGCAAAGACAACCGGGAGGATTACTAGAGCCACTACCCGTAGCTTAACGCCCATGGGAGAGCGTGACCATGGACTTCATCACTTCCTTGCCGAAGTCCGACGGGTTTGGTACTATCATGGTCGTGGTGGACAGGTTTTCAAAGTATGCTACCTTCATGACCGCTACAGCAGGTTGCACTGCCAAAGAGGCCGCTCGATTGTTCTTTAAGAACGTGGTGAAATACTGGGGGTTGCCAAGACATATTATTAGTGACCGAGACCCCCGCTTTACCGAGAACTTTTGGAGAGAGTTGTTCGAGATCCTTGGTACGAAGCTTCACTTCTCCACAAGTTTTCACCCGCAGACCGACGGCCAGACCGAACGCGTCAACGCCCTATTAGAGTGCTATCTAAGGCACTATGTCAGTGCGCATCAGAAGGATTGGTCCCGACTCCTAGACATGGCACAGTTTTCTTATAATTTGCAGAGGTGTGAGTCCACCGGGCGCACACCATTTGAGTTGGCGACAGGTCAACAACCCCAAACTCCGCATTCGTTGCCGACTGCTTTTGAGGGAAAGAGTTTGGGTGCCTACCATCTTGCCAAAGGATGGGAGGAACAGCTTGACACTGCCAAGTCCTACTTGGACAAGGCAGCCAAGAAAATGAAGAAGTTCACCGACCGCAAACGCCGTCTCACGGACTATAAAGAAGGCGACATGGTCTTGGTAAAATTCAATCCAAGACAGTTCAAGGCACTAAGAGGCGTTCATCAAAACTTAGTGCGTAAATATGAGGGTCCGTTCAAGATCGTGGCCAAAGTGGGCAAGATCTCATACAAGCTGGAGTTACCTCCACACTTCAAGATCCACCCGGTATTTCATGCGAGTGTCCTCAAGCCATACCATGAGGACAAGGAGGATCCTAACCGGAACCGATCACAACGGGCCCCCATTACTGTCACTGCCTCACACGATCGGGAGATTGAAGCTATCATGGATTATCAAGACAAACGGAAGCGAGGTCAACAAGCGAGCGCCATGTTCCTTGTGCATTGGAAGGGACAAACTCCGGAAGAGGCCACATGGGAAAAATATGAAGATCTGTAGCAGTTCAAGGACAAGGTCCAGGAGTTCTTACGGCAATGCGCCGCGGTCGTCGCATCATCAGGTGGGGGAGCGTGTGACGTCCCGCCACAATTTCAGCCTAATTACGCGTCCGAAAAGGGGCAGACTGCTCTAGAGTTGTGCGGAGAACTATAGAACATTTTAGAATTATCAAGAAGATTAGAGAAGGTCCCAAGGTGTGGTAGAATTCTCTAGAAAAGGGACCAAAGTGTAAGTATTTTAGGGACTTGTAAAGTAAATATTAATTGCACTTTAGTCCCTAGGAAGTAGTATAAATAGAGGTGCCCCTCATTTGCAAAGGCATCAAGCAAGTTGTAAGCATTCTCCAAGCAATATACAAAGCCTTCTTCCAAAAGCTCTCTTTTTTTCTTTCTAAGTTCTTTCTTAAAGCATTCTCTTAGCGATCTAAGTCTTAAAGGCTATCTTAAGCTTACAAAACCTTGAAAGATTAGTGAGTAAGTTGTCGAAGGCCACACAGAACTTTAGCAAATACTTTAAGTTCGTGACAGTAGGCTCCATAAGGGTTCGGTCATATCTCCATAAGATTTCTATTCCTCTTTACAATAGAAACTAGGACAGAATTTTTGAGAGGGATTCAAAAATTCTCGAGAAGAAGATTTTTCCTCAGCAAGTCAAGACTGAAGATATTTTGAGATTTGCAACTAGGACAGAATTTTTGAGAGAATCTCAAAAATTCCAAGATTCATACACCAACAGTTAAAGATAAGTCAAGACAATTAACTAGGACAGAAATTTTGAGGATGGCCACAAAATTTCAACTGGGGTTTGTCGACAGTGTAGAGTGACTTTGAATACTCCCCAGCAGATAATCAGATATATCTCCAAGCATCAAACTCAAACAAGTTCACTAAGCCTGATGTGACATGATATTTGGCAATAATCTTTTTCTCCAAATACTACTTTTTGAAAATTTAGTTTGCTTAAAATTTTCCCTTTATATTTCATTGGTTTCGGCATAAAATATTTTGTCTTATCTATCAAGAGTCGGGAGATCAGGAAAATCAACCGAAGATAGCAGGGCGAGAAGCAAACAACTGAAGAGATCGACATAGATCAGTTCATTTTAAAACTAACAACTTTTCTGTGAACGCAGGTTTATAGTCTTGCTCTGAAATCACCAGATTTCTTCGATCGATGAATATGGAGAAGTCAAGGGAGCAAAAGCTCTGCCCAAATTTATAATTTTTTATGTGGATGCAGGAATTATTTTATATTGCACATATCGAAGACTTGGGAGTGTTACGTTATTGTTTCATTAAATTCTCAGCAACATGAAGTCTATAAAGAGCGTCCAACTAGATTCAAAGATGAATCAGATGGAAACCCCAAGAAAGATAGCTTACGGTTTTTCATTTAGCGACGTCATCTGCATCACGTTTTCAGACGCGATAGTGTCGCTACCAGAAGGGTCATTTTATTGGTATTGTCGTTTGAGATGACACATTACCCAGAGGGGTCATTTTATTTCTATTGTCGATTGAGACAATACACTACCTGAAGGGTCATTCTACCGTTATTGTCAATTGAGACGATATGATTATCCAGAAAGCACCCAGAAGATAACTATGTTGATCGATTGAAGTACTATCTTGATGTGGTACCAAGGATCATCGCGGGAAGATATTCATGCTCTGCAAGAAAGCACGCATTGGGGGATGATATTCATGCCCCGCAAGAAATCATGACCCGCGAAAGATCATGCATCGAGAGTTAATATTCATGCATCGCGAAAGATCATGCATCGAGAGTTAATATTCATGCATCGCGAAAGATCATGCATCGCGAGTTAATATTCATGCATCGCGAGTTAATATTCATGCATCACGGAAGACCATGCATCGCGAGTTAATATTCATGCATCGCGGAAGATCATGCATCGCGAGTTAATATTCATGCATCGCAAGAAGATATTCATGCCCTGCAAGAAGTCACGCATCGCAGAAAGTCATGCATCGCGGAAGATCATGCATCGCGAGTTAATATTCATGCATCGCGGAAGATCATGCATCGCGAGTTAATATTCATGCATCGCGAAAGATCATGCATCGCGAGTTAATATTCATGCGTCACGGAAGATCATGCATCGCGAGTTAATATTCACGCATCGGGGGAAGATATTCATGCCCCGCTAGAAATCACGAATCGCATGAAGATATTCATGTCCCGTAAGAGATCACGCATCGCGGAAAGATATTCATGCTCCATGTAAGATCATGCATCGCGAGTTAATATTCATGCATCGCAAAAAATCATGCATCGTGAGCTAATATTCATGCATCACGGAAAGACCATGCATCGTGGAAGAAAAATCGTGCGCTGCCAGAAGAGAGAATCGTGCATCCTGAGAAAATACTTGCCCATCAACATCGACTGCATTCTTTTATTTTAACAAAAGTAAACATCAAGAAGAGAATCGAAGACAACATCAAGAGAAATATCAGCACACTGCATCAGTTTTTATTTATTTCGACATCAAATGAAGAGTACATTGAAGATTATATTGCAAACATAAGACATAAGTTTTATTTGTTTTACGTCGAACCGATCGAGTTGACGTCAAATGTTGAAGGAGAGCAACTAAGTGTCAACACGGTAAAAGACACTATCTCCCATTTGAATTGCATTTCTATGCTACTGAGTTTTATCTCAGCCTTTGTCGAGAACATCCGAAAGGATGAATTCTCAAAAAAAAAAAAAGAACAGGTGCGGACGACATCAAAAAGGATGCAACACAACGTGGAACTTTTTCTTAGCAGCGAACTGGGACATAGTCCAAAGAGGAGTGTCAAACTCTTAGGACGCGAGCAGAGGAGCGACTTACACCACAATCAAACCACACCCCTATTAGAAGGCATGTGGGATTTTCTTTAGTTTCCTCGATTTCAGTTTTGCACCCGGAATTTTGGTGTCTACCGGAGGCAAGTTTCCAATCTGGGTGATAATGCGCCAAGAGCTCTGAAAATTATGTCCGTGTAAGTTCTTAATTATGGGTGTGAAGCGCGCCACATTCATGGCTAAGAGGTTGCAAGCCTTTTTTTATTACTCGACTTTATTTTTACTCTTCCAGAACCAAACGTTATCTAACATAATAGATTTCCTTTTCAACCGATCGAGTCGAACTACAAACAGCCTGATTCCTAGCTATAAGGATATATAGGCGAGCTCAGTGTTGAAAACTCAGTTGTATTCCAACACTCACTCTTAAATCTTGTTCTCGAGTGACTTTTGATTTCTTTCAAAATCGTGCGTTAAATCAAGCGTATCGAACTACAAGTGGCCTGAATTCTCATATAGCCTAAGATATGTAGGAAACTCATTTTCGAGGTTAGGTCATATTTCCTAAAGTCCGTACCAAGTCCTTTTCTTAAAGATGAATGTGTGGTCGATCCAAATTGGTTTGGTCAATTTCATTTTCCTCGAATTTCTTGCATCAATCCAAGTAAAATGAGGGACAGTTGTTGATACCCAATTTTGACCCTCCTCGATAAATTAACTAGTGAGTTTTCTAATTCCAAACGATTTAAAATAATTAGATTTTATAAAGTTTAAAATGTTTTAAGTTATGTTAAATTTCATAATATATTTGTATAATTATGTATATAATTAGTATATTTTACGATTATTCGAAACTCGTCTCAAAAGATTTTATTTTGTTTAAATATCTTCAGTTATATAGTAGCTTATATTTCGGATCAATTATCTTATAACTAAGTTAATTATTTTATTTCGTTAAAAGTAAGAAGCTTATTAGTTAATAAATATCGATTCTTCTTATTTATTTTCTTTAGCGAAATCCGCCAAGTAAGTTCACTTTGGGGCTAATTTTACTAATTCAAAGATTAATGTTTGGGCCTTTTCACTCCTATGTTCAGCCCATTCCCTCAAAAGACTAGAGGCCCAGAGAGCAACAGTTCATCAGCAACATCAATAGAAGTCCCAGCTCTAATCCGTCGACCCATTCCCTTCCCCTAACCCGACCCAAGTCCCTTCTTTCTTCACAAAGAGCAGAAGCGTGCAACAGCAAAAAAGAAGCGATGGCAGCGACGCTCTTCACGCGATAGCAGCCACAAATCTCACGTGAACAGCAATTCCCCAACGTCTCCATCTTCACGCTCGTACGACCCTTCCCTTTTCTGCCTCATACAGCAGGTCATAGCAGTCGCGTCCAGTGTCCTTGATGGTGTGAGATCAATCCACGTGGACACTCAAGGACGAATGGTCACATCCCGGCCCTTTAAGCCCTGTTGCGTCCCCTTTTTCGGGGATTTGGTTAATTTTCTTGTACGATCCAGCTTGCTTTTGTCCTGAAAGAGAAAATTTGAAATGAGGAATCAATTTGGGAATTCTGTTTGTGCCCTTAGTCTCTATCCGTTTTCCCCCCTAGATGAGGGAACCCTAATTTTGGCATATATATACTCTCTTTGGGTTCATTGTAAAGGGAGGCGGATTTTGGGAGATTTTTTTTGGTTTTGCTAAACAATATCAGGAGGGTATATTTTTTTGATAGGAAAACTCTCTTCAGTACGAAGTTTTCTTTGGAACAAAAACTGAGTTGAGAATATTGGGACAGAGAAAGTACTCGGGTGAAAGAAAAGGGTTCTTCGAGTCACGTTTTGTCGGTGGGGGAAGCTTTCGTCTTTGCTTCTGTTGTCCGGTCTCATTGCTCTTCGAAAGGTAATGTCCATTTTGTTTCAAATCCCATTTTATTCCGAACTTCTGCTCGTTCGACTCTCGATTCTCGTGAGTTGTTGGTGTTATTCTGTTACTTTGTTTATTTATTTTTATCCATTTGTTGGCTGTGAATCAGTGAGTAAACTTGTTTTCTAGTCCATGAAATCGTGTGTTTCCATTCTCGTTGAATATTTAATGTTTTCTCTTTCGACCTTGAATTCTTGCTTTCTTGTTGTTCCAATCTTTCTATTCTCATTCTATCTCGACCAGTTATTTGTGCAAGTCGTGGCTCCGTAGTGAAGCCAGAAATTTTCTCTAGATGATTTCGACCTCCAGATCTGGCATATAAATTATTTTTTCGCTTTTATTCTTTGAATGAAATGTCATGATCCATCGACTGCTTGCTGCATCTTTTGGCATTTTTGGTCTAATAGAGTCAGATGTATGAGGTATGTGTATAAACTACTTACTTCAAGGTGGTGGAAGAATCGTCTGTGTTGTTGTTATATCAGCCTTAATGTATCTTTGTATCCTTAACCGTCCTATTGGTTTAGTTGTCGAACTGTTTTACTCGTCTTACTCTGTTTTGATCGTGGTGAATCTGTAGCTTTAGAATTTGGTGTCGTTTTCCTTGTTCTTCAACCTTAAGTGGAGATGAACAAATCAAGATGTCTAGATTTTGAGTCTCCTTTGTGTCTTTATATTCATTATCTCGAGTCTGTGGTTTTAGTTTAGATTTCTAAAGCTATCTCATAGTGAGCCTATTTCTCCACTCAAAAAATGTATTTATGTGGTTGATTATGATTAATTTTGATAAAGGCTTCAAAATTTGTTTAAATATGAATGTTTTGTGATGACTGCTTCTTCATTCTGCGGATCGGGCGAGGCGGGTATGTTGAGGACTGAATCATTTGCGTGACCTTAAAAATATAAATATATATATAAAGTTGTTCATATAATTAATTTGAATTAGAGGTGTTTGGCTGCACCTTCTTTCTCTTACTTATCATTATAAATGTTCTTTGTATTGTTAGATTATGAGAAACATTAAGTTATGACCCCATCCAGTCATTCATGTTTTAGCTATTAATTGATCATCTCTACCTGTATTTTCCATCACATTGAATGTTTATCATGCATGAGATTCATTCTATTTGCTAAAATCTACTTAGTAACATTTATTTTAACTGTACAAGATGTCCATCTTCCTTGTTCTCTTGATTAGTCGGAATAGTCTTGCTTTCCAATGATCCATAGCTCACTTGGTATCAATTGTATGGACTGTTCCATTTATTTTGATGGTTTTGATCTAAATGTTAAACTAAGGTTTCGGAATCTCTACAACTCTAATATTTTCGTTTTTTTTGTTGTTCGCATGGGATGCCATCTGAGTCCACTGAGGACACTTCCTGAACTCCCGTTCCTCATTATTGGAGAGCCATAAAGGCCCCAAATAATCCTTCATTGAGTCAAACCCATTAAAATTGATGTACATGTCCCGAAGTAAAGGAAATCAAGTAGAAGAGTTGAACAAACTGGACCACGAGGCCCGCTTTATTTTATTTTTTTATCTTGTATTTTGTTTCATTTGGTTTTCTGTTTTTTATTAAATGGAAGAACAATTTTCTTAATTTTCTCAAAATTAAGTGGCGACTCTAACAAAGTCTCAAAACATAAAATACTATTTTCTCCAAAACTTCGTATAAAACAACGATCATGATTTTTCAATTTAAAAAATCACTTAAAAGAACACTAATTAAATATTAAATTATCGATAATACATGATGCGTCCCTACGTCCTTTATGTTCAATTAGAAATGAATAATTGTTGGTATCCATGATTGAACAATCAACCAGAATGAGTAGAAAGAGAGTTTTATTTTTGTTAAGAAACCTTTTATTCATAAAACATAATATATATATATATATATATATATATATATATATATATATATATATATATATAACCAATATGAATAAATCGCAGAAGGTAAAATATTTTGAGAAAAAAAGGGAATAACAGACATTTTGGAACATTAATTAAATATTTTTTTAATATTATATTATTTTTTATTAAAACCTATCTTTGAAAAAACAAATATTATTATTTAAGCGAAAAAATTTATTGTTATATAGTGGTAATTAAGGTTCTTAATTTGTATACTTCAATTTTTTTAGAATCAATATGTACACCATCATTATCTACGACGAGTATTCACTCTGAATGACACCACACAAAATTATAAATTAAGCCAAATTGGCAGTCCATCATTTTCGCTAATTAAAAATAATCAATTTCACCAAATAAATTACCTAAACACATAATCACTAAATATGTGTAACGATGAGTTTCTTCGTTATTGAAAAGTCAACGGGGAAATTTTTGGGTCGGAAAACATTTTTGTAGTAACTTGAAATTTCTCAACCTAGTCCAGATTTGGACGAAATCAAAGTCATTAAAGTCTAGGAAACTCTGGTAATAATTGGATGATCCAATTATGTATCTGATCAGATGACTAGATAGATAAGTCAATAAGGAACCCGTACGACTTTACGGAATTGAATTCGGGCAAGTAGAATTCTCGAAATTGATCTTAGCGTGAACTAGTAATTTTTGAGTGTCATTGGTTGAAGGTGTGTTGTGAAATGGGAGGTTGGAATTTTTAAACCGACTCACTGGTTTTGTGCAAGCTGCTGGGGCGGGAATGTTATGGCTAGGGCGGGGTCGCTATGGCGGGTTAGGGGTCGTCATAGCGGAACAATTGCAATTTAAGTCGAAAATAAACCTCAAAACGTCTTTATTCTGCAATTTTCAAACTTGAGAGCTAAGGAACGAACCAGAGCTTTTCACAGCTTTTCACCATTCTTGAGGCTAAAGGTGAAATTCTCACTTTCTGGGTCCATTTTTTGATCCGTAGAACGTAATTTAGTAGGTAATTATCGATGAGGAAAGGTTTTGATCTCAGAATTATGGTGGTAAAAGCCCTAAATTGGATATTGGGATCATGGATATGATCTAGGGTTGATAAAATTGTTAGCAATCTGGGTAAGTAGTGATTGTTTATTAATTTTCGTATTGTTATAATTGTTTGTAGATTAAAAACAAGCGGAACGAATTTGGAAAAGGAAGAATAAAGTTTCTCAAATGGTTTCAAAATTATTTCGAGGTAGGTGATAATTGTGATTTCATGATTCTGTGATATATGTTTGTCTTTGCTTCATTGTAATACGTGTATGTATGTGAATGTTGCATTATTGATCACACTTGTTGTAAATGAGATAAATGAATAATGATTGCCAGAAATCATGATTTAATTGTATGATCTTGAGGGTATACTTGTGATTGTGTTTGTGGCTTGTTGAATGAATCGGGTATTGTGTTTCGACACACTAACTTGGATTCGTTGCCATATTTTGACATAATTATGGGATCGATTATCACATTCCAGCATAAAAATTGGTCAGGTACCACATTTCGGTATGCTAACTATTTGGGTTTGGGTTTGGGTTTCATGAGAGGACCAATGATTTGATATAATTGTGTATCTTGAGAAATGTGAAACTGCACCTTATTCGTAAAAGTTGATAATATTTTATATGTTTGATATATGCATGTGATTATATTGTTGTAATGACTTATGTATGTTGCACATAGTGGGATAGTCATTTGATCCTACTAGTACACTGTGGTTGTGTACTGATACTACACTTGCTCTTTTTTTGTTGAGTACATGGCATCTTCAGGCGGCTGTTGACAGACCTCGTTTAGAAGATCAAGAGTGAGCCAGTACTTCCAAGCTGCCATGAGTTCTCCTTTCGTCTACGTCCACTTTTCAGACTTAGACTTATCTAGTTAGTTATTAGTTCATTGGCTTGGGGTTGTGACCTTTCCTTTGTAGACTTATGAATCTTGTTACATGTTTTGATACATTGACTTTCAGGTTCTAGGCATATTACTTCCGCATTGTTAGTGTTAGGTCTTTTGTTGGAATTTATGAAAACTCTATTTCTTTCCTTAGTATATAACTTGCTTTTGTAACTTAATGTTATGGATTGTAGTAATAGTTCTCCCAATTGAGGGTTAGTTTGGGTGTCAATCACGATGGTCTTTTATATATAAATATGATCAATTTGAGTAAATCGTAAAAGGTAAAAGATTTTGAGGGAAAAAAAGGGAACAACAAAAATCGTGCATCACTAATTAAACATTTTTTAAAAATATGACATTCTTTTAATATTAAAACGTGATTTTTTTCTAAAAAAAAACTATTGTTATGTAAGAGAAAAAAAACTATTGTTATATAGTGTTAAATAAGGTTTTTTAGAATCAATATGTACACCATCATTATGCACAAAAACAGACTCTGAATGACACCGCAAAAATCAGAATCACACCAAATTGGCAATCCATCAATTTTGCTAATTAAAATCAATCAATCTCATCAATAAATTACCAAAAATATAATTACTGAATATGCTTTCTATTCCAAGCCTCAAAACCCTACAAAACAAACCAAAGAATAACTGTATAAGAAAACAATACATGAAATTGGTGAATAACAACAACCTATTTTACACCATTAATTAAATGACTCATTATAGAAAAAAATTGATTTTATAAAACTGATTTTTAATGTTGTTTTTTAAATTGTAACACAAAAATCCATATCTAACATAGTGTACTACAATATAACACGGTCGTGATTTTTCAAATAGAAAAATCACTTAATAAATCAATAAATATTGAATTTTCAATAATACCTCATGCGTCCCTACGTTTTTTATGTTGAATTAGGATTGAATAATTGTTGTTATCCATGATCAGAATGAATAAAAAAATAGTTTTATTTTTTTGTAAGAAACCTTTAAAATGTGATTTTCTTTTAAAAAAAATTATTGTTATGTAAGTGCAAAAAAAAAACTATTGATATATAGTGTTAATTAAGATACTTGTGCACTTAACTTTTTTTAAAATCAATATGTACACCATCATTATGTAAAAAATAGACTCTGAATGACACCACAAAAATAAGATTCACACCAAACTGGCAATTTATCATTTTCGCTAATTAAAATCAATCAATTTCACCAAATAAATTGCCAAAACACATAATCACTAAATATGATTTTATTCCAAACCTCAAAGCATTACAAAATAAACCAAGTAATAAATACCAAAAAAATAAAACAATGCACGAAATTGGTGAATAACAACAACCTATTTTACACCATTAATTAAATGATTCAATATAGAAAAAAATTCAATTTTATAAAACTGATTTTTAACGTTGTTTTTCAGATTGTAAGACAAAAACTCATATCTAACATAGTATACTACAACATAATGATCATGACTTTTCAAATAGAAAAATCCCTTAAAAAATCAATTAAAATTGAATTATCAGTAATAACTTATGCGTCTCGACGTCCTTTATGTTAAATTACGATTGAATAATTGTTGGTATTCATAATTGTTGTTATCCATTATCAGAATGAATAGCAAAAAAAATTATTTTGTGTTAAGGAATCTTTTATTGAGAGGAGAAAATATAGATAACCAATTGGAGTAAATCGTAGAAGGCAAAAGATTTTGAGAAAAAAGGAAACAACAAACATCGTGGAGCACTAATTAAACGTTATTTTTTAATATTACCTTTTTTTGTATTAAAACCTAACTTTGAAAATAAAACTATAGCTATGTAGGCGCAAAGAAAAATTATTGTTATATAGAGGTAATTAAGGTACTTAATTTGTATAATTAAGTTTTTTTAGAATCAATATGTACACCATCATCATGTACAAAAAATATCACTCCGAATGACACCACAAAAAATCAGAATTACACCAAATTGGCGAATCATCATGTTCGTTAATTAAAAGTGATCAATTTAGCCAAATAAATTATAAAAGCACATAATCACTAAATATGTGTTCTATTCCAAATCTCAAAACCCTATAAATCAAATCAAAGAATATGTTTTAAAAAAATATGAAATTGGTGAATAACAACAACAATCTATTTTACACCATTAATTAAAGGACTCACTATAGATAAAATTTAATTTTATAAAATTGATTTTTAATTTTGTTTTTCAGATTGTAAAACAAAAATCCATATCCAACATAGTATACTAGAACATAACGTCACGATTTTTAAATTAGAAAAATCACTTAAAAATACTAATTAAATATTAAATTATTAATAATACCTAATACGTCGCAACATCCTTTATGTTGAATTAGAATTGAGTAATTGTTGATATATATATTGAACAGTCGAACAAAATGAGTAGAAAGGGAGTTTTTTTTTGTTAAAAAATATTTTATTGATATGAGAGAATATATATAACCAATTTGAGTAAATCGTGGGAGGAAAAAGATTTTGAGAAAAAATAGAAAATAATCAAAATCGTGAAACACTAATTAAATCTTCTTTTTTTTCAATATTACATTTAAAAAATAAATAAAAACCTAACTTTAAAAAGAAACTATTGCTATGTAAGCGCAAAAAAATTGTTGCTATATAATCGTAATTAAGGTATTTAATTTGCATACTTATATTTTTGTAGAATTAATATGTACATCATCATTATACAAAAAAAAACTCACTCTAAATGATACCATAAACAATCAAAATTATACCGAACTGACAGTCCATCATTTTGTTAATTAAAAACGATCACTTTCACCAAATAAATTACCAAAACACATAATCACTCAATATGTTTTCTATTCTAAACCTCAAATTCTACAAAACAAACCAAAAAAATAAATATCAAGAAAAAAAAAATACTAAAATGGTAAATGACAACTTATTTTATACCAATAATTAAAAGATTCATTATAGACAAAATTCAATTTATAAAACTGATTTTTAACCTTTTTCATATTGTAACACAAAAATCCATAACATAGTATACTAAAACATAACAATCATGATTTTTCAATTAGAAAAATCACTTTAAGATATCAATTAAATATTAAATTATCAATAATATCTGGTGCGTTCCAACGTCCTTCATATTGAATTAAGATTGAATAATTGTTGATATCAACAATTGAATAGTCGACCAGAATGAGTAGAAAGAGAGTTTTATTTTTGTTAAGAAATATTTTATTAATAGGAGAGAATATATATGACCAATTTGAGTAAATCGTGGAAGGTAAAAGATTTTGAGAAAAAAGGAACAACAGAAACCGTGGAACACTAATTATTTTTTTAAAAAATATTATATAATTTTTAATATTATAATCTAACTTTGAAAAAAAAACTATTGCTACGTAGACGCAAAAAAAGTTATTGCTATATAGTGGTAATTAAGGTACTTAATTTGTACACTTAAATTTTTTTATAATCATATGTACACCATCATTATGTGCAAAAAAAAAAAAATCATTCCGAATAACACTACAAAAATCGAAATTACACCAAATTGTTAGTCCATCATTTTCTCTAATTAAAAACAATCAATTTCACCAAATAAATCACCAAAACACATAACCACTAAATATTCTTTCTATTCGGAATCTCAAAATCCTACAAAATAAACAAAAGAATAAATACCAAAAAAAAAAACACGAAATTGGTGAATAACAACATAATTAAATGACTCATTATAGACAAAATTCAATTTTATAATTTTTAATATTGTTCAACATAGTATACTCTAACATACAAATCATGATTTTTCTAATAGAAAAAACACATAAAAACACCAATTCAATATTGAATTATCAATAATATCTGATGTGTCCCAATGTCCTTTATGTTGAATTATGATTGAATAGTTCTTGGTATTTATGATTGAACAGTCGACCAGAATGATTATAAAGAGAGTTTTATTTTTGTTAAGAAACCTTTTAGTAATAGCAGAGAACATATATAACCAATTTGAGTAAATCGTGAAAGGTAAAAAATTTTGAGAAAAAAGGGAACAACAGAAATCGTGGAGCACTAATTAATTTTTTTTAAAAAAAAAATATCATACATTTTTTTAAATATTAAAACCTAACTTTGAAAAAAAAACTATTGCTATGTAGGTGCAAAGAAAAAAAAACGATTGCTCTATAGTGATAACTAAGGTACTTAATTTGTATATTTAAATTTTTTTTAGAATCAATATGTATACTATCACTATGCAAAAAAAAAAAATCACTCTGAATGACACCACAAAAAATTAGAATTACACCAAATTGACAGACCATCATTTTCGCTTATTAAAAAAGATCAATTTCACCAAATAAATTACCAAAACACATAATCACTAAATATAATTTCTATTTCAAACCTCAAAACCCTACAAAACACATAAAAGAATAATACAAAAAAAAAATACGAAATTGGTGAATAACAACAACAACATATATTACATCATTAATTAAACGATTCATTATAAACAAAATCCAATTTTATAATTTTTGTTGTTGTTTTCAATTGTAACACAAAAACCCATATTCAACATAGTATACTCCAACATAACAATCATGATTTTTCAATTAGAAAAATCACTTTAAAAAATACTAATCAAATATTGAATTATCAATAATATCTAATGTGTCCTAACGTCTTTTATGTTGAACTATGATTGAATAATTGTTAGTATCCATGATTGAACAGTCGGCCAAAATAAATATAAAGAGAGTTTTTTTTGTTAAAAAACCTTTAGTGATAGGAGAGTATATATATAACCAATTTGAGTAAATCGTTGAAGGTAAAAGATTTTGAGGGGAAAAAAAGGGAACAACAAATTTCGTGGAACACTAATTAAACTTTTTTTTCCAAATATCATTTTTTTTAATATTAAATCTAACTTTGAAAAAAAAAACTTTTGCTATGTAGGCGCAAAAAAGAAACTATTGCTCTATAATAATAACTAAGGTAGGCAATTGGACAGGACCGGATCAACAAGACCGATTTTCTCGAAATCGGTATCAGAATTGAATTTTCTTACCGGAATTGGGTTTATCGAAAAAATTCAAAGGTTTCGCCCGGTCCCTTAGTAACCGGATAGGAACTGGATTGGAATCGGGTCTTACCGGTTCAACCGGTACCGATAATTTTTTTTTTAAATTATTATATAATATTATATTATTAAAAACTTTAATTTAAAACTTCAAACGTTAAAGTAAATTTTAAAGTCTAAAGTTTAAAGTTTATATTGAATTTAAAGTTTGAAATTGAATTTAAAGTTTAAAGTTTATATTGAATTTAAAGTTTAAAATTGAATTTAAAGTTTAAACTTTAAAGTTTATATTGAATTTAAAGTTTAAACTTTAAACCTTAAAACTCAATTTTATATTAATGTTTAAACTTTAAACTAATATTAAAATAATTAACAATTAGATTTGTAAAATGACATGAATTAAATAGAAGAAACTATTTTAAATGAAAATCAAGGCGAATAACCATATATTAATTCAAATAAATAAATTGTACGATATAAATACTAGAAAGAGATAAAGAGTACATAATCTAGGTATTGAATATTAATTATTGTACTAACAATTGGTTTTTTTTAAAGTCTTTTTGTAAAATTTGTATCATTTGAAAAGAAAGATTTTTTGGAACTTGCATTTGTCGTTCTTCTTCCATTGCTTCCATGCCATCATCACTATTCTCACCAAATATTTCATCTATTTGGTCTTCAATTTGGCTACTTAATAGTGGTAGTCCGGTGTTTCTTCTTTCGGCATTGACCCAATCTCAAAACAACACGATATTTTTAAACTATCCTTTGCTAATGAATATCGATGATCTCCAATTATAAATCTCACCTCACTAAGGGCTTGCTCCAAAGCGACCGATGATGCTTGAATCGCTAGCACATCTCGAACAATCCAAGCAAGGGTCGGAAATTGATTTTCACGATTCTTCCACAATACTAATATTGGAGGTTGAAGTTGTCCTTCTTCATGCCTAATCTTTTCCTGTGCATGATTGAAATATAAATCAAAATCATTATTACTAGAGGATTCAAGCTCAAGATATTCATCCATCCAATCATCGGTATCATCACTTTTAGGCTTAGAAGATGGAGGTTCAACTATTGGAATATTTATTTCCATAACTTTATATGCATTATATAAATTCCTAACTTTTGTATAAATGTTACTTTTACATTCTTCAACACTAGGAGTTTCATCTCTAAATTTGTATAAATCTTTTCAACCATTCTTTCAACACCTCTTAGTTTATAATTTGGATTGAAAGTAGTAGCAGTCAAATAGATTTGAGGAATAGGAAAGAAATATTTTTTGAATTTTTCAATCATAAAAGCAAGTGAATCTTTAAATTGATCTTTTCCTTTATATTTTGCAAATTCAGATGAAATAGCACAAATATTTACTAAAACAGAAGAAATAGTAGGATAATATTGATCAGAGCATGCATTTGTTGCTTTACAAAAACACTTAAAAATTTAACAAGTTCTTTTGTATTTTTCCAATTTTCAAAGCCAATTCTTAAATTTGGGTCCGCATTATGAGCATTAAATATTAATTGTATCGGCTTTTGATAAATATAAGCAACTTCAAGCATTTCAAATAAAGAATTCCATCTAGTGTATACTTCTTTTGGAACTTTTCTTTATGCAAGTCTACATTCTTTACAACGATTTCTAAATTGTGTAATTCTAGCTTTTACTTTAGCTTTAAAAATTCAATTACAAGAAAGTCTAATTTTTTCACAAGAAACTCCAAATTGAGAAATACCATCTTTTACTATTAAATTATACACATGTGCAGCACACTTAATATGAAAAAAATCATTATCAATTGGACAAAGTCTACATTTTAAATAATCAACTGCTTTTAATTATTAGAAGCATTATCTAAAGTGAAACTCATTATTTTATCACATATTCCATAATATTGTAAAATAGAGCTTACTTTTGTTGCTATATAAGAATCGGTTTTAATTTTTTTCAACATATTTATACACTAATATTAATTTTTGCATGTTTCATTCATGGTCAATCCAATGGACAATAAGTGTAAAATAATCATTACCATTAGGACTACGTCCCATATCAAAAATAATAGATAATCTACCATCATAATAAGCAAATAAACAACAAAGATAATGACAATATTCTTTTGATATTTAAAAAGATCACTTTTAATTGTATTTCTTGAAATACCTTCATAATCTGGGTTATATAATTTTCGAATATAATGAACAAAACCAGGATGTGAAGGGAATGAAAAGGAAAAACCACAAACAACAACCATTTTAGCTAATTCTCTACGATCTTTTTCTTTACTATATGTGTGGTGTGTGTTTCGACTAGCCGGGTTAGACATATTTAATACACCTTGAACCATATTATAACCTCTAACTCCCATAGAACTTTCGAGTATGGGTGTTCCATTTCTATTAGCTCTTTCTATATCATCTAGGCGAGCAAATTCTTTATTACACTTTCGTAAATGTGTTCTTAGTCGTTCCGTTCCCCCTTGTGTACCCGTAGTTACATGTTTCATTACCAATTTACATTTAGTGCAAGTAACAGTAATTTTGCCTCATTTTTTACCAAAAGTTTCCATATTAACATTTGAAAAAATAGGTAAAGGGGGGACTTCATCTTGTTCCGGTAATTCGATAATCGGACTAGTAGGGATAGGGTCTCTTCATCTTTCTCATTTATTTCTACTTCTTCATTTAATTCTTCCTCAAAATTAGTAAAACATCTATATAAAGTCTCATGATCTACTTCATTTTTTGAATTAAATTCAATAGGTTCTGGTGACATAAAACAAGTTTCATTAACATGAGTATAATCATTAGTATTAACTATAAATCTAGGTGACACATTTTTAGAACTAGAACTACTTACTCCTCCCCTATTATTTTTTCTTTTCGACATTGGTCTTTTATCACTATTTCTTTTCGAATTCATGTTCAAATTTAAAATAATTAAATATTATGAAAAACAAGAAAGATAATATAATAAAAAAAATAACTTAATTAATAAATAAATAAAAATTAAAATTGAAATGAATATACCAAACATCTACGTAAAAGTAGACGTATAACCAAAACCGGAATTGAGGGATGCCTATTGTAGCCTTAAATTTATTTCAAATAAATCCCCAAAATCTAAACTCCAAGTCAATATCACAAAATAATTATTATGAATTTATGAGAGATTTAAAATTGAGAGATTGTATAAGATGTTAATGAAGTAGTTTGTGAATTTGTGATTTTAAATGGAAAAAAATGGTATATTTATAGTGTAAAGGGGTTAGAAAGGGGTGATTTTTTCTTTATTTGTTTTGTGCCCCAGCCCAACGGCTACAAGGGCCCAAGTTCGGATAATGGTACTATTATTAATAAAAAAAATTGGTTGAACCGGTTCTTATCGGACAGGATCGGACCGTAACCGGTTCTTATCGAACCGATTTAACCAGATAAAAATCGGGATTCGATTCGGTACCTGGTCCGGTATCATACAAGACCGATTTTTCACAGATTCAACTGGTACCGGATCAACTGATTTGGGAACCGAATTGAAACCGAATCGGATCGAATAATAACCGATCCCTTTGCCTCCCTTAGTAATGACTAAGGTACTTAATTTGTATACTTAAGTTTTTTTTAGAATCAATATGTACAACATTATTATGTAAAAAAAAAAAAAACCACTCTGAAAGACATTACAAAAATCGAAATTACACCAAACTGACAGTCTATCATTTTTGCCAATTAAAAACGATCAATTTCACCAAATAAATTACCAAAACACATAATCACTAAATATGATTTCTATTCCAAACCTCAAAACCTTACAAAACAAACAAAAGAATAAATGCAAAAAAATAAAATAAAAAGATTGATGAATAACAACAACAACAACATATTTTACACCATTAATTAAACGACGCATTATAAACAAAATCAAATTTCATAGTTTTTACTGTTGTTTTTCAATTGTAACACAAAAATGCATATTCAACATAGTACACTCCAACATAATAATCATGATTTTTCAATTAGAAAAATTACTTAAAAAAATATCAAGTAAATATTGAATTATCAATAATATCTGATGTGTCCCAACGTTCTTTATGTTGAATTATAATTAAATAATTGTTAGTATCCTTGATTGCACAGTCGGGCAGAATGAATATAAAGAGAGTTTTATTTTTGTTAAGAAACTTTTTAGTGATAAGAGAGAAATATATAACCAATTTAAGTTGAAAGGTATAAATTTTAAGAAAAAATGGAAACAATAGAAATCATGGAGCACTAATTAAACGTTTTTTTTTAATATTATATTTTTTAAATATGAAAACCTAACATTGAAAAAAGTATTGCTACATGGGCGCAAGAAAATAACCATTGCTATATAGTGATAATTATGATACTTAATTTGTATATTTAAGTTGTTTTCTTATTTTTTTTTCTATTTTGTTGATTCAATTTGTTTATAAAATTGAGTAAAGAAAAAATCATACTACTAAAGAAATGTCACTTTTTCATATTCTTTATTTTTAAATGTTTTAAAAATGTTTTAATGATACTTGATTATTTTGTTCTAAAAAAAAATTAACTCTACGATATCGTATATTATATGACATGTCTAAGATTCTTTCAATTATAATTGTTTAATAAAAAACTTAAATCTGGTAATGATAATTCTATTTTACAATATGTATACTATGTGATATAATACACATGTCGCAAAACTAATAATGATATTATAAAAATTCTTTCATGTTGTGTGTTCCGATCCTACTAGCCCCATAACCATATAGGCCCTAAAGCAGGAGTGTATTATTGTGTTGAGTATAGTTGGAAGACATAGATCCCCAGTCCTCTCGGTGCTGCGTTGAAACCCATTATGCTAGCTGACATCTTTCATGGTCGGCATTCTCAAACCCCCATTTCCCTTTTTCCTTTTCCCCACCCACCTCTTTCATTTTCCTCTTTTCCTTTCCTCAAACACTCTCACTTCACTTCAATTCAATCGTTAATCTCACAAAAGGGTAAAGATCCATTGATTAACTATGGTGGTTTGGACCCGTGCAGTAGTAAGAACATCGCGATGTAGACCCACCAATTTTACCCGGGCTTTTTCTGAAAAATTACCTACACCAGAACCTAAGGGCAGAAATGTTCAGTGGGTATTCCTTGGTTGCCCTGGTGTCGGAAAAGGGACTTATGCAGCTCGACTTTCTAAGCTTCTTGGCGTACCCCACATAGCTACTGGTGATCTCGTCCGTCAACAATTATCCTCTCATGGTCCTCTTGCCTCAAAGGTTGTGCCCTTTTTGCTTTTTTTTTTTTTTGAGTAGTTTCGGGTTTCTATTAAAGTATTATGCGTAGCTGTGAAATTTATGTGATCTTTTGCCTAGTTCCCTCGGATTCCCATATGTTTGGTAAAATCTTGAAATGTTTACTCCAAGTAATTCTGGGGTTCTGTTAAATTGTCTGTATATTTGAAATTTATGTGATGGAATGGTAAAGTTCCCATCTTTTGCCGAGTTCCCACGGATTTCCATATGTTTGGTAAAATCTTGAAAATATGTGCTCCAGGTGATTCTGGGGGTTCTATTAGATTGTCTGTATCTTTGAAATTTATATGATGGAATGGTGGTGAAGTTCCCATCTTTTGCCTATTTCCACAGATTCCCGTATCTTTGTAAAATCTTGCAAATGTAAGTCATTTTCTTTTTTCAGATATCTCAAATCTATTCAATTTTACTTCTATTATTCAACAGTATCACGAAACTACTAAGCTCATAGCTTATCCTACTTCTGTACAATTGCTATGCATATATCACCTACTTTTGTACATTACCAAGCACTAGAAATTGATCAAGACAATCATTTCCTAAGGGATAGCATTTTCCTCCACTCCAGATGCAAACATCTACTGGATTTGATTTATGTATGCATGTGTAGATACAGTAGTCAACTGAAAATTACAAATGGCTGATCTTTTAATATAATGACCATGATGCGCTTAAAGGGTCCAATTGACTGACCAAGAAAGGGCTAAGTTGGAGATTTGCTGTTACCCTTGTCGTTTGATTTGTTCGACTGGAAACTTTATTAATACAGTTCAATACAAATGCTTTATGTAATAATATTGTACCCATGAGTCGATGAACATGCTGCAACAACTCTTATAGCATCTTATAAAGTTATGCAATAACCTAATAATAGGGAAAGTATTTGTAAGTATGCTTGCATTAGTGGTGTGAGAGATACATTTATCAATGTTGTGAGAGATAAATATGGTATTCTCACTTTTAGATGTATATATTAGGTCTTTTACCATATAAAAAGATTCTCTTTCTTAAAAGTCAATATAAGCTTATTTCAATGACTTTAAGATTGATTTTCCTGACTTCAGACAATGCAACCATTTTAGGAGTATGTTTAAAAAAGGATTATCATTTGGAAAGTTCTTAATGTTCACATAGTTAATACTTTTGTATCTTAAGACTAGAGATTCTCTAAATTTCAATTATCACACTAGTTCCTACACCAAAATATAAATTTTAACCAAACTAAAAAAGCGTATTGGCAGACACTGGACCAAAGGTAAGTACCAATAACCACTTAATCTTAATTCTAACTAGTTGGCATTGCCTATGTGGATCTTTGCTTCCATTGTATATGCTCTTTAAAAAAAACACATAGATTTGGGGAGATTGAAGGTATTTCGAGACAACTTTGTTCCATGTTGGATAGCTCGATTCTCTGTAATGCCTTGAATCATGATAGTGTTATACGAACAATCAGTGCAATTTGAAGTACATACGACATGATTTGACCATCATGCGTTCTTCTCTCGTTGTCTCCTTGATATGTGCTACTTGCATCTTTGTCAGATATGATTATTTCTAATATCATTTATCCATCCATCTTAATTTCTATTAAATATTTATGTGTTCATATTTCTGCTTTAGTGTCTTTTAAATTATATGGTAATAAAATAATTGTTTCTTTGATAAGTTGAAGGAAAGTCTAAGTCTTAAGCTTAGATGTGAAAATTTGAATATGTATATATCAACTTTATTGATTATGCTCTTCTTTTACTCCACTGTGCCTTTTTTCCCCCTAAAGTCGCTCTACTAATTTCTTTTTTGAACTTACTTTGTGCCTTCTGTTTGCAGCTTGTGGATATTGTTAGCCAAGGGCAATTAATTTCAGACGAAATTGTAATAGATTTGCTATCTAAGCGTCTTGAAGCTGGAGAAGCGAAGGGTGAAACAGGATTTATTCTTGATGGATTTCCTCGAACTATACGGCAGGCGGTAAGCAGTTGTTTGTATAATGGATTTCCTGTGTCTAGATTGATTGTTGCGCTTCTGAATAAATACTTCCCCAGATTTTTCTAGGGAAGAGCTTACGAATCTAAAGGAAATCCTTACATATAAATATGCATACACACACAGATATCTGTGTACATGTGCTATTATCATGTTTCTTACATGTGTGCATTATTTAATTTGATGGTTGCACCTGTTGACTGGGACATCATCTTGTGCATCTATCTACTTTAATTGGCCAGTATTTTCTTTCACAGTCTGGCATCTGGCACACAGAGGCTTGCTATGGATATAACCTAGCAAGATAATTTATTAATGTTCTAATATCAGTACTTGAGGACTGTTTCACAACTAGCAAGGATGCATTACTATAACAGGTTAACGGTTATGGGCTTATGGCTGGACCTGCAATTGGAATGCCGCTTGCTCAAGAAAAGTTGAATATGCTGTTGAACGAAATGAATGAATAAAGTACAAAAGATTGAAATCAACAGCAAAGCTCGATATGATTCTCTCAATAGACTGTGTGATCTGTGAATTAAGCTCTTAGTTGAGGTGATTAGATCCTAACTAGAGTAGATAATACTTCATCTTACATGAGATGCATTTTATTTGTATGATACGTCAAAGTTTCTGCAAAGAGCAAAACTCTGAACTGCATAATATGTTCATCAGATATATTAGCCAATTCTTATGTTCATATGTAGATAAAGGAAAATGTCTGAGCTAACAAGAGCAAAGATCTGGCCTAAGTGTGTCATATTAGTTGTTTCTTGATTTCTTCTAGTGACACCTGATAATTGGGAGAGGCCTTGTTAAACATTGACCACGGTTAGCCAGTCTTCAAACCTTTACAATTAGTTTCAAAATTTATGGCATGTTTGAACAGCCATGTACATCGTCTTATATGTTCTCTTCAATTGCTACTAGAAACATTTTGATATTGCTTCTAATTTTTTTGTATGTCAATGCAAGTAATGGCCTTGAAAGTTCTAAATTATGTCCTCGCTAGGTTTTTCATTACTGGGTAGTCTTTACTAACATTAACCTTTTCTCAGATGTACCTTGTTAAAAGGCTTTACTTATCTCTCACATATCATCCACAATTGCCTCTACTTAATTGAGCATCATGTACATGCTTTGATTGTTTGACTGGCATAAATGTTGTGTCACTACTCCTCTATGAGCATCAGCTGGAAATTTTGCTAACTAGAGAACTGTCTGCTGGTAATAACGATGGAATGTACAATGTTGAGGATACATTCTAATTCTCTTCGACAGTTATCAATTTCAAAAAGATAAAATTATAGTCTTTGAGGTATGGTTTTATTATCTGCTTCTCTACCTTTATATGACTAGTATGAGAGCACAGGCAAAGTACAATCTAAGAACTGAATGCCCTTGCTTGGGTTTTAGCTTTAATGGTCATACAATTGTGGATACTTCTGTTACGAAAGGCTCATGTGATGTATTTCAACGTATTGTGTTAGTGATTTTAACAGTCACAACTTTAGGGTTTTCTTGGACTGTTGGGGCTGTTATATGTTCCTCTGTTTTAATTAGAAGCTTAACTTCTTTTTTTGGTAGAACCTTTTAATTAGAAGCTTAACTTCTTTATTTGGTAGAATCTTTTAATTAGAAGCTTAACTTCTTTATTTGGTAGAATCTTTCTATTGGTTCTTAATCAATATTTTGTTTGTGGATTGCTTTATGTGATGATATGTTTTCTGTATTATTGATTGCTGCACCAATGTTCGTGGGATTTGACCAATTTCTAAATTTGTGGAAGCTGCCAATAATGGCAGGGGATCAATTTATCAAAAGTCAGAAAGATGAACTATTAAAGGATGTAGTCAACTTACTGCCTAATGTAGGATTTGGATTGCAAATCTTGTAACCTACATCAAAAAGTGTAGCTCCCCTTCAAAAACTTACATGTGCATCTATCAGATGCTCCTATAAGTAGTCTAAAACATCAAAAAGGTCTTCTGTTTGAGCTATTAGTTTCTGTTTACACCAACAATAAAAAAAGCGAGACAGATCATATTAAAGCCCTGTAAGTTGCTCTTGCTTGTCTTCAAAACATCTCTTGTTCCTTTCGTCCCTGACTGTCCACCAAATGCAAGCAGAGACAATTTTCCATCTCTCTTCCTTTCTTTGCTGCATCCCTCACCTTGTTCCAGCAGTTAATGTTCCTTGGCTTCACCCATTCAATCTTCCTCAGACTTATGAACATTCTCCACAACTGATCTGTCCACATACAATGTAAAAAAAATTGTTGATCGTCTCAAGGTCTGTTCTCTACACAGAAAGCACCTAGAACAGAGGTGAAATCCCCTCTTGTTCAGGTTCTCATGGGTCAGTGCTGCTTCTTTAGCTTAAATCCATGTAAAACAGTTCACTTAATAAGGAATCTTTGATTTCCAAATCATTTTTCCATGGTGAACCCTCCTCCTGAGCCTCTGTTCAATTTAGATCCTTATATGCTGAATTAACTGAGAAAATACCTGTGCTGTCCTTCTGCCATTCCAGTCTATCCCCTTCCTCAACTAGATCAGGGTCAAGTTGTTGCAGGGGGGTTTTTCCAATCCATTTGTCATTCCAAAATGGGACCTTCAGTCCATTTCCAACCTTGAACCTGATTCTGGATTGTTTTAATGGCTGCAGATTCCTAATTGCTCTCCACGGAGTGCATTCATATGGTATTGTTATCATGTTGTCATCCAGTTATCATCCACTCCATATTTAGCTACGATAACCTTCCACAGCATGTCTACACAAGATGTAAACTTCCATAGACACTTCATCCTAAACTTTGATTCTGCTTCTTTGATTTTCTTATTCCCGTTCTTCCTACTTCCTTGCACATGTTAACTCTACCAATTTCACCAGCTGGAACTTTTTCTTGTCCTCACTAGTTCTCCACAAGAAATTTCTTCTCATTGCATCCAGTCTCTTGATCACACTAGCAGGGATGGGAAAAATGGACATCACGTAGGAGGGAATTCCATCCAGTACTCTGTTATATGATTCAACCTACCTTCCCTGGAAAAATATTGACCCTTCCAATTTGTTAGCTTCCTGTTACATTTTTCCACCACTCCATTCCGTATCCCGTTTGATTTCATTTGGCACCAAAGGCATGCCAAGGTATATGGTTGAAAGTTCCTCTATTCTACACCTAATATCTCTGCCAGATACTCAATTGTGCTACAATGGGGTAGATGAAACTCTTTCCCCAGTTAATGTAGAGTCCAGACATTGCTTCAGAAGTGATGAGTATCACTGTCAGCATCAGAATTTGTTCTTCCTCTGCTTCATGAAAAACTCAAGTGTCATCTGCATATTGAAGGGTGTTATCTCTTGACTGTCTTCCTCACCTGCCTGGAATACCCTTATCCATCCCCTCAGTTTTGCTGTGTTTAGCATGTTTTTCATTCTTTCTATTGCAAAAAATTAAAATAACAGAAAAGGAGAGAGAGGATCCCCCTGCCTTAGTCCCCTCTGAGAAGGAAAATAAACCATTTTGAGTCCTGTTGTTCAAAACTGAGAATATCACTGTGCTGATGTAATGTTTAGCTAAGTTGCTCGGACTCTTCACTTTTGGTGCCGCACCCGTGTCGACACGACATGGGTGTGGGGTCCGTGTCCGATTTGGTCAACAGATTTTGGGTACTTTGACCAAAATCGATGAGGAAAGTCTGGACAATTTTAATGATTCCTATAATCAATACAAAAGCTAAGGTGAAATTGAAGGAAATGGAATACCTTTTATATAGAAGTTTCTATGTCACTCCTTTCTCCTTCCAGGATTCTCCTCAAGTTCTCCACATAATATCTCATAATCTGGGCTTTATAACTTTATTTTTAGATATTTTAATTATTTTTAGGCGAATCCCTGCACCCGTATCATACATGGATCCTATCCTGGAATCTTAAAAATTAGATCATGAAGGATCCGGCCTCTAGATCCGCATCCGTACACCCGCACCCGAGTCTGAGCAACTTAGATGTTTAGTCCACACAATCCATCTTGTGCCAAACCCCATTCTTTGAAGCATATGGATGAGGGAGTTCCAATTGAAGTGATCATATGTTTACTGGATATGTAGTTTGAATAAGATACCTGGATTTACGCTTCTTCATCTGTTTCCCCCACACTCAGTGGCAATTAAGATTGCATCCATGATCTTCCTCCCAATGTAAGGATCTTACATTTTTGTTTAACCCTACTCCTTTTCTTCAAAAAGATAATATGGAAGTATGTAAGGAACATGAGTATCCTCTTTCCCCCAAGGGTAGGGAGAAACTGTTGGTAACATTAAAGCTGATATCCCTTAGTTGTGTATCCTAAGGAGAAGATCCTCATGCTCTCCTGATGATTGTTTTTTGGTTGATGCACAAAGTTTGAATCTATTATCTGAAGGGCAAAAATTGAACACTGATGAAGATCAATGTAGTAATTTACTGAAACTTCAGGAGGCTGTAAAGTAGAGGTACGACCAGTTATCTTTTGGCAATGTTTTATGCAAAGTCAGGACATTGATGTCTTCAGTCTTCACTAGTGAAATAAGGTTTCCTGTACTAGGGTCTAAGGCTGCTTGCTGGAGTGTCTCCACCAGTATAGAGGATCATCTTTGTTCCCTTGTTCTTGGTACCAAAAGTTTCCAACACAAGCATTCCCCCTTTCTTTCCCGGCTATGTCTCTTCTATTGCTTGCTTCTTGCTCCCTCCGGCGTAGTAAAAGTCTGTTTCATGTGGTGTCATGGACCTGTATGACTTCTCAATCTCTTCTACTTTTTGATACTACAATGTGGACCCTTGCTCCCCGAATTTGGCTGGTCAGGTCATATCTTTTGTTGACATCAGAATAACTGATATGATTGCGAAGTTCTGGTAACAAATTAGAATCCATGAGCAAACGCTGAAACTTATGGTCTAATGTTTGAAGGCTAAATTATGCATATATCTGACTTTGGTGGGTTCACCTTACTCTCTGATGTATAACTTTTTGTTTTATGCCAAGCAAAACTTTTACTATAATTGAAACTCTGCAGCCCTTGGTTCCTATATTTGGAATTTTATTTCCCCTATAATTGGATCTAGAGATGAAACAGATCTGATATGTGTACAGGTCCAAGCAGTGAATTATCAACAGTGTAAGTACTGCTCCCTGATAGTGGCTAAGCTGCTTTGTGCACTGAAATTAACCAATTTTTTTCCTCCTTTAACTAGATATAGACGACATTTTCTCTGATCCTGTCATGTGTTATTTGGTTATTTAGGAAATCTTAGAGGGAGTGACAGACATTGACTTGGTGATTAATCTGAAGCTTCGGGAAGATGCGCTGATTGCCAAGTGCTTAGGAAGAAGGACTTGTAGTGAGTGTGGAGGCAATTATAATGTTGCGTGTATTGATATGAAGGGTGATGATGGAGAAACTAGAATGTACATGCCTCCCCTTCTCCCTCCTCCGCATTGTGAAACCAAACTTATTATACGGTCTGATGACACTGAAAATGTTGTGAAGGAACGCCTCCGCATCTACCATGAATTGGTATGATCTACTTTTCTCTTATTTATTATTTCTCGCTTTGTGCAAGTGTTCTCTTCATGTACTTGACTGGTGATACCCCATTCCTACATTACAACTTCTTCATACTTCCGTAGACAACAAAAATCTGTGCCATTCACACTCAAGAATTGATAATTCTGAGCAATTATAATGTGTTTTACAAGCAGATCATCGAATCATTTACCCAAATTTTATGTTTTCTTGTAGTACGTCAAATCGGAAGATAATCACTGTTTTTTACATCTGTATACAGTCAAAAGTGGCATTGAGATACTCTATAACCCTTTAGTTTTTTTTCCTCCTGTCCTTTATTTAGCCGGTCTCGACTAGTTTGGGGTTGAAGTATAGTTGATTGGTTGGATTGTGCTGGAGGTGCTATTGCATGTGGTCCTTCCAAAGTGGCCTCTTTTGTCAACATGTGCATTTCTTTTGTGCAGTGGTTATTAACCTATTGTTGTATTTCCTGTAACTGTGTTTTCTTTCTCCCTAGACCCCAGACCCTCATTTGTATTAGGACAAGATGGCACAAACTTAATTCTCAGTTAGCTACTGTGACCACACTCATAATTTACTTTTCTAAATGCTTGCCCTCAAAGATAGGGATAAAGTCTCCGTACGTCCTACCCTCTACAGGCTTACACTAGCTATGTTGTTGTAACATACTAACTGCTTAGGTATTATGTTGTTCCTGCAGAGCAAACCAGTAGAGGACTTTTACCGCCAGCGAGGGAAGCTGTTGGAATTTGATCTCCCTGGAGGAATTCCAGAGTCATGGCCAAAGTTACTTCAGGCTTTGAATATCTACGATGACGAGGATAAGAAATCTGCAGCAGCATGATAATTGATCACTTGTCTTGTCAGTATGTTTACTATTGTTGTAGATTCATTCTTTGCATACATGTTGGACATGCTCAAGCGTCTATAATGGGGCTCCCTACCCCTTTCTCTTCTCTCCCTCGCTATTGTATTATATAATGCTAAGGCAACTATAACAATTGTATGGAGTATTTCTTGTCCATGTTTGTTCATAAAGCTTAGCAAACCATGTGATTTCATTAAATATTTTGATGATATAATAGGGGAAATGTTATTTAGATCTTATTACATAGTCTGGTATGTTTATATGCTCAAATAATTAGTTAGTTCTTATTACATAGTTTGGTATGTTCATATGCTCAAATAATTAGTTGGTTAGTAGTTTATTTAGTGTAATTAGTTGTTCTTTTTTTCCCCATTTAGCATAGCTGAGTTAATATTCTAGGTTTTTAAAAAAATTTGAGTGTTATTGACTCACGATGTTTTTTTTTGAAGTCACATTCGATTAGCACAACTTATTTTATGTTTTGATGGAATTTGATATAAGAGTATTATGTTAATTATTGATAATTTTTTGAATTTCTTAAGGGATAAGTTATGTTGTGATTAGTTATTCTAGTATTATTTTTATTGATAATTTGGGTTGTTTGTACTAAATATATACTCCCTCCGTTTCAAAAAAATTGGCCTAGTTTGACTTGGAACGGAATTTAAGAAAAGAAAGAAGACTTTTTAATCTTGTGGTTCTAAATTAAAGTTATGTCAAATGTACCAAAATGTCCTTTAATCTTGTGGTCTTAAACATGCCACGTGGAAAGTTAATGTAAATTGTTGCCAAAAAAAAGAAAGGGGTCATGCTTTTTGAAACAAACTAAAAAAAAAATAGGGACATTCTTTTTTAAACGGAGGGAGTACTTTCTAAAATTAGTTTGTTTAAAAAAGGGATAGTTGTACAGAATAGCAAACTAATAATCTAAAATAAATGAAGTAGTCACTGTTTGATTTAATTGTGCTCCATAGCAAACGTTTGTCAGTCGTCTCTCTCCCTAAACTCTCGCTCTCCACTCTCTCATTCCTGCCTCTCTCGCTTTATAGACATAAGTGTATAAATTGTGTTTCTATTTTGTATAAAGCAAGAGAAATTGTATATACACATGCAAAAATATATATTTTCGTGCTATACACTTAATTATACAATCTACAAATATTTTACTTCGATTCAATTGTATACAAATACAAATTTTATACAGATATTGTAGTGAATTATACAATTGTGAATTATACAATTGCAGTGAAATAGAATTTTCTCTCGCTTTATACAACAAAAATATATAAATTGTGTTTCTGTTTTGTATAAAGCGAGAGAAAATGTATATACACATGCAAAAACATATATCATCTTCCTATACACTTATGATTATATAATATACAAACATTTTACTTCGATTCAATTGTATACAAATGCAAATTTTATACAGATATTGCAGCAAAATAGGCTAGCGAATTATACAATTGCGAATTTTACAATTGCAGTGAATGTTGACACCCAATTTTGGCCTAACATTTTAAAAATTCGTGATTTTTAAGTTTATTTATTTAATAGTTCAAAAATATATATTTTTTATAATTCTTAATAAGTTTATCGATAACTATCTTTATTTATTAGAATTTAGAATTTCTTATTAGTTAATTTTAAAATTGCATCTTTACATTGTTAATATTCATTTTTGATATTCTACGCAGTCTAAGAAATTTATTCAAATACGAAGCTAATTTGCATAACGGATATTTTATCAACAAATAGTTTTTGGGCCACTACTTCCAGCCCATAATTTAGGCCCATTTTTAATAATTCCCTATATATAGAATATTTTGCCCATTAGGTTAAGTGTGGTGAATAAAATAATTTAGGGTGGGGGTTCTTATTTTTTCAGATTTTGAAGAAGGGTCTCTTTAGTGTTCATGAGCATTTTCCGGCAACTCGCCGGAGCTCCGCCTGAATCTGGCGTATCCACCACCCAGTGACCCCCCATTCCCCTTTCTTCTTTTCTCGTTACTGTCCAGCAACCATCTCCAGCAAACCACATCCCACAACCACACACACACAAAAAAAAAAAAAAAACCTCCTCTGTTATACCCATTTTTTTGGCAACCAAATAGCCACCACACCTCCCGTTTCCCGACCAAACCCACCGGAAACCCCCAACAAAACTAGAACATCACCACCTAAAACCCGTTCTCCTCTCTTTCTCCTCGCTGCCAGTGAACAACCAACAGAAAACCACCGCAGTTCCCTCTCTTTTCCTCCACCGGAACAGCAACCAAAAAGCTTCGGAAATAGCATCCAAACCCACCCCAAACAGACCCCAAAACCCTCCTGAAACCACGACCCCAAATCTTACTTAAAACCCCAACCCATTTTCTCCGACCAAACCACCACTGAAAACCCTTTTTTCCGATCGAACCAGCAGACCCAAGACGCTGCCAGTCCTTTTCCCCTTTTTCTTTGTTTTTCCGTTCATCACACTGATTTTTTCAACTCCAACAACAACAAACAATAACGGAGTCAAACAACCCCAAATTCAAGCTCCGACGAACACACCAATGAACCAGAGCAAAGCTCCAAACTTCAACAACGAGCGGCCAATAAAATCCAATTTGAAATCTGGACGAAAAACTTATGTATATGGTAACTCTCTTCTATTCTTTATATTTAATTAATATTTATGCTTATCTTTGTTTGTTAAATAATTTTACTCATTAAGTTTTGTCATTGATTCAATATTAGGAACACCGTTCTTGTTTACCTTTTTATCAATTATATTTGTTTTGTTTAAGATGTTAAGTTTGATTGGAGTAGTAATTGCTAAAAAAAAAATTGTTTGCCACTGGCATATATTATTTATTTTGTGACTTGTGATGTTTATTTTTTTGTTGAAAAAAAAAAAAACTTTCATTTTTGTATTTGAAGTGCATTTAATATTACCTAATGTTTTAATATGCTTCTGTTCATGTCCAATTTTAATGAAATTAATATAAGTTTTTTTTTAGTTTTGCCTTGAAGAATTATTTTTGTTGTGTTAGTCTTTGGTGCTAAAATTATATTACAGTTGCCGCTTTATGCTTTTATTAGATTAATCTTACTATTATATTGTTGTTTGAATGAATACACTAGTATAGGTTTAGTTTGTTTTATTTGATAAATATTTTCCGTCTTAATTTGTCACAAGTTTGCTATTTGTTAAGTTGTTGCTTTTTGGTATACTACATTATAGTAATTGATTTTATTATCACATAATATAGTTGTTGCTCTACTTAGTATTTTATCGCCATGTTATGTTGAGCCCTTTAGTTTTGGACTAATTTAGTGCATCTTATTTTTATTAAACTGTTCTATTGTTCTCTATATAAAATTGGCCAATGAAAAATCTATCCGTCGGGTTTAGAGGCCTTTCCATTTTAAAAGACGGAATTTTAATTTAAGTTTATATATTTTATATGTTGAAATTGGCCAATGAAAAATCTATCCGTCGGGTATAGAGGCCTTTCCATTTTAAAAGACGGAATTTTAATTTAAGTTTATATATTTTATATGTTGAAATTGGCCAATGATAAAATCTCTCCATCGATTTTGGAGGCCTACCCATTTTAAAAAGACGGAAGTTTAGTTAATTTCATGTTATTTGTTTTGTTAAAATTGGCCGATGAAGAAATTACCGTCGATTTCCAAGGCCTCCAATGTTAATAAGACGGATTTTTATTTTTAAGTTATTATTTCATATATTTAATTTTATTCATATTTATTTATTACTAACACTTTTACTAAGTGTGTTTACAGGTACCCAAGACTTGCTTCCTTGAAGCTATTCGAAAGGAGTTCGAATTATATTTTCAATTCAATATTTTGTATATATCGATGTTAGGCAAACCTTAGGCCGATATTATTATTTTATTTTTATTGTGTATATTGCATGTTATTATATTTGTACATGATTTTATATTCTTCCTCAATTTGAAAAAAAAATGAATTCAGTCGGGATCCACATTTGTGGATTTCGAAGGATGCCTAACCCCTTCCCTTCGGAATAATTTGAACCCCCTACCTAGAATCAATTGGTTTCGTAGATCATTTAATGGTTTTCTAGTTTTTTCCTAAAATTAGGTGGCGACTCCTTTTAAAATTCGTTTATTCTTTAAATTTTTTTTAAAATCGAATCAATTCAATAATTTTTTGAGTTGCCGCAATGTTTTGCCCTATTTTGATAGAGTGGGGATGTAAACAGTGAAATAGGTCAGCGAATTATACAATTGTAGCGAAATAGGCCAGTGAATTATACAATTGCAGCGAAATAGGCCAGCGGATTATACAATTGCGGCGAAATAGGCCAGCGAATCATACAATTATATATGTATAGCGAATTATACATTTATATGCTTGCTATGGAGCGTAATTATGCAAATTTTGCTATAACATACAAATATAATTTTTTTTATTTGCTATATGTGAAAATTGCCCTAAAAAAAACAACTACAAACCCAAATTCCTACAAAGCATACAGTAAAGAAGAAACAAAAACAAGCAAAAAAATTTGAAATGTCTGAAAAGTTAACTAAAGCTCTTACCAAAAAAAATATACAAATACCTGAATAAGGTAGAGGTATTTTTTAAAGGGCAATTTTCACATATAGCAAATAAAATTTATATTTGTATGTTATAGCAAAGTTTGCATAATTGCGTTCCATAGCAAACATATAAATGTATAATTCGCTATACATATACAATTGTACGATTCGCTGGCCTATTTCGCTGCAGTTGTATAATTCGCTGGCCTATTTCGCTGTAATTGTATAATTCACTGGCCTATTTCGCTGCAATTGTATAATTCACTGGCCTATTTCGCTGCAATTGTATAATTCGCTATCCTATTTCGCTGCAACTGTATAATTCGATTTCACTGCAATTGTATAATTCGCTGGCCTATTTCGCTGCAATATCTGTATAAAATTTACATTTGTATACAATTGCATCGAAGTAAAATGTTTGTATATTATATAATCATAAGTGTATAGGAAGATGATATATGTTTTTGCATGTGTATATACATTTTCTCTCGCTTTATATAAAACAGAAACACAATTTATACACTTTTGTTGTATAAAGCGAGAGAAAATTCTATTTCGCTGCAATTGTATAATTCGCAATTGTATAATTCGCTGCAATATCTGTATAAAATTTGCATTTGTATACAATTGAATCGAAGTAAAATGTTTGTAGATTGTATAATTAAGTGTATAGCACGAAAATATATGTTTTTGCATGTGTATATACAATTTTCTCTCGATTTATACAAAACAGAAACACAATTTATACACTTATGTTCTATAAAGCGAGAGAGGCGAGAATGGGAGAGTGACGAGCGAGAGTTTAGGGAGAGAGGCGACTGACAAACGTTTGCTATGGAGCACAATTAAATCAAACAGTAGCTACTCCATTTATTTTATATTATTAATTTGTTATTTTGTACAATTATCCTTTGTTTTTATTAAGTCAATAAAAGCCTGACCTATGTGCTCATACTAATTTTTTTATTTTTTATAAAGTAATCTTAAAAACAAAATAGTCACCTTATTTAGCTTAATTTTTTTATGTATGAATTCAATTGAATTTTTGTACTCCAGTCTAAAAACCAAAGTCCAAATCTAATTAGGTTTTTCAAGTTTAATTAAGTTGTATTAGTATCAAGTTGTTTGGATTAAAAATTAATTAATTAATTAGTATAAGTTTTATTATCATCTTTTTCATTTTTGAACCGTACTTTGGCGTCCAAAACACTTGGACCAAATGAAAAATCAGGGACATTGTACATGGATTCACCAATTATGTTGCTTACTGGGGCATCAATGTGTAGAGTTTAATCTAGTAGGAACAATTATTATTATATTTATATATATATATATTAATAGATTCATCCCAGGACAAATTATGATATATTATTATACCATCCGAAGAGAGAGATTATTTATCTCGGTACTAATTATTAATTTCGGAATAAGTTATCCCACACTTGCCAACCAATCAACAAGTGTCACTATAATTTTATTTCAAAGACTATTTGGTATAATCCTTCACACCAGACGACCCCTAGAGTAATCTCGTAAAAATAAAGGGGGGATGGGGTGGGGATTACACAACAAGACAAACATGTGATATAATAAACAACTATAGTTTAAAAAATTACATTTTCTAGTTATATGTAGATTTTTATAGGAGTCTCTTTCTCCTCTCTCTCGCCTCTCTCCTCCCACTGCCCCTCTCCCCCCCTCTCTAGTCCTAACAATTACAGTCCGAAAAACATTCCACAAAAATATAACAATTGAATTTTGTATTACGTATAAAATGCATTTGTATTTCATATCAATTGTATTTTGTACTCCCTCTGTCTCAATTTATATGACCCTTCGGATTTGATATTCAAACAAGTTTATCTTTGACCGTAAATATAATTTTTAAATATTTTGAATTGTCAATTATTGTGTCTTATAATACTTTTTTACTTAGTTTATAAATATATAAATTTCATTTCCAAAAAATTAGAGATTTAATGCGTAAATTGCCAGCCAAACTTAAACTTTTGACATAAATTGGGACAAATTGAGTATTGTGTATCAACTGTATACAATCCTGTATCAATTGTATCATGATAATTGTATTCATCACTACAAATTGTGATTGTTAATACGATTGATACAATTATATTCGATCAATGATACAAATTAATTGTATTCAGATAATTATATTTGTATTTTATATCAACTGTATTTGTGATACAATAAATAAAAAAGTATTCATTCCTCCCTCGATTTCGCTCGCCTCTTTCCTCCTAATATATAGCTAACTGCATCAGTTTTTTAACAAAATTGTATTCATTTTGATATAGTCAATAGTATCATTTGTAATTTGTGATACAACCTGATATAACGAATACAACATGTAATCAACCTTTCTCTCCTCTATCTCCTAGATCTCACTCGCTTCTCTTCTCCCTCTCCTAATCTCGCTTGCTTCTCTCCTCCCCCAACATGTAGTTAAAATTCATAAGCTCAAACTATAATCATTTAATTCACAAGTCCAAACTATAGTCATTTTTTAAAGTTTCTCGGATTACGTTTGACGATGGAGTTCTTGGCCCATAAAACTTCACCTGTACAATCCAAAAGCCAAGAGAAATAATTGAGGAAAATAAGCCTCATTAAGCAATTAAATTAAGTTGTTCTATCTTTTTATCCATAATGTTAGAAAGGCTTTATCACACAAACCCTGTTAAATATCTAAAATATTGTTATCGTAGCTACTTAACTTAAAGGACAGATATAATAATTGTCAGAACAATTTTATTTTGTGTGATTATCAAAATATTAGTACTAAATTTCCCTGATTTCTATTGATTTTTTTTTATTTTTATTTTTTGGCTGAAAACAGATATATTATATTCTATGCATCATTACGAGATAGCGACAAGATCCTGCTAGTACTACTCAAGGTAGGGGATTTTACTACATAGTACGTACTACAATTTTCGTCAATAGTACTCGGCGTTTTTAGTGGTCTTTACAAAAACAGTTTCTTCTTACCATTCAAACCATCCGTCATTTTCTTATGTTGTCAATATTTTATTGACATAATCTATAAATGTACTCTTTAACTTTGCCTCATTTCATATTTATGCCCTTTAACTTTGGTATGCACAAGTAGACACATGAGTCCTACGTGACACAATACACATAGGACAAAAAATTGCATGTAGGATGCAATGTAGAACATTTGTGTCTATTTGTTCAACTTTATACAAGTTAAGTGCCTAGTTATGCACACACAAAATTAAAAGGCATAGAAGTGATTTGAACCCAAATTAAATAGTAGATTTATGTATTATGCCATATTTTATCTATATACGTTCATTATGTCTTTAATTTCTACGGAAGAGATTAAAAAAATATGAACTCTTCTTCCGACAATTTGTGGTGCTAGATTTTGTGTTTATAGCTTAATACTAGAAACGATTATTGAATGATGGGAGATACACTTATATCAAGGCCCAAGGGAATTATCATTTAAGTTAATGTAATAAAACAAATCTCAAATTAAGATGATATTTATGAATTACAATAATTAGGGGTGTGCATTCGATTTTTTAGTTCGGTTTATACTATTCGATTTGGTTTTTTGGTTTTGTTTTTTTGGTTTTGAAGAGGTGTAACCAATCCAAACCAAAATAAATTTGGTTTGGTTTGGTTTTTCTCTTTTTGGTTTGGGGTTTTTCAATTTGGTTAATCGGTTATGTCAATAATTACAAAATAATAAAGTTTTATATTTGCAATTTTAAAATTTTATATATATATATATATATATAGTATTGAATTTCTTAAATATACTTTTTAATATAAATCATAAGTAAAACGTAAAACACAACACCTAAAAGTATATCAATTATAGATGTCCAAACATAAGAAAATAAACTAAGTCATAATGAAAATAAGTAAAAAGGGACAAAAGTGGTTAACTCTAACTTATATATATACAGTTTTTTTGATTTTCATTTTTCTAAATCCGAAACTAAATTAAAAAACCAAACAAAATAATTATGAATCCAAAACCAAACTAAGAACCCAAAAAACCAATCCAAATTAAAATTTGATTTGATTTGATTTGAATTTTCAATTTAATCCAAATAGTACACACCCTTATTTCAAACAATACTTATTGATACAATCATCATTATTTAGAATAGTTAGGAGTTACATGTGACAAATAAACTATTTATCGTCATATGTACTAGAAAAATATCATGTAGTGTTTTTCAATCAAAATAATATTTAATGTGTGTTTGAATTGCCTTTTTAAAAATAATTTATAATTTAAAAGCTAAAAGGTATAATTTGAGAATTTTCAACTTTCGATGTTAAGATTATTTTTATATATTTTTAACCTAAGAGAAAGTGCTTATGAATGCACTTATTGTCTTTTTCACACACCCCAAAAAGTAGAAACGGATATTAAAATTAAAAACACTTGTAATAAGGCAATCTCAATAATTTTGTAGTATTTGAATAGATGAATATTTTTCTAACACTTAGATTTTGAGCTGATATAACAAAATAAGTTATATCATCAGTTAAAAATTTTAATTTATGATTTTTGACTTATAAGTCATAACTCATAAGTAATAACTATATTCAAACAAGCTCTTAGTTCTATAACTATGTAAAATATGAAAATTAATAAAATAAAAATGCTATGACATGGTAGACATTGAAATTTTATGACATTCTACAAGATATATTCAATTTCAGTTAGAATTTTTGAAAACTACTCAATCTTAAACCGTAGTCTATGCTAAATAAAGGGTATTTATTAAATTCACTTGAAGAGACATCCTAAATATCCCATAATTCTTGGATATTCATAACATCAAAATCTCAAATCTTCCATAAACCCTTGGATGTTCATAAAAATCACAAATCAAATGTCACATAAACTCATGGGTATTCCTAAAGATCAAAATATTGAATATCACATAAACTCTTTGGTATTTCTAAAGATCAAAATCTCTATCTCGTAAACTCTTTTGGGTATTTGCCCTAAATTTATTACCATAAATGAGTTTTCTGTTTTCTAAAAGGAAAACATAATTTCTCCATATTTGGCTAGTCCTTTTCTTGTAGGAAAATATTTAAGATTTCTTATACGAAAAGGTTAAGGGTTCTATAAATAGAGAATCGTTCTTTCTAACTTAATCATCATTCACAATATAGTCCTACGAGTTTTGAGAATTTGGTTGGGGGGGGGGGGGGGGGAGGAATTTATGGGATATAAGTAATACGTTATCACTTGTGTAAACCTACTTATATTCCGAGTAAATTGGTTGATGTTTATTCTCTCTATATTTTGTACTCTCATATTTATATAGTGAATTGTTCATTTCTTTGTGGACGTATATTTATATAATGATTTGCTTATCTCCTTTGTGAACATATGTCAATTGATCGAGTCATGTTAAATTCTTGTGTTCTATGGTATATTTCTCGTTTTCCTTCTTACTCGTGGTCTTTCGAGGTTTGCTTTGCTAGCTTCCATATGACACCTAATTATTTTCGTCCTAAAAAACTCTTGGGATATTTATAAAGAGATGAAAACATATGTTAGATTCATCTTGATTATCAAACACTTTAAGAAGATCCATTAATCTTTCCATGAAGATCAAGTCCAAATCATCCTAATTCAAAAAATACGTCACTAACAGAAATGAAGAGATCTTAAGAAAAAGAACTAAAGGATAAACAAATTGGTACCCACGTAATTTTACACTTTAAAATGAGAGAAGTATTGAAAACACCCCGATCTTGATGCAAATTATTAGTTTCGTTCCCAAACTATTGACAATCTTAAAATCATCCTCTACTTGACTAACTAAACTAAAATATATCATCGATGTGCCGCATGACACAACAAGTGGACTGAAACTCTTGTAGGAGCATGTGACTCTTAATAAAAAGCCAAAAGAAGTGTTGAAGACACTTCTAAACTTGACAAGAATTTAGGTGTAAATAGATATTTTTAAAATTGTCTATATAGTTCAAAATTAACCAAACTAATAATTTATACCAAATTTAGATACGACCTCATTACTTCTTTGGTTAGTGAAGTTTGAAATGAATCAAAAGAAAATATATAACTGGTTAGATCATTGCCTGGTACAGATCAACGTGGCATATTTCTATCTTCTCAAGGTACAAGTCATGGTCCATCACGTGAAATATCCAAAAGCAACCAGAGAATTTAGATGCTACAATATCTACCCTAACCAGTGTGGTGTTTTTTTTAGGTTCTAGGGGACCAAACCCCTAGATATCTTGTTAAAAGAAGGAATATCACCACTTTTTGTAGGAACTTAGGTTGAGAAGTACTAAAACACAGCCATAAAACATGCTCAAAGATGCACCTATACCTTTTGCTTTTCACAATGTTATGCTATATAGGGAGATGCCATAAAAAAATCTCAGTCTCACTTAGTTGACATGACATTTCATATTAAAAGTGTGTTTGTATTTTTCTAATTTTTATAAAAAAAATTCATGCTCATTTGGTCAAAAAGTTGAGAAATTTATTTCTTTCTAAGAAAATAAGTTTGTTAAAAAATTGAGGAAAATTATTTTTTCTTATTAATTATCTCTCGGATTAATCATATTTCAATTGGCGTATTATTTTATATAAAAAAATTATAGAAAAAATATCCAAGCACTCGGCTATTTCATTGAATACCTCCCTCTGTTCTACTTATTAATCGTGTAGAAGGATGAAGCTTAAACTATTATATATTTGTATATTTTACTCAAATCTCATAGTGTTAAAGAGCTAATTCCATTCCTATTCTTTTTTAAATTACAAAAATTCTTTAAAATTTAAGGATTTCGGATACATCACTCAATGTCCTGATACACCACATTCCAATTTCAGATACATCACTCAATGTCGCCATACGTCGCGTTTCGATTGCAGATACATCACTTACTCAACGTCCGATACGTCGTGCCCCGATATATTACCATTGTCGATACAATATATACATGTTCTGATACATCACTCAACGTCCCAATACAACGTGTTTCAATACATTATACCTTTGTTGATACAAGATACACCTATCCCCATACATCGCTCAATGTCTCGATACATTATCTTTGTTGATACAAGACACACCTGTCACGATACATCGCGTAAGAGTGATGTATCTGGGAGTAGGAGAAGTAGGAATTTCAGTAATTTTTTCAAATGGTAATTTTTTTTAGACAATATGGTAAAATAAGTTGTATATTTAGGTAATTTTTTCCCAAAAAAAATTACATACAAACAAACATGTGATATGTATTTAATTTACGATAAATCACTACAGTTTAAATAATTAAATTTTTATCCATAACTAATGTTTTATAGCAAACTCTCTCCCTCTCCCTTGCCTCTCCTCCCACTGCTCTCTCTTTCACTCTCACCTGTCAATAAGAAGAGATTCATTCAAATGTATTATGTATCAATTATATTCAATTAAATATAGGTGAAAATTTGTATTTTAAATTAATTTTATTCAAAATATTATATTTGTATTTTGTATCAACTTTATTTGTATTCATACGAATACAAAATGTATTCATTCTTTCTGTCAAATGTATTATGTATCAATTTTATCAATCAAATATAAGTGAGAGATTTATTTTTTATATGGATTATATTCAAAAAATTAAATTTATATTCTATATCAATTGTATTTGAAATCAATTGTATTTGAAATACAATGAATACAACATGTATTCATCTTGTCTCCTCCTCCAAATATGTATTCATTCTCATACAAATCAGTTTGTATTTATATTTTTCTCCTAAATCCGTAAAAAAAAATTACAACGAATACAAATGAATAAAAAATCAAAGTGTAGCTATGAATTATAATTAGTGAATCTGTAGCTAAAAAGTCCTATTTAAGGCCTAATGTTTACTATTTTTGAAAGTTCCGCAAAACAAACTAATAGGATAAGAAAACGTAGAAGGCTGAATAAGGCTATTATTTTTCCAACACGCTTTTTCAATAATTATAAAAATTGATGAATATATAGTAAAATCTCACTACATTAATACTTGATAAATTAATAATCTCTTTAAAATATTATTTTTCTCTGATCCTGACTAATTTAGTCAATGAAAAAAATTACCAATTTCAACTAGATAACATATATTCAAAATATTGAAGGGTAAGGTAGCACAACACTCGTTTATAAATTGGCAATGACAAGTTATCTATATTACCTATGGCTTTAGTGTAACAACAAGATATTCATGTTGCCAATCTGTGTTTGAAAAATCAGAATTACTGATTCTGACAAAATATAATTGCAGAAACACGAAGTAACCAAAGTTTACTGAATCAGTACGAAAGACGAACATAAATTAATTAAGAAAAAACTAAAATCTGTAACGTGAATCTGGAAAAAATTTGAACAGAAAAAGATCAAGTCCACTGAATTCACAGTGTCCCCTTAAGAAAATTATTCACCTCTATTATCCGAGGTTTGATTTGGAATATGTCATCCCAGGATAAAATGATCTCAATCACCAGCGTGTAGATACCAAAAACTCTGGTGTCAGCGAACCACTCAACAACAGTAAAGTACACAAAAAATTTTTTGTGCAAAAGAAGAAGAAAAAATCAGAAAAAATCGCAACGAAAAATTCTGAAGAATACATAGTATTTATAGGCAAGAGAAACAGGTTCCGACAGGTTGCAACCTTTTCAGAACCCGCATAACCATTAATGAAAGGTTGCAACCTTTCAAACGGTCCTGACTGTTCCTGAAAGTTGCAACCTTTCATAACAGACATTTCCAAACGGTAGTAAATTCAAATTAAACTGAGAAAGACTTAAATAAAATGGGTCGCGCGGATCCAAGTCGGGTTGGGGTTATTCAACTAAAAAATTAAAATCTTTCGGTTAATCTCAACTAAATTATTGAAAACGTTTTTGTTATCAACTAATTAATTGAAAATGTTTTGGCCATTTAATTTAATTAAATATTTATAAATTTTGTCCAAAAACAATCTCTCGATCATTTTTCAAAGCCAAAGTCGAGTGAGCGACAAAAATGGCGCGAGGGGGGTCCCTCTTTCCAACCCTTTTAACAATTGATAGGAGTGTTTCTATATTTAAACTCTCATATTTTTTTTCCACCACCGATAAAGGACAACTGCCTTTTCACTAAAGTATAAGAGGATTTTTCAAGTTCCCACCTATTCAAGTTTCTCTCTTTTCATCTTTCCTCAATTTCTCATTAATTCTTGTTACATACCCAACAATTCACAACAAAAGCAAACAGCTAACAAGCTCAATTATTAGGCATATCATTTAAGAGAAGCATGGAAGAGGAAGTAAAGTAGATATCCTAAATTAGCTACTAGATCACATGCTTTGAATATGTATTCGTAAAGAGTATATATCTAGTTAGATATAAATACTGAGTTGTCCAGATCTGTTGATTTTCCTAATGTGTAACGTTCACTTGGTAAATTAAAAATTTCTTATCAAAAAACTAATTTCAGAGGACTCTTGTCCATTTAATATTATGAATTAATAATTTTTTAAAATACATATATATCTAAGATAATTAAGTGAAGTATAATTCTATTGTCTTTTATTTTTTTGTTAAAAGTTAAATCTAATTAAAGCTCATCTCTTAAATTTTATATTGCATCCAAAAGTTTTGGTGTTGTCTTTTCAAACTACACCATAAAATTGTAAAGAGTTCTAGATGCGATAAGTGTTTTCTTAAGCGTAATTGGTTCCAAATATATTGTATCATCTTCAACTTCATCATCAACATTGAAGTATTATCTTCTTTTTTTTATGTATAATAAAACTTTATGTATTACGTGAATTTAATAAATATTATTCATAAATTAGTAAGATATAATGATTTTACTGTAATCAAAATTAATCTTCGTTGAATTCTAAAACACTTTTAAATTAATAAATACTAATTTATCAATCAAATGATACCTCTAAATAATATTTCATGGTCTTACATAAATTAATTTAGTGATGTTTTAGTGTAGATGAAGGTGAAGCCTATATTTTATATGAAATCCCCTAGGAAACTTAAAATGTGTTTAACAAGTCGCATATGTGGTCGTGATTGGGAAAGATTAATAATTTTAACATCTCTTTCTCTTTATCTTATTCTCTTTTGTTTTTACATTTTATATGCTTTAGTTTTGAAATTGGTAAATTGTAGTTCCTTTGTTTTATCTATTAGTTCTTATAGATTATTCTATATTGATTTTACTTTAGGCATTTTGTAGAAAACTTTGAAAAAAAGTGTAGGAGAATTTAATATCGGTTGTTTTATTTATGTAAATCTATTTCTTTTCTTTTCTCTTGTACTTCCATCGTCCACCGATTGTTTATCAGAATAAGATCTTGTTTAATCCTTAAAGAAAAAATTAATATAAGGTGTAATTTGATTAATATAATTCTAGTATCAATCATTATTAAAATAGATTGTACTTTTTGAAAATCGTAAAAACAATTTTTTCACATCAAAGTAGTCTTATAACTTTAAAATGAATACTTTTTGAAACCAATAGTTGTATACTTATTAAGGACAAAATTGGAAAAAAATAACTAATAATTTTTTTAATTATTTAAATTGACAATTAATTTTGAATAACTATTTTTAGTATACCTAACAAATAACAAATAATAGTGAAAATAACAAATAATAGTGAAAAAAGGAGGGAGTAGTACTTCCGTATTTGATTTATTCTCTGTCTTTGTCTTTTGTTGTCTTGTCTTTTAGTATAAATTTGCTTTGTAGACTTGCAAATTGATTCATGAATATGCATTATTCTTTTTTTTAAGTATGTATAAATTTGCTTTGTAGACTTGCAAATTGATTCATGAATATGCATTATTCTTTTTTTTTAAGTATGTATAAATTTGCTTTGTAGATTTGCAAATTGATTCATGAATATGCATTATTCTTTTTTTTTAAGTATGTATAAATTTGCTTTGTAGACTTGCAAATTGATTCATGAATATGCATTATTCTTTTTTTTTAAGTATGTATAAATTTGCTTTGTAGACTTGCAAATTGATTCATGAATATGCATTATTCTTTTTTTTAGTATTTCAAGAATATTGAATAGAACAAGCTAAGATCCAAATATTTGTGCTTATGGTAAGTAGTGACTGAAGAAAACAAAGAAGATATATATTTTCTATTTCTCTTTTATTTCTTGGTAATGGTCACTTGCCATAGTGGTGAAATTGGTTCGTAAATACATGCTGAAGAGATCAGTTAAAAATAATGACTCAAAATGTGAATTTTGATGGTCGATTGATGTAGTATAATCACGATTGTACTTAATTGAGGATGTTTTTTTTTACCTTTTTTTATAATATTGATGTGATTTTTTAATCGGTTATGATATACATCTGCCAGACGAGAAGTTGAAGGTAATTTCACTAGATAGAAAAAAGTGACATTCAAGTATTATAAAAAAATCAATCAATATTTTGAAGAAAATTAGTTTTAAAAGGGGAAAAAGGGCCTGAAAAATACTTCAACTTTGGTAGAAATTATTGTTACGATACCAAACTTTATGGAGAATCTTTCCTCCCTGCACTATTAAATAGTGTATTTTAAAGGTATATATGTGGCCATTTGGCATATTATTTTCTATATTGATATAATATTTATGATGTCCACGTGGATACATATATACCTTTAAAATACACTATTAAATAATGCAAGGAATAAAAAGTCATTTTTAAAGTTCAATATTGTTATAACAATTCCGATCAAAATTCAGATATATTTTAGATCTGTTTCCTTTTTAAAAATAAGTATTATGATTTATGATTGAAGAACATTGAGAAGAAAACTAATATAAAAAATGAGTATTATGATTGAGGAACATCGAGATGATAAAATAGATTAAGAATAATATTTCTTCAATTATTCATTCGAGCTTAAATTATGAAAATACGTAAAAGTAAAATCTGCATACTTCGCTATATTTATAAGTCAAATAGATATTTTTAAACATATACACAAACATATACCACTAAAAGCTATGCTTTAGCGATATCTTTTGCCAAATTAAAGTTTTTCCATGTTAAATTATTTTCTTTCCGCTAGAAATAAATATTTTAAGCTAAGTATAAAATTAAATTGAATTATTGAAAGACCTTAAATGGGAGAAAACTCTCGGGACTAATGACTACAAGATTTATAAATTTTTTTTGAAAATATAAATATACTACGTCTCTTAGGCCTCATTTATTTGCACTTAATGAAGGTCTAAATCTTAATCATTCAGATTCAGCCTATTAAGTACGTCTGGTTTTTAGGTCCGAATCTGAATTATTCAGATTCAACCCATTAAGTTCATTTGTTTTATTTTTTTAAAAACCTCTTAATGTGTCTGAACAGGTCTGAATGAATCAGATTTGTAAGAGACTCTTAACAACATTCAAACTCATTTAATAAGTTATCAAATAATAACATCGCTTCTCTACTTTAAGCGTGCTTTTTTTATCTCATAACTAAAAACTTTCTTTCTCTCTTTTCTCAATCAAACATCATTTTTCCCTCTTGAATTGGTAAGTTTTCATAAATCCTTTCAAGTTTTTTTATATTAATATTTTTCTTGTATTTACTGTGTCAAAAACACTGTTGGTGTATTGATGTTTATCAAGGTTTTTGAATTAAAAAAACTATACTCCAAATCATGATTATTAAAACTTTAATTTTTTTTTCTTTTTATCAAAAGTGATATATTTTGTTGAAATGAAATTTTTATGATATTTTATTAATTTAATGTTAATTTCACATGCACATTCAGATATTAAAAACAAACAATGTTAATTATTTAGTGTTCAGATTTAGAGACCACATCTTAATATTCAAATATGTATTTAGATCGAAATACCTGAATCTTAATGCAAATCTTAATATTCAGATGTGTATTCAATTTTAAACCTCTTAATCTTAATGAAAACAAATGAGGCCTTAGACTATAATTTTATACTATCTTCTCCTTTTTTTCTTTCATTTTTTGTCCTTCTATGTTTTTTTTATTAAGTAAATTAACCCAATAAGTAAATGTCACTTGTATATGTTTTCCACTCCATTATGTTCTTTAAAACACACTACTAGAAAAAGTAATACTCATATTTACGTGTCCTGTTAATTTTTTTTCAAAAGTCACCTTCAATTCTTATTGGACCAAAGTAAATTAATAAGGAAAAATTAACAATTAAGTCATAATACCTAATATATTTAGTTAAAATAATCACATTATCCACTTTTCACTCTATAAATATTTTTATCCAATTTTTTTTAGTTCCTTTTTTTCTCTGCAGATTTCTTTCATTATTCCACATCCTCAAGTAATTTAAACCTTGTCTTTTTCTTAAATTAAAATTCTTCATTTTTCTAAGAAATCTTAGAAATCATTCAAAAGATTTTCAACCTTTGTCGAAGTATCGAGATACAAAAATATTTTATATGTTTGGTATGTTGGATCTGGATCCGGAAGAAGTATCAGGTGAAGAAGTGTCAATATTAGGATAAATGCTCAAAAGTATTGAATTGGATCACGAAGATGTGTCACGTGAAAAAGTGTTATTTTCGAATGTCAATATTTGAAAAATTGATAAAATTGTTGAAGATCAACGTGATGAAAAATAACTTTATGGCATGTTGCATTTTGTACATAAACTATCAAATTGTATTATTTACTGTTTTTATTGTTTGTTGCATTTTGTATTCATTACAAAAATCATGTGTATCTTGCTGAAATTTGAGTTTTTTCAGGTGTAACTTGTATTTATTTTGTAGGTGGGATTCATTTCAAATTATGTATATGTTTAATTTTGTATTAGATAAATAGTTTTACAGAATTTTGTATGCTATTCTAAATTAGACTTCATACAATTTTTTTTATATATTCTAACTATATGCCAACAAGTTTCGTAATTTTTGTGCTCATTTTGTATTTTAATCTCATTTTGTATGCCAACAAGTGTTGTATTTCTTTTTTATTTTGTATTAATTCTAAGTGTATGCCAACAAGTTTTAGCTTTTTTGTGCTCACTTTATATTTCAATATCATTTTGTATTTCAATCTCACTTTGTATGCCAACAAATTTTGTATTTCTTTTTTATTTTTGTGTTAATTCTAAATGTATGCTAACAAGTTTTAGATTTTTTGTGATCACTTTGTATTTCAATCTCACATTGTATGCCAACAAATTTTCTATTTTTTTAATTCGGTATTCATTCTAAAATCTTCTTCACTGCCAGCAAAAATCTTAAATGAATAAAGTTCAATTTGACATAGATTAATATTTTCAATGGAGAGTTAAAAATTAATACTGAAAATTTGAGGTTTAAGGGAGAGAGAAGTAATGTCAATTGTGGAACGAAACACGTATAATAGGAAAAGAATTTTGTGAATTTTGATACCAAAAGTAAAAGATGAAAAGAGAATAAGAGTAGTGAAAAAAAAATTCTAGGCCGACTTAAAGTTATACCAAAATTATGATTAGTAATTATGATAACTGTGTTGGTTTAAATTTAAAAATAACCTTATTTAAAATATTATTTTCCTTGATTTTTTCCATTTTGTTATTAACTAATTGTTTTTTTTTAAAAATTAAACAAATGACAAAAATACATGAATTAGCAATATAACAAACTAAAATATTGACATCTTTAATAAATTTTAAAAGTTCTGCTATGAGACCCCATTAAATGTTAAAATATTATTGTTTTGAAAATTTTTCTAATTAATAATATCTTTAACATAATGCTTTCCTCTGGTCTTGACTTGGACCAATGAAAAAAGAAAAAGAATAAATCATTCATTTTGATAAGATAATATATTTTAGAAGTGCCCTATATTAAATATAAGGTCCCATGGTTATTACAAACTAATAATTCTTTAAAAATACAACAATTTAGTGAATTTGATTCTATTGTGTTTTATTTATTTTTTTAAAGTTTAAATTTAATTGAAGTTCATCTCTAACTTTTCTTATTTCATTCAAACGTTTCGGTGTTATTTTTTTGAACTGTACGATAAAATTTTGAAGAATTCTAGATATGATAGGTGCTTCCGCATAATTGATTCCAAAGATATTGTATGATGCATCTTCAACTTCATCATCAACATTGATGTATTCGTTGTACTTTGTGAATGACAAATTTATTTCTTATGTGAATTCAGTAAATAAGATAAATAAATTAGTAAGATGTAATGATTTTGATGTAATCAAAATTAACATCAATGTCAAAACTCTTTAAATTAGTAAATATTAATTTATCGATTATACATTTACAAAATAATAATTTCATAGTCCCATCTAAATTATTTAGTGAGGTTTTTACCGTATCCTCTTTTCCGTCTCCCCCCCCCCCCCCCCCAAATTTATTCCATATGTTATGTGTTTGATATATTCAATATTTTATTGATCAATGGTTTGTCTTTATCTAATATTTCCCACCCTAACTTTTGATGAAGCTAGAATGTTAATGTTTATGCATAATAAGTTGTAATTCCAAAGTTTTAATTGTAGTCGATACTATAGAGAGTGAAGCGACCAAATTAAACATATTTTTTAACTAATCTTTATGATCTACCATAAAATAAAGAAAACATACACGAATTGATAAACATTAATACTGTATTATTCAATTTAGCTAGTTTGACATAATTATGATTCACGGCTACAAATTAGTAAAATTTGCTATCAATTTGGGGACCCGCTAACATATTTGTATCAAGAGAAAAAAAATCATACGTGTTGAATTTGTATATTGTTTTATACAAATCACAATCATCTCTCATCTCTCCACTCACTAATTTTTTCCTAAAATCTCTCATCCACAAATTTGAATTTTGAATTCTCTTCTTCTCCGTCCTAATCGTGGCATATAACATTTAGGTAGTCACCCAAACTGTTTCAACCAACTCTTTTTCCCACTAGCTTAAGTTTACAATTTGTCCATTCTTTCATAAAATTTCATGCTAAATCTTCAATTTCACGACCAATTCAATAAAATATTGGATGATCAAACTCTATCAAAGAGGATTATTCCAGGTATACAATTGCATGACAATTTTTTTTTGATGATCAACCATCTTTTTCTTTGGATCGAATACAAGGTTTGAAAGACATTGCAGGTTCAGTTGCCTAATATATAGCATTAAAAGATTAGATCTAATGAAAAGTATATATCCAAATACATAAACGATCCAATCATAATGCAACAAATTATCAATCAATTAAAGATAAACGACATCAAAATATTTGAGGAAGGAAACAAAGGTGATCTTGAATATGATTTTAACAAAAAGAGAAAAGTAAAAGACATTGCTTCTAACAATGACCAGTAAAGAACAACTGAAGTGTCACGATCTCAATTATCGTGAGTGACACCCACACTAAATCACCGGGTGGGAGAACCAACTACCAATCCAAAACTTAACCAAACAACTCATTTCTAAAATCAAGTCTTTATAAAAGTAGTAAGAAATTTTTTAGAAACAACTAAATAATTGAGTCCTCATAAACTCAATAAATAGTCAAATATTTTGCAAAAATAAAACCCCCTTAGAACTGAAAGTCATGGTACCAAAATTCTACGGTAATCAATAATGGGGATGCAACCCCGAAACTAAGTAAATATGAACTAACCGTCAAAATTATGTCCGTAAAGATGGATAAGAAAATATAGAAGAACCCATGACAATTTGCAATTGTAGGTCACCCTTGGATTTGAAGTCATGCTTCCTTCAACTGTGGTATCGTATAAGTCGATCTCAATAAGTCATGTACTCAACAAGGAAAGAGCAAGTGCAATATCAGTATACAACCATAGTGTAATAGTAGAATCACATCGCCTACTCCAAAATATGAATGTAAACAGAAAACTACAACATTAAACACATGCCAACACATATAACAACAATCCTGTACACATAAACTCCGAACAACAATATCTTGAACCAACCAATATATGAAGAATGTCCCACATGATTTTAATTATAATTACCCAATCTTCTCATGGAACCACAATACACATACCAGTCCTGTCGTGGAACTCACACAAATGATTAGTGTAGTATTACGGTACCTGAGCCGACCAGAGTTAGTAGTCATACCAAGCGTGGTACTTAAGTCAACCGTTAGTATTCTTGTATCGGCGTGATAACCAAGCTAACCTCCAAACACAAGTAATCATGCATAATCACAATCACAATGAACAATAACACTTGAAAACCATAAGTAACATACCATGTTCATGCATGATATTATCAACATGTTGTCATTTCATTTCCTTCGCTATGGTTTTCCCAACATGCATTGCACAAATGATACTATAAAGAAGTAGACATACATGCATAAATACATAAATTGGAAAACATACAACCATCACCTACCTCGAATCAAGTCTTTTGGAAACTCTTACAAAGTAGAACTTTGTCATAACCCAATGTAGACCCTAGGTGTAACATGACGTATAAGACCCCGAGAGGCCCCATACAAGACACTTAGCATTATATCATACTAGATACTAGGAAACCAAGAGATTTAAAAGATAACTTCAAAACATAAGAGATTTATAAAATAAAGCGGAAGTCTAACAATGTCTCAAAACCATCTAGTACATTTGAAGGATAGGGACGTAACCCGCACATCAAATTCAAAAAGGAACTATAAAGACAATATGGAATAAATATTTGGTCCTCGGAACATGAGGACTAACCAATCTTGGAACTTCTACTATGAGATCCCTAGCCAGAAAAATGCAAATCTGGAGCGTTGAACCCTACGTTTAGGAGAATATAGGCATGAGTATGCATTATTACAAAAATGTACCTAGTATGATAGCAATGCATAAAGTTTGAAAATCATGATATGCAAAGACCAAGCTAAAACATGAGATAAAAGAGTTAGAAAACATAAGTCACAAGACATGGTCAATGCAAACCAACATCTTTAAAACATTCGTAACATACTTCTTGAACTCACCTTGATTCATTGGTGTGGGAGATTTACCTTTTAACCAAAATGTAAGACCATGTGAGCTGTTAACATGGAATCCACTGTCTATCCACACCGAAAAAGGGTGTCCTATTGCCAAGGTAAGACCATGAGCTTCTAGCGTAGGTGGATCAACTAGCTAATGTCTATGTAAGACAACCTTCCAGTATTTAAAAAAACATTTTTAGGGTGAGTCCCAGGACGAGTCTCGGGGTGGGGCGTATCAAAAACGCTCTGGGGCGTAAATGAAAGATGTAGATCCATAAGGCGTAAGTCCAAAAATTTGAGGCGTAAGCCTCAAGCATAAAAATGTAAGTTCTGGGCGTAAAGGCATACTTTGGGGCATTTTTAATTTATTTTAAAAATCTTTTTGTTGCTTTAAACCATATTTTTACTATTGGTGTAATGATATTTCTCAAATAGTAAGTATAATATTTTTTTTCTTTATTATTGATTATTAAAACTTATCTGAAATAAAAATCATAAATCATTGAAAGGTTTACTTTCGCTTATTTTATTAGTAATAAAACTATAAAATTGAATATACACGAGATCACGCCCGTAGATCCATGGGACTTCACCTCGTATCTCGCGTCTTACCCATCGCCCTATACGGTATAAAACACCCCGTCTTTCAAAACACTGCAACCTTCTATGGTGACACATAGTTATGCGGCAAGGAGATTGCTACTGGAAACTCGACCTCTACTAACAGGAGAGATTCCATCTTAATATCCTTTCGGTGCTAAGAGTAAATACCTTGAATAGTCATTATTACACACTTGTCTTTATTATCCACGGGAGGGCACACCATAATTCCAATCCGAGCTAAGTTATATATCATCCATGAAACTGTACAATTAAGCAACAAATCCAAGCTAGGTTTCATTAGAATAACTCCTTAAATCTTGATTCAAAGTCTAGTTGAGAAATCCTTTCAACACTAAGAATACTTTATGTGAGAAAACCTTTCAAAACAACAAAAACAACATGGATGCTTTACTCTCAAAGAAAATTTTAAATCATTTTCATCAATTTCATTTGAATATGTAGATCTTCATAATTTGCTCTTTCATGATTCAAAACCCACATTATATAATCATAGCTTGAGAAGCACAAGGTATGCACAGATTCATGGGGATTCATATTAAAATATATAATTATCTCAATTCATGCATAATAGTTCATAAAACAATAAAATAAATTAACATTTAAAGGAATCCATGACATTGAAGAAAACTCTCACTTTAATTGGAAATTTCAAACTTCAAATATAGAAATTTAGGAACTCCAGAGAGGAAAGGGCTCCTTGGATAAAGACTATCATACCTTAATGTCAAAAGCTTGACTTCAATGGAGGAATTTGAGACTTGACTTGAAGACCTAACATTCCTCTTCAACTTCTAGAGATAGAAATATTTGGAGAGAAAGACTTTGTTCTCCTTTCTAAAGTTTGAGAGAATGAATTGATTTGAAAGAGTTTGGGGTTAAAAACGTTTATATAGGTCTTCTAGTAGAGGGTAAAACAACATAGTATTATGTTAGAATAATTAGAAAAAGACCCAAAATCCCCTCTAAAAATAACTGACGACGCCATTGATGGTGAAGACCTATGGTCGGTGGGTCCACTACGGATTGTCCTAGTTGACCGTCGATGGGTTCATAAATTGATTTGTTTGGAATCCTGACGATGGACACATGTCCAACCTGTGGGTCTACCTACGGACCGTACATTCCCATTCATGGGTCTCCACTTTTGGCTCTAAAATTTCACCAAGTCTGAGACTCACCTATGAGACCTACCTATGATTCGTGCATTGGATAACGGACTGTCCTGGGAATCATTTGAAAGTAGTGGAACTTGAAATTTTTTGGGAGCATGGACTGTGTAACCACGATCCTACCTACAGACCATGTGTCAATCTATGGATCGTGGGTGTCTTCATCGGTACTAGCACCAGATCCTGCAAAAGTTGCAAAAGTTTACCCTTTGTGAATCTGAGGTGTTACATTATCTCCTCCTTGGAAACATTCGTTGTTGAATGAGATTAAAGACATCATAAGGAGGGTAGGAACTTAGTGTAGCAACCCAACATGAATGTAATTACATAAATGCACATATTCGAGGAGAAAGCCTCAACTCCAAGATAAAGCTTGTTCAAAGTATCAAATCATGAAGTCTATATGCAACTCATACTCAAATTCCCATAAACATGTAGAAATCAATCAAGTTGACTCATCTTTTTTTCTTTTTTAAAAATAAGCTTTTCATGAATGATGCATAATGAGGAAATCATGAGAATATCTAAGACACATAAGACTAAAAGAGTAAACCATGAGGAATTCAATATCTTGAACAAATCAATACTGGGGCATGTACCTCATGATCATAATTAAACTTACCCAACCCTCTCACAGAACTACAACACACATACTTGATCCTCTCGTGGAACCACACACAAATCATTAATGTACCAACGTGGTACCCGAGCCAACCAAAGTTAGTATTCATACCGAAAATGATACTCGAGTCAACCGTTAGGCTTCTATACTGGCATGGTACCCAAACCAACCAACAATTACAAGCAATCATACACAATCACAATCACAATGAATAATAACACTTGAAAATCATAAGTAACACAACATGTACATTGCCTGAGATAATCAATATTATTTCATTTCATATCCTTCCTATGTTTTCCCCAACATGCATTTCACAAGTGATACTATAAAGCACTAGATATGAATACATACATAAATTTGAAAATATAAAACTATCACCTACCTCGAATTAAGCTTCTCGGTAACTCTAAAGAACTCGAGCTTTTTCCTTGTTAAGAAACTTGGACTGGTCTTGGTTTTCACCAAAAAATTTGATAGAAAAATGAGTGCACCAGTCCTATATTACCCCTCTAAAATCCTAACTTACTGCGCTATCGCATCCCAATCTGCTATAATGGCTATGACCCCGCCATAGGGCTTACGCATGCCCCCTTCAACAACTGCCACCCTCTATAGAAGATTTCATGAAGTACTGCAACTCAGAATCCTATTAAAATTTTATTTTCACAACATACCTTCTTTCTTTGATGTCCTAAACTATCCATCTCACTTTGATCGATTTCGAGAGTTCTACTCACCCAAATTCGATTTCATAAAGCCCTGTGAGTTCTTTAATGTATTGGTTACAAAAAGATACAAATAAAGATTAGGAATATCACCCCATCCATTCTTGGATGAACTTAGACCTCACCTAGATCATATTTTGTCTGAGACTTACCCAACTTAAATTTTTTAAGTCACTACCCGAAAAGTTTTCTAGCCTAATTGTTTCATTATTGGGCTACTCATATGACTAAAATAGATCGCTACATGAAGAATTTTAGTTATTTGTATTAACCTTATTTTGTATATATCAAACTGTAGATTTTCTATTTTGTATATATGTTAATAATTTTGTTATTATATGTACATGTACATATTGGTGTATGTATCTATATTTGTATATATATATATATATTTGTATATATATATATATATATATATATATATATATATATATATATATTTAATTTTGTTTGTATATGATTTTCTCCTACATATCATTAACCAATCTATCTTATATGAATCAATTATATGATACGATAATCATACACAAGCACTTATTTTTATATATATTAATTACAATTCATACACGAATACAAATATAAATACAATTCTTCATCTATAAGAATTGCCCATATTAAAATATAAATATTGTATAATGTGTTATTTGTATAAATATCCATGTTAATTTATTTAAGGACATATTTTTTAGGGTATTAAATTTCTACTCAAACAAGCATAACATATACCCCCGCGTGCAGTGTTATACGAATATCGACATAATGATTGATTTAGCAAAGAATATCCAATGTTCAGCTGAAGCCTTTTTACAACATAACTTACTTTGGTCTATTGACTATCATGAATCGATGTCATGTTTAAGCACAATTTTTAAGTACTTTATATTGAGGGAGTTGGAGGGTAGTTTTACAAACACAATAGATAGAATATACTTTGATTTAGTTGATTTGGGTATATATTATACCTGGGACAATCAAACTTTTGAAGAACTAGACAAATTTGTTCACAAGATAATGAAACCGAGAGGAAAGTATTATATGATTCTTAATTTTCATTGCTATGAAAGTTTGATTTTATAAATGTTGTTCGGATGTTGATTAAAAAATTGTTGGAAGACCAAGAAGAATAATCCTCGGTTCGACTACTTGATGAAAGACATGTTTTGCGATGATAATAATCCAATATATTTTATCAACGATCTTTACTTAATTTATAGTGTAAGATTTGTATTTACTATTCATTGCAAACACACATATATTTGAACTTTATATTTCAATAATACACATTGAAGTCCATCAATTTATACATATACAAATCAATATATGTGTACATTTTCATTTTTTTTAACTTCAAATATTTTGTACATATATATATATATACAAATCACATATTTATACATATTCATATATGAATCGACATGTTATACATATACATCTATTTACTATTCATTATGCATATACATAATATTTAAATATATATATATATATATATATATATATATATATTAGCAGAACTGACCAGTAGGAAGAGTGGTGAACCACGGAGGAGGTTCCCGGACCATGAAAGGAACCATGGCTCGTCTACCTAGTCGTGGTTCAGATCCAACCCAGAAGTGGTGGATCACGGATCCCTTCATGGGACGTGGACTACCACACGAGTTGTGGGAAGGCTCGTGGAAGCAAAGAAGAACCTCCCGAGCTGAGGCAACATACCATGTTGCCTTTTACGAGTCGTGGTCTTGATGATGGATCATGGGAAGGACCGTGGTCCTAAGCCAACAAACCTAAACCCTTAAGTGATGAACCACGGGGGCCTTCACGATCATGGTCCTTCACACGATCCGTGAAGTATACTGTTGGTGGGGTGCCAGAAACTAGTAGCTCAGGCTAGCAACCATGACCTATACGATGGTCCATGGTTTCTTTGACGGTCTGTCAATGGCATCGTGCTCTGCCTCGTCAGCTTTAAGTTGGGGGTCATTTTGGTCTTTTCTCCTATGCATTGTACATTTAAACTACGTCATTTTACACCTAAAATACATCGTTTTATTCACTTTTAGGCCTAGTACTCTAGTCAGAACTTACCAAAACCTCTATTCTCCAAGAATTCATCAAACATAGAGAAAAAAGAAGAAGAAAGAGGCGCCAATTTTCCCAAGATCAACCATCAAGTTTTCTTCAAGTTTCAGCCCAAAAACCGAAGGAGTTCTCCAGATATTTTGTCACAAGGAATGTGGGATTTCACTAGTGGGTTCCTTTCATCCACTAGATCCATAGAATTTAGTCAGATTCTTAATTGTCTAGATCATGTTTAGACCTAGGGTTTCTAAAACCTTTGATAATGTTTGTGATTTAGTTATTGTAGCATCCTGAATCGAAATAGCTTGATACTAGGAAAGTTTGCCTAGTTATTTGCATGAAACTCAGACCCTAGTTGTGTGGATTCTCTTACTTCAATAATTACACTTGCTAGGTCAGTTCAACAGATAAACCTGCTCCAATTTCAAATGTTTCATTGTCAGTACTTAAACAATGCATTCTCAGATTTGCATGTGAGAATATTGAACCATCAAGCATTTCAGTTATTTTGTGTCATACACATTTCCAGTTGGATTAAGGTTCAGCGTATCCTCATAGTTCCAAAAGTGCATGCCCCGTAGGAATATAGGTCTCTTGTGTGGCCATCAGATCTAGTGATCATGCTAGTCATGCCTTTATATCAGTGGCGGAGCCAGGATTTTCAATAAGGGGGTTCAAAATTCGTTGAAATAGATACACACAGTAGCTGAAGGGGGTTAGACATCTAGTATATATACATAAAATATTATTTTAACCATGTATAAATAGTATAATTTTTCGTCGAAGGGGGTTCGGATGAACCCCCTTCCACCAAGGTGGCTCCGCCCCTGCTTTATATCCCTAGCAAGGTATATTGGGTCTTCTCGATAATGTGTATACATAAGACTCCTTGTTTAGCTCATGTGGTTTTATGTCGATTAATAGTATCTCTTACAATTATACTCTAGTGTATTTGACTAGGTTTTTAGTTTATACTTCAGTCTCAGCATTTCATGTTCATGATTAGTACTTGGTCATTGTATTTAGCTCAGTTTCATTTATAGTTCAACATCTACATCATATTCAGATTATATCATTGCTCAGTTATGCTTTGTTCAACTTATATGTTTGTTTAGATATTATTTATATTCTACATGCTCGGTATATTCCAAGTATTGACACATACTCTGCGCTACATCCTTTTTTGATGTAGGTTTAGGTACTGAGCATACACATCACGAATAGATCAATTCTCAGTCCGCATTTAGTAGCCTTAGCGATGAGTCCTCATATTTCTAGGATAATAGACATACTTTCCATTTCAGTCTTTACTTTCAGTTTTAAGTTTTTCTTAGAGTTAGCTGGGGGGCATGTCCCAGCAACTCAACTTAGTTAGAGGTTTTTTAGATAGAGTAGTAGATTCAACCTGATTTGTTAAGTGGTCATTTCAGTTATCACTACACTCTTGGTATGTTTATTATATCCATACTATTTTGGTTTCTTCCCACTTTTAGTTATCTATTGTTTTAGCTTCTACATAACACTTGATTCATTTAGTATTTCATAATATGCTGCTGATATGCCAAACACAGGGTTAGCTTTAGGGGTAGCCTTGGGGCGTGATAAACTTTGTATTAGAGCATTTGGTTCAAGAGTCCTAGGTTGTTTGAAAGCCTCACTATTTAGAGTCTTTTTCATGGGTTTGAAGTGCGCTACATCTATGAGGAGGAGACTACTAAGTTCTCTAAGAAAAAATTCCCTCATTTCTTTTCCAACTCGTGAAATAGAGTATGAACGCTATTTAATCTCCTTATGGCTCATGCTCTTTGCAACCCGAAAAATGCATCCTCGAAGAGCTAATACCATGAATCAACAAATAGCTACAACAGACCCATTGAATGAGCAAGTCACACATGCTGTGTTCTGGGCTACTTTCTGAGTGCTTTATTAGTCCAGGACAACTCACGTCAATCAGCAGGTCGTGGCCCCAGCTCTGCCGCAGACTAACACTTCTACAACAAGAATCCAAGACGTTTGTAACACCACGTATCCTAGACAGACCTAAATGTAGATTTCAAAAGTTGTAGGTGCCACCGTAGGGCACCACCCACAGACCGTACGGTGACCCACGAATCGTAGGGTGACCTACTAAACATAGGTGGAGTCCGTAGATGGCCACTTGTAACCCTTCCCAAAAAGAATTCTAGAAAATTATCTAAGTGTCGACCCATAGATCGTAGGTTAGACCACATGTTGTGGTCTTGGTCTGTGGTTTGAGACCCAGAAACCCCCGTCTATGAACCCCGTCGACGCCTGCCAGGATAGATCGTTGGTCTGTCCACAATCTATTAGTGATCCCGAACAACTTTTAAGTCAGGGGACATTTGGTCCTTTACTTATGCGTTGGGCCCTTAAACTATGTAGTTTTGGTCAATTTTAACCTAGTGACTTAACTAGAACTTACCCTTATCAATTATTCACCAAAAAATAATCGATCTTAGAGCAAATCAAAGGGAAAAAGTCAAGCAATCCTAGTCCAAGAATGTAGAAAGGTTTCATCTTCTAGCCTCGAAATCAAAAGTTTTCTACTTGAAATTTGTCACCAGGTATGCGGTATTTTACTAATGGTTCCTTTCACCTATTAGGTCCCTAGAATTTAGTCAGATTCCTTATTCCCTGAATTATGTTTACACCTAGGATTTCTAAACTTTCAGATTATTTTTGTGATTTAGCTGTTAGATTAATTCTAATCAAAGTATTATGTTTTCGTAACTATGTTGCTAAATCCTTGCATGAAATTCAGAACCCTAGTTGTGTAGATTCATTTAGTTCACGAATTACCCTTGCTAGATTAGTTTATACAAAGATACATGCTCAATTTAAGAGTGTTTCATTATCAGTACATTAATGTTGCATTTTCAGTTAGCATTCCAGAATATCGAGCTATTCAATTTATTCCAGTTATGTTATATTTTATACATTCTATTTGGAGTAGGATTAATATAAAGTCAGACTAGGATCAATGACCCTCATAGTCCTAGAACTACGTCGCCTCAAAGGTTAAGTCCCCTTTGTGGGCAACAGATTTAGTGATCACGCCAGTCATGCCTCTATACCCTTGGCGAGGTATATTGGGTCCTCTCCATGGAGCATATACATCGGACCACATTTATCTCATGTGGTTTTATGTCGGCTATTATTGGTTCCTACAGACAGATTCTAGTGTACTGACAAGGTTATTAGTTACAATATAGTATTCTGTTTCAATATGTTATAAACTTGGCCACTACATTCAGTTAGTTCATATTAACATGTTTGTCATATTTATCATGTTTCGATTATATCATTACTTTCTTGATTTGTTTAGTTATATGTTTTATTCAACTTTATTCTATCATGCACGCTTAATACCTTTCAAATACTGACACATACACTGCGTTACATCTTCTTCGTGATGTAGGTTCAGGTCCTCAACATTCAAATCACACATAGATATTTTCCTGATATTTAGTTCAGCAGTATCAGTGGTAAGTCCTCATTCTTCGAGGACGATTGCCATGTTATATTTTTATTTTCAGTCTTTGAGTTTCTGTTTTGCTAGAAGTTAGCTGGGGGCATGTCCCAACATCTCTAGTCAGTTTGAGGCTTTTATTCATATATAGTTAGATTCAATTTTAGATTTGAGTTTGAACTCTGAGTTTTATATATTTAGACTTAGAATCGGTATCTCATCATTTTGCTTATGTCATGTTTGAAGCTTCTGCACAAAATTTTCTCATTTCAGTCATCTTAGTATTCTTATGATATGCTAGCATGGTTAGCTTGGGGTCACTCGTGATCCTAAGTCCCGTTTTAACGTCCAGGGGGTAGCCTCGAGGTGTGATTAACTTGTTATCAGACCACTAGGTTTAAGAGTTGTACGATGTTTGAAAAGCCACTCAAAGTGGAGTCCTTTTCATGGGTTAAAATGCACCATATCTAATGAGAGGGAGGCTACAAAATGTTTTAGGAAAACTTCACTCTCTTCGTTATTATCATCATGCGTTGGTATGATTTATCTTTCTAATCCATTGTTATGCTTTTTCAGATAATGCCATCCTCGTAGAGCTTACACAAGGAATGCAAATGCCTGCAATGCTAACGCAGTTCCTCCGATCCCACATCAAAAAGTCTCAAATGCAGAGATTTAGAATGCTATTCAGCTTTTGGCTTAGAACATGACTAACCAGAACAATCAGTAGGCCTAGTTCCTAATAACACTAATTGGGTCAACTACAAATAGAGTTCAGGATTTTGTTTGGATGAATCCACCTGAGTTTCTTGGGTCTCAATTTGGTGAGGATCGAAAAAACTTCATTAATGAGGTTAAGAAAATCTTTGGGGTGATGCAATTAAATGGAAATGATAGGGTAGAGTTGGTATCCTACCAGCTTAAGGATGTAGTTCACATCTGCTTTACTCAATGGAAAGAAAAAGGGGTAACGAATGTGATTCATATCACTTGGGAGTGTTTTAGTGAGACTTTTTTGGACAGGTTCTTCCCAAGAGAGTTCAGGATAAAATCTCAGGAGTTCATGAATATGAGCAAGGTAGCATGTCAGTCCAAGAGTACGGACTCAAGTTCACTAAACTCTCCAGGTAAGCTCCTCACATGGTTGCTGATCCAAGGGTACAAATAAATAAGTTTTTGTATGAGGTGTCCAACTTAGTGAAAACAAAGTGCCAAAATGCTATGTGCTGGGAGATATGAACATCTTTAGGCTTATGACTCATGCTCAGCAGGTTGAGGGAGACAAGATTAGGAAACAAACTAAGGATAATAAGAAGGATAAGATAGGAAACTATGAGTATTATTGGTAGAAATAGGGTGGCAAAAATCGCCCTCAGTTTCAGCAGAAATCTTTAGCTCCCGCACCTTTATCAGCTAGTGTTCCATCCTTCAAGTTTCGACAAAATCATAAAGGTATGGCTTTAGGCTCTAAGTTTCAAGGGAGTGTTTCAAGTAATAGGACCTACCTAACTTTTCCTAACTGTGGTGGTAACTATCTGGGTGAGTTTCTTGCAATGAAAGAAATATGTTTTGGGAGTGGTCAGTTTGGCCATGGGTTGAGAAATTGACCTTCTTCTAAATAGGGACATGGAGGTAATAACAGTAGGGCTTAGTCTACAACTTTAGTAGCACCAACACGTCCTGAATCAGTAGGGTAACTCATCTGGTACAGGTGGCGGTCAGCGCCAAAACATATTTTATGCTCTTTAGGCTTGCTAGGATCAGGAAGATTCTCCTGATGAGGTCACTGGTACTTTATGAGTCTTTCATTTAAATGTCTATGCTTTGTTAGATACAGTGGATACTCTTTCCTTTGTAACTCCATATGTAGCAGTAAACTTCTCTCTCATTCTAGAAAATCTTTCAAAGCCCTTCTCAGCCTCTACTATTGTTGGTCACCCAATTATAGCTAGACGGGTATACAAAAATTACCTTGTCACATCCTCTCAAAAAGTCGTCTAAGAAAATCTTGTATATTTAGAGATAGTAGAACGTGATGTCATTTTCTGCATAGATTGGTTGCATACCTGTTATGCCTTAGTTGATTGTAGAACTAGGATGATTCGTTTTCGGTTTCCAGATGAGACAATCTTAGAATGGAAGGGTAGTAGCTTAATACATATGGGTCGATTCATTTATTACCTTAAGATAGTAAGATAATTTCTAAGTCTTGTCTCTATCATCTAGTTCAGGTTAAGTATTCAAGATCTGAAACCTCAACTCTTGAGTCGGTTCCAATAGTTAGTGAGTTTCCAAAAATATTTCCAGAAGATCTTCACGAATTTACTTCTGAAAGGGAAATTGACTTTGGAATTAATCTCCTTCCAAACACCTAGCCTATTTTTATTCCTTCTTACAAAGTGGCTCCAGCTGAGCTTAAGGAATTTAAAGAGTAGTTGAAAGACCTTCTAGATAAGGGATTAATTAGACCTAGTATTTCCCCATGGGTACACGAATGTTGTTTGTGAAAAAAAGATGGTTCTCTCAGGATGTGCATTGACTATCGATGGTTGAACAAAGTAACAATCAAGAATAAGCACCCTATCCCATTATTGATGACTTGTTGACCAACTTGAGGGTGCTAATCATTTCTCGAACATAAGCATCAGGTTCGGTTATCATCAACTTAGAGTCAGAGATATTGATATTTCGAAAATAGCCTTCAGAACTCGGTATAGTCATTATGAATTTGTAGTTATGTCATCCGGACTAACCAATGCTCCTGCAGCTTTCATGGATTTGATGAACAAGGTGTTCAAGCAGTATTTGGACTTATTTATTATCATCTTTATCGATGATATCCTCATTTACTTTTTGAATGACGAAGAATATGAGACATATTTGAGGGTTGTCCTGCAAACTCTCAATGATCGCTAGTTGTTCGTTATGTTTAGCAAATGTGCATTTTCGTTAAAATCTATTGCTTTCCTTGGGAATATTGTGTCTAGCAAAGGGATCCGAGTGGATTCTCAGAAAAAAAATAGTGAAACAATGGTCCCCACCTACATATCATATAGATATCAAAAGTTTCTTGGGTTTGGAAGGTTACTACAGAATGTTTGTGGAGTGATTTTCATTCATAGCTACTCCATTGACTAAGTTAACTTACAAAAAGGTCAAGTTTCAGTGGTTAGATGAGTGTGAGAAGAGCTTCTCAGAACTGAAAACTAGGTTGACTACAACTCCCGTTTTGACTCTACCAGAGGGTTCATACTGTTATTTTATCTAATGTGATGCATCCAGAGTCGACATTGGTTGTGTGTTAAACCTTGGTATAACTTATGCTTCTAGACAACTTAAGGTGCATGAGAAGAATCATCCAACTCATGACCTCGTGATCACAACATTGGTATTTGCCCTTAAGATCTGGAGACATTATTTGTATGGTTTTCATGTAAATGTATTCACAGACCATAAGAGCCTTCAATATGTGTTCACCCAGAAAGAGTTGAATCTTCTCTAGAGGAGATGGTGTGAGTTCCTCGAGGACTATGATATGAATTTGCTTTACTATCATGGTAAAGCCAATGTAGTAGCAGACGCTTAGTAGACTATCTATGAGTAGTGTAGCCCATGTTGAGAAAGAAAGGAAGTAATTAGTGAAGGATGTTCACCGGCTGGCTTGCTAAGGAGTTTGACTCATGAGCATATTATATGATGGTGTAACAGTGCAGAATGGGTGAGAATCTTCATTGGTTGCGAGGTTAAGGAAAAACAAGACAGTGATCTTATACTTCTCGAACTGAAAGGTGAATTTCATTAGAAGAGGGTTAAGGTTTTCTCCAAGGGGGAGATGTTATGCTTTGATATCAAAGTCATTTATGTGTTCCCAAGGTTGGTATGTTGAGATATAATATTCTTGTAGAAGCCCATAACTCCAGTATTCTATTCATCTAGGCGCCACTAAGATGTAACGTGATATGCGGAAAGTCGTTTGGTGGAATGGTATGAAAAGGGATATAACATATTTTGTGGCTAAGTTCCCCAATTGTCAGCAAGTGAAGGTAGAACATCAGAAACAAGGAGGTATAACTCAAGAGCTCAATATTCCTACATGGAAAGTGGGAAGTGATCAACATGGACTTCCTTAGAGGTTTACCTCGTACCGACGAATAAAATGACTTAATTTGGGTGATAGTAGACTGAGTTATTTAGTATGCTCATTTCTTGGCTGTTAAGACTAAAGATTTGGTAGAGAACTATGCCAAGCTTTACATTATTGAGATAGTGAGGTTACATGAAGTTCCTTTGTCTATCCTCTCAGATTGAGGTCCTCAGTTTACCTTTCATTTCTGGAAGTCATTTTAGAAAGGTCTTGGTACTCAGGTTAATCTTATCACATCATTTCATCCACAGACGGATGGCAAGGCAAAATGTACCATTTAGACCTTAGAGGACATGTTGAGAGTTTGTGTGATCAATTTAAAGGGTAGTTCGGATGATCACCTTCCTCTTATATAGTTCTCCTACAACAATAATTACCATTTAGCATTCAGATGGCCTCTTATGAGGCATTGTATGGGCGTCAATGCAGATCTCCAATTGGTTGGTTTGAAGTAGGTGAAACAACCTTGATAGGGCTAGATTTAGTCCATGATACTGTGGAAAACGTTCAGCTCATCAGGGATAGACTTGAGATAGCCCAGAGTCGCAAGAAGTCCTATGAAAATATAAGGAGAAGGGACTTAGAGTTCCAAATTAATCACTGGTTTTCGTGAAAGTGTCACCTATGAAGGGGTTGATGAGGTTTGGCAAGAAAGGGAAGCTCAGTCCTAGATATATAGGACCTTACATGATTTTGAAAGATTTGTTAAAGTGGCTTATGATTTAGAGTTTCCCAAAAAAAGAGTTCGAGTTTCCAGCAGAACTAGCAGTGGTGCATCCAACCTTTCACATTTCCTTGTTGAAGAAGTGTGTGGGTGATCCAATATCCATAGTACTATTGAAAAATGTGTCTTTGAAGGATAGTCTCACTTATGAGGATGTGACAATTGAGATTCTTGACCGTCAGGTTTGAAGGTTGAGAAATAAAGAAGTTGCTTCAGTTAAGGTTTTGTGGAGGAGTCAGTTCATAGAGGGAGCTACTTGGGAAGTAGAAGCAGCCATGAAGGCCAAGTATCATCATCTCTTTCATTCCGATTCCATTCCAACTTGAGGTAATAGTTCCTCTCCAGTATTTCAGTTACTCATGCATAAATTCAGTCTTAGTACCATGTTCCTCCAGTTATACTTGTATTTTTAGCGTATTTGCATGTCCTTGGAAATGTTCAGTTATATTTTGGTTTCCAGCACTTAGTGTTATGGTTTGCAACTCTTTCCCTCCATTTTTAGCTGAGTTTAGTCTTCATTTAAAGATGAAAGTTCCCAATGGGGAGATAATGTAACACCCAGTATCCGATATAGACCTGAATTCAGATTTCTAAAGTTGAAGGTGCCACCGACGGGCACCACCCATATACCATAGGGTGATCCATGGACCATAGGTGGGGTCTATAAGTTTCCACCTATAACCCTTCACAGAAAAAAGTTTAGAAAATTATCTTAGGGTCGAGCCGCACTGGACTCATAGATCGAAGGTCATACCATGATTCGTGGTCCTCGTTTATGGATCGAGACCCCAGAAACCCCCCTTTGTGAACCCCGTCGACGCCCGCCAAGACGGACCATCGCTCTGGCCATTGGCGACCCCGACAACTTTTAAGTCAGGGGTCGATTGGTCCATCCTATGCGATATACCCCTAAATTACGTAGTTTTGGTTAGTTTTAGCCTATTGACTTAATTATAACTAAACCTAATCAATCATTCACCAAACAATCATCGATCTTTGAGAAAAGTAGAGGGAAAAGGTCGAGCAGGCCTAGTGCAAGAACACAACAAGGTTTCGTCTGTTCCAGCCCCAAAATCAAAAGATTTATCTGTGAACCACCCATTAGGTCCCTTGAATTCAGTCAGATTCTTGATTCCCTTAATTATGTTTAGACCCACAGTTTCTAGAACTTCAAATTATTGTTGTGAATTAGCTGTTAGATTAATCCTAATCAGAATATTGTGTTTTCATAACTATGTTGCTAAATCTTTACAAGAAATTCATAACCCTAGTTGTGTTAATTTGTGTAGTTCATGAATTACCCTTGCTAGGTCAGTTTATGCTCAAGTTTAGAATGTTTCATTATCGTACATTAATATTGCATTTTCAGTTAATATTTAAGAATATTGAGCTATCCAATTTATTTCATTTATGTTGTATTTTATACATTCTATTGGGAGTAGGATTAATACCGAGTCAGACTAGGTTCAATTACCCTCATAGTCCCATAATTACGTGCCCCCAAAGGTTAAGTCCCCTTTGTAGGCATCAGATTTAGTGATCACGCCATTCATGCCTTTATACCCTTGGCAAGGTATATTTGTTCCTCTTGATGAGGCGTATACATCAAACTACACATTTAGTTCATGTGGTTTTATGTTAGATTTTAGTGGCTCCCACAAACATATTCCAGTGTATTGACCAAGTTATGAGTTACAATTCAATATTCCGCTTCAGTATGGTATAAAACTGGCCACTACATTCAGTTAGTTCATATTCAACATGTTTGATATATTTATCATGTTCTGATTATATCATTGTTTTATTGCTTTGTTTAGTTATATGTATTATTCAAATTCTATCCTACATGATCAGTACCTTTCAATTACCGACGTATACTCTGCGCTACATATTCTCATGATATAGGTTCAGGTCCTCAACGTTCAAATACTGCTTAGACATGTTCTCAATTTCAAGTTCAGCAGTATTAGTGGTGCGTCCTCATTCTCCGAGGACGATTGATATGTTATCGTTTTATTTTAAGTCTTTCAGTTTCAGTTTTGCTAGAAGTTAGCTGGGGGCATGTCCTAGCAACTCTAGTCATATAGAGGATTTTATTCAAACATAGTAAGATTCAATTTTAGATTTGAGTTTGATCTTTCTGTTGTCATTAAACTCAATTTATATGTTCTGTCTTAGAATGGGTATTCCCCATTATTTTCTGCTATGTATTCCCCATCATTTTCCTTATGTCATCTTTCAAGCTTCCGCACAGAGTTTTCTCATTTCAGTTATCTTAGTATGTTTATGATATGCCATTAGGGTTAGTTTGGGTCCACTCGTGATTCTAAGTTCCATGTTAATGTCCCGGGGTAGCCTTGAGGCGTGATAACTTTAATCGGATGAACCCTCTAGAGTTTCATGGGTATAAGTAGGAATAAAATCCACAAGAGTTTTTTGACGACATCTAGAAGGTAACAACTATTATGAGTGTCACTCCAGTCGAGAGTGCATATTTGGCTGCCTATCAGTTGAATTGAAAGGAGTGGACTACACTTAGTGCCAGCAATAGAAGGAATATCTTAGTACTAATGCAGGTCAAGAAACTTACTCAGAACCCTTCTCAGTCTCTACTCCATCTGGTGACACAGTTGTAGCTAGACGAGTATACAAAAGTTTCCCTGTCACAGTCTTTGTGAAAGTCACCTCAGCAGACCTTGTAGAGTTAGAAATGGTAGACTTTTATATAATTCTAGGCATGAATTGGTTATATTCGTTTTATGTCTCAGTAAATTGTTGAACTAGGATTGTTCGGTTTCATTCTCCAAATAAGCCAGTCTTAGAGCGTAGGGTAGTAGCTCAGTGCCTATGAGTCGATTCCTATCTTAGGACAGAAAGATGATCTCTAAAGGGTATATCCATAATCTTGTTTGGGTTAGGGATTCAAACTTTGAAACCCCAACTCTTGAGTCAGTTCTAGTAGTAAATGAGTTTCCAGAAGTGTTTCCAAAATGTCTTCCCAAAGTTTCTCGCGAAATGGATATGGACTTCGGAATAGATTTCCTTATTGATACCAGCCCATTTTAATTTCTCCTTACAAAATGGCTCCCACCGAGCTTAAGGAATTGAAAGAACAATCGAAAGACCTCCTAGATAAGGACTTCATAAGATGTAGTATCTCTCCATAGGGTGCTCTAGTGTTTTTAGTGAGAAAGAAGGATGGTTCTCTCAGAATGTGCATTGAATATCGCCGATTGAACAAAGTCACAATCAAGAATAAGTACCCTATTCCCAAGATTAATGACTTGTCTGACCAACTTCAAGGTGCTAGTTATTTTTTCAAGATAGACCCTAGATCCGACTCGTATCAACTTTGAGTCCGATATAGTGACATTCTGAAGACATCCTTCCTTACTCAGTTTGGTCATTATGAATTTGTAGTTATATCTTTCGGACTAACAATTCTTATGCAACTTTTGTGGACTAAATGAAAATGGTGTTCAACCAATATTTGGATTTGTTCATTATTATCTTTATTGATTATATCCTTATTTATTATCGAAATAAAGAGGAGTATGCGAGTCATTTGAGAGTGGTTCTGCAAACTCTCAAAGATCGCCAATTAATCGGTATGTTTAGCAAATGTGAGTTCTGGTTACAGTCAGTCTCTTTCCTTGGTCACCTGCTCTCTATCGAAGGAGTTTGAGTGTATTTTCAGAAAATAGAGGCAGTGAAGCAAGGCCCAGACCCATCTCTCTAATAGATATCAGAAGTTTCTTGGGTTTGGTTGGTTATTACAAGATATTTGTTGAATTATTTTCATCCATAGCTTCCCCATTGACCAAGTTGACTCAGAAAAAGGTCAAGTTTCAGCGGTCAAATGGGTGTGAGAAAAGCTTTTTAGAACTGAAGACTAGGTTGACTATAACTCCCATCTTGACTTTACAATATTGTTCAGATGGTTATGTGATTTATTATTATACATCCAGAACTGGTCTATGTTTATTTGTTGATGCAACGAGGTAAGGGTATAACTTATGCTTCAATACAACTTAAGATCCATGAGAAAAACTATCCAACTCATGACCTTGAGGTTGCAGCCATAGTGTTTGACCAAAATATTTGGATACATTACATGTATGGTCACCCAGAAAGAGTGAATTCAGAGAAGATGGCTTGAATTTCTCAAAGACTGACATGAATGTGCTCTACAATCCTGGTAAGGCCAATGTAGTACCTGATGCTCTCAACAGACTATCTATGGGTAGTGTAGCACATGTTGAGGAAGAAAAGAAAAAAAATTAGCAAAAGATGTTCAACGACTTGCTCACTTAAGAGTTGGTCTTATGGACAAGTCAGATAGTGGTGTGATAGTTCAAAATTGATCTCGATCTTCATTAGTTGTAGAGTTTAAGGAAAAATAGGACTTTTTTTTATATTACTTTAGTTTAAAGGTGTAGTTTATCAGCAGAAAGTTGAGGTTTCTCCGGGGGGAGATCGTGTGTTACCAGGGTCACTTATGTGTTCCTTAGGGGGGTGATTTGAAGCAACAAATCCTTACAGAAGCCCATAAATCTAGGTATTCCATTCATCCAGGTGCCACTAAGATGTACCATGATATGCCGAAGTCTTTTGGTGGATTGACATGAAGAGGAATATAGCAGATTTTGTGGGCTAAGTGTCCTAATTGCCAACAGGTTAAGGTAGAACATTAGAAACCAGGATGTATGACTCAATAGATTAATATTCCTACATGAAAGTGGGAAGTGATAAACATGGACTTCATTACGGGTTTACCTCATACTCACAAACAACATGAATCCATTTGGGTGATAGTGGACATAGTTACTAAGTACGCTCACTTCTTGGCTGTCAAAACTACATATTCAAAGGAGGACTACGCTAAACTCTACATTAATGAGACAGTTAGGTTGCATGGGTTCCCTTTTCTATCATCTTAGATAGACGTCCTCAGTTTAATTCTAATTTCTGGAAATTCATTTTAAAAAGGTCTTGGTACTCAGGTAAACCTCAACACAACATTTCATCCACAAATGAATGGTCTGGCAGAGCGTACCATTCAAATGTTAGAGGACATGTTGAGATCTTGCATGGTCTATTGTAAGGATAATTGGGATGATAACATACCTCTTATAGAATTCTCCTATAATAATAGTTACCATTCCAGTATTTAGATTGCCCATTATGAGGCACTATATGGGCTTAGATGCATGTCCTTGATTGGTTGGTTAGAAGTAGGTGAAGCAACATTGATTGGAGAAGATTCAGTTCATGAAGCTATGGAAAAAGCTGAGCTCATCCGAGATAGACTAAAAATATCACATAGTCGTCATAAGTCCTATGCCAATATGAGGAGAAGGGACTCACAGTTTGAAGTCGATGATTGGTTTTCCTGAAGGTATCACTTAAGAAGGGGGTGATGAGATCTGGAAAGAAAGGGAAGCTCAGTCCAAGATATGTATGTCCTTATAGAATCATGAAAAAGGTTGGTAAAGTGGCTTATGAGTTAGAGCTGCCAACATAACTAGCAACAGTTTATCCAATCTTTCACATTTCCTTGTTGAAGAAGTGCGTGGGTGATCCGGAATCCATAGTATCATTAAAGAGTGTGGTTGTGAGGGATAGTCTTATTTATGAAGAAGTGCTAGTTGAGATTCTTGATCGTCAGGTTTGTAGGTTGAGAAATAAAGAAGTTGCTTCACTGAAAGTTTTGTGAAGGAGTTAGTCCGTAGAGGGAGAGACTTAGGGTGAAGAAGCATCCATGAAGGCCAAGTATCCTCATCTATTTCCTTCCAATTCTATCTCAGCTTCAGGTAATAGTTCCTCTCCACTCTCTTAGTATACTCTTGCATAAATTCAACCTTAGTGTTCCTTCACTTGTTCTTGCATTTTCACCACATTTGCTTGTTCTTGGAGCTTAGTTCACTCAGATGTTAGTTTCTAATAATTAGTGGTAGGGTTTGCATGTCTTTCCCTGCATACTTAGTTTGTTTGGACTCTATTCGAGGATGCATGTTCCTGAGGGGGAGATATTGTGACACCTCAAGCTTAGCAAACCTAACTAGCAAGAAAAGAAGTGGAACAAGGAGGGGTTCACGGACCTTGAAAGGAACCACGGTCCATCGACCTACTCGTGGTTCACACCCATCCCAGAAGTGGTGAACCACGATGCCCTTCACGGGTTGTGGACCCTCACTAGAGACATAGGAAGGCTCGTGAAAGTAAGGCAGAACCTCCTGAGCTTAATCATCAAACCATAGAGCCCTCCACAAGCTGTGGTCTTGATGATGGACCGTGGGAAGACCTGAGTTCTTGATCCAGCAGAGCCCCACTTCTAGGTGAAGAACCACGGGGGCCTTCACGGTCTGTGGTCCTTCACACGATTCGTGAAGTGGACCGTGGGTGGGGTGCTAGAAACCAAAAGCTCAGGCCAGCAGCCATGACCCATAAAAAAATTGTGGTTCCTATGACGGTCCGTCAATGGCACCGTGGTCTGCCTCGCCAACTTTTATGTTGTGGTCATTTTGGTATTTTCCCCTATGCATTGGATATTTAAACTAAGTTATTTTTCATCTAAACTACATCATTTTATTCAGTTTAAGCCTAGTACTCTAGTTAGAACTTACTAAAACTTTTATTCCCCAAAATTTCATCGAACTTAGAGAAAAAAGAGAAGAAAGAGGATCCAGTTTTCCCAAGAATAACCAGCAATTTTTCTTGAAGTTTCAGTCCCTAAATAAAAATACATATCCGTAGATTTCATCACCAGGTATGTGGGATTTCACTAGTGGGTTCTCTTCATCCACTAGGCCTTTTGAATCTAGGTAGATTCTTGATTCTATATATCTTGTTTAGACCTAGGGTTTCTAAAATGTTTGATAATTGTTTTATTTTTTTCTATTGTAGCATCCTAAATTGAAATATCTTATTTCTTGGAAAATTTGCTTAGTTGTTTTGGATGAATTGGATCCCTAGTTGTGTAGATTCTCGTAGTTCATGAATCATACTTGCTAGGTCAGTTCAACGGATAAACATGCTCCAGTTTTGAATGTGTCATTGTTAGTACTTAAATGTTGCATTCTCTCATTTACATGTCAGAGTATTGAGCTATCCAATATTTCAGTTATGTTGCGTCATACACATTTCCAGTTGCGAATATCCTTAGCATCGAGTTGGACTATGGCTCAACATACCTTCATAGTCCTAGAACTACATGCCTTGTAAGAGTATAAGTCCTCTCTATGGACATCAGATTTAGTGATCACGCCAGTCTTGCCTTTATACCCTGGCAAGGTATATTAGGTCCTCTCGATGAGCCATGTACATCAGACTCTGCGCTTAGCTCACCTAGTTTTATGTTGGTTAATAGTAGCTCTTACAGTCAGACACTAGTGCATTTGACCAGGTTTTCAGTTTATACTTCAGTATTTAGTCTCAGCAAGTCATGTTCATTATTAGTACTTGTTCATTGCATTAAGCTCAATTTCAGTTATATTTCAGCATTTACATCCTACTTATATTATATCATTGCTTAGTTATGCTTTATTCAGCTTATATGTTTGTTCATCTATTATCTATATCCTGTATGCTTATCACATTCCAAATACTGACGCATGCTTTGCGTTACATGCTTTCATGAAGTAGGTTCGATTACTCAGCATCCAGATCACGCACAAATCGATTCTTGGTCTGCATTTAGCAGCCTCAATGGTGATTCCACATATTTCGAGGACATTAGACATACTTTCCATTTCAGTCATTACTTCCAATTTTTTTTAGGGTTAGCTAGGATCCTGTCCCAACAACTCAACTTAGTTAGACGCTTGACATAGTAGTTGATTCAGCTTGAGTTGTAAGTGGTTATTTCAGCTATCACTAAACTCTTAGTATGTTTATTATATTCAGACTAGTTGGATTTCTTCCCACTTTCAGTTATCTATTTTTTTAGGTTCCGTATAGAACTTGACACATTCAGTAACTTTTATATTATGCTTATGATATGTTAGACGGAGGATTAGCTTGGGGTCACTCGTGATCCTAGGTCCTCTGTTACGTCAATGGGGTAGCATCGGGGCGTGACAATATATATATATATATATATATATATATATATATATATATATATATATATATTCTTTTCTCTGGTTTGCTATTTCAAATCCAATTTTGGCCTGCAGTAATGTAATCAGTATTTCATCTCTTAAATCCATTTTTATGAAGGCAAGAGGTGGAAAGTTTTGTTAGAAATTCTGCCTTTTGTTATGAGATCTAGAAGCACTTGTGCAATTTTTTCTCTTCCCTAACACTCTTATTTATTTTGACTTTTTTCAAAGGATAATTAAGACTGACATGCTCTAGTCTCAACGATCTTATGAGGTAGTGATGAGTTTCACACTCTCTAAGCCCAGCCCTTGCATTCTTATAAGATTAGTTGTCGAGCGGTACCACCCATCTTACCCTACCACCTATAGGCAGCCTTACTACAACTATCAAAAAAAGAACTATCGAATTTTCCTTTTGACATTATTGGGTTTGCTTGAAAATAACACTTCTTGTGTCACCCACCGAAAGGAAAGGGTAATGGTTATACACCTCTCACGGTTGGTGTGAGATGCCTAAATCCCCCACAATCAATCCACAAGGCCAATGATCTTGAATAGGGATCCTACAAAAATAAATAAATCCCAATAAAAATACCACTAGATCGAGCACCGATAATTTTGTATTTGACTAAAATCTTGGCGAATTTATTGAAGTGGGTAGACCTAGTAAACCCATAGATCATGGAACAAATCGGGTGGATAGGCTTAAGCACCACATTACACGTATCTTAAATCCCTGGTTACCCTATGGTGTGACTCTCATCGCATACGGCTCGCACAAAGACTCCAAAATTCATTCTGGACCTTTTTCTACCTCTCTTCTCCAATCCTCAATCAAACTTGCATTCCGATGCCCCATGAAATGGGGACGTTCCATCACCTATCATATGTATTGTCTTGTCTTCGTCCCTAGCTATCGCCCCAATACAAATATTTTTGTGGTAGGCACTGTCCGTGATAAAAAATATAGTAAAATAACCTTTCCTTTTCTTTCTCCAAACTCTGTTACTTAGAAAGATGCTAACTTCTAAAAATATCCTACATAAGTAGGCAAGAACTTGGGAATGGGTCAGAATTTTTCCGATGGCAGCAATAGTAAGAATGCAATTTATAATGCTACAAAATCAAATATAGTAAGCAAAATCATATGGAAAGACAAAGGGGATATGAGATAACCATAAAGGATGAGTCTGATGAGCATCTCTCTCTCTTATATATATATATATATATATATATATATATATATAATTTTTTTTGATACATGTGTCACCATTTTGAAATTACTTCCTTAGTATGTCGAATCAGATACATATCCACTACGAATGAATCCCTTTCATCTATTGGGTCCCACAAGAATCTCAATCTCCTAAGTTGATTTTACCCAATTCTTTTAGGGTTTATGAAAATCTCCATGTATTTTTTTTATTCAATTGCTAAAATTCAATCTTATTATGCATGATTTGATTCTATTACATGAATTTCAATTGTATTCATATGGACCCATGCCTATGTGTAACAACCCTAAAAATGGATGTGCTAAGTATGCTTAATGTGTCTAGAATGCCTACGATTAGAGCGGGTTCACACGGATTGATGCGCGTAGAACTAGACCTCTGAACCCTTTCTACAGTCAAGCCAACTAACTTGGGGAGTTAGTTGAGCTAGGAAAGGTGGGGTCCAGCCATGTAGGGCTCTCGAATACGAAGATTTACTCGAATGAGTCTTTACCGGACTTAAAAAGGGAAAATCTTAGGTTTGGAGGGTCTAGGGGTAAAATGGTATTTTTCCAGGCTAAGGTTAGTATCGTAATTATCCTAAATATGTAATTAATTATTTAATTAATAAGGTGGAGGGGCATTTTGGGGAGAGAGGGCCGAAAATTGGCTTTTTGAGTGAAGTCTTGCTCCACCCGGGTTCGAACCTAGGTGGAAGCGATGATTTAAATTGTTTTTATTTAAGTTGGTAAATTAATTTAATTAATTAATATTTATTAGCTTATTTAATAAAAAGGAAAATCAGATTTTTATTAAAGATTTGAAAGAGTCCTAGTTTGACTAAATCCCAAACTAAAACTCCTAATCCTAGGAAAACTCTCACTTCTGACGTCTATCTCCTCAACACTCACGATCAAACCATTCTTTTTCTCACGTTCTGCCTAAACCACATACAAGAACAGAATCATAACCAAAGTTCTTCACACTTGAAGAACTCACAACGAAAATTACAAACGAACAACTAATCAAAAACGTTACGTAAGAGGGAGGATTATTCCGTCGAATTGGTGTTGAAGTTGAGGGGATTTGGACGTGATTTTTGGAGAAGGTTTTGGGCAGCAAGTCAAGGTTTGAACTACATAAAAGGTATGGGTTTTCTTACTCTTGGTCCCTTTCCCAAGAGACCTTTAAGATTCAGTCAATTTTAATCCGAAAACTAGGATTGTTCCCCGTTGCATGTCCCTGTCACTAGCTCCTATTGATTCGTAGGTTGGGTATGTTTACTGGTAGATATTAGGCATGTAATGTATTTTTGTGATGAATATGTTCATGAATGCGTGTTTGGAATCGTATGAATGACAACCTATGTTTTCCAAAAATTTGTGTATGTGTGTGCAATGTTAGCCATGACTATTACCTTCGGTTTGAGGTTCAAAAATAACATGTTATGGTTGTATTTTTACGTGCACAAACTTATGTAAATCGTGATGTTCATATAAAGTGTAACGTGGCTGATTTGAGTGAGAAACTATTGGCTAAATGAATCCATGAAAATGCACCTAAAGACGTTCTAAATGAACCATGAACTACTCTAAGAACTAATGTGTAACGTTGATGAAAAAGATGTTGAAAAACTACAAAATTTCCAGCTACATATTGATGAGTTTCGGTCAAGTTAAAGTGGTTTAAAATGCTATGAATAATGAATTAAATAAGTGAGGTCACTGGGGTTTGAACCCGTGACCTCACCATGTTAAAAATCATTGAAATAAGGGGAGAAAAAGGGAATGTGGCATGTGGGATTCGAACCCATGACCTTGACCGAAAATGAGATAATAAAAATAAGAAATGAGAGGAGTGGGATTCGAACCCACCACCTCTTAGTCAGATTTAAGGAGGAATTAAAAGAAAAATAAAAGGTTGAGGCATATGGAATCGAACCCACGACCTCTAGGCAGAATAAAAGGAATGTAAGGAGAAAAAAATTAAAGTGGGCCTATGGGGGTTCAATCCCACAACCCCTCGGCCAAGAAAGAGAGAGTTTCAAGAAAAGATATTAAAAGGAAATGAAGGTGTTGGGGATCGATCTTGGGTCCCCAAGCCATATGGATTAAACCAAAATAAATAAAAATATAAGTGTTGTCCAAGGGATTCGAAATCGGTTCCCTTGCCCAAATTCCGTATTGATACATAAGTCATACGTGAATAAATGTTCAAAAATAATATTGCCTACATAGATCAAAATCGATATCTTGGCATACTTACAAGATGCATAAGTCTTGTACTCACATAATCTTAGGAAGATATGAACCACTTAAACGAACTATGAATGAAGCCTCATGGCTTGTATGTATAGACCCATAAGTCTAGCATAAGTTTAAAGTAAGTGAACCTAAGATGTATGTAATGAAATGATGAAACCTTAGAAGGGTTAAGTAAGAATGTGAAACACACTAAATGGCCAAGTGCATTGGTATATGATGAAATGAACAATGAAATGATGAAACCCTAGTAGGGTTAAGTAAGAGTGCGAAACACACTAATGGCCAAGTGCATTGGCATATGATAAAATGAACATTCACGTAAAAAAGGGTGAGTAGATATGAAGAGCAAATGTGCTAAAGTTAATGAATGTGGTGACAACATGATAAGAGGCTAATGTGAAAGATGAGAGCAATCTCAAATGAGCCTAAGTAAATGTTACCAAAACGTACTTACCTATGAGAGTGTAAAGTTAATGAAGAGACCAGTCTCTATGAACACTCTAACGAAAGTATTGAGAATAATGTATACTTAATACTAATGATGAAATGAAAAATCATCTATTGAGCTATGATGTCCTCATACTAGAAGCCAACTTCCATGACGTATGAGTTGAATGCAATGGAACTTTATACTGAGCACCGATAGGCTAGCTATGAGCGGTGATGCCTTTTTTCGGGAAGGGCGGAGGTTCACGTAAATCTCATGAGATGAGACTGTGCGGCATGCCGGGTATGGGTCTCCTTATATCTCCTAGTCTTCGAACCTATACTGCCAATATAGGGATCTGGCGGTGTTTAATTCCCATGTACGCTAGCATGTTTTCGGTCACTTTGGCCGGTGATTCCACCTCTTTTTGGTGTGGGAGCGACAATGGATTTCATGATTCTCACATGATCTATGTCGGTTAAAGTTAAAGTTTCCCATGAATGAATGATTCCAACCTCAAATGATACACATAATGAAATGAACGATACCAAAGGTGTTAGGATAGGATAATCAAGAGGTGATCTAGACTCAAGTAATAACACTAGGTTATTCTTGATCATTGCACAACAAACCCGATGAGAGTCTTAAACTATATCCTAGGTGTAGCTGGTGTTTACACTAGCTTATGAATGAATGAAATGAAGTACGTATGAATGAATGAAGCAGACTCTGTGTTTGCTAAAGAAGGCTTCCTAGTTGAGGTCCCATATGTTGAGCCCTTATTTTGGGAAGTCTTAATGTTAAGTCCATGATTTCAAGGTCTCATGGCATATGAACGAACGATATGAAAGATGTTATGTGCTATATGCAATATGTTATGTGCTATATGTAATATGTTATGTGCTATGTGTAAGATGTTATGTGCTGTGTGCAATATGATACGTATGATGATGCATGTTACTCTCATGGCATGACTTTCCTAATCCAAATTTGGCAAGTCCCCTGACTTTCCTAATTCAAATTTGGCAAGTCCCATGACTTTCCTAATTCAAATTTGGCAAGTCCCCTGACTTTCTTAATCCCAATTTGGCAAGTCCACTGACTTGACTTTCCATAAATCATGTTGTTAGGAAAGAGCTATTCTTACTAATGCATGTCCTTGGTGTGTGCTTGCATATACCCAAACTTAGTACAAGTGTGTACTAATCCCATACAACTCTACATTTTTATGTGCAGGCACAGGTGGACGTTAGAGCTTACAGTACGACGTTGTAGCTATCCAGACGTGGAGCTTTCATTCGGATTTGGTAGGCCCTCATGCTTTCGAGGATATCTACTATTATTTTCTTGCTTAGATGTAGGCTTTAGCTAGTGGAGCATGTTCCACTAGTGTTTCTTTCCCGTTTTATTTCAGACATTGTATTGGTGCCATTTTGGCAAGTATACACTTAATTCAGTATTGAACTATTTCTTTTTTTTGATGATCTTAATGTTAGATGGTTGATTGTGAATGTATATGAATTTAAGTAGAATGATATACATGCATGTTAAGGAACAAAAAGTTCAAATTTTCCGCTAAAATTAACCTAGATGAAGTAAGGATGATGTATGTAGGCTTGTCTGCGACCTCTGAGAGGTCAACGACGCCGGTCTCGTCTGGGGTCTAAACTCTGATCGTGACACTATGCCTATTTTATGAACTTGAATTATGAACAAAACTTATGAAATTATGAACCATGATCATGAATTTTATTAGGGATTTATGCATGTTTTATGAAAAGGATGATTTATGACTAAATGATGCTTTTAAGATAAAGTGTCAATGATTTATGAACGATTTTGTCACAATTGAATGAAATAATGATTTATATGATTAGAATTGTAAATTTCTACCATGAAAGGTTTATGAAATCATTATTTAAAAGGAGCTATTCTAAGATGAACTTATGATTGGATTGGTAGTCTTTATTGTTGCCTTTCCAAGTATTTTGATGTGAATGTGATTATGTGTTCTCCATCAGGAATTACTTAGTACCGAGAGTAATTCGGAAAGGAATCCCTATAGCTAGTACAATTTTGGTCTTTAATAACAATTCCTTGTCCAAAACTACGTGCCTCGTATGATTGCCTTAAATGACCTAACCTAGTGGATCCATTTATGACACACCCCGGAAATTCTATGACCCAATGTAGAGCCTCACATGAAGAGAAAAGGCTTAGAGCACTGTTTTAAGGCCCAAAAAATGTATATGAAATATTTAGGAAGTGTTAGAGACAAAACTTCAAGGAATGTCCATGACGTCTGGAGACTAGTGAAATAGGTGCTAGTGTGCCTTGGCATGTTTCATGGGGTTTTAAGAGTCAGAATTCGGCGAAAATTGGTAGAAAGGTGTTAAACATGTGTTAGAGTGTGTTTAAAGTCGAAATGTCAAGGTAAGACTCCCCAAGGACCACCCTAAGGGTCGTTGGAGAGGACCCTCCAATTTGACAAAAAACTGTCAATTTGATAGTGGCCAAACGACGGACCAATTGATGAGCCGTCGATGGGTCTACGGACCGTCGATGGCGGTCGTTATTCCAGACTTGTACAAATTCAAAAAGTTGTCCAAAAATCATTCTCTATGGCCAACGACGGTCGGTAGTACAGGGGCATCGATTGACCTACGAACCGTAGGTCGGGGTCTCGTAGGTCAGGGTCTAGTTTGCACTGCCAAATTTAAATTAAGTCATTAATTAGTTCGTTGGTTATTTAGTTAATTAAGGGTTAAGATATGACTAATTAAGTTAGTTAAAGGGTTATATAAAGACTTAAACCCCATTAAACTAACCCAACACCCCATATTTCCCAAACCAAAAATTCACTCCAAGTTCTCTCTACTTTCTCTCTCCCCAACTCAAACTCCATTGAAGGAACACTAAATCTCCAAGAATAGGACGAATTCACAAAGGATTTCATCTCAAATTCGTTGAAAGATCATCACCAAGGTATGGTTTCTTTCACTCTTGAGATTCTTTCCCCAAGAGGCTCTTTCAACTATGGTTTCAAATTACACCAAGACTAGGGTTTCAATCTAGACATGGACTCTCTTTTCAAAATGAAATTATTACTCAATTGTGATGGATTGTGATATTTTATTGTTTATCAACTATGGAATTGTGCCTAAATGTTAATAATCACTTGAGATTCCCCCTTGAACCCTTGATTTTCCCTAAACTCATGAAACCTTGAAATTCCATGGTAATTGAGAAAGATGATGAGTATGTGGATTATGTAGATTGATATTAACCATGTATTACTCATTGAATCTACATTGATTATGTATTGGTTATGTGTTCTTGAGTAATGGAATTATGAAGGATCATGAAAAGAGCAATAAGGTATGAAACTTGATTCTTTCTTGGGTTCAATTATGCAAGATGAGTTACTTAGATAATAATGATTGTATGTCTAATGTGTTGTGGTGATGTTGATGACTAGTATCCCTTATCCTTAACCCTAGACTTGTGAATTCACTATGAAGTATGTAAGCATGTTATGTTATGATTGTTATATAATTGAATGTAGTTTCTCATGACTATAATAAAGAGTAAGTGAAAGGTTTAATCACTTGTTAATGGTTTCTAGAGTGAAAGGATTGTTCTCACTTGTGATTACCTATGAGCTATTATGACTAGATAGTTGCATAAGGTCCTAGTAAAGTCTAGTGTGAACTTATGAGATGACTAAAGATGGTTATAAGAAGGCAATGGATGCTTAGCACGGAAAGGGCATGTAAATGAGATGAGATATCATGTTTAGTAAGTCCGGCCTCCCACATGGATTTCTTCACATTTAGTAAGTCCGTATTTCGAGTTATGTGTTGTCGCATGAGATGGGAACCCCCACGCTAGTAAGTTTGGGTTCCTAGCAACAATCTCCTTGTCCCTTAACTATGTTCCCACATAGGACCTATAGCTTAGTGTATCCACCTAGATATCTATGTACGGAAGGTTACACCTTAGGCAAGTGTTAACCCTCTCTTTTTTGGTATGGGAGTAGAACACCGGATTCCATGTAGCTCACATGGTCTCATGTTGGTTATTGCACTTCTTTCCCTAATGTAAAAGTAAATTATCAAGTCAAGTGTATGAATTCATATTAAGGCTTGCCTTGAAGATTTCTACGTGGTGTGAGGGAGGGTATGAGACTTCTCTTGTACATTGCACTCGTGGGATCCTAAAGGATGGTCCTAGTAGCATTTTTTTATGATTACGATCATGATTATGATATTGTTAATAAGCTATGAGTAGTATTGATGTATCAAGCATGTCATGATGAATCATGAGAATATGTTGTAAGTATGAAGTGGATTGCTTAATGTGATACTTAGCTTTGGATAGGGTTATGAGGTTCTATCTTTGGCATTGCACAAGTATTGCTTAGGTTGTCTACATGCTATTATTTTAAATTGACTTGCTATACTTACTATATGTGCGTGTTGAGTTAAATTGATAGAAATCATGATTTTTGACTAAAATGTCCTTTTTTATGCATTGATGATTTTTGTGCATAGAAGCCATACTTAGTACGTGTGATATAATAGCCCATATTTCTCCCTTTTTCCCAAATATTTTAGGTTCGGGCCGTTGAAGAGTTCGTGGTTGTTTGCAAGGTGGACTTGGATCTTTTCCCAATTCATTGGTGAGTCCTCATGTTTGGGGATGTTGCCATGTTCCATTCTAGCTATGACGTTGCTTATGTTTAGAGACATTCTTTCCTTTATCATTGACACGATTGATGTAAGCCTATAATGGCGTATGGTTCTTATATTGGCTATGTCCAAAAGTTTGTACTCTTGTAGATGGTTTATATGTGAGATGAGACCTTAGACTCTTATACACTTCACTACGTTAAGTTTTAAATTTTCCGGATTTTCTTTATCTATGATATGCTGTGACGAATGCTATGACGAATGCTAAGGACTTGTCTAAGTCCTCTTTGAGGACAAGGATGCTAGTTACGCCTAGGGGGTACTTTGGGTCCTACCAATTTAAGTAGAGAATTAATGTGACTCAGTTCTACCTTGGAAAGTAGATTCCCTTTTATGCTGTGAGGGTCATACCAGATTCCATGTTATAGCTCACATGGTCTTAGTATCGATTAACAATAAATATCTCATAAATGAACTATGTTGTCTTTAAAAGTTTTATGAAAGCTTCTCAAATAGTTTTTAGTATGCATTGACATCTTATATAATTTATGATTTCTCTGTAAAGGATCTTACTATGTTTTACTTGGTCTTGCATTTCATGTTATCATGCTTTTCATTCTTATAAATTTTCTCATACTTAGTACATTCACCGTACTAATGCATATTTTTGCCTATATTATCTCATAATATAGGGTCTGTTGTTTCTCCTCCCGCTCGTGGCTAGCTTAGATTGTTCTATGAGTGCATTTGATTGGTGAGTCCCCATGCTCTTGGGACAAGACCATTGATTGTTTAGTTTTTCACTTTTTTTTTCGTTTCAGACTTGTATATAGTGTATAGGTTATATACCAACCACTCTAATAATGTTAGGAAGGCTTTGTCAGACACACTTTAGTATTCGACATTTATGTTCAGATTTTCTATATGATATGAAATCTATGTTGCCTATTCTCTTTTATTGTATTTTTACGCCATTCTTTCATAAAGTGACTTGTTTAAAGCCTCTTGGGGTTCTATTCGTCATGTCACACCTAGGCTTACTTCAAGTGGTGACAATAGGCTGAGATGGCACAACTCTGAGCTGACCCATGACTATGTCTTAGGCTCTCCAGATCGTAGTTGATTTATTTTCTTATGAGGAACCCATGAAAGATCGGGGGAAATGGCTGAAATGAGGAGAGAGTGGATTCCAAGGAGAAATTAGCAACAATCCAAAATAGAGAGTAGTGAGAGGGTTAAATGGTTAGATAGAGGTCCATCGTCAGCAAACAATTGAGAGAAAATATGGATTGTTAGCATGCTGATGTTGCTTTTAGTTTTGCATATACTACTGATGCTACCACCTTGATAGTATTCGAAACTCTAGGTGATATTGCGCATACAAATATCATCAACACATGTGTTCTTTCATCTATAGGTTTAATTTCTTTTTAGTGCATTAGGGACAATGCACATCTGTTTTTGATGGGGTCAGGGTAGTCCACATGCCTTGACAAGTATTATGGTGAAGTTTGAGTAACTAGAGTACATGTCCTAGGTTTTGTTAAGTATCTTGGTAAATTCTGAGTAACAAAAGCACTTGTCCATGGTTTTGTTATGTATCTGTTTTGATGGGGTCAGGGTAGTCCACATCCTTGAAAAGTATTATGGTGAAGTTTGAGTAACCAGAGTACTTGTCCAAGGTTTTGTTAAGTATCTTGGTGAAGTCCGAGTAACAAAAGCACTTTTCCATGGTTTTGTTATGTATCTCACTGAAGTTTCAGTAACCCAAATACTTGTTTGTTTCCTTTGAGGTTTCTTGTTGTGTTCTTTTCCCAAGGATAATTTTTGTTGAAGTAGCATGTTTATGATGTTTTGGTGAATGTAGAAGAATTATAAGAACTGATACTATGTGTATGTTGTTGTGATAGTGTGACTATATTGAATCTTTGCTTGACATGATGTAAACTAATGTCAAAAGCATGACTTGAGATAGGGCATGAATCTGATAGTAAATAGTCGATAGTGAGACCCTGTGCTATGTGTGAATGAGCCACTTGCATTTATTCTTACTTTGTGTGCCAATCTAGAACCTATCGCTTTAGACTTTCTTAGATGATAAAAGTGTTAGTTAGGAAAGTATCATAGGTCATTTTTTGAATTCAGTCCACTTGGCCTAAATGACCGGTAAAAAGAGATTATTATCCCTTGATTCATGATTTTGAGCCTTGATGAGTCTGAGATTTGGACTCATTTAGGGCTTTATTTTTGTAGTTTTAGTGTCCTCAAATGCCTAGATATGCTATAAACTGATGTTAAAGCCTTGATTTTCAGGTATATGAAATAAGGAAAAAGGTCAGGACACTAACATGCGCAAAGGAGCATAACAAGATGAAGAAGTGAAGAAAGATGATCCTGGTGATCACCAAAACTACTCATCGACTCGGAGAGTGTCTTTTTAGTCTGCCTAAAGTTCTAGTGCATCAGCCCTAAGGGAAGAACCAAGTCGGCGATAGAAATAGAAAGTCAGCGAATCGCTAATCGGTTCCGCAAATGACAAAATGGATCGCCCATAGTTACAGGACTTGGGGATGCACATAACCAATGCATAGTGGTGATGGAAGAGATCAAAGGGAGGATATCCGAACCACTCGGCGAGCCCGATTTATCTCGCCTAATTGCCTTTTGGGCCAAATTTTGGGAAACTATAAATTTAATTTTGAATTGTAAATTTAGTATCTTGCTATCACTGAGGAGAGTTTTCTTTTGAGTTTTGGAGTTCAATTGTAGACTATAAAGCTTTTTGAGGCTCAATTTGGAGGATTTGCAAGTGGGTTTCTAAATTTCTTGAATTTGGACCATTGTAAAGACTTGGGAGCATTTACCTAGATCATGGCGAACATATTTGGTAATCGTTTCCCTATTTTTATGATGTGTGGCTAAAAGTTTAATTGTTGGGGTATAATTATACATTGAATTAGCTTATGGGTATTATTAATTACTAGTTTAAATGCTATATATTGAAGTGGGTTTAATCATTAGTTGTGTTTTAATATATGAATTGTATTGCAAATACAGTTAAAATTTTGAGTTCCTAGCTTGCTTGAGAGACAGATTTTTGAACCAAAGCTTTTGATTAATGATTTATAGGCATTGGGTTGATATGTGATTAGGTCGAGAGAGTGAATCCTAAATCTAATCCTACCCATCTTTCTCGAGGGAGAGGATGTATTAAGGTTGTGGTGTTCTTATTTATTAAGCTTGTTGATGTTCGAAAGAAATTACTTGAAACGTGATAGTTGTTTGAGAGAAAACTACTTCAATCATTGTCCAGCCTACCCACTGATATTTAACTATTTATTAGTAGTCTCAATTACCCATATATTGAAAATGTTCTATAAATTATAACTTTCGGTGAGCCTAACCCCTAAATTACGTTGTAACTTTTGGGGATCCACTTCTAGCTCAGCGATTGGTGTCAATGATTCGCCGAATGGCCTAGTTCATCGCTGAATTGTTTTGAATTTTCAAAATTGTATGCTGGTAGGCAATCCCATTTTGGCTCACCAAAGCACCTCGGCAACTCGCGAAACAGTTCATCGAGTTATTCTACAACTAATTTTTTTTGCAGTTTCCTGAGAACTTTTCTAAGTGTTTCTCTGTTGTATTGCAGGAATGGCTAGACTCAAAGTGTAAGGAAGAGACATGTCGCCCCCCCCCCCCAAACGGGCAAGAAGAGTAGTTATAAATGAGGATGCAGTTGGATCCAGGGAAAAGGCATCCAAACTTCCTACAAAGGGAGGAAAAGTCAAAGGAAAGGGCAAGACGCTTGTGGTGGAGTCACTGGAGGCCAGCTCAGATAGTGAGGGAGCCTATGAGACATACCTCACCTCATTAGACAACTAGGGAGAGTCCCATGATTATTAGGATTCCATCTCTGAGCTTGAGGATGATCAATTTGTATAGACACAAAGAGAAAAGCTTTGCTTTAAGGGAATGCATGATCCTTCTTGAGTCCCAGTGCCTCAGACTCCTCCTCCAGCTCTAACACCTACTGTTGTCCTTGCACCACCGATACATGTCCTACTTCCCAATCTCTTAATAGACTAAAGACCAAGAGACTGAGGACTATTATCGAGGAGAAAAGACTTTCAACATATGGTGTGGTGGACAGGTGTCCTGAGATATGGCGCACCCTCAAATACCACAAATTTGAGATTTTTACTAAACCCGGGGCCCCTACATTCCTGATTGGGCCAGGGGGTTCTACTTGGCTTACTCAGAGTTGCTGCCACAAGGGAAGAGAAAGGTCGATGTCTTCAAACCAGTTGATTATGTGATTGTCCTAGGCAAGATGGTGCAATGTGATAGTGAGGACATTAATTTCGTTTTGGGATGTACTTATAACTTCATGCATAACTACTAGAGTATGATTCAGACACAAACTTTGGATGACTTAAAAGGTTAGCTGGCTTTTCTTCTTTCTAAAAGTACCCCAAGGTGGATTGAGGCCAGAGTGCAAATAGAGAAGAAGGATCTCAATGTTGTGGCGAGGTATTGGTTTGGGTATATTCGTAGTACGATCATACCAACCCAGAACGAGTCTATCCTTTGTCACCAAAAGATGACTTCTCTTGGATTTATTATTGCTAGGAAGATCCTCAATCGAGGTGCGATCAATAAGAAGACGATGTTCATGAGGGCCAAGCAGCGCCGGACATCTCTTTCTTTTCCAGTGTTGATCACCAAGCTGTGCATATAGGCTTGTGTTCCTCAAGATGAGAAGACGGATATGGAGGTGACACCCACGTCCTCTACTAACTTCCGGCGTATTGAGGTTGAGTAACAGAAGGAAGAGGCTGAGAAGAGAAGGGTAGACCAGGTGGAAATCTCCGAGGAATTAATATTGATATGATGCGTGCAGAGGTAGTCATTCCTACTCCGTCCACTGGCTTTTAGGTACTTCTAGCTCCACTACTTCTAAGGCTCTGAGTACTGCTGCTCCTATCCCGCCCTTAGATCTTCTACTGGTACTACTACCACCAGACCTTCGATCACCCAAGCTATGCTATTCAAGATGGGGCACCTATTGTATTTTGTTGATGTGCGTTCCTCCCAGCTAGAGGTTGTTGTTCCCGAGATTATGTGATTATATGTTGAATTAGCTTATGGATATTTTTAATTACTAATGTAAATGCTATATTGAAGTGGGTTTAATCATTAGATGTGTTCTAATCTATGAATTGTAGTTACAATTGCAGTTCTAATTTTGAGTCTTTAGCTTGCTTAAGAGAGATTTTTGAACCAAAGCTTTTGATTAATGGTTTGTAGGCATTGGGTTGATATGTGTTCAGCTCAAGAGAGTGAATCCTAGACCTAATCCTACCCATATTTCTCTAGAGAGAGGATAAATTAAGGATGTGGGTTATTATTATTTGTTAAGCTTGTTGATGTTCTAAAAAAATCACTTAAAACATGATAGTTGTTCGAGAATAAACTATTTCAATCATAGTATATCCTACCCACTGATATTTAGTTATTTATTAGTAGTCTGAATTACCCATATAGTGAAATTTGTCTATAATCGATCACATCCCGAGAATTCTTATATTTATTGTTATTTCATTGTTGATTTATTGTGTTGTAGTTGCTAAGTGCAAACCAAAACCCTCATCTGACATTCGTTGTCTCCCAGTTAGACTTGTTTTCATGTATTTTTAGATACTTTCTTTTCCTATAACTATCTTGAACACATTTGTACTTCATGGCTGAACTTGAACACGTACCACACTTTTTGGGTTCGACCCCAACTCTTCGTTGGGTTTTATACTGCTTAACAATCATTTGCACCTAGAATTGGATGAGTTGTGCTTGAAACATTAATCAAGCCTAAATCAGACCCATTTGTTGTGTTACCCTATTTAACTTCTTAGTTTTTTTTGTATAAGCCTTTGTTTGGCCCTAGTTCCTCCGTGGACATTCTTCAACTCAAGTTAGGTAAAAGGCCTAAGTTGAGGTTGACTACTATAGAGGTCAATATAGAAAATGGGGTGTGAAAATAACAAGCGCAAATGTGAAAAAGCAAACTAACAGGTGTGGAAGATTCTTATATATATATATATATATATATATATATATATATATAGTTTCAAGAAATTACTGTTGCATTCGAAATTCGAAATAATGGAAAATGGAGAAAAAAGAGGATAAAATCTATGGAGAAAGTCATGTAATAACATCATAGTGTCAAGAAGGGCGATAGTCACTATTTCAAAATGTACCATACCCATCCCTGGGCCTACATTACAAGCCACTAAGTCTTATAGTGATCCTAATTCAACTATCCGAAAGTTAATAATAGAAAATAAGTGTAAGCCTATGGTATTGAGTACGCATGTTTGAATTTTTTTGAGAGAGTGACTGTTACCTAGTCCTTGATTTTGAAAATCATAATTTTGTGCAAATTGAACTTCTTTGTGGTGAGGGCATAAGAGTAGTTTATGTTAATTGATTGTTAGATAATTTTTGTTTGTGTATGTAACATTGTCTATGAGGATGGTGATGTTATTCATTGATTGTCATGTGTTACAATTGAGAAGCAGTATGTTGCACTGATTTTGATGTAAAGAGAAGCGTGTCATGCTTATGAAATAAATCATTGAAAGCCATGTGGTAAATATAGGTTCTAAGTTCTTTTTGTTTCCATGTTTGTCCTGATATATTAGTTGTGTCAGTCGTTTGAGGACAAGGAACGATTTTAAGTTCAGGGTGTTGATATGTTGTAGATTTATGACATTTGTGATGTTTAAATTATAAAAATTATGTAGATTCTCTAACACATTTTGGTGAATTTGATGTGTTTTGTAGTTTATATGAATAAAAATATGATTTATAGTCTAAGGATTGAAAAGTAGATGTAGAAGGCAATTTTTGGCCATTTATGAGCCACTCTACAGACCGTGGGATGATCCACGAGTCGTAGATGGAAATCGTAGTGGAAATTTAAAAACTTAAAAAAGCCTTAAGTTTTTATGAAGAGATAGGATAACCAGCGAAAGTTTCTACAAGTTCTATAATATGTTCATGGTTAAGGTTCATAGTAGGTCAAAATGTCTTATTTTTATGGGTGAGCAGTACTATCAGTAGAATATTGTACTATTCATAGAAGACTCTTGTGGTTGAGGATCAAAAAGGGGTTGAGAAGTCTGGTATTTATGAAGGAGGAATATGAGCTGTAAAAGGTTCCACAGACCATAGTTCTTGTCTGTGGAAATTTTTTAGAAATTGTGCAAAACGTGTCATTTATGAAGGGTGTCTACGAACTATAAAAAGAACTATGAACCGTAAAATGGTTTGTAAAAATAGTCAAACCAATTTGCCTAGTTTGATTTGGATAGGTTTTTGATATCTATAAATACTTTTCCTAGGTTTTCTTTTACTTGTTATGTTCGTTTTGGTTAGGAAAATAGAATTAAATAACTTTCTTGCTTTTATTCTAGAATTTTAGAGTGAATTTACACTTGGTTTTTGAGTTATTGATTTTTAATTTCAATTTAACATTATGAATTTATACTATTAATCTTGTAAGTTTATGATTATGAATAATTTATTTATCATTAATTATTATCATACAAGCATGAGTATCTAAATACACAATTAGGGTTGTGGGAACCACATAGGATTAACGAAGTAACCTAACAATTAGTAAGCCTTGGAAATTGTGCATGCATGTATTGTTTTTCCCTTCGCTTTGATTGATTTTTAATTGATGCATAATTTAGAGCTCACCTTATTCTTACCTTCCGGACCAAGGGGAATAACAAATGTAAAAGAGATTATCCGATGAAGATTTGAGGCAATCAACCCTCACTATTAGCTTGACCTTGTCTAGGAATAACTAATTTGGGATCAAAGGTAAATATTAGTAAATCATACACCCCCTAAATGAACTAGGTTGCATTATGATAATTATTTATTAAGGAGACCAACCACTTAAGTGAACTTAACTTATTGATCTTTCATGCTACACAATAGAAATAGTTACTAATATCTTGTCTTATTAAGTTATGGATTCACGGGGATGAAAAAACTATATTTTCATCTTTTATTAATTCAAAATATGTGAGCATGATACTTAGTTACTTTTTAATTGAAGCATGTCTCACTCTCATATACACATTCATGTAAAAGAGTTCTAATTATTCCTAAATAGTCATGACCTGTAGGGGACCCTAGGTGTCCATGTATGCAACACCAAGGATTTGAAAATTAAAGAATTTAATTTTTTCAGGTTGCAGGCTGTGTCTAGGTTCCCATCTACGGACCATAAAAGCTTCTACGAGCCTTAGATAACAACCGTAGAAAGTGGGAAAATATTTTTTATGAATATCCTAGTACCCTTTTTATAATTGACCAGTACAGTCCGTCATCTTATGTGTGAGTAATAGATTAGCCTCGTACATGAGTCCCAAACTTAGTAAAATTTTAAGGCTAAAAGTTAAATTTCTACGATTGGCATTTACGGAGCGAAGAAAGACCTATGAACCGTACATGGGATTCGTCAAATATGGGTGAATTTTAAGGTCCCAGTACTTTCTCTACGCTCGACTAGTACGGACCACAGAAAGTTTTACGGTCCGTAGGTCTGTACGGTATGTCGAGTTGGCATTTATTTCTAAGGGGATATTTGGTCTTTTTCCCTAATTCTTTTAACTCAATACTATATACTTTACCTTTTAACGCAATCCCTATATGATCATTTTAAGCTCCCAAATTACCTATTTGAATTCATTCTCCAAAATTCTCAATACTTGACCAAATTCATCTCTCCTAATTCTCTCAAGTCTAAGGAAGAAGAAGAAGAACTACGGTTCCATTTAAGTCTCCAAATTCTCCATTTTCTTAGGTTAAAGGATTAAGGTATGTATGTGTTCACCCATGTAGTCCTTTCCACCACGGGGTCCCCAAAGATTTCATGTTCCCAATTAAAATTTGAATTGATCAAATTAGGGTTTCAAACAAATGAATATGTGTTTCTTCCAATGATAACTGATTACGATTAATTAAGTATTTTAATGCATTATTTGATGTTAATCTATGATATGTATTTGAAATTACACTTGCTCATACCTAAATTATGCTTTTCAATCAATGATCATATCATAAACCCATACACTATGAATTATGAGTTTGTGATGATATGCATGTTTTCATGAAGTTATTGTAAATAAATTGATGATGCTTTGTAAGGAATGTATTGATGCTATTGTGAAAGGATTTTGCACTTACTATGATGATCATGATTGTGAAAGGTACTTTTCACAAATATTTTTACATTGGTGAAATGTTTTCTCATCTATGTTGAATTATGTTTAAGGAGCTATTTTATGTTTTGATCTTGAAAATGTGGATTGGTACTGATTATTGCATTTCCCCATGTTAAATTAATATTTGAATTTTATCTATTCCTTTTGGGATTTTGACTTAGCACTGAGTGGGCTATCAAGTGGTGGATTAAATAGGGTAGTGTCTAGTAGCAACATCTAGTCCTAAACTTCGTTCCCGTAAGTATATATCTTAAATGACATACCTAGTGGAGTCACTTTAGGATATCATGATATGCGTGGATTCTACCTTCACATGTAGTTTCCCCTTCTTTCGGTATGAGGTATATACCAGATTCTATGATATATTTCTCATGGTCTTATTGTTGGCTAAAGCTAAGATCCCATGAAAATGACTATGTTTTCTGTAGAACATTTCTTAATTCCTTTATTTTAATGTATTTGACTATGTTTTAAGATCTTCATGTCATTTTTTCTTAAAAAGCTTATAATTGTTTCATTATGATCATGCCTTTCGTTTTGAGTCATTTATATCATCATAATCATGTTTATGCATATTGCCTCATACTTAGTGCATTTCATGTACTAATACATACTTATGCCTACATTATTTCACTAATGTAGGGTCCGACGCTCCTACCTCCCTTGGCTAGTTGATTTTATGGACTCTAAAGATCGATGAGTCCTAATGTTGCAAGGACCAAGATACGTTTTATTGCTTTATTTATTTCGTTTTAAACTTTGTATGTGATATATGGGTTTTGTCCCAATAACTTTACTTTTGATGTATTAGATAACTTCGACACTTATGTTAGACTTCTGCGTTTGTAAAGAACTCTTTTGTATGGAATTCTATCTTTTGAACACTTTACTTATATTATCTTATATGATGTATGCTAAGTGACTTGTGTCGGGCCTCTCGGGGTTCAATACGTCATGTTATGTCTAAAGTATACTTTTGGATCATGTCAATCTTTGTATAAATAAGGTTTATAAAGGTCCTAGAATGTCTCATAAACCACATCAAGTAAATTCTCATTCATAAGTGTGAAGCGCACCATATTTATGAATAAGAGTCTATTCGCTGTTTAGGAAATTACACTTCTTGCATCATTCTAAGTCATGCGATGGAGTGTAACTCTATATCTCTCTCTCCTAATCCTTATAGATATTTTTTTAGGATATGGCCCTCAAAGAGCATACATTAGGAGGAATACGGGTGAGAATGTAGAAATAGATGATCCTTAAGAGGCTCCACAAGTTTTGGCCAATCCTTTGGCCAAACAAGTGACTAATGTGGAGTTCCAAGCTACTTTTCTAGTATTTTCTAAAGCCATGACTCCTTAAGACAATGTAGAGGTTGTGGTTCCCGAGAACCCAAATGTTAGTACAACAACAATTAAAGTGAGGGACTTCACTAGACTGAATCCTCTAGAGTTTCATCGTTCTACGATTGACAAAGATCCTCAAGAGTTCATTGATAAGGTGTATAAGGTTTTGATGATCATGGGAGTGAAGATGGTGGAAAAGGCAGAATTGTCTGCTTATCAACTTAAGGGTGTTTCTCAAGTTTGGTTCAACCAATAGAAGGAAGAGAGAACGGTTGATGCGAGTCCTCTTGATTAGGAAAATTTAAGGTCTATTTCCTTCACAGGTTCTTTCCCCTTGAGATGAGGGAGGTGAAGGTAATTGAATTCATCAACCTTCTTCAAGGGAATATGAATATGAAGGAGTATGCCTTGAAGTTCATACGACTTTCTTGGTATGCTCCAACTATAGTTGCTGACTCTAGGGAAAACATGATCAAGTTTGTTTTGGTGTGTCCAAAATGGTGGTTAAAGAATGTCGTACCACCATTCCCATTAGTGAAATTGACATTTCTTGTCTAATGGTGCGTGCTTAATAAATTGAAAAGAAGAAACCTAAGGAATGTCTAGGGAGGCAGAAAGGGCAAAGACCAGTGATGGTGACTTTTTTACATTCAAGGTCCGATAGACATGGTTGTTCTAAGTTCCAACAAAGGTTTTCTGATCAAGGTTCCTCCAATTCTCTAACTCCTAAGTTCAACAAAAATAAAGGGTTTTTAAAACTAAGCCTAAAGAAAGAAATGGTGGGGGACTAAATCTTTATTTCCCGCATGTCAAAAGTGTGTCAAGAGTCATCCTAGTGATGGGTACGAATAATTTTTTTGGTTGTGGCAAGAGTGGTCATTGCTTGAGGGATTGTCCATATAGAAATGACAAGAGAAATGATGGTAGGAAAGCTCCGCGTAGTGGTTGGGATTCAAGTGCACCAAAAGAAAACCAATTTAATGCACTCTAATCTCATCATGAGAAAGAGCATTCTCCCGATATTGTTACCGATATGTTGAAAGTCTTTCATCTTGATGTTTATTATTTACTTAATCCTAGTGATACCTTGTATTTTGCGATTTCATATGTGGCTATGAGGTTTGATGTTTTTCCGGATGTATTGATACATCATTTTTCTGTCTCTACTCCTATTGATGATTTTATTATTTAAGAGAGTCTACAAAAGTGGTCTTGTCTCTTCATCACATAGAGACACTCACGCTGATCTTGTATATCTTGATGTGTTAGATTTAGATTTTATTACTGGTATGAATTGACTCCATTCTTTTTATGCTTCTATTGATTGTAGAACCTGAGTGGTCAAGCTTCAATTTTCTAATGAGCCCATCTTAGAGTGTAAAAGGGGAAATTATATGCCTACGGGTTAGTTTATTTCTTGTCTTAAAGCTACACAGATGATTTCTAATAGTTGTGTATACCATCTTGTTCGTGTTAAGGATACGAACTTTGGAACCCCTATATTTGAGTCGGTCTCCATTGTAAATGAGTTTCTGGAAATATTTTTGATGATTTATATGGTGTTCCTCCCAAAATGAAAATAAACTTCACTATTGACCTTCTCTCCGATGTGCAATTTATCTCTATTCCTCCTTATCGTATGGCTTCGTCACAAAATAAGGAATTGAAAGAGAATCTAAAAGAATTTTGGATAAGGGTTTCATACGATCAAGTATCACTTCATGGGGTGCTCCAGTTTTGTTTATTCGTAATAAAGATGGTTCACTTCGTATGTGTATTGATTACTGGTAGTCGAACAAAGTTATCATTAAGAATAAGCATCATCTTTCAAGGATAGACGATTCATTTGAACAACTCCAAGGTGCGAGTTACTTGTCTAAGATCGATCTTTGGTTTGGCTATCACCAATTGAGGATAAATGAAGATGACATTCCAAAGATGACTTTTCAAACTCGGTATGGTCATTATAAGTTTTTTTTAATGTAATTTTGTTTGTCTAATTCCCTGACCTCATTCATGGATTTGATGTATATGGTGTTTAAACAATATCTTGACATACTTGTGATTGTATTCATTGATGATATTTTGATTTACTCAAGGAGTGAGGATGAGAACACCTATCAATTAAGGATTGTGTTACAAGTCATCAAGCCAACAAATTTTTTCAAAGTTTAGTAAATGTGAGTTTTGGTTGATATATATGGCTTTTGTTGGCCCTATTTCTTTTGGTAAGGGTATTGAGGTAGATCCTAAGAAGATGGATGCAGTTATGAGTTGGCCTAGACCTCTATCCCCTTCAGATATTCAAAGTTTCTTGGGTTTGGTTGGTTATTATAGAAGGTTTATGGAAGGGGTTTCTTTGATTCCCTCTCCATTAACGTTATTAACCAAAAAGAAAGTTAAGTTCTAATAGTTGGAAGGGCGTGAGAAGAGTTTCTGAATATTTAAAGATAGAGTAACCTCCACTCCAATGTTAACTTTACTGGAAGGATCTTATGGGTTTGTTGTTTATCGTATCGTCTCAAGGATTGGACTAGGTTGTGTCCTTATGAAAAATGGAAAGGTTATTTCTTATGCTTCAAGTAAACTTAAAATTCATGAAAGAGATATCCTACCACAAGATAATGTCCATGTTGATGTCTTCACTGACCACAAGAGTTTGTAATATGTGTTCAAACAAAATGATCTAAATATTAACCAAAGGAGGTGTCTTGAGTTACTAAAGAATTATGATATGAGTGTCCTCTACCACCCCACCAGAGAGAATATGATGGTGGATGCTCTTAGTCGGCTATCAATGGATAGTATTGGTCAAATTGAAGATGATAAAAAGAGTTCGTTTTGAGATGTACATTAATTGGCCCGGTTGGGTGTTGGGTTGGTTCACTCCATCAAAGGCGGTGTTATGGTTTGTAATAGTTCAAAATCATCTTTTGTTGTGGATGTGAAAGAAAAACAAGGTCTTGATCCGATCTTGATTAAGTTAAAGGAGCGGTGCTTAAGAAATCTGTAAAGGCTTTCTCCCAAGGGGGAGATGGTATTCTTCGATATCAAGGTCGCTTGTGTGTTCCTAATGTAGATGAATTAAAAGTGTAACTCTTATCAAAAGCCTATAATTCTCGATCTTCCATTCACCCGAGGTCCACCAAGGTGTATTGTGACTTTCAAGAGGTCAATTGGTGGAATGGGACGAAGAAGGACATGCAAAATTTGTGGCTAAGTGTCCTAATTGTCAAAAATGAAAGATCATCATCAAAGATGAAATGTTTGTCCCAAGATATTAGTATTCCTACTTGGAAGTGAAAATATTTAAATATGGACTTTATGTTAGATTACCCCCCATCCGGCGTCAACATGACTCGATTTAGGTTATTGTGGATTGTATGAAAAAATATGCTCATTTTTTCCCGTCAAGGTTTTTTATTTGGTGGAAGACTATGGTAAGTTGTACATGAGAGAAATGATTATGTTTCATGGAGTGTCCCTGTCGATTATATCTGATTGTGGTACCTAATTCACTTATTTATTTCAGGGTTTTGTACTTGTCTTAAGCTTAGTACAACCTTTCATCCTCAAATAAATGGGCAAGCGAGGCGTATTATCCAAACTTTGTAACATATGTTAGATCTTGTGTGATTGACTTCAAGGGTAATTGGGATGATCATTTGCCTTTGATTGAGTTTACTTATAATAATAACTATCATGCAAGTATTGGTATGACTCCATTTGAAGCTTTTTATGGTTGGAGATATAGATCTCCTATAGATTGGTTTGAAGTTTGTGAGATTTTTTTGACATGTCTCAATTCGGTGCATGAGGTTATGGATAAAGTTCGTCTTATTAGATAAAAATTGAAAATGTCTCAAAGTCAACAAAAATCTTATGTCGATGTTAGAAGGAGAGATCTAGAATTTGATGTTGATGATTGAGTCTACTTAAAGATTTCACCCATGATAGGTGTGATGAGTTTTGGTAAGAAAGAGAAGCTTAGTCTCCGTTATGTGGGCCCATATAAGATTTTAAGGTGTATTGGTAAAAATTCTTATGAACTTGATTTGCGTAATGACATATTATGTTGGAATTATGAATATGAATCTTGTATGATTGAAGTAAAGATGGCTTATGGGAATTGAACTAGGTTCTTCTAGTCTATGGGATAGTAATGTGTAATCTCGACGTTGGGATAGTTGTTATATGAATTGATCATGGTTAATTGTCCTTAGCTACTGCCTATGATGTAATGTGGTTATGAATTAAAGATAATATATAAAATGTGGATCAATGCATGATAGTTTGAATAGGATTAACCTATGTAAGCTTATCTTCCACGAATATCTAACTTGAAAGCATGTTTACAGTGATCTATAGTTCTTTGGCAATTGTGGTAGGATATAGTTTAAGCCATGATTTCTTCAAGCTACTGCCCTAGACTTATGTTATTAATGAAATATAATTGATGATCAATGCAAGTGAATTGGATTAAAGATCTATGCTCTTCTACTCTCTAGTATCTATGTGATGTATTGTATTAGATTGTAATGTGATCTTGTAGCGAATTGTACATGGTTTCTTTTATGATTATGGTACTTATAGCTACTGCTCTATAATGTATAAATGATAAGAAAAGGGTATTGACCAAAGATGATCAAACAGTGATGAATTGGTAAGAATGGCCATCCCTCTACTTTTCTATATTAATGTAGTTGATGGAGCCTTGTATGACATTGTGTGGTATGGTCCACTTATGGTGGTGGTGTTTACTTTATTGTCATTATATATGTGTTGACCATGGATTAAAGGCAAATTTATGATCATATGAATATGTGCTTATGATGATACTATGAGAAGTTTATGCCTACTTTTCTATTCTAGTTGTGATCTAGGTTGTATGGCTATTGTATAAGCATGTGTATATCCATGTTAGGGTAAAGTATAGGGGCTGCCAGTGATGTGCTAAAATGGTTAATAATCCCTTACCTATGTATCCCTATGTGAATGCATGAATAGTACAAGTTAGGAGTCTTAAGCGTAATATGAAGTTTACTTGTCTCCTATTCTATTGTGTGTTGTGTGGTCTATGCTTGAAAGAGTATTATGGTCTAAGAGGGTGGCTGCCTCAATGTGTTTGCTTATAGCCATTATGTGATCATGTTGACCAATGTACACACACCCTCACTTCACATTCATGTTACTAGTAGTATAGGTCATGGTGTCAAAATGAAAGGTAGTTCTCATATTCACTAGTGTCTACTACTATGCATGTAAAGGTGATGTTTATGATAGTATGATATGTGTTTCCTTAGCTAGGATGACTTTATAGGTGTACTAGTATGGGCAAGGGTATGGGACTTTGCCTATGCATTGCACATGTGTACCTTGATAGGATAGTTCTAGTTTTGGTTTCTATATGTATGAATATGATGTATGAACATGTGTTATTTAATGTGTTATGTGAAAGGTTTGGTAACATTATGTATACACTCACACACATGAAAGATGATCTAGTTAATAGAGGGGCCTTGAAAGGTGTGCCCAAGAATACTCTATAACTAGATAGGTGCTTGAATGTGCTATAAGCATATGATGAATGAATATCTCAAGTCTATGTTTTATGAAAAATGTAATTAAAGGCTTTTAAATAAAGGGAACTTACCTTAGCACCGAGTGAACTTGACATTGAGAGGTGTTGGCTTTCCTTGGAGGAAGATTCACCATTTGTCCCTTGTAGAGTGTTGACTTCCCTTTGAGGAATATTCATCTATGGACCCACATGAGGTGTTGACTTTCCTTTGAGGAAGATTCACTCCTGTTTTCTCATGAGATGAGGCCCCAATTACCAAATGGTATGTAGAGGGAATATCTATCTCTTAGTTCCATAAAATATGCTTGCCACATAGGATCTAGCAAGTGATATCACCTAATATGCTAGGATATATGTTAATGTTGTACCTTGGCTAGGTAGGAACACCTTCCATTGGTGTAAGGCTCTACAACACCAAATTCCATGTTTAGCACCATGGTGTTAGTGTCGGTTAAGGCTATAGTTCACCTAAAGTAAAATGGACAATGGAAGTAATGGAATAGGATCCTAACTAGCATAACTTAAGGAAGGTTACTTAGTGTATGTGGAAGTAATGAACCCATCTAGACATTGCACAAGTGGCTCCTTAGGAAGTCCTAGGAAGGTGACCTAATATGTAGATGATTATGTTTATGTCCATATGCATGACTTAGTAGTATTTGCCTACTTGTTATGAAGATGTACTTGATATGAATCTATGTGATGTGATCTATCCTTATGTGCACTATGTTGGTCTATATGACTATATGATGAAGGTCTTGTATTGACATGAATGAAGTTGGCTTTACATGTGATGTTGATGTATGTAGTGGTAAGGCTTGTGGTCTTATGATGGATCTACTAAGTATATGTGAGGTTATGGGGCTTCACATGTACATTGCACTAGTAGATTAAGATTGGTATTATGAGTAAGGTCTATAAGGTACCATGTGAAGTAAAACAAGTATATGTGAATAATGATTAAGAGTTCACTGTAATGTTCTTTATAGTTTGGTTTAAATGTATATATGTTGTACTATACTTCTATGATGGTATGTGTTGTCTTGTATAGATGGTATGTATGTTTCCTTGTGGCCTTAAGGTGATGCATTGCACCAAGTATCACTAGAGGGTTACTTGGGAAGTTAATGAATAAAAGGGAAATTAGCTCACTGTTAGAGTAAAGGTGGCTCACTGTAATATGACTTAAAAATGTAATAAATCCTATATGTGATCCTATGAATTATTTGACATTTGAATATGTTTATATAATTTGTGTGAATGATATAAATGCTATTGGTTAAAGGTTTTATGAAGATTTACTCAAAAAGCATGAAGTATGACTTTCAAGAAAATGTCCCTTTTAAATGCATGGTTGCCATACTTAGTACATTCTTGTGCTAATTCTATTCTTCTCTAATTTTTACACGGAGTGTAGGTTATGGATGCTTAAAGGATGTCTTGAATGGTGAAGAGCTTGCTAGATGATTCCCAAGCTCAATGAAAGGAATCCTTAAAGTTCAAGGATCTCCTACTTATGTCTTTAATGTAAAGTCTTTAAATATTGTATAGTTATGTTATGTGTCTTATGGGCCGTGTCCCTAATGTATTCTAAAGTTGTTGAGTCTAAGATGGCGAAGAGACTTAAGGTCTATAAATGTATTATGGCTTATGTTTTATCTATATATGAGATGAAGTTTCTATCATATGATGTGCTATGAAAAGTTTTAAATTTTCCGCTAAATTTACTATGCCAATGCGATGAATGATAATTATGGGCTTGTATAAGACCTCCGAGAGGTCAAGTACGCCGTGTTACTTCTAGGGGGTGCCCCCTGGTTGTGACAAGCAGCAGCAAGTCACCCAACTCAGCAGGGTAACTCATCTGGTACAGGTGGTGGTCAGCTCCAGAACAGGTTATATGCTTTTTAGGCTCGCCAGGATCAGGAAGGTTCTCTTGATGTAGTCACTGGTACGTTACGAGTCTTTGACCTTGATGTTTATGCATTGTTAGATCCAGGGGCTATTTTTTCTTTTGTAACTCTTTATATAGCAGTCCAATTCAGTGTCAGTCCAGAAACTCTCTCAGAACCCTTCTCAGTCTCTACTCCAGTCGGTGACCCAGTTATAACTAGATGGGTATACAGAAATTGCCCTATCACAGTCTCTCAGAAAGTCACCTCAGCAGATCTAGTAGAGTTAGAAATGGTAGACTTCGATGTCATTCTTGGCATGGATTGGTTACACTCATGTTATGCCTCAGTCGATTGTAGAACTAGGATTGTTCGTTTTCAGTTTCCAGATGAACCAATCTTAGAATGGAAGGGTAGTAGCTAGCACCTATGGGTCGATTTATTTCTTACCTTAAGGCCAGAAAGATGATATCTAAGGGTTATCTGTATCATCTAGTTCGGGTTAAGAATTCTAGCTTTGAAACCCCAACTCTTGAGTTAGTTCCAGTAGTTTGTGAGTTTCCAGAAGATCTTCCCAGAGTCTCTCCCGAAAGGGAAATTGACTTTGGAATTGATCTCCTTCCAGATACCCAGCCTATTTCTATTCATTCTTACAAAATGGCTCCAGCAGAGCTTAAGGAATTGAAACAGCAGTTGAAAGACCTTCTCGATAAGGGTTTCATCAGACTTAGTATTTTACCATGGGGTGCACCAGTGTTGTTCGTAAAGAAGAAAGATGGTTCTCTCAGAATGTGCATTGACTATAGACAGTTGAACAAGGTCACAATCAAGAATAAGTATCCCATCCGCAGGATTGATGACATGTTTGACCAATTTCAGGGTGCTAGACATTTCTCAAATATAGACCGTAGATCGGGTTATCATCAGCTCAGAGTTAGAGATAGTGACATTCCGAAAACAACCTTCAGAACTCGGTATGGTCATTATGAATTTGTAGTTATGTCATTTGGACTAACAAATGCTCCTGCAGCTTTCATGGATTTGATGAACAGAGTGTTCAAACAGTACTTGGACTTGTTCGTTATCATCTTCATTGATGATATCCTCATTTACTCTAGGAATGAGGAAGAACATGCAAGTCATTTGAGAGTTGTTTTGCAGACTCTCAAAGATCGCCAGTTATTCGCTAAGTTTAGGAAATGTGAGTTTTGGTTGTAATCCGTTGCTTTCCTTGGTCACATTGTATCTAGCGAAGGGATCTGAGTAGATTCACAGAAGATAGAAGCAGTGAAACAATGGACCAGACCTACCTTTGCTACAGATATCAGAAGTTTCTTAGGTATAGCGGGTTATTACAGAAGGTTCGTGGAAGGATTTTCATCCATAGCCTCACTATTGACTAGGTTGACACAGATGATGGTCAAGTTTCAATGGTCAGATGATTGTGAGAAATGTTTTGCAGAGTTGAAAACTAGATTGACTACAACTCCTGTTTTGACTCTACCAGAGGGGTCAGATGGTTATGTGATCTATTGCGACGCATCCAGAGTTGGCCTTGGTTGTGTATTGATGCAGCGAGATAAGGTTATAGCTTATGCTTCTAGACAGCTTAAGGTGCATGAGAAGAACTATCCAACTCATGACCTCGAGCTTGCAGCAGTGATGTTTGCACTCAAGATATGGAGACACTACTTGTATGGTGTTCATGTAGATGTGTTCACTGACCATAAGAGCCTTCAGTATGTGTTCACCCAGAAAGAGTTGAATCTTCTCCAGAAGAGATAGCTTGAGTTCCTTAAGGATTATGATACGAGTGTGCATTATCATCCTGGTAAGGCAAATGTAGTAGCAGACTCTCTTAGTAGACTATCTATGGGTAGTGTAGGCCATGTTGAGGAAGAAATAAAGGAGCTAGTAAAGGATGTTCACAGGCTTGCTCGCTTGGGAATTCGTCTTATGAGCATATCAGACAATGGTGTAACAGTTCAGAATGGGGAAAAATCTTATTTGGTAGTGGAGGTTAAGGAAAAGCAATAAAGTGATCCAATCTTGCTTGAACTAAAAGGTGCAATCCACAATCAGAGAGTGGAGGTTTTCTCCCAAGGGGGAGATGGTGTACTTTGCTACCAGGGTAGATTGTGTGTTCCTGATGTGGGCGAGTTGAGATAACATATTCTTGCAGAAGCCCATAACTCCATATATTCTATTCACCCAGTTGCCACTAAGATGTACCGCGATCTGCGGGAAGTCTATTGGTGGAATGGCATGAAGAGGGATATAACAAATTTCGTGAGTAAGTGCCCTAATTGTCAGCAAGTCAAGGTAGAACAGCAGACACCAGGGGGTATGACTCAAGAGATGGACATTCCTACTTGGAAGTTGGAAGTGATCAATATGGATTTCATCACAGGGTTACCGCGTACTCGAAGACAACATGACTTCATTTGGGTGATAGTTGATAGGATGACTAAGTCTTCTAGCTTTTTGGCGGTCAAGACTACAGATTAGGCAGAGGACTATGCCAAGCTTTACATTAATTAAATTGTGAGGTTGCATGGGGTTCCTTTCTCTATCATCTCAGATAGAGGTCCTTAGTTTACCTCTCATTTTCTGGAAGTCATTTCAGAAGGGTCTTGGTACTCAAGTTAACCTTAGCACATCATTTCATCCGCAGAAGGATGGACAGGCAGAGTGTACTATTCAGACCCTAGAGGATATGTTGAGGGCTTGTGTGATCGATTTCAAAGGTAGTTAGGATGATCACCTTACTCTTATTGAGTTCGCTTACAACAATATCTACCATTCCAGCATTAAGATGGCCCCTTATAAGGCTTTATATGGGCGTAGATTTAGATCTCGTGTTGGTTGGTTTGAAGTAGGTGAAGCAGCCTTGATAGGGCCAGATTCAGTCCTTTATGCTATGGAGAAAGTGCAACTCATTAGAGATAGACTTAAGACAGCCCAAAGTCGTCAGAAATCTTATGCAAATGTAAGGAGAAGGTAACTAGAGTTCCAAGTTGATGATTGGGTTTTTCTGAAAGTCTCACCTATGAAAGGGGTGAAGAGATTTGGAAATAAAGTGAAGCTCAGTCCTAGATATGTAGGCCCTTACAAGATCTTAAAAAGGGTTGGCAAGGTGGCATATGAGTTAGAGTTGCCAGCAGAATTAGCAGCAGTGCATTCGGTCTTCCACATCTCACTCTTGAAGAAGTGTGTGGGTGATCCAGCCTCTATAGTGCCATTGTAGAATGTGGCGTTAAAAGACAGTCTTTCTTATGAGGATGTACCAGTTGAGATTCTTGACCGTCAGGTCAGAAGGTTGAGAAACAAAGAAGTCACTGCAGTCAAGGTTTTATGGAGGAGTCAGTCCGTAGAGGGAGCTACTTGGGAAGCAGAAGCAGCCATGAAAGCCAAGTATCCTCACCTCTTTCCTTCCGATTCTACTCCAGCTTGAGGTAATAGTTCCTCTTCGGTTTTTCAGTCATTCATTCGCAAATTCAGTCTTAGAATCATGTTCCCTCAGTTTGTACTTGCATTTTCAGCGTATTTGCATGTTCTCGGAACTCAATTCAGTCAGAAACTCAGTTCTCAGTGTTTAGTAGTAGGTTTTGCAGCTCTCTCCCTCTATTTCAGCTAGTTTAGTCTTCATTCGAGGACGAATGTTCGCAAAGGGGAGATAATGTAACACCCCATATCCAAAACAGACCAAAAACCAGTTTTTTAGAAAATCTACAGGTGCAACAGACGGTGGCCATCGACGGACCGTAGCCTGACCCACGGTCCGTCCTGCACATCAGTCTATTGGGTCAGAAACCACCCAAAATATCAATCCAGAAGATTTGACTAAGTGTCGAACGACGGCCGCTCTTACGATCCGTAGGTCAGACTACGGTCCGTAGTCTAAGTCCGTTGATCAACACCCCATTCACCCACTCTCTGACAAGAGCCACGGATGACCAGCACGGTCCTTAGGTGGACCCACGGTGCGTAGGTCTGACCGTAGGTGGAAACTAGAAGCCAGTTAGGGGGGGAAATACAGTAGGGTCTAATTCAAATGATCATAACTCTTACCACAAAATGAATTAGGTGTCCCATGATATATCATCAGATAGATAATTTACTTTCCATAGCCACCAACCTTCCTAAAATCAGACCTCCAAGCAAAAGGTTATGCCCGTTTTAGTAAAGGCATGTCGAACAAGCCCAACCTACGGACCAAACGACGGACCGTCGATGGAACGACGGACCGTCAGTCCTGGTCATCGTTTGATCCGACAGAAACTTACCCAGGGGTCTTTTGGTCTTTTCCCACTTCGTTTAAACCTTAAGATACGTCATTTTGACCCTAAATCATCAGATTTTAGTTAGTTTAAGCCTAGAAGCATAACTAAAACTTACCTAAGTCAAATCATTAATCAAAAGTTAGAAAATTATAAGCAAGAAAGGAGAAAAAGCTCAAGAACCCTAGTTCAAGAAAGCATCAAGTTTCCAGCAGTTTCAGCCATGAAATCTAAGTATTTTTCTGTGAATTTCATCACCAGGTATGTGGGATTTTACTAGTGGGTTCCTTTTAGCCATTGGGTCCCTAGTTTTCAGTCAGTTCTTGATTCTCTTATCATGATTAAACCTAGGGTTTCTAGAACTTTGATAGAACTTCATGATTTAGTTAAATATATGTTCCAAATCATATTATCATGTTATTACTCAGATTATCGCATGAATTTCAGAACCCTAGCTTTGTATTTCTTTAGTTCTTGAATTACATATGCTAGGTAAGATATTTTAGTTATGCAGATATACATGCTTCAGTTTTTAATGCATCATTATCAGATTAAATATTACATTCTCATGTTCAGTTTCGAGCTATCTAGTATTTATAGAAACTCAGACATAATCAGTTAATTTACATAATTCATTGGGAGTAGCATAATACCGAGTTGGACTAGGGTTTAGCATACCCAATAGTCCCAGAACTACTAGCCAAGTAGGTTGTACGTCCCCTCTGTGGGCAATCAGTTTAGTGATCACGCCAGCATGCCTTTATACCTTTGGCAGGGTATATTGGGTCCTCTCGATGGGGAGTATACATCGGACTCCACATTTAGCTCATGTGGTTTTATTATCGGTTGTTATTAGCTCCCACAGTTCAGTCAGACTCTTTGCATTGACCATTTATCAGTATATTCAGTATTCAGTTTCAACATGTTATAATTTGTTCATTGCATCTAGTTAGCTCACAATTCAGTACATCATGTTCAGATTATTATACTTGCTTTTGTGCTTGTTCAGTTATGTTTTATTTCAGCTTTACTCTATCCTATATGCTCAGTACCTTCAAGTACTGACACATACGTGCGCTACATCTTTTCGTGATGTAGGTTCAGGTTCTCAGCATCCGGATCACGCATAGATCGATTTCCGATATCCAGTTCAGCAGATTCAGTGGTTAGTCCTCATTCTCCGAGGACAACAGTCATGAGTTTAATTTCAATCTTCAGCCATTTAGTTTCAGGTTTTGCTAGATTTAGCTGAGGCTTGTCCCAGTATTTCTAGTCCAGTTTAGAGGCTTATTTCAGACATAGTTAGTTTCAACTTAGTGTTGAGTTAGTAACTTCATTGTATTAAACTCATCAGTCTTCATATTATATCAGTTTTAGCATATGAGTATTCCCCGTCTTTTTGTAATAAATTATGATTTAGCTTCCGCATCAGTTTATTATCTTTAGTATGCTCATGATCATGCCAGCAGGGTTAGCTTGGGATCACTTGTGGTCCTAGGTTCCGTGTCCGCGTCTCGGGGGTAGCTCGGGGCGTGACACTATTCCTTTTGAGTCATTTATGTTATCATGATCATGTTTATTCATATTGCCTCATACATAGTACATTTAATGTACTTATGCATACTTATGCCTAAATTATTTCACTAATGTGCGGTCTTATGCTCCTACCTCTCATACTCATGGTTAGTTAATTTCATATACTCTAAAGAACACAGAGTCCTCATGTTTTGAGGACCAAGATACCTTTTGTCGCTTTAGGTCATTTCGATTTAAACTTCATATATGATGCATGAGTTATGTCCCAATGACTTTCCTTATGATGTATTAGATGAATTTGAGATTTATGTTAGACTTTCGCTTTTGTCAAAAACTCTTTTGAATGAAATGTTGTCTTTTGAACTCTTTACTTCTATTATCTTGTATGATGTATGCTATGTGGCTTGTGTAGGCCCTCTCGGGTTTCTATACGTCATGTTACGCCTAGCATATCATGCACTCTTACCATGTGGATTGTGCCTCCTTCTTAGCATATGATGTACTCTTATTTACAGCTTAGCCCCATGGTGGGTGTTAAGTTTATTACCCCCAAAAAAGTACAATTGAATTTATACACGAGGTTCTAAGCATAAGAAATAATATCTCAATTCTAAGTAGATAATGATTAACAACTTAACAAATTGGAAATGATTATGATACTATAAGTAAATTAAAGATTAAAATAATATGAGTTAACTTGATTTATTTGATATCTGTGTTAGAGATATCTTTATGCAAACTAAGTTGATGCAATAAGATGATGAGATAAATTATAAAATGGACGGGAAAAAGAATGATATATCAATGAAGTATGATTTTGTGTGTTTTACTTAGTGAAAATCACGCAACTCATATTGGAATCCTTTTCTAAGAACTGATTGTCTATAATTAATATTAATAACTCATATAAATAATATAATTAGTGACACTAAAGAGAAGTAAGTGACATCCGGCTTCGCTTAGGGGTCGATTTCATAATCTGGGTTATTTTTTACCATATACGCTAATTAGGCAGGACTTGCCAAGAAAAAATGATCTACAAGAAAAAATGATCTACCATGTAACTAATGGTTCTCCAAATATTTGTGCAGTCTTTTTAAGTTTGGTTAAGTCACACAATTTATTTTATTTTGGCATTTAGAAGTAAAGAATAAAAAGATATATTTATGATTATTATTTTATGATTTTTGGTTGATGATTTTACACATATTTTAATATTTTTTCCCTAATTGTCCCCAATTTTTTTTTAAAAAAAAAATAAAACATTCTACTCAAGTTGTGTAGATTATCTTTTTCTAGTTAAGATCTAAAAAATTAAGAAAACAAGAAAAACACTACACCAAACCAAAAATAATAATGGTTGCAATTTTAGGGGATCTTCTTTTTCTCTTTGGGTGAATTAAATTCTTAAGAACAAAGTAAGTTGATGAAAGGTTAGAGAATATTTTTAACAATTAGAGTGTTAGTGGCAAAATGAATTGAAACTTAAAAAGTCTAGAAAGAATATTTTAAAATGTATTTAATATTTGGAAACAATAAAATGATTAGTTTGTTAATCTAATGAAATCTTTCATAACTATGTTAAGCGCTACTAAATTTACTAGTTTTTATATAATATTATAGAATAATGTTAATGTGTACATAAACACCTCATGATACATACTATTACACCTTTTTATGAAAGATTAATACAATATTATAGTATATGTAACATTGTATGATATCTGTAACGACCTAATTCTGTCTTGATGGAAAAGTCAACGAAGAAAGAATTGGGACCAGAAAACTTTTTGATAGTAACTTGAAATTCCTAGCCTAGTACAGATTTGAATGAAATTGGAGTCATTAAGGTGTAGGGAAATCTATTAATGAATGAGAAATGAAATTATGCTTGATTACATTATTTTATATCTAAGACGATAAGGAACCCATACCACTTTACGAAATCAAAGTTAGGCGAGTAGAACTCCCGAAAATGTCTTAGCGTGAACGAGTACATTTTATCTTTGGTGAGGCACGAGATTCTAGGCGCTGTAGAGGGATGGGTCAACTGTAGCGGTCCAGACGCGACTTAAAGCTGCTAATAAACCCCTAAACGACCTTATTTGGAACCTTTCAATTTTTAGAGTTAAGGAGGTCACCCTAGATGAGTTCTTGACAGTTTTTCACCATTCTTGACACTAAAGGTAAGACTTTAACACCCCAAATTCATTTTTCGACCTGTAAAACCTATTTTTTTGGGTTATTATCGATGGGGAATGGTTTTGATCTAGAATTTATGGTGGAGAAAACTGTAAATTGGGTATTAGGATCTTTGGTTTGGTCTAGGGTTATTGGGTTTGTTATAATCCGGATAATTAGACATTTGATTGTTGATCATTGATATAAATTGTTGTTTGTAGACCTAGAACAAGCGAAAAGAATCCAGAAAGGGAAGATTCAAGTGCCTTAGGGGATTCAAGCTCGAATTTGAGGTAAGTGATGGTTGTGATTTAATGTTGGTGTGATATATGTTTGTATTGGCTTCATTATAATGCATGTATATATACGAATGTTGCATTATTGATCACCCTAATTGTAAGTGAGGATAATTAAATAATTGTATGCCATGAATCACCTCTTGATGTATGATCTTGATGATATACTTGTTTTTGTGATTGTGGTTTGTGATTGGGGATTCGGCAAGCTAACTTGGATCGGGTAGCCACGTTTTGGCACAACTATTGGATCAGGTTTCTACGTTCTGGCACAACTATTAGATCAGGTTGTCATGTTCCGACATAATTATGAGATCGGATTTCTATGTTACGGCAAGCTAACAGTTTGAGTTTGGGTTCCATGATAGGATCATTGAATTAGGTTTTGTGAGAGGACCATTGAATTGTGTCATGTATCTACTTGTGATGATTACGTTCATATCTAATGATGATTGATATTGAAAGACTATTTGTTGCTCTAAAATTATTTAATTATATATTGTTGAGAATTGTGAAACTGTTCGTTGATGTGAATGATGATGATATTGTATATGTTTGGTATATGCATGTTTTATAATGTTGTGGTTACTTACATGTGTTTCACTTATTGGGATAGCCGTGTCATCCTACAAGTACACTGTGGTTGTGTACTTATACAACACTTGCTCTTATTTTTTTTGAGTATAGGGAATCTTTTTGTGGCTATTGACAGACCTTGTTTAGAAGATCAGTAAACATTTCAAATTCAAGGGTGAGCTAGTTTATCCGAGCTGCCTTGATTTTGTTTTTTTTAGTCCACTCTCTTCGGACTCAGACTCGTTAAGGTGTTGTTTAGTTTTGGGGCCGTACCCCTTGTTCTTAGACTTGTCGTTAGTAGAGTTTTGGTACAATGACTTTCAAGTTCTAGGGATTGTATTTCCGCATTCGTGTTAGTTCATTTGCTTATTTCCTTAATAAATAATTTAGTTATTTAAAACTTCTTTTGTATCTTTAAATGCCTAGTTTTTCGTTAAGTTGCTTGGTTGGGTGGCAGTAATGGTTCTCCCACTGGAGGAACAGTGTGGGTGCCAATTGTGGCGGTTTGGGTTGTGACAAGTTGGTATCAGAGCCCTAGGTTCGTTGATCTCATTGTACCAAAACGAGTCTAGTAGAGTCTTGCGGAACAGTACAATGACGTCCGTACTTTTCTTTGAGAGGCTATAGGACTTTGGGAAAAACTCATTTCTTTCTACTCCTTCGTGCTATGACTTGAATCCAATTAATATCTGGGTGATACAAATTGATATCTTTCCTCCTTAGTCAACAAAAGTGGTAACAACATCATTAGCAAGAGTGGATGTGTATAAACTACCGATAGTTGAATAGGATTACCATTCAGAACAAGTATCCATTGCCATAGATAGATGACCTTTTTGACCAATTGCAAGGTGCATCGAATTTTTCTAAGATTGATTTAATGTTTGGTTACCATCAGTTAAAGATAGAGGCGGTTAAGAATTGGGTTTGACCAAGTTCTATGATTTAAATTAGCAATTTTGTGGGGCTCGCTAGCTACTATTGTCGCTTGTGGTATGAGTTGAGTCCAATTGGTATTTGTCGATTTCAATTGGTATCTTGACGAAGTAACCTAGATGGGACACAAGCAAAGCAAATTGGAAACAAAGTACGTTATAATTGGTATCTGGTCCTGGGGTGGTGTGAATGCATGGATGATTAGAAAGGGTCATCCATGGAGCGAAATAATTAATTAAGAATTTGGACTTATTTGTGAATTGCATCTTGGAAGCTTTGAATACATGCTTCTGCTAGTCTGAATTAACTACGAATGTGAAGTTGTAATTGCTTGAATGTAATGAGGTGATTACATAAATTTTGAAATTGTGCAAGATGTAAGTACTTGAGTATCATGAAACTCATTGTGAAAGAAAAATCTTGACCAAGGATTGTGTGAGTGTCTGGGTGTATCCTGGGGATGTGAGGGTTGTGGTACTAAATTAAAAAGAATGAATTGTTTTTCGTATCGTGGGATTGACTGAAGGGGAATTGTTTTGAGAGCAAGTTAGAGGTTTGTTGTAAAAAGGGGGAATTGAATTTCTTCTTAGAATGTTTTGTTATGAATTGTGTCGCTGTAGCGGGAATATGGCCGTTGTAGCGGGACCTCTATAGAGGAGTAGTGGCCGTTGTGGAGAACAAGACGGGATTTAAAATCGTATGTTCAAGAGGGGAGCTCATTGTTCCACTTTATGCCGCTGTAGCGGAATGGTGCCGATGTGGCGCTGCCGCTACAGCGAGATGAGGGACGCTAGAGCAGGACAGGGCGAGACAGAATCTCAGCCTTGTCTCCCCTGTTTTCCCTAGTCATAATATGGACCCTGAGTTGTACCTCAGTGTTCAGCAATCAAATATAAGTTATAAGGTGTGTTAAAATTTTGAAGAACTTGGGCATATGCGGGTCGATGGTAGTGATCATAAGTACTATAATTGTTGTGTCTGAATGGCTAATGTGTTATTTGATCCGGATTCTATTTATTCATACGTGTCAGTTCAATTGACTTGGTATTTGATGTGGTTTATGATATACTTGATGCCCCCATCAATGTTTCTACCCTAGCTGAAGAGTCAGTCATAGTCACCCATGTACATCGTATTGTTCTGTTGTTTTGGATTTTCAGATTTTGGTTGATTTGGTTATGCTGGATATGATTAACTTGATAAAATATTAGGCATGATTTTTTTTCCCCTATTATAGAGGACTTAATTGTAATGCTAAGTTGATAACTTTAGAGATCCCCGGTAGAGAAAGACTAGAGTGGGAAGGGGTGTACAAGCCTAAGCTAGCTAAGATCATATCCTTTATTCGGGCTAGAAAACTGGTAGGGCAGGATTGTTTGGTGTAATTGACTCATATTCGGGATGTTGAGGTCGAATTCCCCTCTATTGAGTATATTCTTATAGTGTTAGGATTGAGAGAGCTTAAAGCTCAAATCCAAGGGCTTCTTGATAAAGGTTTCATCTGTCCTAGTATTTCCCCATGGGGTGCTTCTGTCTTGTTGGTTAAGAAGAAGGAGGGTTGTACGAGGACTGATGATTTTATCTTAATCCATAAGGGAGTGGATTAATATCGGAATGACAAGTTTATGGATTAATAGAGTTGCATTGAGTATACTTGGGTGATGGAAATTGAAGATTTTATTAAGAGAGTGTGTATAAAGATTGGGTTAGTCCTTTGAATTTGATGAGTTTGAGGTGTCGTGTTGATGAATTGTTGGCTTTATAGTGATAGTCAAGGCTCACTGAGCATAATGATAATAAGAGTTTGTAGAATTTTATGACGGGATGCAACAATATAATAAGATTATAGCTAAGCGAATTTGGTGTCGTAATTATGACTTGCGAGTATCTAAGGTCGTGTTTTTCTAATATTTGGTGAGTAACGTGATTGTATATGAAGTTTTAAGATATGGTGGGACACCACTCGAATAGAATTAAAAAAACTAGAGCCATAACAAAGAAAAATAGTGGAACGAAGTGCAGCCTTTAGAGAGAGGCGAGAGAAAGAATATTATATTTAATTGCAAGGGCTAAAGAGGTATCTTTAGAGGGATATATAATTGGGTTCAGAGAGATGTGATCTCTTTCATTTTTCTGTGACTATGGTAATAGTGTCACAAGTCCATCAGATTGGTATAAACTATTGGAAAAGACTTGAGAAAGGAGTGTACATACATTAGCTCGAGTGTGATGATAAGTGCCTTATTTTTATTTGAGTTTAGTAAGGATTACGATTGAATTTTAGTGAAAAGATATTGTACGATTGATAGAGATGTGATCCATGATAAGCAAAGATCCGTGAATTCATAAAAATCTTCTAGACATAAGCTAATGTTGATAGATAAGGGGATTGTGTTATACAGTTGAATTTACAATTTAGATTTTTTATTGTAAATCTACATTCGTGGTGATATATTTTGTCAATGTATGAATTTTCAAGGTGTGGAATGGTTACTTGAGCATTTGAAAAGACTTACACTTGGTGTGAGTTGTAACATTCATCACTTTTGATTGTTTAAGTATCTAAGGAAGGTTTTCATTCTAAAAGCGTTGGTTTAGAGTAAGGTATATAGTCGGAGAGTTCATGATGGTTGTTAGTATTGAGAGTGTGGACTTCAGAGGAATGATGTGAAGAGTATGTGGAGTCAAGTGAATGGAAATGACTAGTATCGACTCTTCAGAGGAAAACCTTTCATGTCATTTGATAAATTCTTACGTGACTATCTATTTCATTTTGTACATGATTGTGAGTGTGAAGAAATAGCTATGGTCACACGTGTTTTTCATTTTGTAGGTGAATCTCTAGTGGTGGATCAAGTTTACCAATCATGCGATGCTTTCTTGGCTGAGTGTGAAGATTGGGAGGAGTTGGTTATTTCTAAGGACATAATTAGTGTTGTCTTGGAGTTGTTAAAGTATTTTAGTGGTTCTACATGCACAACTTTGACTATGAGAATTTATAGAAGAGCTACCCTACGAATTTATGGTTGTCCGACAATCTAATATTTCATCTTATCATCGAGGTCGTTTATCAATTATGTGTGATTGAATGTGGGGATCATTGGGTCTAATTCTACTGCTCTTAAGAGGTAATCTACAATTACTAAATCTAGCATTTGGATAGTGTTGTTGGAGAGGTTTTATGCTTGGACATATCCCTCGATAAGTATCTGACATATAAAGAACAAATTTTTTATAACTTAAATTATGCTTGGACATATCCCTCGATAAGTATCTGACTTCTAAAGAACAAAATTTTTATAACTTAAGCTCATGGGAATTTATGTTGTAGGATGGAGATGTTGTTAAGAAATATGATTATTTGAGTATCACGAGTGTGTGGTGGTTGGTTTAGGTTCACCTTTAATTGTGGCGAGTTTTGATTTAGGATTTTATCATTGTTATGTGAGAAAGGATTCATCTTGATGTTTGTATCAAGTCCTTGATAACATGTTACAGATATGTGTACGATCAACTTTGGTGGTTATTGGGTTTCATTTTGTTGATTAGTTAAGTTTTACATACAACAATATTTATCACTCGAGTGTTTTGTAGGGAGGATGTGTAGGTATTAAATTGGTTAGTTTGAGGTTGCAGATGTAAAACCCTTAGGGGGTACTGTGATATGATAAGAAGAGCATGCGAGACAAGTATCCTTAATAATTTGGTGTTGTAGATACTAGTCTACCTTTATTTTAGCCAAGTATTTCCTAGTTGATCACACGAGAATGAGTGATGGGTAAATTGGTATCTATTGTAACAACCTGATTTCGTCGTTATGGAAAATTCAATGCATAAAGAATTGAGATCAGAAAACTTTTGGGTAGTATAAGTTGGAATTCCTATCCTAGTCCAGATTTGGACAAAATCAGATTCATTAAGGTGTAGAGAAATATAGTAATGAATTAGAGATCTAATTGTGAATTTGATATTATTATTAGATAGCTAAGACTATACAAAACTTGTATCACTTAACGAAATCGAATTTGGGTGAGTAGAACTCTCAGAAATGATCTTGGCATGAACGAGTACATTCTATCTCCGTTGAGGTTTCTGTAGCGTGATTCTGGGTGTTATAGAGGGATAGGTTCATTGTAGAGGCCAGACGCGACTTGAAGTCGTTAATAAACCCCCTAAACAACCTTATTTGATAATTTTAGATTTTTAGAGCTAAGGAGGCGACCCCAGACGAGTTCTTGAAAGTTTTTCACCATTCTCGACGCTAAAGGTAAGATTTTAACATCCTAAATCCATCATTTTATTTGTAGAACCTAATTTCTTGGGTTATTATCGATAGGAAAGGATTTTGATCTAGAATTTATGGTGGAAAAATCCCTCAATTAGGTATTAGGATCTTGGGTTTTGTATAGGGTTATTAGGTTTGTTGTAATCCGGATACATAGACCTTTGATTGTTGATCATTGGATATAAATTGTTGTTTGTAGACCTAGAACAAGTGGAAAGAATCTGGAAAGGAAAGATTCAAGTGCCTTAGGGGATTCAAGCTTGGATTCGAGGTAGATGATGGTTGTGATTTCATGTTAGTGTGATATATGTTTGTAATGGATTAATTATAATGCATGTATGTGAATGTTGAACTATTGATCACCCTAATCCAAAGTGAGGATAATTGAATAATTGTATACCATGAATCACCTCTTGTTGTATGATCTTGATGATGTACTTGTGTTTGTGATTGTGGTGTGATTGGGGATCGGATTGCCATGTTCCAGCAAGATAACTTGGATGAAGTTGACACGGTCGACATAACTATTGGATCGACACAATTATGGGATTGAATTGTCATATTCCAGCAAGCTAACAATTTGAGCTTGGGTTCCATGAGAGGACCATTGAATTGAGTTCCGTGAGAGGACTATTGAATTGTGTCGTGTATCGAATTGTAATGATTAAGTTCATAACTAATGATGATTGATATTGAAAGACTATTTGTTGCTCATATATGATTTAATTGTATATTGTTGAGAATTGTGAAACTGTTCGTTGATGTGAATGATGATGATATTGTATATGTTTGGAATATGCCTGTTTTATGATGTTGTGGTTACTTACATGTGTTTCACTTATTGGGATAGTTGTGTGATCCTACCTGTACACTATGGTTGTGTAATGATACTGCACTTGCTCTTATTTTTGTTGAGTACAGGGCATCTTTCGACGGCTATTGAAAGACCTCGTTTAGAAGATCGGTGACAGTTTTAAAGGGCTTCCTTGAGTTCTCTTTTGTTTAAGTCCAATCTCTTCGGACTCAGACTATTCGTTAAGGTGTTGTTTAGTTTTGGGGTCGTATCCCTTGTTCTTAGACTTGTCGTTAGTAGAGTTTAAGTACAATGACTTTCAAGTTCTAGGGGTTGTATTTCCGCATTCGTGTTAGTTCATTTGTTTAGTTTCTTAATAAATAATTTAGTTATTTAAAACTACTTTTGTATCTTTAAATGTCTAGTTTTTCGTTAAGTATCTTGGTTGCGTTGTAGTAATGATTCTCCCACCGGAGGGTTAGTGCGAGTGTCAATCACGACGGTTTGGGTCGTGACAATATTGTATATAAGGTATATCACTATGACAGAAAAAAATTGATTATGCAAGTATAAATTGAAAATTAGTTACGTATCTATGATATATTGTGTTAGTATGTATATTTTTGGAAAATTCTTGTGTTGTTCCTGAATTCAGCAATATGCGTTGGCTTTTAAAGTAAATTTATCTTAGAAGCATATTTGTTATAATTAATCTTCCTTTTCTATGTTCAGAAAAATTCTATAGGGAAAATTACTAATATTTTATTATTATTTCTGTATAAATTATAATTAGAATAACTACACACGCTATCTTCAACAAGTGTTTTTCCAGAATTACAGTATATGCTTTAGGATACTTTTGTCATATAACTTATTTTATATCTTTTGACATTTTTCTTTTCCTTTTTGAAATAGAAATAAGCATAGATGTTACCGTCAACGTGTGTGCTTTTCGGAATTACTATATAAGCTTGAGGGTAATTTTGTCATTAAACTTTATTTTAGAGCTTTTGATATTTTTCTTTTTGAAATGGGAGTAAACACACATGTTACCGTCAACGTATGTGCTTCTGGAAATTACTATATAAGCTTGAGGTACTTTTTCCATTTAGCTTTATTTTATAGCTTTTGACATTTTTCTTCTTAATTTTTGCATTAATTATTTTTCTTCATGGTTTGTAGATTTTTTCTTCTATATTTTTAATTTTTTTTAGAAGTTTGAATTAAATATTAAATTTATTTTTGGTCATATGTTTCACAAAAATATTTTGAATATGAGTGTACTTTTACTAGATATATTTATACATTTAATTTCTAAAATTAACAAAAATATTCAATTTGACTAATTTTTAAGTTTAAAACATATATATTTAAAATTACATAAAAAGTGCAATAAATCATTATATTAATTCAATATACTTTAAAGATATAAAAATTATATTAAAAGACATAATCTAAAAAGTAGAATCAAATAAACAGCTTCATAAATTCATATAAAAATAAAAATATGTGGAATTAAGTAGGGCGTTGAATGGCGAAAACTGAAGCACAAGTAATTACTTTTCTTTTTATCCTACTATTATTGATGAAGTATTAGTACAATTTATAAGTGTAAGTGATATATACTACTTAAATAAATTATAAATGTAGAATTACAGTTTATAATTGCATTTAAGTTATATATACTACTTAAATAAATGATAATATAAAATTAATGTTATTAAGCTGGTGAGAACACGTACTATCGATAGCTAGATATATATTGATCAACGTGTGTGCTTGTAGGAATTAAAATTAAATTGAATGATCATTTTGTCCTTTTAGGTGAAATGTCTTGCAATTTTCAAAACCTATAATATGTTTCATAACCTAAAGGCGTTAAAGTCAATGCAACTCATGTACCATTAACTTCCTCTTCATTTCTAGTTTCTAGAATATAAAAAAACTTCATTTCTGTTAAATAAAATATATAATAATTTTTTGTTTGATTTTGATTTGACATAAAAATTTAAAAAATAAAATAAGTTTAACTAGATACCATGACCAACTATAAATCATGATATAGAAGACTCTAGAAGTAAACATCTCTTCCATTTCCATTTACTTGTTTCTAGAAAAGAGTATTTATGTATATTTTGTACTCTCTCTATTTTAATTAATTCATCTTATTATCTTTAGTATGTTGTATATTTGAAAAATTACAAAAAAAAACTATTATAAATCTTGATAATTAAATTTAAAATATTTAACATACATAACAATTAAGTATAAGTAATTGGTATTATATAAAAAAAATTAAATGATTATTTCTATTATTGTACAATTAGTGGAAATGCATTCGATCAAGATTTAGGTAAAAAATTATTTAATAAATTACCTGGAGCTTTAGGAAGAGAAATAGAAGATAGATGGACCAAAAGAGATGGAGTAGCCCAAAACCCTCAAACAAAATGGTCTATAGGACATAGAATACAACATATAATGGAAATATTACAAGAAAAATGTACTAATTTACAAATACAAAAACAATTAAAACAGAATGAAATGAATTTCTGTAAAGATATAATATATACAACTCAAAATTATGATAAAAATCAATATAAAAAGAAAAGATATAAAAAATACAATCCACAATATAATAAGAGATATAATAAAAAAGGATATTTTCTTAGAAAATCTTCAGCTAGAAAACCATATTTAAATAGGGATAGACATGTTAGAAAATATAGAATAGACAGAAATTATAAGAATAAGTTAGAATGTTTTACATGTGGAAGTATAGAACATTTAGCAAACACTTGTCCTAAAAGATATAATGCAAAGACTAGAAATGCTCAATTAGTAGAAGAATTTAACGAAGCATTATTAAATGTAGATGAATATATGTCAGATAATGAAAGTATTTACTCTATAGTAAGTATTGATATAGATGAAAACAATAAAGAAGAAGATTCTTCTAATTCAGAAGGAGAAGAATTAATTAATGAAATAGGAATAGAAGATTTAAATATAAATGATTTACAAATTAATGTTATGAATATAATAGAATGTGAACATAATTTTGAAAAAGATACAGGACTAGATAGTAATCCATGTAATTGGTGTAAATGGTATCCAAGTAAATATAAAAGAGCTAAATGTAACAAATGTTTTATAGAAAGATGTATAAGTTGTATAGAAACACAGTTAGGAATAATAATTCAAAAAAGGAAAGAAGTACATACAAATGAATCTTTAATAAATTTAAAGGTATCAGTATTAGAGGCAAAAATTAAAGAATTAGAAGAAAGAATTTTAAGATTAGAAAAAGGAAAAAATATTGAACAAGAAATACCTTTAGAAAATCAGGAATTAATGAATGAAGAATTTAATACTCTAATATGTAATCAAGATAAAAATATAAATACAGTTAAAGTATTAGCAAGACTTCAAATAGGAAAATATGAACTAGAAACTTTAGCACTAATAGATTCAGGATGTACAAAAAGTATTTTAAATAAGAAAATAGTACCCCCAGAATTAATAAAGACTTTAGAAAAACCACTTGCAGCCATGCAAATGGATGGAACACATAATATATATAAATACTACATAGATAAAGCACAAGTTAGTTTTTTAAATACTTGTTCAGAATTCTATAAACCTACCTATAAAATGGATAAAATATGGGTAAGAGATTTAGATATAAGAGTAGATTTTGTTTTAGGACTAGATTTTATACTATATAATAAAGGAGGCACTTTGATAACTAATGACGGAATACTTTTTATGAAAAACATTACTTATACTTCTGTTTTAACTAATAAAATTAATACTCAAATAAGACATAAAGACAAATGTTGTGAGAATTGTGAAAATAATATACAATGTACTAAAACAGGATGTAATATATTATATGAAGATATACTTGAAATAGATGAAGAAGATATAGTTAATAAAAACTATGTTCTAATAGAAATGGAAACAGAATTATATAATTTTAAGACAGGAATCCAAACTATAGGACAAATAAGAAATCAACATGATTTAGATAATATAGTAAAAATTCTAGATCAAATAGAAATAATAGGAGAAAAACCTTTAAAACATTGGGAAAATAATCAAATAGTATGTAAGTTAGATATAATAAATCCAGAATATATAATAAAAACAGCCTCAATAGAAGCTACAAACCAAGATTTAGAAGATTTTAGAATACAAATTAAAGAACTATTAGAATTAGGAGTAATAAGAAGATCTACTTCCAAACATAGATCAGCAGCATTTATGGTAAGAAATCATAGTGAAATAGTTAGAGGAAAAGCTAGAATGCTTATAAATTACAAAAGATTAAATGATAATACTAGAACAGATGGATATAAATTACCAGATAAAACAGAGTTAATAAATAGAATTCAAGGTAAAATAATTTTTAGTAAATTCGATTGTAAGTCAGGATATTGGCAAATAAGAATGCATCCAGATAGTATAGAATGGACAGCATTTACTTGTCCTGAAGGACATTTGAATGGTTAGTTATGCCATTTGGATTAAAAACAGCACCTCCAATATTTCAAAGAAAAATGGATCAAATATTTGGAGAATATAAAAGATTTGTTTTAGTATATGTAGATGATATTTTAGTATTCAGTAAAGATATAAAAGAACATTTAGGACATTTACAAACAGTTTTTAGATTATTTGTTAATAATGGAATAATAACTAGTAAAAAGAAAATAGAATTATGTAAAAATTATATAAATTTTTTAGGAATTACTTTAGGAGAAGGAAAAGTTAAGTTACAACCCCATATAGCTAAAAAAGCTTTAGATATGCCAGATAAATTAAATACTTTAAAAGAGTTACAAAAAATTTTAGGAATAATTAATTATGCAAGACCATTTATTAAAGATTTAGGTAAAATAGCAGGACCATTATACTCTAAAACAGGCTCTAAAGGGCAAAGAAATTTCAATATAGAAGACATAAAAGTAGTACAAAAAATAAAAGAAAAAATAAAAAATATACCTGATCTTAATATGCCATTAGAATCAGATTATTTAATAATAGAGACAGATGGAAGTTTTGAAGGATGGGGTGCAGTATTAAAATCAAAACCACATAAATATAGTTCTAAAAAAGAGGAAAAAATATGTGCTTATCAAAGTGGAAAATTCAAAGAAAAAGGTAATAAAGCTAGCATAGATGTTGAAATTTTAGCTGTAATATATGGATTAAATAGCTTTAAAATTTATATTTTAGATAAACCAGAAATATTAATAAGAACAGATTGTGAAGCTATAGTAAAATTTCACCAGAAAATTAATGATAAAACTAGCAGCAGAAGAAGATGGTTAAATTTTTTAGATACTATATCAATTTATAATTCTATAATTTTTGAGCATATTAAAGGAAATGATAATAGTATTGCAGATCAATTAAGTAGATTATTAATTAAAGTTTAAATTTTAAATTTTACAGAATGAGACCATCCTTCCAAGACAAGGGCAAAGGAGTTCAACCTCCAACCCCAGATTTTTCAGACTTATATAAACAGACAGTATTATCTAATTTACATTTTAGACCACTAACTAAAATTGATGATAATAGAATAGAAAGGTTACAATTTGGACAACATAATTTAATAGCTTATGAATCATCCAATTTGACTTTTAGACACTTGCCTATATACCAGCTAGATAAACAACAGAAATGTTTAATAGACAATATTTGGATAGCTCATAATAAAAAAGACACTAAATATATAATTGCTGTATTAAATGCTTTAGGATATTACTTTTCTACTAAAAATAAAGAAAATAAGTTTAAATATTATGTTGTAATACATGGTAAGACAAATGGAGTTTTTCAGACTTGGATAGAAGTTTTAGATTCTATAAAAGGATTTTCTAAACCTCTTTTTAAAGGTTTTAATGATTTTACTGAAGCACTAGACTATGCTAGGGGAGTATTAGGTCCAAACTACTATATCTCTCCCTCTCTTAAACAAAATCCAGACAAAATCCCTCAATATCATATTCAGAAAGACACAGATAAAATTATATTTTGCGATCATTGTTCTTCAATGACCGAAGCTTTCAAAAGACTAAATTATAAGAATGAAGTATTAGCTCAAGAAAATCTCCAGCTTAAAGAAAGAATTACAAAGATGGAGAATGATTTGAAGACCAAAGATAATCAGATCAATATACAGGGTTTTCCATCCCCAATAAAAATGGATGAGATGGGTGTACATTCCCCTCTGAATGTAAATAAATCCACTGTATCGGATAAAGATACAGCTAGTCCGGTTCAAACGGTAGCCGGTAAAGACTTATCAAACCCGTTAATGGCTGTCACTTTGCCAAAAAGTGAAAAAGATGAAGGTTCATCTTCCAGAAGACGTTTACCTCTTTCTTTTACCCAGACTCTTAGACAAAAAACTAAAAAATCCCAGAAAAATAAAGACCTAGAATCTATTATAACCAAAACTGTAGAAAAATTACTTAAAGAACAACAAGAAAAAGACAAACATATAAACCCAAGCCCAATACAAAGTCCAAGACAAAATTCAGTTTCAAGCCCAAATAATTCAGATGATTTTTCAGACCCAATACACTTTGCTCAAGACCCAAACGATGATGACTCTGGTATGAGTTTTGATTCGATTGCTTACACAACTTAGACACTTAAAATATATATATATATATATATATATATATATATATGTAATATTTGTAGTTTTTGTTTAAAGAGGAATGCCTCTTTTGTCAAAAAATGTGAGTCCCACTTTACTAACTACCACACATGTGTGGAAAAACTGTTGGGACGTGTCTTTACTTTATTTTAAAATAGATAGGCACTAAGTAAGAGATAAGGATAAGTGTTAGACTTTTTGTATAGGACAGCTAATAAGTGATAATGGTACAGTAATAAATCAGACAAAGGACGGATAATAATGCAAAAGAAGGAATCATTTCATGTGCGATGGGGCCCAATGAGTACCCGGCGGAAAAGATAAGATTCTTTTTCATCTTGAAGTCCGGAGTTTGAAATCCATAATTGTGTATATAAAGAAGACATTATCAGAAGAAGAAGGTAGAGCGAAAAAATCCACAACCAGCAAATCCCAAGTTTTCCCAAAGATCCTTCCTCTTCCGAATTACTTAGTAAAAAAAAAAAAAAAAAAATCTTTTAGTTCTTTGTTTTAAGTTTTTCTTAAAACTTTTGTAAAGTTCTTTTGGAAGTCGTTCGGGTTTCCCGAAAGGGAAACTTCACTCTGTTCTAATAATGTAAGTTTTCATATTTATGTTTCTAGTAAACTTCCCATATATGTAAATTATGTGTGTTTTGTAAATTAAATATGATATGTTTATTATTTGTTTATAAATTTATGAATTTTATTATGAATCTATGTTACTTAGTATATGGTTAGTCTCTTAGCCTCTTAAAAGTATCGATGGATTAACCTGTAAATTCCTAGGACATTGTTCGGTCAGTTTGAATGTTCTTAATACAACGATGAATGACCAAATCCGGGGTGTGGTTAAAGAAGATTACTTTTAAGAACAAAAGCTAAGGGAAAGAGATGAACAGTAATAATAGATTCATGAATGGACATAGTCCATAAAATAAAAAAAAAAAAAATTAAAAAAATAATATATATATATATATATAAGGGAAGAAAAACTAGAAACTAAAATGATAATTACATAATAGAACAAGAGAGTGAAGGAGTACTGAGTAGGATTTTAATTAAAATTTAAATTTTATTGAAATATTTATTGAAATATATATATATATATATATATATATATATATATATATATATATATATATATATATATATATATATATATATATTGTAGTCCTTTATTTCAGTTATTTGTTATTCATCTATATTACATACTCTTACATTCAATGTACTAATGTTATTCCACCAACATCTTTTAATGATGCAGATACATGTTCTTAGGATCTTCAGCACTAGTCCGTTGAAATCAGTTCGTCAGCTTTTGAGTAAGACCTTCTTGCTTCTGGAGGACTCCAGTTTTTATGAGTTGTTACCAGTAGTTCTATTAAGGAGTCACAGATGTTGTCCTAAAACTTGTAATTGTATAGTAGAGTCTTCATAGATAGACAATTTTGGAGAGTATTTCAGTTTCAAAGGTTTTTAGTAAAACTTATGTTTCATACTAAGTATATTTAGAGAGTTTTGAGATTCATTACATTGTTGATATAGCATTATTTCCATTTGATGTTTATGTATGCTCTAGTTAGTCTTTCGCTTATAGTCAGCGAGGAAGGGGTTCACTTAGGGACCAACAATGGTTCTCGAGTGTCAGCCACGTCCAGGGTGTAGTCAAATATCCAAGAACAAAAGGATGAAAAATAATAAAAAGTCTAATCTCAAAACTGAGGCTTTTTAACCTTATTTATAATAACAAAGTCCTAAATCAAAAGGAGTTCAAAATAAGGAAAGTTTGTCCCAAAACGCGTCTTCAATCGACGACTCCACTGACGGTCCGTCGATCAAATGACGAACCGTCGACTGCCTCCATCAGTCCATACTTAGCATATTCTTCAAGCCTTCAAATTGCACCTTCTCTGATCCAATCGACGGACCAACAACATGGTCCGTCGATGCACTTACGGTCCATCGATGCTTATCGTTGTTCCATACTTAGCTTTTCTCCAACACCGGGTACTGGGGCAGTCTCTGATCACATCGACGATTTGCCAGCATGGTTCGTCGATCAGTCGACGGACCGTCGATCCTTCTGTAGCCCCACACTTGGTTAGAATTCCCCGAGTTGCTTCCAGATGCTCGAACCTTCAGTCGACGGCCACCACCTATGGTCCGTCGATGAGACAACGGGCCATCGATGGCTTCATGAGTGATCACTTCTGCACTGATTTCTGAACAGTCTTCTACACTTCCATTTTGGACAACTTTCCTGCATAACACAGATAAAATACATTAAAATTACTACAAGAAGGCTCTAGACACACACTAAACTTAAGAAAAAAATATTAAAAGTACCGCGAAACCACGGTACATCACATCTCTATTCATGTTTATTTGGATTATTACCAATCGTATGGTTGTTATGGCAACTTAATTTGAGGTTTCTGTTTATGTTTTACCCCTAATGGTTGATTTCTTATAGTAGTAGATCGGCTAGGTTGTGTTGCCTCATTTTATGTAATGGTTGAGTAACTCATTGTGTCTTCGTCTAAAGATTCTTGTTTTGGTCATGGCCGTGGGATTGTAAGTTTAATTTTTTGCCACCAGTGTTACATGTTTTTGTTATGATGTCGATCCTTGTTTGGTTGGTGTCTAGACCATCTTTTCCTGGTATGATTTATGTGTCATTAATAAGGAGGTTGGCTAGGTTCTTTGTTAGTTTTTATAGTTATATGTTGGGTAGTTTCCCTAGTAGTACTTTTTGGATGTTTTCTTCATTTGCCTTAGTCTTTTCTTGAATGTAGAGTTGTTTTTTTTGCTCATTTGGTCTATTGGATTCTTCATGTTCTCGTGGTGTTGGAGTTTGGTTTTGGCTAGCTAAAATTTGGAGTTGTGACTCTTTGGGATTCTTTGTTGTGCCTTGTTGTTGGCGGTGTGACTCATTGGGATTATTTGTTATGACTTATTTAGCTTTTGATTATATTCTTAGGCCCGAGGCCATGTGAGAGAACCAGTTAGATTCCAGGTTAGTACTTTCCCCTATAGTAATGTGGTTTTGTTTGTTAAATTGTTGTTTAACTTGAGTGTCTTGTTGAATATTGGTGATGACATGCATTGCATTATTTGTTCATTCTCACATATTTTCATGGTATGATCCTGGCTCATGCATTGGCATAAATATCGTTCATATTGAGATACTATTTACTCAACTTTTATTCTAAATTAGTTTAAACAAGAGTCATATAAATTAGACCACTTGATTTACTGGATTTTGATATTACAAGGCATGAGGGACGTGTTGCTTTTTTACTTGAGACATTAGAGGCATTTGTGATGTGCTAAGTTTTTCTACTTGACTAGTTGGTGGATCGATGCCCTTTCTTGCATGATTTTAGCTACTTATGATCCTCTATAGAGTCGAAATTCTATAAGACATGGATTCAGGCATAAGAAGTGCATATGGACTACCCGCATCCCCTATGAGCCCATATGTTCGTGAGTACCATAGTTATAGATGAGGAAATATATAGGTCCTACCTTACTTGCACGGTAGAGCGGTAGGTCTATACACTTGGTTACTAATGGTCACATTGCATCCTATGCATTCATATGCATTTCCTATCACTAATATTCTTGTTTTTTTATTATACCCTCCAGTTTATGCTGGGGAGATGGGTTATGTTTGTTGATCTTACCTTCTAGGCTTATAGGGTCGATTAGGTTATTGTTTTACTATATTATGTCATGTGTTATTATTTTCTTGGTAGCTGATATGCTTTGACTTTTAAAATGTGGTTGTGAGTCCGACCTTGGATAGCCGACTTGGTATCTTGGTTGCTTGCGAATAGGTTGTTGGCTTGTGCTTTGGGTATGTTTTTAAATTGACTTATTATACCTTTGTATCAGGTTTATATTTTTTATTTCCTGTCTACTTTAGTATCTTCAGTTTAGTCTCATGTGTTATGCTCTCTTTGTTACTTGTTGTTTATGCTTGTGTTAACTTTTGAGCTCAGACGATCGATGCCTACTGAGTACCCTCTTTGATACTTACACTACACTTTTTTCCTACATATCAGAGTTTTAGTAATTGTTGTTGATTTGGAGTCATTGGGAGCATCTTAGAATTTAGAGACTTATGAGAGCTCTTGGCATTTGCAGTTGCCGGTTTCCATCTATTTTTGGCTAGGCTTAGTCTTTTTGTTGTATTAAAAGATAGCATGTACTGATCTTGTACCCTTAAAATTCATGTACTCTTGGTTTATATTAGATACTCAGATGCTAACTAATGTTAGGTCTTGGGATGATTCCTTATATTGTGATTTAGTTGATTCTGCCACTTATTTGCTTTGCTTTTAGCTTTTTACTTCTTTTTTTTAACCTTTGCTTGGTAGATCATTGCTTATGCTTCTGGGATAAAGGTTAGGCTTACCTACTTATAGGATGTGGAAGGTGTCATCATGACCTAAGAAATTAGACCATGACAACAACATAGGCTTCGACAGGGTCATTGACTACCTCAATTCCTTAAGATTCAGTGCTATGAGGTCTTTGTATCTTTAAGATTACAACATAGGTGGGTATGGATCTTGGTTCAGTGGATGCTTATCATGGAAGAGTTTGATTTTTTAGTCCTTAGCCAAGTTCGTCATCCATTTTTAAATATTTGTTAGGATTTCTTAAGTGGGACGAAGTCACAAATTATTCCCTATAAATCGGGATTTGAGTCAGAAGCTTATTTGATGGTTTTCCTTGCTACTCTAATTGGCATTGGAGTAGTTGATAACAAAAGGGTCCACATTTCCCAAAGTTTTTAGTCATATATGGATCATGGAGAATGTGTACCTTGAGATTCCATAGATAGTGGCAAGAGGTCTCCCATCGGTACAGTGGTGACAACATTCCACCTCGGGAGGGGTATTAGTCCAGTGAGGGTCATCTTTCATCTTGATGTATCAAGCTTATAATGGTAGCATCTCAGGTTCTAATGGTGATGAGGTAAGTCGTGGTGCCTATGGAAGGTAAAGCTAAGGTCATACTTCTCACGAACGATAATCATTTTTGACCTTCAAATGTTGGGTCTCTTTTTACTCTAGATGGTTCTTCACAGTAGATTACTCATAGTGAAAGTTGGTGTGAGTGTGGAAAGGTAGGCCACTTTGTCAGAGATTGTCATAGGGGCCCTAGAAAAATTGGCTAATGGTGGTTCTGAGTTTGTTAGAGGTAGGAAGGGAAGCTTACAGCGTTTTTCACAGAGGGCTTCAGACTATATAAGTTTCTTTGATTATGAAGAGCTTAATGATTAGTCTAGGGAGTGCTCCATGTGGGAGTATATCATTCCGCTAATGTCAGAATGTATTGCTCCAAGAATGGGTGATTAGACCTTATTTTATATATAGAGATCTTAGCATGTAAAGCTTGTCCTTTACATGGGACCATAGTGTAGGTGTTTAGTTGGGTCAGTCAAGCACCATAACGATGATGCCCTAAGAGTTGGTGGTGGTGCTTCAGTTGTTCAGGTCGAGGTCAGGCATAGCCTGTTCAATCCTTCTACAAGTTGGATGGAGGTCGAGGTTCGAGTTATATATTCTATTAATGTGATATCATTGTTTTATCCCTTTTAACTAATATTATTTCATGAGGTTTTGGGGATTCATACCTATCTGTGCCTATTAATATATTATTGGCTTACTATGACAATTTTATCTGGTGTTGCATGTGTTTTACCTCTTCTAGTTGATTTATTTTAGTAGAGTGAATCTACTAGGCAGTGTCTCTAGAGTAGAACTAGTGGTTGAAAAACTCCACAAGCCTTTGACTTTGTGATTTAGTTGTGATAGTCATGAGAGGAGTGTTGGTTTCCCTTTTTTCCACCCTTGTTGTGTGTTTTTACTATGATATCGATCTTTGTTAGATAGGTGGCTAGATAATTTTTTACCAAGTTTAAGATTTTTGTGTTGTTGGGCCTAGTCGCCTTAGGAGGTTACCTTAGCTTTGTGCCATCCCTTTGGAGTTATAGTAGGAAGATTGCTGGATATCGGAGTTGTATAGAAGGTAGTATGGCCTTTGTCAGTGTTGTGATAGTCCTAGTTGTCCACATCCTTCCTTTTCCTTAGTTTTATTATCAGTTGTAGAGTGGTGTTTTAACTCGTCTGATCTTTTTAGATTCGTCTATTTTTTGTGGTCATGCTGGTTGGATTGTGATTTGGAATTGAATTGGTGGTGCTCACCGGTGGCTTCAAACATAAGCTTTTGTTGGGAAATGGAAAATCTCTAAAAAGGTTCAGATACAAGATTTAGTCAAAGTAATTGTGTAATCTACAATTTGGTTCTTATTCATGATGGGGGCTTTCTTTTGTCATAATTGCTAGCTTGTAGAGTTCGTTGATAGGAATTGGTACCCTTGGGCTACTATCAGTTGGTTAACTATGTTACATGCCACCTACTAGCTTGGTTTCCCTTAGATTGGGGTTGGCTTGAATTTACAGTGATAAAGAGATGTTCCAGAAGTGGATAACTCTTATCTAATGGATTCATAGCACTCTTGATTGTCTTCGAGATAGGCTCTAGTCTACTTTCTTAAGTTGAGTATACGATAATGTTTAATATAAACTACATATGATTTAGGGATGTATTTGTCAAGTATTAGACCTTTTTTAGTTATTATATCTTTTCTTGACTCTCTTAGTAGCGTTGGCCTATTGTGGGTGATGAAATCCTTAGTGTAGGTTTGTAACCTTGTACCGTATGACGTAGCATGATTATCCTCATTAGGAGTGATACCTATTGCCTTAGGACTGTTCCCTAGATGCCTTAATGTGTTGTTTTGGGTAGGGATTATTTCGTGTGGTGTATCTTGTGTCAATGATGACACCTTAGTGACTCATCATAGTCATATTCTCAGTTATGGGCTAGAGCGGTATGAAAGGGGTGAGACATTATTTTTAGGTTAGTTCTCTCGTGTTGTTGGTTCAGAAACTCTTTTTGAATTCGGTTCTTGATTAACGGTAAACTTGTTATGATCCATTGAGTTTTTATATTGTTGGGCTTGCGGCTATGGTTAACGACCAGTTGAATTTTAGGTTAGTTCTCTCTACCTATTTAATGTGGTTGTGTGTGCCTTGTTTTGATACTGGTGATGGCATACATTGCATTGGTTGCTCATTCTCAAGTGTTTTGTGGTACAATCGTGGTTAATGCATGGGTGCATCATTACCATTTATGGTAAAAGACTATTCTCACTTGGTTATTGTTCTAAATTGGTTTTAACGGGAGTCGTACCACCTGGATCACTTGTTAAACTAATTGTTGATACTTATGAGGCATTAACGACATGCTCCTTTTCTGCTTGAAACTTTAAAGGTATTTGAGATGTGCTCAACTTTTACTTGACTAGCCGGTGTCTCAACGACCTTTCCTATATTGGTTTGGATACTTATACCTTTGATACCACGACAGAGATGAATTGTTATAAGAGTATTTCGGGACTATGTAGTATATATGGGCTTCTGGCATCCCCAATGAATCCCTCTAGCCATATCTTTCATTGTACAACATAGATGAGTTTCATAGGTCCTACCTCACTAATAAGGGCAGGAGTAGATGTATACAGTTGGTAACTGATGGTTTCTAATGGTTCTACTGCAGTTCCTGCATTCATATACATTGCCTATCACCGATATAGTTGATTGTTGATGCACCCTCTAATATTATGGGGGCTGGCTGGGTTATGTTTGTTGTTTGTATCTTTCGAGCTAATAGGTTACAGTTAGGTTATTGTTTGATTATATTATGTATTCTTTTATTGTTGACCTGATAGTTGTTAGGTTGTGGTTTAAATTTGTCGATGCTAGTTCTTCTAACCTAGGGCAGGTCACTCTTATATCATAGCTTGCTTCTTGTGTTTCTAGGTATGCTCTTATCTCCATTTCTCATCCTTCGTATCCTATTTCTGCTTCTTATTGCTTGTCGATCATATGATATATCGTATTTAGTTACATGTCTTGTACATTCCTTATTACTTGTTGTTTATACATAATTTTTCTTTGGAGCTCAGTTGATCAATGCCTACTTAGTACCACTTACTAGTATTCATAGTACATTTCTTGCACCCTGCAGATCATAGTATAAGTTATCACCATTGACTTAGAGCTTGTGTAGAGCAGCTTTTGGGGTTTAGAGACCAGGGTGAGCTCCTAGCGTTTGGAGTTACCGAATTCCATTTATTTGGGCTAGGCTCGTGTTTATGTTGTATTCATATACTACATGTACTTGTATTGTAATTGTAAAAGACTTGTACTCTTACTTTGATTAGATGCTCGACTACTGACTAATGACAAGTCTTGGGATGGTTTCTTGTTTTATCTCAGTTGACCTCCCTTTCTTCAATTTTGTTATCAACTTTTTGCTTCTTATTGATTATCTTTAGCATGAAAGCATGTTTCTTATGGCTTCGGCCTAAGGTTTAGGGTAATATGTTGGTGGGGTGTAGTACGTCCCATCATGATATGACAAATTAAGTCGTGACAAGTTTGTTGATAACCAAACTAATATGTGGCACATCAGGCTTGGACATCATTCCCACAAGGCTATGCAACACATCTCATCTCCTAAGGATCATAGATGCTACAAAGCATAGTTATTGTCACACTTGTCCAATAGCTAAGAAAAGTAGATTAGTTTTTCCTCATAGTCACAACATGTCAGATATTTGCTTTTAACTTATTTATAGAAGGAGATGTATGGGGATTATAAGACCCCTACCTATGACAAGAAATAGTATTTTTTCAAAGTTATTAATGATTTTAACATATATACTTAGATTTGTCTCTTTTAATGTAAATTGAGGTACACCTCATTTTGAAAAATTTCCAAACTATGGTTAAAATAGAGTTTGGTGTCAAAGTACAAACTCTCAGATCTGATAATAGAACACTAAATTTTTAATTTTAAATGTAGCACTTTATTTTCTTATCTTGGTATTTTACATCAAAGTTCATGTGCTTATACTTCACAACATATTAGAGTGGTAGAGAGAGAACATAGGCATATAATGGGCACTGCTAGGGCCTTGAGATTTTAGAGTGGGGTAACTAATTTGATACTAGGGACATTGTGTCAAAATAGTTGTATATTTGATCAATAAAATAGCTAGTGTTTTGTTACAACGCAAATCTTCTCAGGAAATGCTATGTGGGACATAACCTTATCTTACTTACTTGAGGGCATATGGATGTTTGTGTTTCACTTCAGTTCTTCTTAGAGCAGATATATTTTCTCCTTTAGCCAAGATGGACTCTTTAATGGGGTATTCAGAAACTCAAAAGGATTACAGACTATTGGACCTAGTGAATAATCAATTTTTTACCAGTCAAGATGTGACTTTAAAGGAACACATATTTCCGTTCAAGAACAATCTTGATGTTCCATTAGAACTATTGTTGCACATACAACATGATCAAGATGTTGATAGTTCCTTTGATGATGAGGCGTATCTTGAGAACCAAGAAGTTGATAGCAATCCCAATACTCTATACCCCAATGAGGTTCTTGATTCCTCACTTGTAGAAAGAGAAGTTTTAGTTGATGATCTTTTTTATGTAGCCATAGATTTTGTGAAGGATATAACAACAATTTATGTCAAAGATCATGTCACAGACACTAAAAATATTGAGGTTTTAGCACCACTTGAGGATACTAGAAGGACCAGCAGAGTACCAAGACCGCCATTATGGCAAAAGGATTATGTAGTACCACAAAAATCAACTCTAGTTATCTCTTTCCAATTCTAGACTACTTGTCCTATTCTAACATGAGTGATGCTTATCAATCTTATATAGAATCGTTATCTAGTATTATGGAGTCTTCAGCCTTTAAGGAAGCATCCACTTCTCAATTGTGGATTGATGGTATGTGAGCCATGTTAAATGCCTTGGAATAAAACAAAATTTCATGAATAGTTCTTTTGCCGAGTGGGAAGCAAGTTATTGGATCAAAATGGGTTTATCAAATCAAGTATAAAGTCAAAGTCATATATAGATATACAAAGCAAAACTAGTTTCTAAATAGTAAAATCAATAGGAATGATTTGTTTATTATGAGACATTCTCTCCTATGCTAAGTTGGTATGAGAACTGTAATTGGAGTTGCAGTATCTCACAACTGGCCTCTATTTCAATGATGTTCACAATGACGTATTAGGATTTATCTTAGGAAGTTTACATGGAGTTGCCTCAAGATTTCCAAAGGAAGGGGAATCATAACGTATGTAAAATAGTTAAATCCTAGTATGAACTTTAACAAGACTTTAGATAGTGGAATCTCAAGCTGACTGAGACCCTAGTTGAGCCATGATATGCAAAAATCCTTATGACCACTCACTATTCACTAAGAAGGAAAAAGTTGATGTAGTAGTATTCCTAGTCTATGTAGATGATCTACTTATTATAGGTAATAGCAGTAAGCCAATTCAAGACATAAAAAGTGCACTACATAGTAATTTATCATGAAAGATCTTGGAGAACTTACATATTTTCTTGGAATTGAAGTATTGTAGTCTAAGACAAACATACTACTCAATCAAAGAAAATATGTCATGGAGTTGATATTTGAATCGAGCCTGAGTGGTGCTAAGCTAACCAGTACACCTTTAGAACCAAATAAGAAATTCACTACATTTTACTATAATGAACTCACTCGAAATACAAATGATCCTTTGTACAAAGATATTACAACCTACCAAAGACTAATTGGAAGGTTGGTACATCCTAACACAATAAGGCCTGACATAAGTTTTGCAGTGCAAGTATTATCACAATTCACGTAGAAGCCTAATACTTCTCATTTGGGAAGCAGGTTTGAGGTTAGTGAGATATATCATATGATGTCCATGACAAGGAATACTTTTGAGCAATACTCCTAGTACATAGTTAGAGGAATCGGTGACTCAGACGTGGTAGCTTGTCCAAACACAACAAGACCAGTGACAAGATATGAAGTAAAGCTAGGAAGCTCACCACATATCTTGAAAATCCAAAAAACAACACAAGTGAGCAATCGATCAGTAAAGGTTGAATATAGAAGTATGATAGTTGTAGTCTCAGAAATTATTTGGATGGTAGGGGTCTTAAAGGAGATGATGTGGTCATTGACGTGCCTATAAAACTTCATTGTGACACTAACGTAGAAATATAAATCAGAGCTAATCTCAATATCCATGAGAGAACTAAGCACAATTAAGTTGATTGTCACTTTGTTAAGGAGCACACCAAGAATGGACTTATTCACATAGAATGTGTCAGCACTAAAGAGAATCCGGAAGATGTGCTCTCAAAAGGCTCTGGTGCAGTACAAAATCATCTCTTGTTGAGAGATCTTGGAGTACTTGATGTATACACAAACTCCTGCTTGAGGGGGTGTATTGGAGATAGTAAATCGATTTAATTAGTTAGTGAATATGTTTACTCATAATCAATCTTATAGGATTAGGTGAGTTGTTAAAAGTTAGTTAGGATCACCACATATAATGTGAGTTCTTAGGTGTGTGATCACTCTGTATAAAACAAACTGGCTCATTCTACATTGAATGAAAACTAATCTTCTTCTCTAAATTTCCGTTTCCATACTTACAGTTTTAAGTTTCATTCACAATTTAAGTGAGAAAGTAAAGAATATATACCTCTTATTATATTGTATCATAAATATTCTTGGAATGTGCTCACACAATGAAGCCTTGGCCATACATAAAATCATGTAAACATTGTATTTTACTAGCTAAGACTTGTAAGGAAATAAAGAATTGTTCCTTTTTTTTGTATTTTTTCTACTCAATAGGAATATCATAAAAGAACAAAAAAATATGTGTGACCACGACCATGAGAATCGAGTTCAAGACTTTGTATAAGTAGAACTAATTATAACTTTATTTTTAGGTATATGATGAAATTATTCTACGCAAAATACATTTGTTTTTTTTGTTAAACATAAAAAGAATCATGAATAGGAAGAAAGCCACTGCTTCTGAATTTATAGCATTCTCATTTTTCCAAAAAGAAAAAAGGACAATATATATTTGTTCTTTCAATTGACCGTAGTTGATATTTATATCTTTTAATGTTGGGCATGGACAAATATATATTTGAATTTGTATAAAGTTAAATAAGCCGACATACAAGTTCTATATATACTGATCAATTAAAGTGTATCTCACATAAATTATCAATAATACACCATGTAGAACACGTGTCTCTATCTATACAATGTATAAATCTAAATGTCTACTTGTTCACAATCAAAGTCGGACTTCATTTTAGGTTTAATCTGCAAAATTCAATAAAAATAAACTGAATAAGAATTAATTCAAAATAATAAATAAGAATTAATTTGAAATACTAAATAAGAATAAATTTGAAATACTAAATAAGAGTAAGACCTTTTTATGTTGCGTTACTGAGTACCTCACCCTGGGGATCATATGATATTTTATGAATTTTTTATGTCTTTGTAGGGGAGGATGTTTCACTCCTCCCGATATTGAACCTCATTCTGTTATGAGAGGTTTGAAAGTTAGTTTCAAACTTTGAATTAAAGGTTGAGAATTCGGTAAGTTTTGAGTTTGATAGGCCTAAATTGCTTAAAACTGGTTTTCGGTGACTTTGGAATTTCAAGTGACGAAATGGAATTCCTTTGATTCCATCTGTCCCGAAATGTGAAATCTTATCTATGAGAGTTGTCGGTTTCATATTCGGAATCTTTTTGGGGATTTGAGGACCTAACTTGTGAAATTGTGGAAATTTAGCCTTTGGTTTAAATTTTGACCAACATTTGGGATCTGAATAATCGGATGATCGAGGTTCAAAGGGTTTCATTAGACTTGGGGGATGACTTTGGGCCTAACTCAGGTCTTTGTTGATTTTTGAGTGGACCAAATATTGTTTTATCCTTTTTAAGTATTGTATTAGTTTATTGTGGTTTTCACGGATGTTGGGTTGAGGAGACATCATATACATATTTAGACAGTTCCATTGAGTTTGAAATATTGAGTTTAGTTGCTTTGCATATTTGGTTTGTTTGTACAGGGTTCCAAATTAATTACAGGGGTCATTTCATGAGAATTGGTTGATTTTTCTAGACTTGTTGCGCCTCGCAATTGCGGAGTGTGTTTACTTTTGCGAACCTCACTTTCGCGAGGGACTGGTGGCTTTTTGTGACATCAAAGGGGAGTTTATCACCTGCAATTTGGGATTTGTACCCCATTTTTCTATCTTGGAGCTTGGGAGACCCTTGGTGGCAATTTTTGAAAGCATTTCTTGTGCTAAATCAAATGGATATTATCCTAAAACTTTATTTCCCTTTGATTATTTATGAATTCTAGCATCAAAATTTGTAATTTTTATGGGTAAATGGCAAGATTTTGCAAGAACTTGAGTTTTGATCTAAAATGAAGGTTATTAACTAATTGTGATCCCTTTTTCGAAATGGTTTTTGTCAATGAATTCCTAAAGCATTTAGCATCATTTTCAAGTATTACTTTTTGGATTCAAATCTCTTTTTGAAATTGGATTTGAGATGATTGACCCATTTCTCTAAATAATTGATATGGGTATTGTTGATTTCGAAGAGTGATTGTGAATACTTGATTGTTATAGATTGTGTGGCTCTGAAAATGAGTTGAAAAGGGAAAACTCAAGTTTTGAATTAATTGATTGATTGATTTTAAGGTAATTGATCTTTTAACCTTGGTAATTTAGTAAAATTGTTTACTTCTCTTCATTTTCTAGTTGGTGGGAGTAACCAGGAATAAAGTGAAAGGCTTATTTGTTCCACTTGAATAATGTTAACCAACAAAAATGGGGGAAATAAAAAGACTTCTTGTTGATAGTGATAAAATATGAATCTTCTTGTTATGGCCCTTATTTGGTCGATTGGTAAATTGCTTGAATGCATGAAAGTAGACTTGAATTGTATGAACTATATCTATCCGTGCAGTGTGATATTTCTTGTGTACATTGATGGTTGAACACCTGATGAGAAATTTGATATAAAGACGAAGGGAAATAATTCTGTCCAGTGATATAAATGTCAAAGAAAAATGGTTTCAGCAAATGATATTTTCTTAAGCCTAAAGGAAATGGTTCGTAGTGATATAAATTCCAAAGGAAAATAGTTCTAGCAAGTGATATTTTATGATAAAAGCCGAAGAGAAATAGTTCCAGGTAGTGATATAAATGTCAAAGTAAAATGGTTCCACCAAGTGATATAATGTGAAAGCCGAAGGGAAATTGTTCTAGCTAGTGACATTGTGCCAAAGAGAAATGGTTCTAGCAAATGTTGACCTTTGTGATCTATCTACTTGATGCATATATTTGACTTGTTTGATGAATGTGATTGATATAATTTATGTGTTTGATTGATTTTGTTTGATATGTGAGTTGAGAATGGTGATATTCATGGTTGAAATTCTGTATACTTGGGAGTAAATGATTTGTTACTTGTCGGTTCTTGAAATGTGACTTTTGGTCTATGACATTTGAGTCTTATGAGTTGTGTCTTGTAATACTATTAAGTTGGGATAAATTTTGTGCAGGTTGTAGTTAGAGGATGTTCGATTGGGGTAAAAAGGAGTATTCGATTCTAGCTAGGTTGCCTAGTTTATTAGATTGCTTGCTGGGTACCTTGTTTTTTGTACTCGCCCTTTACTTTTACACTTATGCAGGTTCTGTGCCCGAATTAAGAGGTAGGTGCGTGTCATCTCGGTGACCCCCCTTTTCCTTTTATTATGCTTTCTTCTATTTGAGAAACTAAGACATTTAAGACTTGTATTTATCCTTCAAAATCTATTTTTCAATTAGTAGCTTGTACACATGACAACCATATTTTGGGGTAGTTTTAGAATGAATAAGTTTTCCACCTTTGTATTGTTCTTGCTTTATCTTTCCACATTTCTTTTATTTTTATTGGGTTGAGATTGACTTGTCTTGGTGAGAATAGACAAGTGTCATCACATCTATTTTGGGCCGTGACAAATAATGTCGGAGACATGTTCATAGGTCTCACGTGTCCACAAGTCAAATCTAAAAAGATTCTCGAAGATTGATACAAAGAAGTTTGTACTTATCTTAGAGATGTTATGAAGACAGATAGGAAACTTCCCTTTATTCATTTTTTCTTATTGTGTGTGGTTGCCTTGGCTAGTGATCAGTTGCCGCATGTTATTTTGGGCATATATCGAGGACTAGAGCTTCTATTTCCAGTGGTAGAGGGGAGGTAGTCCCCGAGGCAGTTATAGAGACCCTAGCTAGGGGTAGATGTATGGCTAAAGCTAGAGGTTGTGCTCATAGAGTAGCACTATCTAAAATCTGTACCCTTGGAACGGCACCAACCCGAGGCAGAGATAGAGAGGCTTTACTTGAGCCACAAGTTGAGGTTGTTGAGGAGCAGGTTCCTCCCGGGTTTGGAGTTTCCTTGTTTCATGAAACTTTATTGAGAATGCTTGGTGTGATGGAGAACTTCTTTTAGGGTTGTACGACAAGTACACCACATGGTTCTTAGACTGGATTAGGAGCATAGACTCTAGGTCAGTAACAGACTCTGGGAATTTAGGATCATGTGGGTCAGACACTATTGTTTCTAACACTGGTTGTGGGTGCTCATATTGCTCTTGAGGTTCTTCTAACGATAGCTAAGCAACAGTGTTATGAGAGGTTTCAGAAGAAGAAAGCACCCCAATTTCAGAGTGGTAAGAGCAAGTATTCTCATGAGTTCTTCACTTTCTGCCATGACATAATTGAGAAAGTATGTATGGTTGATGCTCGTGGTGTTTGTTTTGTTGCACTTCAGTTGAGTGGATGCACCATAGATTGGTAGAGGACTTTTGGATGGTCTAGACTAGTTGGATCTCCTCTGGTTGAGTGGGATGTATTCTCTACTTTTTTCCTGGATCGTTTCATTTTGTGGAGTGTGAGAGAAAAGAGTGAGGTTTGAGTATTTGAGATAGGGAAGTATGTTTTTGACTGAGTATAAGGCCCATTTTTGTGAGCTTTCTTGGCATGCTATGACTATTGTTCCCGATGAGACAGAGAAAGTTCGCAGGTTTAAAAGAGGGTTGACTTTTTGTACCTGGTCAAATCTATTTTGAGCATCCAAAGAGGGGGCTTCCTTCTAATCCATTGTGATTCCTGCCAAGAAAGCAGAGTTGATGGTTTTAGAGGAGTTTGGAGAGCCCAATAAGACCCGTTATTCTGGCTTATTTTCTTGTGCCTCATATAGAGGAAAGGGTACAAACTGAGGTAGTGGCTCCTTCAGCACGTGCGCCTTTTTATGCATCTATGCCAGTAGTTGAGAGTGATCAATCATCTCAATGGTCTTATGGTTGTAGCCGAGGTAGCCATGGTAGTTGGTTTGGTTCACACCATCATATCCATGTTGAGGTCAAGTTATGGTTGTGGAGATTCATGTCATATGATTTGGCAATGTCCTCTATAGACTAACTCAGTACCCTATCGTACTTATTAAACTACACCAGCTAGAAATTCAGTGCCTCAGACGAGGGGTTGAGGTAGAGGTCAGTCCAGCAGAAGTGGCAGGACTTCTAGTAGGGTTATACTCAAACTGCAGGTGCTGAGAAGGCTAATGTTATGTTTTTCCAAGGAGACCTGAGGTTGAGACTTTTGATTTTATGAGCACTGATATTATCCTAATTTTCCATCGACCTACATCTGTATTTTATATTCAGAGTCTTCTTTGATATGATGTCTGATTGCATGCATGTTCATATTGATGTTTCTATGACAGTGGGTGAATCCTTAGTGGTGGACCGAGAGTATCGATCCTATCTCGTTTCCTATCCCGGTATGATACATGGGAAGACTTGATCATTTTGGGGGATGGTAGAATTTTTTGTTATTTTGGGTATGGTTTGGGTCTCCCCGCATCATGTGATTCTTGGTTGTTATGTTAAGAATGTGACCTTAACGATGTAGGTGTCCTCAGAATTGAGTGGACATGTGCTAGTGGTTCTTACGCTAGCAAAGTTATCTCTTTCATTTGAGCATAGAGATTGGTTGATAGAGGGTGTTCATCATACTTGACTTTCATTTGAGATACTAGTATTGATCAACCTCCCGTTGATTCTATACCCATTGTTCGAGAGTCTTAAGATGTAATTCCTACTAACCTTCATGTGTTCCTCTAGATAGGGATATTGATTTTGCTATCGACTTGGAACCAGAGACCAATCCCTATCTTTATTCCTCCTTACCATATGGCTTTCGTTGAATTGAAAAAAAATAAAGGATCATAACTTGTTGAGTAAGGGATTCATTTGCCCTAGCATTTGTCCAAGGGGTGCTTCTATATTGTTTGTGAGGAAAAAGGATGGATACATAAGGATGTATATCGATTATTAATAATTGAACAATGTGACCATGAAGAACAAGTATCTCTTCCTCGTATTGATGACTTGTTTGATCAGTTTCAGGGTGAATCTCTATTTTCAAAGATTCATTTGAGATGCATTTGTCAGTAGCTGAAGATTAGGCCATAAGATATGTCACGACCGGGGAGCACCCCCTAGAAGTAACATGGCATACTTGTCCTGTCGGAATCTCGTACAATTCCATGACATCATTCATCGTATAGACATAGAAATTTAGCTGAAAATTAAAACTTTTCATAGCACATAAAATGCTAGAACACCACTTCATATATATATAAAATATCATAATGGCATAGTTAATACACTAAGTCTATTTTCCAATCTAAAGACACAACTCAATAGAATAGAATAGAATAGAATAGGGACACGGCCCTTAACAACATAAAAGAATAATCTAACTATTACATAAAATTAAGACAATGACATAACATACGGTCCTTGAATCTTTAAAGAACCCATTTGAACTTGTGGATATGAATCCAAACTCCTCATTCAATGAAAGGTCCTCTAGCCATCACCACCTACACTTTGTGTAAAATGATGAAGAAGAATGGTATTAGTTCAAGAATGCACTAAGTATGGAAACCATGCAAAAACATGCATTTAAAGAGGAAATTTAGTTAGAAATCATACATCATATCTTTTTAGTAGAACGTCATGATTGATACAATAGGTACAATATAGTACATGTACATCATATAGACATGGACACTATTCATAATAGCACATAAATCCACTTAACACATTTTGAGGCACATTCAATACATACAACACATTACCTCTCTCTTTACCTTAACTCCTTTCAATACATACAACACATTACCTCTCTCTTTACCTTAACTCCTTTCCTGAAGCAACCCTTAAGTAATACTAAGTACAATGTATCACCTTAAAGTCACCCAAGATGGTCTTTCATAAATATTCTTCATCAACACAACCACATCCATATTCATAAAGTCATAAGCATATCATAAGACATAACCTTTCCATAAGTACCATCACCTAAGACAACCCCCAAGTCACATTAGTGCAATGTGTAGGTTGCATCCCATAATACTACTTACACTAAGTGTTCCCTAGAAGTCACCCTAGACTTAGGCACATCTCATTCAACAACATACCACACATATATTTAACCTTAGACATAAGACCAACATACTTCATTAATGGTCACAAAAGAACTGTTTCATTCATTATATCTTAGTCATAACTCATTTAGTTCATATCATAGGTAAACCACCCTCACAACCTCTTCACAAGCTTACTTGAGCAATGTACACATGGAGTCTCATACCCCCACATATACTAAGTAAACTCATTTAGAATTCATAAGTGTAATTCACATGCATAATCAGAATTTATGTCTTGACATAAGTAAAGTCACTTTAACAAGCATTTATGCAAATCATACATAATACAAGTCTTCATTTCATAAAGGCTCTAATCTTATCCTTTCTTAAAGTTCACTTGTGCAATGTATGGGTAGGGTCCATAGTCCTACCTATACTAGGTAAACTTCTCAACGAGTTATGATTAGAGTTCATATTTTTATCTTAGTTCATTTCTAAACTTTTGGGAGACATATCAATAACTGACATAAACCATGTGAGCTACATGGAATTCAGTGTTCTACTCCTACACCAAAAAGAGAGGGTACTACTTGCCAAGGTAGGACCTTCATACATAATAGTTATTCTAGTGGATCCACTAAGCTAAGACATATGATGGCACGTAGTTATGGAACAAGGAGATTGCTACTAGAAACCTTGACTTACTAACGTAGAGGTTTCCATATCATGAGAAAATATCTATATTGGGAACTCAAACTTTCTAACTTGAAGGTTCACTTGTAAGAAGCCGTACTTACTAAACGTGAAGCCCCCACTCACATTTTTCATGTGCACTCAGTGCTAAGCTAAAACTACCTTTCAAAACACATTTAGTCCTTTAATTAACATTAGTTCATAAAATAGGCTTTAGGGACTTTCTCCCTCATACATCATATAGCTCAAAGGTTTCTAATATGAGAATGAACTTTCATCATAGAACCAATATTATGTGAGAATGTCCTTTCACATAATTCTACCGTTCATACGTGTGTGCGCATTCATATGTGAGAAATACTTTCACATAAACACCTCTAGGAAACACATGCTCATAATTCATTAATCATATACTTTGCATGCATAGTAATAGATAAGGGTCCATATGAGAACTATCCTATGAACTAACACCATGAACCTATCTTACTCATAATTATGCATGAGAGAGTGTGTGTGTTCATATTGGTCATCATGATCACATAAGAGAAACAACCTAGCTATTGAGGGAACCACCCTCCAAGGAAACAACCTAGCTATTGAGGGAAAAGCCCTCCAAGAGATCATAACACATACTCAATATCCCTCAAGTCATAAACAACTTCACAGAAGAGTATTAGGGACTATAGACCACACACCCAGGCAAGAACATATCCCACATTAGAATAGGAAACTCCTAACATGTATAAGATCACATATCCATATAGGGTTCACATAGGTAGGTGTCATGCTACAAGATTATTCATCACAACTAATCATATAGACCACACCTAACCCTAACATGATCATCCATATATATACAACATCATCCACACACCTAGATCATGGTAGTAAAGTCAAAGACTACACACATCAACTTCATAAACATGGAAATCATCATATCAATTCATCTTGCATCTAATGCCTTCAAGTCCATGATCACAATATAAAAAGATAGACAAGAATGTAAACACTGCCACCATAAGTGGACCATACCACACGATGTCAAATACAATACTAAAGACTAGGAAATTAGGGCAACTTACCAAGTCTCCAAGCTATAATCATCATTTATCAATTCCCCACAATTCATAATCAATTGACATAGATAGAAGCAGGATTAAGCAATACAGTATAATCTAATCACAATTGAATGATCATCTAATCAAGATCACAAGACCCACATTATATCATATATTGAGAGGTTAAGAAGATCATGGGTTCTTCATGAAATTAGATTGAAAATCATGTTAAAACCATTGATTAATCATAAATATATCATTAGTATGACTTTGAAATCAATTTGACAATGAACCCATGTCTAGAATGAAAGATAGGATTTTGACCTTAGAATCATGTTGGAAAACCTTTGAAAGAACTCCTTCGATGAAAGATTAACTAAGGATAAAGTATTACCATACCTTACTACATGAGAATCCCACAACAAATTGAAGAATAAACCATGAGAATCCATCCCCTAGCTTGTTCTTGAGCTTGGTCTCCAATGGAGGTTCTACAGAGAGTTTATTTTGAGAACGAAAGGTTTGATTTGAAGAATGGATTCTAAAATAGGGTTTTATGTTTTTAATCAACTTATAATACCCAAAAATAGGTAAAATAACCTTCCATGCTTTAGTTGGAACGTGGGTGAATATCCTAGGTCACCCCTTTTACTTAGCTATGTCTAGACATATTGTTGCAGGCCCAAATAACGACCCCAACGACGAAGCGTCGATGGAGTGATGGGCCATCCAGCACCCCGTCATTTGTGATAGAGACTCCACTTTATGGGGGCTTAGCTCCCACCCCTAAGTGTGGAGCAACGCCCCCAATCGACGGGGCGTCCTCCAAACTACTGGGCGTCAATACTAGGCGTCGTTTGACACTGCCTAGGCAGTCTTTTTGCCAACCTTTGGGTCCTCCTCAAGGAACCTTAGGGTGGTCCTTGGGGTGTCTTGAACGGATGTTTAGACCCTAAATACGTCCATATAGATGTTAGGATCCTCCCCTATCAATTTACACTCCAAACAACATTCCAACACAAGACAAACATACAAAGGCATATTAGCACATAAACGATTATTTTTCGGATGTCTTGGTCGTTTGACTTCTAAATCTCTTCAAATTAATTATACAAGTTGTGACACACTTCATTAACACGTTATTAACTCTTTAAGGCACATGTGAGGCTCTAGACACCTTAGTTTATTTTGAGGGTCTTGACAATATTCCCCACTTGGGAACATTCGGCCTCGTATGACACTAAAACACTTTTAGTTATTTTCAAGAACTCAATGACCCATACAGCAGCTCACATCATTCAATATATCATCATATAATATTCAATGCACCAAACTTACAAGGGAATACTAACTTCATGCTATCGTGCAATTAAAGCAACATAATCAAACATGGACTACACCTAAAATTATTTTGATGCATACATGCTTCTTCATACTCATTGTCATTTGGAGGAACTGCCTTCTCCAACTTTAGGCATGCTCATTATTTCATTATAAGGTTAGACATACAATGGATTTCAAATGCACACATAGGCATAATCCACACTTCAACTTATGAGAAAATTAAGTAATTCATTTATTTGCACAAAAATCGTGAATAATATAGATAAACTACAACCTTATAATCCAGACATAATACCATCAAGGTCGTATATGACATTACTATGTTTAACTTTTGTTCAAGGAGGAACTACCTTCTCCTAGTCACAACATATGCACATGGCATAATAGAGCTCATATAAAATAATGAACAAAGGCCAATTCACTTTAAGGAGAATTCCTCCACTTCTAACCAAGGCATGCTCATAATCTCTTCCTAACGAAGTCAAAATGGTAAATCAAACCCCACACATCACAACAATAGGAAGTTATTTCATACAAATTTCAATTTCTAGCATGACACTAGTTTTCATAAACATGCATCATTTAGGGAAATTATTACAATTCATAGGAACACATAAATGACATTGGCTAGACATATCATCACTTCTCAAGAGTGAGCCTATCATAACACTTCCCAAATCACAAAATCTCATGCTTTTAAAGGGACTCATCTTTTCTCATTAAAGGAAAACTCAACACCTCATTGTGGGGCCAAAACACCCTCACATCCAAAGTGTTATAAAGCATGTTCATTAAACCATCTCATGAAGTCAAATTGCACATTTATCATATAAAAGGTGTACAACATCATGAGAAGCATGCAATCTATAAAAAATCCCTTTTTCACGCAATAATGACCTTTCTTAACATGCATAAAATAGTGTCATTTAAGGCATGCCTAACATATGGAGAACATGCAACTTATACACATATGAAAGACTCATATCATGAACAAGCTACTAGGAACTCTTTGGTTTCAAGCTTGAGTACGAATAGAAGGAAAAGATATAAATATCAACAACCTTACTACTCAACTCATCATCACCCACTTAGGTTAAACCCATCTAGGAGAAACTTATCTCAACTTTCAGAGAACTTAGACTTACCAATCGTTCTAGTCAAGTACAACATTACCATCTTGGGATCAAGCTTATGCAAACCCTTCTTAAGATCACCTCCTTCCATCTCTCAAGAAGGAACCATTTCTCACTAGCTATTCATTCACACTCCACTAGGTGAGGAATAAAAGAGATCACAAATGATTATCTAGATTACTCCACTCCATATCCATCACTCAAAGTGATCCTTAACATAAAGAAATTCAAGGGAACTCAAATAGGACCATTAAGGACATTTAAAACCTTACCATCTAGGACATTATCCTCCACTTGGGGTAAGCCTATTCAATATTCATCACCTCATGCCCTTAAATACCAAGGTCAAGGCAAGTCAACACCAAACCTACATACTTCTCACATAAGAAGGTTTGACCTCATTGAGGTTTTCCACTCCTAATCTCATCACAAGGATCTTACTAACCAACCATCAAGAGGTATTCCTCAAGCACCATTACTCCTCTAAGTTTATCACCTAAAGGAACTCATAAAATCAAGTTAGGTCATGCTACCCAACCACATAAGTCCTTAACTACACCATGAATACCAAGGGTAATTCCATATCTCATCACATTCTACCACCAAGTCTTAACAAGGTAAGTAGTTCCGGATTCAAGCCTACAAGGGTCATCACCTTTGGTGGAACCTTCCAACCAACCATGCCTTTGTACAATCTAAGCACTTCCTCAAATGACCAAACTTAAGATCAATCTTAAAAGACAAAGAACCACTTTAAAGTTCGTCAACATCAATTCTCTCCTTCTCTTTAAGAGTTAAGGGGTACATACATCCCTCTAGGTCAACGTCAGGGCAAAGAATAATTCCAAATTATGGAATAAAACCTTTTCTTCCCTTTTCCCCATTCTTAGAATAGGTTCATATAGGGACTCATCAACTAATCATAAGGGTTATCCCATTAACTAGCATACTTCACAATCACCTCACAAGGTAAGCACACGACCTTCCCTCCTTGAAATCAAGCCTATACAGAAGACTTCAATCCACACAAGGGCAATTATGAAGAATTACATATATAACAAGGCAACATTCATCTTTCACTATTTACCACATTTTCTCCAAATCATTTCAAGTCTATACCATCACATTTTTCTATCACCATACATAACCATAAAACTAGATATCATTCCATAAGAGGATTCCATTAAACTATAACAACTGTTAAAAAGCTATAACCATATCACAACATAACTTCTCAACATAATATCTCATTTCTCATAAATCACATATTGCCATAAATGGCATCACATCAAGACGTTCCTAATTCACCTTCACACATACTCATCTATTAATAATAACCATAATAAGCATCAAAACTCACATTGTTTCCCTCAAGCCTTGAGACATCATTCTTTCCAAGCAATCACATCTAAAAGACCACCGGACAAGAAAGCATAAGAGAAATATCATATAGAGTTAAGCTCTATGGTACGAGACAAGGGTAGTGAAGAAAGTGAAACTCTATCGTCTTATAGCCTCTCGCTCATAGATGTCTCGCGACTCACACCGTGAATATGACTCTACTAGACGTGGCATTATGAGAGTTTGAACCCTAAAACCACATTCTATAACCTTATGCTCTCATACCAAGTTTGTTAAAATCGGGGAGCACCCCCTATAAGTAACATAGCGTACTTGACCTCTCGGGAGGTCTTGTACAAGCCCATAGACATCATTCATCACATAGACATAGAAATTTAGCAAAAAATTAAAACTTTTCATAGCACATCAAATGCTAGAACATCACTTCATATTTATATATATCTATATAAAATATCATAAGTACATAGTTGATACATTAAATCTCTTTTGACATCTTAAGACGCAACTCAATAGAATAGAATAGAATAGAATAGGGACACGGCCCTTAACAACATAAAAGAATAATCTAACTATTACATGAACTTAAGACAATGACATAACATACGGTCCTTGAATCTTTAAGGAACCCATTTAAACTTGGGATATGAATCCAAGCTCCTCATTCTATGAAATGTCCTCTAGCCACTACCACCTACACTTTGTGTAAAAGATGAAGAAGAATGATATTAGTACAAGAATGCACTAAGTTTGGCAACCATGCAAAAACATGCATTTAAAGAGGAAATTTAGTTAGAAATCATGCATCATGTCTTTTTAGTAATACTATATGAACATTGATATAATAGGTACAATATAGTTCACATAAATCATATAGACATGGACACTATTCATAATAGAACATAAAGCCACTTAACACATTTTGAGGCACATTCAATACATACAACACATTACCTCTCTCTTTACCTTAACTCCATTCCTTAAGCAACCCACAAGTAATACTTAGTACAATGTATCGCCTTAAGGTCACCCAAGATGGTCTTTCATAAATATGTTTCATCACACAACCACATACATATTCATAAATTCATAAGCATATCACAAGACATAACCTTCCCATAAGTACCATCACCTAAGACAACCCCCAAGTCGCACTAGTGCAATGTGTAGGTAGCATACCATAATACTACTTACACCAAGTGTTCCTAAGAAGTCACCCTAGACATAGGCACATCTTATTCAATAACATACCACACATACATTTAACCTTAGACATAACACCAACATACTTCATTAATGGTCACATAAGAGCTCTTTCATTCATTACATCTTAGTCATAACTTATTTAGTTCATATCATAGGTAAACCACTTCACAAGATTACTTGTGCAATGTCAACATGGAGTCTCATACCCCCACATATACTAAGTAAACTCATTTGGAAGTCATAAGTGTAATTCACATACATAATCATAATTCATGTCTTAACATAAATAAAGTCACTTTAACATGCATTCATGCAGATCATACATAAATAAGTCTTTATTTCATAAAGGCTTTAATCTTATCCTTTCTTAAAGTTCACTTGTGCAATGTATGGGTAGGGTTCATAGTCCTACCTATACTAGGTAAGCTTCTCAAGGAGTTATGATTAGAGTTCATATTCTTATCTTAGTTTATTTCAAAACTTTTGGGAGACATAGCAATAACCGGCATAGACCATGTGAGCTACAAGGAATCCAGTGTTCTACTCCCACACCAAAAATAGAGGATACTACTTGTCAAGGTAGGACCTTCATACATAATAGCTAATCTAGTGGATCCACGAAGCTAAGACCTACGGGGGCATGTAGTTATGGAACAAGGAGATTGAAACTAGAAACCTTGACTTACTAACGTGGAAGTTTTCATCTCATGAGACAACATCTATGTTGGGAACTCGGACTTGCTAACGTGAAGGTTCTCTTGTGGGAAGCCGTACTTACTAAACGTGAAGTCCTCACTCTCATTTTTCATGTTCATTCGGTGCTAAGCTAAAATTCCTTTTAAACACCTTTAGGCCTTTAATTAACATTACTTCATAGAGTAGGCTTTAGGGACTTGGTCCCTCATACATCATATAGCTCAAAGGTTTCTAAGATGAGAATCGACTTTCATCATAGAAGCTATATTATGTGAGAATATCCTTTCAAATAATTCTACCGTTCATACATTCATGTGTGTGTGCATTCATATGTGAGAAATACTTTCACATAAAAACCTGTAGGCAACACATGCTCATAATTCATTAATCATATACTTTGCATGCATAGTAATAGACAAGGGTGCATATGAGAACTATCCTTTCAACTAACACCATGAATATATCCTACTCATAATTATGCATGAGAGTGTGTGTGTTCATATTGGTCATCATGATCACATAAGAGCAACAACCTAGATATTGATGGAACCACCCTCCAAGGGATCATAACACATAGTCAATATCCCTCAAGTCATGAACAACTTCACATAAGAGTATTAGGGACTAGACCACACGCCCACATTGCATCATAGGAGGCAAGAACATATCCCACATTAGAATAGGAGACTCCTAACATGCATAAGATCACATATCCATATAGGGTTCACATAGGTAGGGGTTATGCTATAATATTATTCATCACAACTAATCATATAGACCACACCTAACCCTAACATGATCATCCACATATATACAACATCATCCACACTCCTAGATCATGGTACTAGAGTCAAAGACTACACACATCAACTTCATAAACATGAAAATCATCATATCAATTCATCTTGCATCTAATGCCTTCAAGGCCATGATCACAACATATAAATATAAACAAGAATGTAAACACTGCCACCATAAGTGGAACATACCACACAATGTCAAATACAATACTAAAGACTAGAAAATTAGGTCAACTTACCAAGTCTCCAAGCTATGATCATCATTGATCAATTCCCCACAATTCATAATTAATTGACATAGATAGAACTAGTATTAAGAAATACACTATAATCTAATCACATTTGAATCATCATCTAATCAAGATGACAAGACCCATTTTATATCATAAATTGAGAGGTTAAGCAGATCATGGCTTCTTCATGGAATTCGATTGAAAATCATGTTAAAACCATTGATTAATCATATATATATCATTATCATGACTTTGAAATCAATTTGACAATCAACCCATGTCTAGATTGAAAGATAAGATTTTTTACCTTAGAATCATGTTGGAAACCTTTGAAAGAACTCCTTAGATGAAAGATTAACTAAGAATCAAGGATTATGATACCTTAATACATGATAATACCACGAAACATTAAAGAAGAAACCATGAGAATCCATGCCCTAGCTTGTTCTTGAGCTTGGTCTCCAATGGAGGTTCTAGAGAGAGTTTATTTTTTAGAGGGAACGGTTTGATTTAAAGAATGAATTCTAAAATAGGGTTTTATGTTTTTAATCAACTTATATTACCCAAAAATAGGTAAAATAACCGTCCATGCTTTAGTTGGAATGTGGGGTAAATTTCCCAATTCAGCTGTGTGTAAACGGATTGTTGCAGGCCCAAACGACGACCCCAACGACGGAGCGTCGATGGAGTGACGGGCCGTCCTGCACTCCGTCATTTATGACAGAGACTCCACCATCTGGGGGCTAAGCTTCCACGCCTAAGTATGGAGCAATGCCCCCAATCGACGGGGCGTCATCCGAACTACTGGGCATCGATGCTAGGCGTCGTTTGACACTACCTAGGCAGTCTTTTTGCCAACCTTTGGGTCCTCATTAAGGACCCTTAGGGTGGTCCTTGGGAAGTCATGCCCCGACATTTAGACCTTAAATACGTCCATATATATGTTAGGATCCTTCCCTATAAATTTAGATTCCGAATAACACTCAAACACAAGTCAAACATACAAAGACACACCAGCACAAAAACGACTATTTTCCAAACGTCATCATCGTTTCAATTCTAAACCTCTTCAAATTACTTATACAAGTTCTGGCACACTTCATTAACACGTTATTAACTCTTTAAGTCACATGTGAGACTCTAGACACCTTATTTCATTTTGAGGGTCTTGACAATATCCCCCGCTTAGGAACATTCGTCCTCGAATGACACTAAAACACTTTCAATTATTTTTATGAATGTTATGGGCACTATGAGTTTCTTGTGATGTCTTTCAGTTGGAGTAATGCCCTTGAAGCATTCATAGATTTTATGAACGGAGTGTTCCAACCTTATTAGGACTTATTCGTGATAGTTTTTATTGATGACATCTTGGTGTACTCCATGACTGAGGAGGATCATGATTGTCTTTTGAGAATTGTAATCCAGAGAATGAGGGAAGAGACATTTTATGCCATGTTTTCAAAGTTATGATTTTTGGATTGATTCTATGGATTTTTTTAGACCTGTGATGTCCAATGAGAACATTAGAGTGGATCCAACCAAGATTAAGGCAGTTAGAGGTTAGTCCAAACCTATTTCAGTTACTGAGATTTGGAGTTTTATGGGACTTAGGGGCTATTATAGGTGATTTGTCCAAACCTTCTCCACTGTTACATCTCTTTTGACTAGATTGACCCAATAGAGTGTGTACTTCCAGTGGTCTGATGAGTGTGAGGAGGGATACCCAAAGCTCAAGACTTTATTAACTTTGGCTCTTATTTTGACTTTACCATAGAAGGGTGTAGACTTCACTATTTATTGTGATGCTTCTGGAGTTGAGTTAGGGGTGTTCTATGCAAAAGGGGAAAGGGATTGCATGTACTTTCAAATAGTTAAAGACCCATGAAAAGAATTACCCTACACATGATCTTGAGTTTGTAGTTGTGGTGTTTGTGCTTAACCTTTGGTGGAATAATCTTTATGGGATTTATTGTGAGGAATATTGAAGTCTTCCGTACAACTTGAGGCAGCGGAGATGCCTTGAGCTATTGAAGGACTACAATATCACTATCTTATATAACCTAGGAAAGGCTAATGTTTTAAGTAGGAAGACTTCTAGTATGGGGAGTCTTGCTGCTAATAGTGTAGAGGAGATACCATTGGCTAGAGATGTTCAAAGGTTAGCCAACAGTCTTGTTTGATCACATATTTGTGAGGATACGGTGGTTTGATTGCTTTCATTGAGGCATGTTCCTCCTTAGTTGAGAAAATTCGTGAGCACTAGTTTGATGATGAGAAATTATGTCTCATTCGAGACAAAGTATTGAGACGGGAAGCCAATGAGGTTGTCCTTGATTTCAATGGTATCTTGAGTATAAGAGGTCGGATTTGTGTGCCAAAAATGGGCGAGTTGATTAGATTGATCCTTGAGGGTGCCAATTGTTCTCGATATTCTCTTCATATGGGAGAGGCAAGACGTACATGATCTTAATCAGTGTTATTAGTGGTGTGGCATCAGGAAGGTTATTGCATACTTTGTTTCAAGGTGTTTGACTTGCCAACAAGTTAAGTGTGAGCACTAGCGACCTGGAGGTTTATCTAAGAGTATGGTTATTCCTACTTGGAAGTGGAATGGATCATTATAGATTTTATTGTGGGTTTTCCTACCAAAGTGGGTAATTATGACACCATTTGGGTGTTTGATAATATGTAGACCAAGTCCTCCCTTTTTATCCCAATTCGGGTAAAGTATATGACGAATAAGTTAGCCACGATTTATATTAGTAAGATTGTGTGACTACATGAAGTCCTAGTTTCTATTGTCTCTGATCGAGGTTTTTGTTCACTTGAAATTTCTAGAAGGCATTGCAACATGGTTTGGGTACTTGGTTAGATATGAGTACAATTTTTCACCCTCATACAAATGGTCAGTCTGAGTGGATGATTTAGGTGTTGAAGGATATGCTTTGTGCTTGTTTGATCAATTTTGGTGGCCCTTAGAAGAGTTTATCTACAACAACAGTTATCATTCCAATATTTAGATGAACCATTTGAGGCGTTGTATGGCAGACGGTGTAGATCTCCAATCGGGTAGTTTGATTCAACTAAGATGAACTCTTTGGATACAGACTTGCTTAGTAATTCTATGGATCAGGTCTGCTTGATTTAGGATAGACCGTTGACATCCCATACTCGATAAAAGAGTTATGCAGACCCGAGAGTCTGAACCCTGGTGTTCATGGAGGGTGATCATATTTGGCTTCGACTGTCACCCATGAAAAATGTGATGAGGTTTATCAAGAAGGGCAAGCTTAACCCTAGATTCATTGGACCTTTTGAGATCTTAATCTGAGTGGAATAGGTGACCTATAAGTTGACCTTGCCCCCTAGATTGCCAGTTGTTCATCATGTGTTTCATGTCTTCATACTTTGAAAGTAAGTGCCAGATAAGTCACATGTACTTATCTTAATTCAATTGAGTTGGGTCCATACTTATCTTTTAAGAAGGAGCCTTTAGCCATTTTGGATAGGCAGGTCCGAAAACATAAGACCAAAGAGATTGTTTCACTAAAGGTGCAACGCAAGCAAAGTTCCATTTGTGAGGTGACTTGGGAGACAGTGTTGGATATGTATGCCAAATATCCTCATCTCTTCGAGGCTCTAGGTACTTTATTTTACTTTTGTTTAAGGATGAATATAATCTTTAGTGGTGGATAAGTAATGACCATATTGGTCGAAAATTACCATTTTACCCCTCCCAATATCGACCCCGAGTTTCTTATGATAGAGTTTTGAAATTGGTTTTGCACTTTGAGATTAAAGTTGAGAACTTGGTAAGTTTTGAATTTAAAAGACTTAAGTTGCTTAAAAGTGGTTTTCGGTGTCTTTTAGAGTTTTGAGTGTTGGAATGAAATTCCATCAGTCTCAAAATGTGAAATCTGATTTGTCAGAGTTGTCAGTTTTAGATTAAGAGTGTTTTTGAGGACTTGAGGTCCTAAGTTGTGAAATTTTGAAAATGTCTTAGGGTTGACTTCGTTCAACGTATGGGGTTTAAATGCTTACATCGGAATTTCAAGAGTTTTGTTATATTAGAGGGATGATTTTAGGCCTCGGTGAGGTCTTAGTCAATTTTTGAGAGGTCCCGAGCTTGTTTTAGCCTTTGTAGGTGTTGTATTAGTTTCTTATGGTTTCCGCAAATGTCAGGTAGAAGAGAACTCATATTCATGTTTTGAAAGTTCCATTGAGTCCAAAACGTCGAGTTTAGTTGATTTGCATATCTAGATTGTGTGTACGGGATTTCGAATGAATCTTCATTGTCCTTTAGATGTTGTAGAGTTGGTTTATTTTCTAGACATGGTGCGCCTCGTGATCGCGAAGTGTGTTCGCTTTTGCGAATCTCATTTTTGCGAGGGACATGTCGCTTTTGCGATGCCTGACCTGATCACTTTTGCAACATCACAGAGGGGGGATTTTGACCTGCATTTTCCATTTTTAAGCTTGGGAAATCCTTGGTGGCGATTTCTGAAAGGATTTATTGTGCTAAGTCAATTGGGTAAGCTTTTATGATCCTAAAACTTCATTATCAAAATTTGGAATTTTTATTGATAAATGGCAAGATTTTGCAAGAACTTGAGTTTTGATCTAAAATGAAGGTTATTAACTAATTTTTATCCCTTTTTCTAAATGTTTTTTGTCAATGAATTTCTAAAGCCTTAAGCATCATTTTCAAGTATTAATTTTTGGATTCAAATCTCTTTCTGAAATTGGTTTTGAGATGATTGACCCATTTCTCTAAATAATTGATGTGGGTATTGTTATTTTCGAAGAGTGATTGTGAATAATTAATTATTATAGATAGTGTGGCCTTGGAAATAAGTCAAAAAGGGAAAAATGAACTTTCAGACTAATTGAATGATTTCTTTAAGGCAATTGATCTTTTAACCTTAGTAATTTAGTAGAATTGTTTACTTCTCTCCATTGTGTAGTTATTGGGGAGTAATCAGGAATAAGGTGAAGGATTTATTTGTTCCACTTGAATATGTTAACCAACAAAAAGGGGGCAGGGGATGAAAAGACTTCTTCATGATAATGATAAATTGTGAATTTTCTTGTTGCGCCTCTATTTGATTGATTGTTGAATTGCTTGAATACATGAAAATAGACTTGAATTGTATGAATTGTTGTCTCTCTGAGTGGTGTGATGTTGATGTGTGCATTGATTATTGAACACTGTGATGAGACACTTGTTAATAAAGCCGAAGGTAAATGATTTCGGCTAGTGATAGAAATGTCAAAATAATATGGTTTCGGCAAGAGATATTTTGTGATAAAAACCAAAAGGAAATGATTCTGATTAGTGATATAAATGTTGAATGGAAATGGTTCTGCCAAGTGCTAGTTTGTGATAAAGTCAAAAGGAAATAGTTATGACTAGTGATATAAATGTTGAAGGGAAATGATTTTGGTAAGTGATTTAATGTGAAAGTAGAAGAAAAATAATTCTGCTAGTGACATTGTGCCAAAGGAAAATGGTTCCGTCAAATGTTAACCTTTGTGATCAATCTACCTGATCTATATATTTGTCTTATTCTATGTAAGTGATTGAGCTAATAGATGTGTTTGATTTTTATTTGATATATGAGTTGAATTTGTTGATATTTGTGATTGAAATGCTTTGTACTTGTGAGTAAATGATTTGGTACTTGTCGATAGTTGAGATGTGACTTTTGGTTCATGATCTTTAAGCCTTGTGACTTGTGTCTTTTAGAACTGTTAGGTTGAGCTGATTTCTGTGCAGGTTGTAGTTTAAGGAGGTTCAGTTGTGATGGAAATTGGAATTCAGGTCTAGCTAGGTTGCCTAGTTTATTAGGTTGCTTGTTAGGTACCTTGTTGTTGGCACTCACTTCTTGCTTCTACACTTGTGTAGGTTTCGAGCCAAGACCCGTGTAATCTTCTTCTCTTGACTTTTTGGCTCGTTGAAGAACCTGAGAGGTAATTGCTTGTCATTTCGGCAGACCCTCTTTTCCTTTTATTATGCTTTGTTCTATTTGATAAGCAAAGACATTTAAGACTTGTATTTATCTTTTGAATTCTGTTTTTACATTAGTGGTTTGTACACGTGACAACTAAATTTTTGTGTATTGTTTAGAATGAATAAGTTTTTCGTCTTTATCTTGTTCTTGCTTTATCTTTCCACATTTCCTTCATTTTCGTTTGGTTGAGGCTGACTTGTCTTGGTGGGACAGACAAATGTTATCATGTCCTTTATTGAACCGAGACAGAGGATATTTCTCTTTTTTCTATGCAAATTTTACATGATATAGAAGACTCTGGAAGTAGACACCTCTTCGACATACTTGTTTCTAGATGAGGATATTTATGTAATTTATGTACTTTCTTTGTGTTAATTAATATATCTTATTTTCTTTAGTTTGTCGTATATTTGAAAAATCACGTGAAAAAAATGTTATAAATCATGATAATTAACAATGTAAAATATTTGACATAAATGAAAAAATTGATTGACTCTCAAAATTTTATCGATGTCACATAAATTGGGAAAGAACAAGTAGCATATATTATTTTAAAATGGATTTAAAAACATTATGAATCATTTTGTTTTTGTGGAAAAAAGATACTTCATATATATTAGAACATTACAGCAGTTGTAGTAGATAAAGAGCTAGATTCTCTAGTAGTAGTACTATTAGCATCAATACTAGCAATTCTATTACAGAGAATATTCAAATTACCAAGCATTACTAGCTTGTTACAAGTCGATATTGAAAAACTTTTAGTAGTTGTTTCTCCATTCCTGTCGGCTTGCAAAATAGGTCTGGCACCTGCTGGAGCTGCTACATATAAAAATTTGGCTGACTCTTGAAATTCTATCTGTGACAAATAAGTTAATACATAGGGTGTAGTATATATTATTTGAAAATTATATATCTAGATACTATAAATCACAATAATTAACAATTTTAAATATGGAAACATCATAAATTTAAATGACTCTCAAATTTTATTCGTATCACATAAATGTATACAAAAGAGTAACATATATTGAGTTTGTGTTCACACGGATTCCTATGTCTATTATGACAATAATAATTACGCTTATTTTTTTAAAATACTTTAATTAATGTCATCTTTATTGTTACTTTATATGTATCTATCTCATCATCCATAGTTTTCTCTTTTATCATTCAGTTGGTGACGAGGGTCTTATGGAAGGAGAGGACATATAAGATGCGAGGTAAATTGTTAGTTATATTTGTAATGCACTTTATATAAAAAATGTATTCTCAATAATAAGTTATATTATGCTACAAGTTAAAGTAGTTTTAATTGCATTACAATCTATATGTGAAAGTAAATGATACCTACCTACCTTTTATTATATTACTAGTGAAATTTTTCGCGCTTTGCGCGGCTATAAATAAATATTTATAAGATAATAGTATGTAATATTTGTATTCTGGTTAATATCGGATATATAAGATTTATATCGATATTTTTTACATCTTTTTAAGTGCAAACTACTCATATGTATATAATGGAGCAAAACATTATTGTGATGAATTAAATGAAATAAGAGATCACATTTTAAAATAACAATATATTATAGGGTAACTTTCACATATAACAAACATAAAATTTATATTTGTATGCTATAGCAAAGTTTGCATAATTGCTCTCCATAGCAAACTTATATATGTATAATTTGCCATACATATACAATTGAAGCGAATTATATGAAACGAGAAAGAGAGAAATTATATACAATTTGAATTGTATAAAACGAGAAAGCGAGAAAGACAAAATTGAATTGTATAAAACGAGAAAGAGAGAAATTATATACAATTTGAATTCGTATAAAACGAGAAAGAGTGAAAGGCAAAAAGAGACTTGTGCAGGGAATATACAGCTGAATCGAATTGTATAAGACGAGAAAGAGAAAAATTATATACAATTTAATTTGTATAAAACGAGAAAGGCAAAAGAGACTTGGGCAGGGAAATATTTGTATTGTATAATTAAAGTATATAGGACGAAGATATATGTATTTGCATGCGTTTATACAATTTTCTCTCGCTTTATACAATTAGAAACACAATTTATACAATTCTATAGTATAAAGTGAGAGAGGCAAGCGACAGGAAGCGAGCGAGAGAGGGAGAGTGGCGAGCGAGAATATGAGAGAGAGAGGGACTGACAAACAGTTTGCTATGGAACACAAATAAATCAAAGAGTAGCTACTATATTTATTTTATATTATTAGTTTGTCATTCTATACAATTATTCCTATATTATATTACGTTGAAAATATTATTTTTTTTTATGTTTAAATTTCCTCTTTCTTTTGTAGGAATACAAATTCTCTATAACATTAATAATATAAGAATTTCATAAGGACTTAAAAGAGGAGGATTACTGAAAGGAGATTAATAAAATCAACAAATTAAAAATAATTAAGTTGTAAACAAGTTTTATATATATTCATTCAAATTGATTATATAAATTAACTGGTTAACTTATATGATATTATCTTATTTTAAATGTTTTGCGTTTTTTCGTCTATCAAGAATTAATTTTACTAATATTTGAAATTCAATTGAATTTAAATTAATATAATATTCTAAAATTAGGCAAAAGAACATATTAACCTATGTGTGCAATATTTAGTCCACATTAATAATTTTTTTATGAATTTAGTCATATTCTTAATTACACTGCACTTAATATAATTGACAAATAACAACTTTTTAACCCAAAGTTTCCTTTAATTAGAAGATCAATTCCTTCCTTTTTCTTCTCCTACCATTCTAAGAATTGTTTAAGTATAATATGTTTTTCTATTTGACCAATTCGTCATATATTCTATATTAATTTCGAGAAATTTAATATGAGATAAATTAAGATTATATATGGAACAAATTAAATGATTCGTTAACTATAAATTAAACTTAAATTTAAATTATATACAGTAAAACCTCTATAAATTAATATAGGTGAAATCATAAAATTTATATAGAAATATTATTTAATCGGTAAATTAATATTCGTTAATTTAAAGAATGATTTGAGATTTAATGAAGGTTAATTTTTATTATATCAAAATCATTATATCTTACTAAGTTATGTATCATATTTATTGATTTCACATAAAAAAAAATATTATACATAAAGTATAATGAATACTTCAAAATCATTGTATGTTACTAATTAATGCATCATACTTATTAATTTCAGATAAATATTAAATTTATTATACATAAAGTACAATGTATGTATATGATTGAATGAAATATATTTTTTGTCAAATGGTTCATTGTAAAAAAAAATCAAGCACAATCATTCATTGTAAAATTATACATAATGTTTATTGTTTCTTGATAATCAATTATTATTCATTGTATTTTTATTAAAAAAATTCAACGTATGATGGTGAGGAAAAAAAACTGTATAAACAACATAGGAAACTTCTTTAAACCGCATCCAAAAATTATTCTCATTTAAAAGGTGTTACAAAATCAACAATGACAGATCAAATACGTAAAACATTATGTGGGTACAAAAGATATCATTCCACATGCACTCAAAAGGATTTACAGTTGTGACTTAATGAAAAATTTAATTCAAAATTTAGTCAAGATACAATATCACATACTCAACCGATCAGTTAAATATCTTTTGGCTGACTTAGAAAAAGAAAAGGATATCAAGTGACACAAGCTAGCAAAATATCCATACATGGAGAAAGATATTTATGAGTGGTTTCTCCAATATCAAATCGTGTGAATATAACATGAGTTTGGAGAAGGAAATAGATGCAAAGAAATTTTTATATTCTCAGCAAGATTTTGAGCACAAATTATCTCTATGTTGGCTTTAATGATATCAAGTCATTTCGTCATTCCGGAGAGAGTGGTTCAGTTGATATACAAAACATGAAGATGAAATTGAAATCATAAGAAAAAAAATAGATCAATTTTTATGGAAAATATTTTTAATACGGATGAAACTGATTTACTTTACATGTTACAAGCTAATTATTCTCTTGCTACGAAATAACTTGAAGGAAGAAAGCAGGACAAAGAAAGACTCACAATTGTTATATGTTGCAATGAAAATGGATTTGAAAAATTCCTTTATGGATTATTGGAAAATATGCAAAGCCACATTGCTTTAAAAATGTCAACATGAACAGCTTGAATTGTCACTATTGTGCCAAACAAAAGAGCATGGATGGCAAGTGTGCTTTTTGATGAATATGTTCGTTGGTTTGACCACAAACTGCATGGTAGACGGGTTTTGCTTATAGTATATAATCGCCCAGCCCATAACACAAACATTGAAGGACTACAAAATGTTGAATTGTTTTTCTTGCCACCTAACATGACATTCAAAATTCAACCATGTGACGCTGGGATAATAAGAGCTTTCAAGATGTATTATCAACAGATTTTATGATATTAGAAGGCTATGAAGTGGGACAAAGTGATTCAACAAAGATAAATATTTTCGGTGCTATCAATTTTGCAATTTCTGCTTGGACAACAAATATTCGGTAAGAGACAATAGCAAATTATTTTCGACACTTCAAAATTCGTTCGAAAAATGCAATCTTAGAGAATTGAATGAACTCACTTGTGAAAACGTCATTCATAATTATGAACTAAAGATAGTGATTAATGATCTTGGTTACCACGATAAAATGGATGTCAATAACCTTTTGGATTGTCCGAGTGAAAGTGATACATGTACAGAGGTCCATATAGCTTAGAAGAAATTATGGATACGATAAAAAAAAACTATTTTAATGATGAAGTTGAAGATGATACTATACCTTTGGAACCAGTTACATGTAAGGAAGCACTTATCGCATCTAGAATTCTTCACAATTTTATGGTGCAGTTCGAAAAGACTACACCAAAGCTCTTGGATGCAATAAGAAAGTTAGAGATGAGCTTCAATTAGATTTAAATTTTAAGAAAAAACAGAAAATAGTATAATCATATTTCACTAAATTGTCTTAGATATATTTGTACTTTTAAAGTATTACTAATTTATGATATTAACGAGACCATATATTTATATAGGGGTCTTCTGAAAATATATTATATAATTATCTTATCGAAATTTGTGATTTTTCCATTGGCCCAAGTCAGGCCAGAGGAAAATGTTATTTTAGAGAGATTATTAATTTATCGAGTATTAATTTATAGAGATTCGACGATAATATGAAAATTTTATTTTATATGGAACAAACTAAATGAATCATTAACTATAAATTAAGTACCGAAAACACTGCTAATAACCAGGGGCGGATGTACCTTCAACCAAGGGGGTTCATCCGAACCCCCATCATCGAAAAATTACACTATATATACACGATTAAATTTTAAATATATGTGTATATATATATCATTGAACCCCCTGAACATACACCAAAGGCATAGCTCAGTGGTGTTGGGGGTTCATGAATTTGCTCTGATTACGTAAGGTTGCAAGTTCGAACCCAGATGGAGGCAATTTTTTATCAGCTTACATTTGCGTTTTAATTGCTTTTTTAAATAATAATGGAATCAGAAAACAATTTTAGTTCCAAAAAATTGAAACCATGATAGGAAATTTTGGATTTATTAGTTTAATTCCTAATTACAAAGTTAAATATTAAAAACTCTTTTCTTCTTTTAGGATTTTTCCACGTTTTATTTTTCATCGTCTCTTCTTCCTTGCCGTTGCCCGTTGGGCGCTGGCTGCTGCTTGTTGCTTCTGTTGGATCGTTTGTTATTGAAAACTTGATCAATTTAAGTTTTTAGATATATATTTTTTTATCCGACCCATCTATATCCGATCCGACCCATTTGTTTGTGGATATTATTTATGTGATTAATTTATTTATTTTGAACCCCCTTGATAAAAATCCTCCCTCCGCCACTGCTAATAACTATTTTGGATTATCAATTATTTCTTTATAGTAAAATAATGATATTTGAAGCTTTTAAGTGTATGCTTTAATAAGGAGAGAATTAAATGTTAAATACTAAATACCATATCTTAATATTTTGTGATAACTTAAGGTAATAATTTGTAAGTAATATTTAATACCATTTAAAATGAAAAAACCCAAAAAAATCATTAAAAAAGTATGATCCCGACCTTAGAGGCATGCCACATCAATAGCAAATCTAACATTTATATAAATATTATTGTAAATGTTCTTAAAATATAATTACAGGATGAAATCTTGGTCGTACACAAAATGGTGTGAACATATAATATCATTTTATTAGGTGAGACTTGTAAACAAATAAAATATCACATTATTATTTTTTGTATCTTTTTCTATTAAATAGGCAAATCATAAAAGAATTAGAAAAAAAAGAGTACATGAGGACCGAGTTCGGAACTTTGTAAGTAGCACTAATTAGGACTCAAAAAAAATAATACAGAAAATACATTTGTTTTTTATTATACATATGAAATTTTTGTTATGAATGGGAAGAAAATCAGTACTCTTGAATATATAGCATTCTCATTTTTTGCCCAAAAAGAAAAAAGGAATAGTATAAAGTGTTCTTTTAGTTGACCTTAATTGATATTTATTTTGTTCAATTTCGAATAAGCACAAATAAATATTTAAATTTATATAAAGTTGTGGACACACATGTTTTACAAATGCAAATTATTCTAGTATATCTTACTTGAATTGCCACATAAAATACGTGTATGTATTTGTTCAACTTTGTATAAATTTAAATGTCTACTTGTATACACCTAAACATGAAGTTCAGTTTACTTTACATTTATTCTCTAAAATAAAATTCAAATTAAAAATCAATAAGAACCTCGTTTCAAAAAAGACAACTCTTGAAATTAAACGAGACATTACGATTAGAGAGGATAAATCTCTCTCTTATTTTAAATGCAAAATTGACATGATATAGAACATTAATATTACTCCCTATGTCTCAATTTATATGACATTTTTCTCTTTTCGAGAGTCAAACAATTTAAGTTTGATTGAAAATTTATGCGTGAAATCTTTAATTTTTTTTAAAAATAAATTTTATATATTCGTAAACTACGTAAAAAATACTATAAAACACAATAATTGACAATCCAAAATAACGAAAAGGCATATAAATAATTTACTGTAAAAATAAACTTATTTAAATTCTAGATCCAGAAAATATAACATAAATTAGAAGGAAAGAAATAATTGATAACAAATTTAAAACAAAAACGCGTTTATCTATATTTTTCTCTCTCTCTCTCTGGGGTAAAATAGAAAGCCAAAAAGGTGGTTCATGCTATGATGGCATGGGGATGCAATTTACAGCAGAAAACCTCTTAGATATTTATTTGGTGACTAGGACATATCCAATTGAAAACAAAGACAAAACAGTAATTTCGAACAAGCGAAACGGTGGGGTCCAAGCAGCTCATTGACAACGACTTTATGGGCGTCTACCAAGTATAATTGATTAATATTTAGCCAAATATAAAGCTAATCATAGAGGGTGCCACGTGTATCTTTATATCGGATCCTAGAAATCAAATAGATCCGCCCTAAACAATGCAGCGCCCGTATTTAGATTCACCTCCACGTCATCAAATCATATCCTACGTGTCATCTACGTGGCACCTCGCCTGGCCTCTCTCACCGTCACGTCACCCACGAAAAAACGTCAGTCACTATTCTTAAATTTCTTCTTCCTTTCTATCGCCGTTTCTCAACCAGTAAAATAAAAAACAAACTCCAAAAATCCTACCCCTTTCGTACCCATAAACACCAAACCCTAACCTTATAAGAATGGGATAAAATTATTTTCCAATTTTATACACAAATTTGTTCACGATTTCAAATTTTTGTTTTCAAATCATACTCTACTCTGTTGTCTATAAGGTAAGTAAAGGTTTTGTGATTGATTCACCAGTCGGGAGGATTTCCCGAGTTTATGTTCTGAAATATAGTGGATTTTGATTTGTTTTTTTTTGTGTGGTGGGTGGAGGGCTTCGTTTCTGTCATCTTTTTTGGATGTAAGGATAGGTTTTTATATTTTTGTTTAAAAAACAATGGAAAATTGAATGAAGTTTGGAATTTTGAGTAGTGGATTTGTGTGTTGAGGATTAGTGGATTTTTAAGATGATGATGAGATGTATTATTTTACATTTAGTTGTGAAAAGTTGTTTTTGTTTTTAAGATCTTGATTGTTTGACTTGAATAGAGTTGAACTTTATGTTGTTTTCATTTCAGGTTGCTAAGCAGTTCAAATGTAATTCATTTCTTTCAAAATTTAATGAGATCTTAGTTATTTATTTTATAAAATTGAAGTTTACAAAAATGGAAGCTTTTTGATCCTTGATTAGGCTCAAGTTCAAGCTGAAAGTTCTCTAAATCCATTAAAGCTGTTCTTATTCTGATGGTGGGGTTTTCAGTGGGGGTGGGCGAAAATGATAGAGCATAGGCAGATCTAGGATTTGCGTTTTATTGGGTTCAACATTAAGGTTCTTAGCAATGAACCTCAACATTAAGGTTCTTAGCAATGAACCTCAGTGGCGGATCTAGAATTTTAAGGTTGTGGGTGCTCTGAAATGAAAATGTAAAAAATACATGTTAACAATGAGATTCGAACATTGGTAACAATACTAAAAGAGTCTTAACTACCCATCCAAGAACTATTGGGCCAACTATATCATTTATTCATTGGGTGCTCTATGTTAATTTTATACAAATATCTATCAATTTCTACATAGATATATATATTTCGTAACGAAGTTAATGGGTGCTCGAGCACCCGGCGAACACCATGTGGGTCCGCCCCTGATGAACCTATTATATCTTCAAAATTATGGGTTTATATCTACTGTTTGTTTCAATTTTATGGATTCTTACATATAAATTTGTGTGAAAATACTAGGTTTTAGGTATACCCCCGTGTAGGTATGCCACTTGTGCGGATGAGAGGAGGTTGTTATTGGGTGTATACTGCATAAGGTTGAGCACACTCGATCTAGGTTTTTGTTGGGGTTCCATTTTGTTGAAAGTGGGTGCTTTTTCATAGTTTAAGATGCATGCAAATTTTGTGTAAGAAAAGCACTTCGGTAGGATATTTGAGTACATAGCTTCCATGTATGTTTCATTATCACTTGCTTTATAACTAATATGTTGACGTGCATGGATTTTGGTTTAGGACTCGTTGAAGAGCCGTTTCATTGAAAGGTTGGTACTTGAAGACAACGGTATGTGCAATTTTTCTTCTAAATTAGAGGTTTGTGCGCCAACTCAATCCGCTGCCTTATTCATCATTGGACTTTTTGAATCTGGTTGATGAGGAGAGTTCGGATGGACTCAATTGGTCCCCCAACTAAAAGGTCGGTGGAACTCAATCGTCATAGCATACAGGATGGCCAAAATGGTGTAAGGGATGGGATTACTGGTGATGGACAGGGGCTTTCAGAAGAAGATGAGTCAAGGATTAATGAGGATGTCGAAGGTGGGAATGAAACACAGAGGGATTTGTTACAACTGCAGGCTGTTTTACAAACACAGCAGCAACAGCCCCCAGGGCCTTTGGTTAGGTGGGAGCGTTTTCTTCCTCTTAGATCCCTCAAGGTTCTGCTGGTGGAAAATGATGATTCAACTCGTCATGTTGTCAGTGCGTTGCTGCGAAACTGCAGTTATGAAGGTTTGTTTTTATTACTTGTTTCATCAATAATTTCGTGAGTAACTCAACACAATGACTTTTTCTTCCATCCAAGTGTTTGGTGTGTGTTCCATATACATATGTCATTTATACCTTAAATATGCATATACAATTTCATGTTAGCTTTCTACCTGAATTTTGGCGGTTCATTTTTTTCCTGTTAATGATTTTACATATTTCAGGCCATTCTCACACTGAACTATGATGTTACAACTGTTAGTTTTGGGTTCCATGTTTTATGGAGTTATTGGCTTTAAAGATATGTCAAGGTGTATATTTCTAAAAGATGTACATTTACCAGTTTCAGAAAAAAAAAGATATACATTAACTTTTTTGTCAAACATACAGTGAAACTAAGTCATCCTTCGTTTTCCTTCCCTGATGCTTCTAGCTGGGAGTATTTCCTGAATGGAGTTACCGAAAAGTTTTACTACTTGCTCTAAAATTTACTTGACCTTACTATGAGGGCAAAAAGAGTTCTGGTATATCTAGTATTAAAATAAGAAACACAGCCATATTGGATCCCAAATAATACGATTCGTACTATTAAGTAATCGACCAACAGGAAATTTTTACTGTTTGTGCAACTTATCCCAGTCTGTATCCAGTCCCAGTCCTTATCCAGTTGTCTGCTCAATTTTAAAGAGGGTATTTTGACCACATTCCCATAGAGAAATATGAAACTATCCAACTAATTAATCTTCATGCATTTAATTGTCCTAAAAATTTGGATTCTTGTCTTATCAGACTTCCATATTGCCTTGTCAATCCAGTCCAAAAATTTATCTCATGGATGCAGTAGAGCATAACCTTGGTTTAACAAACAGTGTAGTGTTTAGGAGATCCTAATGTTATGATTGCAGAAAAAACAGTACAAAGATCTTTTCTGTTCTTCCATTTCTCAACACTCTCTTTGGTCCAACACCATGCATCACATGGTATCTTAGCCTTTTGGATTTCTATGATCAAGTCGCAAGGTGATGTGAAATGTATTTCGAACTTTTGGGGATCTTGGGAAAGACGACCTAGAAGACCTTTCATAATTTATAATACCTTTGAAGCTTTATTTTATAATTTTTTTTTAGTCGAATCCCAACGTTCGTATCCATACCGGGATCCGTACCTCCTAATCTCAAAATTTAGATTTGCTGAATCTGACCCTCGGATTCGCATCTGCGTTGGATATCTGCACCAGAGTTCAAGCAACTTATACAAGAAATATGTTAGCTCCAACAACATTAGGCCTTTAAGCATAGGTAGCTAATCAAAAAGCAAAAGAGGGCTATTGAGCCAGGCTTAGAGAGCCTATGAAATCTACAAAAGAACCTACATCATTAACTGGAGCATAATTAGTCCAACTAAAGAGCAGTAACATTCATCTACCCGTGAGAGTGAGATAGGAGTGGGAATCCCATCAAAGTATCTTCTATTCCTTTCTATCCAAACACACAAAAAATCCAACTAGGGATCATTTTCTAGATGTTCTTGATTGCTTTGCTTATTCTGCAAGAATTCCAGCTTTCAATTGCTTCCTTTATAGGCAAAGGTAATGCCCATGAGAGGTAAAAATATGAAGTTCCCTGGAAGTATATCATAGAAAACAAGTTCCAAATCTCAGTACATGAGAATGAATAAAATTGAAAGAGATGTAACAATACAGGGTCGAGCCTAACACGTCAGATCAGAGCAGGGACGGACACGTAAATTTGGCATAGTGATAGAGCTTATAGTACCCTTTAATCTTAATCAATTTCATTGATAGTATTGGTGCTTGTCTAATCATGAGTCACTTCACATTTACCTATTCGTACAAATTAAAGAATACTTTTTAAGGTTTTTTTTTTTTTTTTGAGCTATATCTTATTATTGATCTTTTAGCAGATGGCATCCCTTGATGATAAAAAGAGAGGAAAAATAAAAAAGATATAGAAATACAATGTTGTCAGGCTTATTCGAGTTGATTATATGTATATTTAGATTTGTCTTCTCGATGAAGAGAAGAAATTCTTTTTATAAAGTTAATGTTAAAAGATTTATTATATGTTTTCTCAGTTTCTTAGTTCTAGACCACTTTCTTGTAGATAAATGAAGTTGCAAGGACAAGATTATGTACTATTGCACTTGAAATCTGAGCTGATGAACCTCACAACATAAAAAAATGATTTTTTTTAATGACAAGGGAAACCCGCAACCGCTACCCTTTGGGCGCGCACAAGGTAAAACCCTCGATCCTATGTAATAGCTTGCAAACTACATAGGCGAGGGGTAACCCACACTAGGCAAGCCCGGTGCGACGAGCTCGACCCAAAAGACAAATCCCTTGCTTTCGCTAGCAAGGGGTTTTGCACTTGGGACCTCCAACATCGAAGTCCAAAGCCCAAACCACTGGACCACCCCGAAGGTTAAAAAATACAAAGTTTAAGAGAGGAAAAGAGTGTAAATATTATTAACATGAAGGACTCCTTAGGGGTCGTTCGGTAGAGTGTAGTAGGAAAAATAATGCATGCATATTAGCCTTATGTATAATTAGTACCTTGTCATTAGTTATACATTCAATTGTGTATTAAGGTGTGCCTTGCTAATTCCATGGATTTCTAGGTATCAACAATGCAATGGTTTTAATGCATGCATTAGAATGATAAGACCCATTTGCCCCTCAAAACCTTTTTCTTTCACATCTATTCAACCATAATAATTGAATCTTTGGAAATAATTTTTTTTATGCAATGCATGCTATTTTTAGTGCATCAAACCAACAATGCATAAAAACACTCTTATGTATAATTAATGCAAGCATAACTAATACATGCATGGCTAATACAAGCATTACGAATGCACTCTATTTAACATTATTTTTATGCACTCTACCAAACAACCCCTTAGTGCTAAACGTTAAAGAACAAAGATGGCTTTGAGTTTAAACCCAACATTATAGGACTATTTAAGCCTTTTGTCTCAGAAAGTAGAAAACCTACAAAATTACAATTTTGTACGAACGATACTCAATCTGCTATATACACAAATGAACCTCATGAGTGCTTCAAGCAGAAATAAGTAAAGCTATTCCTCAATTATACAAAGTTCATCTCTATGCTTTTAAAGCACTTCTATTTCTACATCTCTATACGATCCACATAAATGCTAGTGGAGCAACATTTCATCATGTCTTCCTTTCAAGCTTTCATAGTTTCAATTGAACATTAACTCTTCCATGAAAATTGGCATCACTGTATACATTACAAACCAACTCATATTTCCCACATAACCTCGAGACCACCTGACAATGAAGAGGGAGATTGTCCACAAGAAACACCAACTAATGTGCTAAGTTGCTCAAACTCTCCAAAAAAATGTTGTTACACCTGCGTTAGATCCTTTAAAAACAAACTACTTTTGAAGGACCTGACATGCATCCAAATGACATTTTTGAGGAGTCCCAGCTAGCTAATGTATATAATTTTCATCCTTACAAGATTTTGGTTGTCAATATCTCCCTCTTGTTGCAACCTCCACTCTTACTAGGAGTTTTTCATGATAGGACTTTGACAAAAAACACTCCCATTGTTCCCCACTTCCACTTCCACTTCCACTTCCACTTCCATATCCTATGGTGTTCCTCGTTCATAAAGCAATTCAATTCAATCAGAATTCTGCGTTTTTATAATCTTGAAAGTTGCTCCAATTCTTCAAATCCGCCAAAACTTCTCCATTTTGTGCCCTTTGGCCCTGATGGACTATAATTTCATTTTGGCACGAAATTTTGATAATGTTTGAAATTGTGAGTCTCAAAGTAAACCGTGCCCCAAAAACTAACTTTTCCCTTATCCTGACCTTGAATGAGACATAGCCGCCTCACCCCTGTTTTGTGAATATTTATTCCCTTGAAAGTAATATCAACGTAAATATTTTGAAAGTTAGCAAGACAGTACCAATCTTCTTCAAGGGAATAACAAAGTCTATTGTGTTATTAGCATTGCCACATTTCTTTTAAAATTACACGTTAATTGTTAAGGTTATTATGTAAGTTAAGAATTTTTAGTTAAAGAAAGAAGAGTAGTCTATCCTTCGCGGTGGCCTAATGGATCGGGCTTGGAACTTCCATGTTGGAGGTCTCATGTTTGGACCCTTTTGCTAACAAAGGAAGGGCCCAGTACTGGTTACCTCTCCTTGTAGTTTACAAGCTATTGCATAGGAGCGAGGGTTCTATCATGTGCTCTCTCAAAAGGGTAGCAGCTGCAAGTTTTTCTTGTTATAAAAAAAGAAGTCTAGTGTTTGAGTATGGTTCTGTATTTTAAACTAAGGTGAGCTAGATTAGTAAGTAGTGTACCAAATGGGAAGACTAGTAAGGCATATGATGTAAAAAAGAATATGAACAATCGAAACAGTCTTGTTTCAGTGCCTAAGGGTGTGGTTAAGTGGTCAATGATGGTGGAGAATCTTCAGATCTCAGGTTCAAAAGTCAGCGGAGACAAAAAAACACTAGGTGATTATTTCTATGTCCTAGCCTTGGTGGACATAGTCAATGGGTATCGGTTGTTGGTGGAGGTGACATGTATTACATGGAATTAGTCATAGTGCGCGAAAGTAGATGTGAACACCACAATCATCCAAAAAGAAAGAAATAGACTAGTTTTTGAATCTTTTAGCTCAACGCACATAGACTAGTTTTTCTTTTGTCTACCATTTTAACAAAACTAACTTGGACTTATAGTTTTGTTTCCCCCGTCCATCGAAACTTTTTTAGCTGCTTGTTCTAGCATAGCCATATGTAATGAAGCTAGCAATACCTTTTTTCTTTTTTTGTATAAATTGCATCTTCTTGATGTATGAAACCTAAGTTGCTCGGACTCGTCACTTTTGGTGTCGTACCCATGTTGACGCAACATGTGCGTGTGTGTGGGATTCGTGCCCAATTTGGTCATCCAATTTTGGGTACTTTCACCAAAATCGATGGTGAAGTCTGGATAGTTTTAATTTTTCTTTAATCAATACAAAAGCTAGTAGGGGTGGGCATAAACACCGAAACACCGAACCGAATTTTTTTAATATTTCGGTTTCGGTATTTCGGTTTTCGGTTCAGTATTCGGTTTACTTTTTTGTATTTTTCGGTATTTCGGTTCGGTTTTCGGTATGTATTATTTTGGAATTCGGTATTTCGGTTTAAACCGAAATATTATATTAAATTTATATTATATTTATATTATATTAATTAATAATTATTAATGTTAAATAATCTTTTAAAAAATCAAACAAAAAAATATTACACTATTTTTACTTTTTAGCCCATTAAGTTGAAAAATCAAACAAAAAAATTGTAAAGTTTAAAATTTGAAAAAGCCCACTAAGCAGGCCCATTAAAAAACCGAAATAAAAACCGAACCGAACCGAAATATTTCGGTTCGGTATTCGGTACACATTTTCCAAAAACCGAAAACCGAAAAAACCAAAAAAAAAAACCGAAACCGAACCGAAATACCGAATGCCCACCCCTAAAAGCTAGCGTGAAATGAAATAAAATGGAATACCTTTTATGTAGAAATTTTTATTTCACTCTTCCTTTAATCTTCTTCTAGAGTTCTCCTCATGTTCTCGATATAATATCTCATAATATAGGTTATATAACTCCAGTTTTAGACATTTTGATTATTATTAGGCCAATCCCCCCCCCAACCACCCATTTTCATACATGGATCCATATACTCGAATCTTAAAAATTAGACCACAAAGGATTTGACCTCTGGATTCGCACCTGTATCCGACACCTGCACCGGAGTCCGAGCAACTGAGCCTAAATCAACTTCATTAAAATAATATGAACAATTGAAATACAACTTGGAACACAATTAAAAATAAGAATAGATTGGTGTTTCATTGATTTCTAAAGTGAGAAGCTCCTCCTCTAGGCATCATTGCTTAGCGAACTATTATCATATCCCGTCACCTATGACAGTTGACACCAAAAATTTGACGCTAGAAGAATTAGTTGGCTGTTGCAACGATGTATCTCCACAAATCCAAAGATCACAAGATGTAGCAACACCACAGAGAGCGATAGGCTTAGAAAGGTACTGAATTTCGCAAACAATGCTTAGCATATGGACAAGACAAACTAGACCAATAATGGTAGGCACAACTACAATAATCTGGCTTAGTTTTGTCTTTTTGACCTAAAAACAAGTGCTTTATCCAAACATTACAAAAAGTGCTTAAAAGCTATTTTGGCTTAAAATCACTTAAGTAAGTCGATCCAAACAGGTTCTTAGTTGGGTACTTATAAATCAATAACCTAGAAACAACAATTGCAAGCATCAGGTCAGAAGCAATCTCCTGCACACCTTATAGTGGTCCCGAAGGAATTAACAAAACCTCTTTCTCGAGAGTTTCAAACCTTATTTGTTGTAGTGATCCACATCAATCTTAATTATGAAGATATATGGACTTAAAGCCTTACTCAACCCCCAAAGTTAACTCATGAGTGTAGGATTGTTTAAGATCATATAAGGAGTCTATGTTCCCATTCCAGAAACGATGAGGGGCTGTAACAATCCCTCCAGCACACAAAAATGATGTGGGACTCCAACCCCCCCCCCCCCCCCCCACTCAAGACCGGACATTTAGAGTGTGGACAATATAAGATGGGGAGCCAACATCATAAACGATGAATGGGAATGGATTCAATTACCCTTATCTAAAAGAACAATGAATTGGGATAGTCCAACACTCTGGCTATGATAGTCCAACACTCTGGCTATGATACCATGTTAAAGAAATAGACATTGAGTTTCACTCAATCGCAAAAGCTAGCTCAAGAAGTGACGATTACTCAAGACCATCTAAGGGGTCTATGTTTCCTTCCCACAAATGATGTTGTGACTGCAACACGCCCAAGATTGAACATTTGTAGTGTGGATTATATAAGACGGGGGCCCAACATAAAGAATAATGAGATGAACTTGACTCTTATACCATATGAAGATTTGGTCATAACTAAACCCCAAAATCTAGCTCATGAAGAGAGGATAGGCTAGGACCGTATAAGGAGTCTATGTTCCATCCCTCAAACAATGTGGGGCTCCAACATATATGAAGCGGCTATAGTCCATCTAACTTGTGAAAATCACTTATGGGACACACCTTTGTAACTAGTAATCCAACAGTTTACTTTAAGCTAAACACTATTTTGTTAATCTGGCCAAGGATTGCAGATTAACTATAGTAAGAAAGCTCATCAAGGGTCAATCAAGCACGGAGGATATAAGGATAATATTTGTTAATTTCATTTGAAAGAACTTCAATCATAGACACGTCCATTTAGACTTCTATAATCTGTTGGACTACAAATATACAATTACATTATATGCAAAAAATTCATCCATGTTGGTGATGCTCCTATGAACATTCTAGAGTGGTCCCCTAATTTCAAACCTGAGATTAAAACATCAATAGCCCTTGTTTGGATTTTGGTAAGTCAACTACCTTAGCATTTTTTTAGATGGGATATTATCTCTAGACTGGTGGAACCAATTGGAAATGCAGTAGCATCGGACCATACTACCTACTCAAAATCTAGAGGAAATGTGGTCAAAATCAAGATTGAAATTGATCTCCTAAAAGCTAGACTCAATTAGATTTGTTTGGTTTTAAATGTGGGCTATCTGGTAAGAGAGGAATTCAAGATGTTTTGAGAGCTTAGTGAATAGTGTGTAGAAAGCTAAACTTAACTGCATTCGTTTTCTAGTTTTGTTGGTGTAACCAGTATACTCAAATGACACTATCTCTATTATTGATGTCCTCGCTACTAGTCCTATAGAAGTGAAATTGGGAGTACATTTGTATATAATGTGTCAATACAACCCATGTATTGTTTTGTGATATAATATAAAGTTACAAAATTCAAGGGAAGGAACTCAAGATGGCAAGTGGCTAAATGTGGAATATGAAGGTGCTCCTGATGATTGCAGTCATCACACACATCACACACAGTCATCACACACTGCGAATTGCAAGAACAGAGTGTCACTGTAGAATAAAGAATATAATAATCAGGGATGACAATAAAAAACAAGAGGCTGATAAGGGGAAACATCACTGATTCACAGATGATGGTTTCACCATAGTCGCAAGGAAGGGTAATACAAAGCAACAAAATGAAGATACCAAGCACAAGAAAGAACATGTCCAGAAGACAAAGGATGCACAATCAATTAGTTAGAACAATGGAGCCCAGAAGCTGGATAATATGGGGGGGTCCCTAAGCAAGCAAATTTAGAGAAAAATAAGGAAAACAAAGGTAAAGAAGAACACGCGAAAGGAGCCAGGGGGCACAAAATAAGCAAGGGAGTGATATCGATGTTGGTCGTCACGTAGTGAGCAACATCCAATCCAGCATACAAAAACAGTGTCAAACTAGCAATTATATAGAGTGAAGGAAATTGTGCTTCACTTTCCTCCACCCATTCACTAGAATATCTTGGGCTTTGACCGCATATATCAGTGTTCTAATTCTACTACACCAAAAATTATACTTGAACTTGTTAAAATATTTGAATTGGAAAAGGTATTTCAAAATTTCTTGTATATGCCCTTTGAAGTTGCTTGTTCTCTTAAATGATTGCTTCTTGGTAAGGGACTGTCAACACCCACTGCCTTTATTGCTAATCAACTTATTGAAAAACGTAATTCATGGTCTCCTTGATCTAAATTTCTAGTTGGAATATTCCACATGCATGTTCAATTTTCTTTTTGATGACAAAGGAAACCTGCAGCCGCTATCCTTTAGGTGTGCACAGGGTAAAACTCCCACTCCTATGCAATAGCTCGCAAACCACACAGGAGAGGTAACCCACACTAGGCAAGCTTGGTGCGACGAGCTTGACCTAGAAGGCAAACCCCTGGCTTTTTTTGGCAAGGGGTTTTTGAACTTGAGACCTCCAACATGGTAGTCCCAAGCTCAAACTACTGGGCCACCCTGAAGATTCATGAAGATTCATGCATGTTCAATTTTTGAAACCTTGATTTATCATTTCTTCACATGCTAGTATTTTCTTGACTCCTACTGAACCCCTTTTTAATATATCTCTTGGAGACACTTCACTATAAGTATTGCAAAGTTAAACGCCTGAATGACTCCTAGTTGTTATTCCCTCTTCCTCAATTTATGTGACTTTTTCCTTTTTAATTAGTCTAAAAAAGAATAACCCCTTGTATGTTTTGAAACAAATTAACTTTAAGCTTCTCATTTACCTTTAAATAGATTATTTATAGTCATAAAAAATTATGACTTGTCATAGACCACAAGTTTCAAAAGTTAGTCTTTCTTTCTTAAATTTTGTATAGTCAAATGAACAGTCTAAAATGGGAAGAGGGGTAGTTAAAAAAAGGAGAAAGATGAGTACTTTTTATTGGTAATTATATGATTTCCACCTTTTTTATATGAACTTGCTATGTTTCCTCGATTAAATAATTGGGTTTCCCAGTTGTCTAAGGTCTAACTTGAAATGTCAAGATTAATAATTGACAATCATTTCCGTTATACCTACTTTGCCAAGCACATAAACATGAACAATTTAATTTGCGATTGGTCCTAAAGGTTGGCCCAGACAAATATCGCGCTCATCAAGGATAAATTGCATAAAACACATATAACATTTTCTAGTCATCAGAAGTCCCTTGTCTTGAATGTTTTCTCTTCCTTGAGCAGGGAACTACGCCATCTCAATGGAACACCCCTAGTAGACCATACTCCCGAACTATCGTAAATGATATGCATATACCCTTCCGTCATACTTTTGGGACATTGGTGCCCCTGCTGTCCAAAAATTAGAGCATGTATGCCCTCCACTCTAACAAAAGACTAAATAAGGACACGTAGCACAATCTTATTTGTTGATAAATGTCGAATAGGTGGATAAGATTATGACACGTGTATGTCTGTTAGTATAAAGGGTATATTTGTTCTAGTTTTTGGATGGCAAGGGTACCAATGTCCCAAAAGTATGACGAAGGGTATTTATATACTATTTACGATAGTTCGGGGGTCTATTTGTCCTTTTCCCCTTTAATTTTTTTAATTGTTAAGCATACCTTATAAAATATCAATTGCCTAAAATTTATACACTAACTTCACTCCTGTGATCTTTGACTCATTGTAAACCAATATAAAACACGTTCATAAATAAGCATGATTGTAAAGACTAACTCAAAATGCCAACCACTTTAATAGCCTCACGTGTATTTGTGTTCTCGTGCCGTAAAGTAAGCCACAAGTTGCTAAGACTTGACTTTTCATAACTTATGTCATCAATGCTTTCTTATTTTCATTTTTTCTTATCTCCAGTAGGTTCAACATTAAGGCTCATTTGGGGTCATAATTTAGAATTGACTTTTCTTATCTTCTCAAAATTTGGATCCCTTGGACCTAGATCAATATTAGCCATTTCACTCGAGTGTTGACGTTTGAGATATCAAATCCAACTCTATTTTCTCTTCGTTTGCTATACCAAACTCAGTCTCATTGCATGTTTCCTTCAAACAACATGAAAACCCATTTGAGAATGAATCCCTAACCTAACGATAAAGGAATAAAACAAAAACAAAGGAAACATATAGGAGAGACCGTGAAAAGATAGAAAGATTGAAGACAACTTCTACTCCTATGCATACTTTGTAATTTATTCTCGTATGGATTATTTTATCGACTTTACCCTACTTCAATTCAATAAAGCCAACTAGATGATCACAACATTTCATGAATTTACCATTTCAATGGTCATCTTCGGCACAATCATGTCCCACTAAGCTTTCATGTGCTAGATAAAATGAAAAGGGTAGAGACAAGTAGTATGCACACTAGCTTTAGTTTAAAATACCATGCAAAGTTAGAATTGCCTCAACAAAAAGAGGAATTCATATCTTGTACCATAAGGTGATTAATAAGTTTGATTCACTAGATTAAATCAACTCAAAATACTACCTAATAAAGTCCCATTCAAAGATTATAATCTTGGTGAATCATCAAAGCTAAGAAGACATTCAAGGAAGTTACAACAAAGAAGTTAAACTACCCAAAATAGAAACATATACACATATAGACAAACACAAATCATATTTCAAATATATTTTCACTTACCTTTGTGATAGGCTAAACTTGTAAAAACGTTATAAATGAATAGAAATCTTCAAAAAGACCGTAAATTTCACGTGTATAAAATGCTTTCATTGAAACATATATGTTCATTATATTAAATCTATAAGATTAAAGGCTATAGTCAAACAGAAGGTAAAACAAACTATTTACAAGCTAAATTGTTAATTTCGTAACTTCCGATCTGAATACAAAATAAAATATTTACAAATGTTTATAAGCCCAAATTTAAAATAATAAATCTTAACATTGAAAACTATAAACTAATTAAAAATATATCAACAAAGTAGATCATAATTAATAATTTTTATCTATAAAATAGAATAAAATAATTACATATATATATATACACACACACTATGTCGTTGTGGTTTGGGTTCGGCTTAACTTTTTTTCTTTTAATACCAAACCAAATGATGAGTGGTAGTTTTTTTTTTAAAACACCAAACCAACCAAACCACAAATCAGATTTTTTTTGGTTTGACTTGGTTCGTCAGTTCGATTTGACTTTACGATTTGGCTTGTGCACTCTTATTTGGGTGGGTAGAGTGTATCTCCACGAGGTCTTACCGATACTTCTTGGAGGTAGAGGGACTGTTTTCAAAGACCCTCGGCTCAAGTGTTGCAAACCCAAGTACAAAGAGTAAGAAAACGGTGAGGAAAAGCATGGCAACTACGGAAACAATGGATTCAGACAGGAAGGAACAAAACATCAAATAGTGTGAAAATCGGAATACAATACACAATAGACTCTAATAGATCTTGAAAGCAGGAACTACAATATTACAATTACTACAATACACCTAAACAACAAGACAATAACCCACTCCCTACTAACCTTCGACGTTAATTTATGTCCTCTACACCCTTTATCTACAATCATATCTTCAGTAACCTGAAGTTCAGACATGTCTTGTTTAATCACCCCTCCCCAATACGTCTAAGGTCTACTTCTCCCTCATGTATTTACAATAAACAACCTCTCACACCTCCTCCCTAATACTTCTTCGCTCTACTTCTACCTCTCCTCGCACCCTCTATAACCAACCAATTGTAGAATCAACGTAAATTTGAAAGATTTAGTGTATAAAATCAACATATAATAGTCCTCCTATATTTCCTTAACAAAACAAAGAAGTTGAAATCGATAGTAAAAACGGATTACTTTTAAGTGAAATCACATTACATAAAATAAAATTTGATGAAGAGAATAACGGATAGAAGTTAGAGTTGCAGAAAAACAATAGAATCACATGCTTAAGATAGAAATTAAGGGTGTATTAATTCTACTTAAAAAATATTAGGGGATCATAGGATCCTGCAAAGTAAGTTTGTTATATATAGCAAATTTGGATATAGTTCAAGTGTTTTAAGACATCTTTCCTAACAATATAAAAAAATTAATTGCATCAAATTAATTAAAGAAGTACACAATTATAAATTATGATAATAATTATTAAATTGACATTTTACTATGTCAATTAAGATTAATGGATAACTTTTAGTTTTAAAGTAAATATTAACTGCATGACCATAGCTAGTCAACCGAGGCCTGACCTTTGATTGAGCTTTAACCGAGCCGAGCCCTGAGTCGACTCAGCTCTATGCCTATGTGTACTTACATAGTACAATGAGATCCCATAGTGCATGCTATTTGTGGATGCAGGCAAGGTATCAATCAAAAGCTTGAACTGTGGAGAAACTCTAGAGAATAAGGAAAAATAAAACTGAATGCAAATTTAGCTGCAGAAAGCAATTTTAAATGATTTAGGCAATATAAGAAAAGTGAAGTAGGGGTGACATAGATAGGATTGCTGTATGTAAATGCAAATAATTCAGATATCTTATACACGATTAAAATAATGTGACTTCTTCATTAATGAATATTAGTTGCCAACAAGTACCCTCATCGTTGTCATTTTTATTCGTTTGTTAAGCCTTGTTGAATGACTAACATTTCAATCACCCATTCTATTGCATGTTCTTTCGTGTGCTAATAGGTAAGCACTGGCTTCCTAGATCTTCTTCACTCGCCTTTATATTCCTGTAGTTGCTAGGAGGTAGATGCTAACACAATGTATATTTGTAATGTAGAAGCAGTTTTTACCTGTCTATATTTTTTGATGAAGAGCAGTTTTTCCCTTATCTAATATATACCCTTCAAAAGATGAATGACCAAATACTAAACATAGTTGTCATACAAGAACAAAATCCTGAAATAATATGAAAAAGCGTGTGCTTCGGTCCCAAAAACGACAAGCGTGCTTTTTATTAAAGCGAGAAATAAGCTCGCTTTCAAGAGATAAGCGCTAACTAGGTTTTTTTTAAGTGTCCCTCCTTTGTCGACTGCTACATTAGCTCTTTTTCTCTTTTCGTTCTCTGCTCCGCAAGGTAAGTAGGGTTTTTTTCCTTTTCAATTTGCTGTTTACTCTTCTTTTTATTTCTTCTGATTTAAGATTCCTCTGTTTGTAATGCTACTGTGTATATTTTGTCTTTCTCTTTTTTTGTTTGCCGCTCTGTTCTGCTCTATATTTTTTTTCCTTTGTGTTTTGCTGTTCTGTGACCGAGTCAGTGTTCTGTTTTTGCTTGTAGTAAGTTGTATTTTCTTATTCAATATTTATTTCTAGTATCTATTATTTACTTTTTAATATAAGAATCGGAAAAGGCTCAAAAATACCCTTAAACTATCTGAAATAGCTCATATATACCCTTAAACTATATTTTGGCTCAAAACTACCCTTCCCGTCAAACTATTGGATCAAAAATGCCCTTCTAATTAACGGAAATTGTTAAATGCCATGTGGATGCCACATGAATGCCACATGGCATGCCAATAGGATTCCACTGCCACGTAGACTAAATAAAAAGGGTCAAAAATACCCTTAAACTATCCGAAATAGCTCAAATTTACCCTTAAACTATATTTCGGCTCAAAACTACCCTTCACGTTAAACTATTGGGTCAAAAATACCCTTCTTATTAACAGAAGATGTTAAATGTTATGTGGATGCCACATTGCATAACAATAAGGTTCCACTGCCACATAGACTAAATCCCTAAAACGATATATTCACCCGTTCTCCCTCATTTAGCGGCTAGGGTTTCACAGTTCTCTTCATCGCTGGGTTTCAAAGTGGATATTCTTGGTTGTAGGTTAGTAAAACTTTTTTCTTATTTCATAATGTTTATGATTCAAAGCATAATAGTTAGGATTTCACAACTTTCCCCTATCAGCTAAGGCTTCGTAGCTTTCTTCGGGGCTGAGTCTCAAAGTGGATATTCATGCTTGTAGGTTAGTAAATATTTTTTCTTATTTTATTATATTTACGATTTATAAGTATGATAGCTAGAATTTCACAACTTTTCCGTCATTTCGCGGCCAAGGTTTCTTAACTTTCTTCGGAGCTAAGTTTCAAAGTTGATTTTAGTGGTTGTAAACACAATAAAATAAGAAAAAAGTTTTACTAACCTACAACCAAGAATATCCACTTTCAAACCCAGCGAGGAAGAGAACTGTGAAACCCTAGCCGCTAAATGAGGGAGAACGGGTGAATATATCGTTTCTGGAAATAATGAAATGGGGGGGGGGGGAGTAATTAGGATTTAGGGATTTAGTCTATGTGGCAGTGGAACCTTATTGTTATGCAATGTGGCATCCACATGACATTTAACATCTTCTGTTAATAAGAAGGGGATTTTTGACCCAATAGTTTAACGTGAAGGGTAGTTTTGAGCCGAAATATAGTTTAAGGGTAAATATGAGCTATTTCAGATAGTTTAAGGGTATTTTTGACCCTTTTTATTTAGTCTACGTGGCAGTGGAATCCTATTGGCATGCGTCGTGGCATCCATATGGCATTTAACAATTTCCGTTAATTAGAAGGGCATTTTTGATCCAATAGTTTGACGGGAAGGGTAGTTTTGAGCGAAAATATAGTTTAAGGGTATATATGAGCTATTTCAGATAGTTTAAGGGTATTTTTGAGCCTTTTCCGTATAAGAATTGAAAGATTTTCTTAATATGTTATCGGTATTGAGTTCTTGATTATTTATCTATGCATATTTAATATATTTTATTTTTTATACTACATAACACTTTATTTTAAAAAGTGTGCGCTTCGGTGAAGCGAGCTCTTGTCACTTTTTTCCGCTTCTCGCTTCCCAGAACACTAAACTTCACTTTCAATGTACTACCTGAGAAAACTTGGTGGCTAAATTGACACATAATGATCAAGTAGCATGATAAAGAGTAGAAAACAAAAGTAACTACAATAACAGTGATATACATACCGGGCAACAGTGTATTTGAGACAGAAAGAAGACTAATAGGATAATCCGATTTCGTCATCGTATTGTGGACATTTATATAGAGCAGTGAAGAATGTGAAAACGTTGTGGGGAAAAGTTAATACATGGGAATATGGAAAGTAGAAATAATCAGTAAAACTAAGGTAATTCACATTGCTGTTAATGAGGAATTTAAAATGCAGGTATTTAATTTACAATAGTGAAAATAAACGGCACATGTTTAGGGAGGAGTAAAATTTGGAGCCTTAGGGGTCGTTTGGTACAAAAATTAATAACGCAGGGATTAGTAATGTAGAGATTAGTAATGCATGGTTTATTTTTATCTAAGTGTTTGGTTCATTATTTCCCACCTCATCTTGTGTTTGGATTAAAACTCTATAAAAAGCTTCTTTCCAATTATACCCTTGAATTTTTAGGTAATTGGATCAAGGTAGATAAGTACCGGACAAAATTATTTCTTTATGGCTTTCTAACTAGCTATGAGAGGAACAATTTTGTTATCATGTTTGCTATTCTTTCACTTAAATTATTTGAGGATAAATAATTGTCATCTTAATAAATTGATCACTTACAAAATGTCATTTTTCAATTTTAAAAAGATACACCATCTACGTTTAAAATCGAAAAGACGGTCGACAATGGTAAAATTGAATAAACCATCTACATTTACACATAAAAATTGCAAGTTGCAAGTTGTAAGCTGTAAGCTTATTTATTTAAATAAATTTACTAGTACAAATATAAATCATAAAATCAAGAAAATAAACAAAATAATTAAAATGACGTGAGGGATATTTTGTCTTTAGATAGACTTATCCCATGTATTATATCCTATATATTTACTAATACCTTCAAATGGAAGGTATTAGTAATACATCCTATAATAACATGTAGGAGGTATAACTAATCCATGTATTAGTTATACATAGGCCCAAATTCCTACCAAACATAGTACTAAATAATACCTTGTCTAATACATGGATTATTTTTTCTAATGCGGCCTGCCAAACGACCCCTTAAAGTATTGATATAGGCAATTAATTTACAATGATAAAAACAGACTGCACACTTTTTAGGAAAAAGTGAGTGTGGAGCATTAAATAAGGCGGCTGAACTTTTTGTCTACTCACCCTTTATGTAATTTAAAAATACTATTAAAATTAGATATTTAATCAGGATTTGATTCAATGCAGTCCAAAATGCATTACTGCTTCTGAACGTGTAATTCTATGTTCGGGTAATTAAAATGTTACTATTTAATATTCAATTAATTAGATGTCTGATAACATTTTGATTTACAACAAGGGAAAAATCGTGATCCCACTTTGAAGGTGTAACTTTCGGGTCTGTATAAATGATTATATGCCAATGAAAAATATAGTGAACTTGTAATATTTCTATTGTAAATATATTACTGTGAGATTAAGCTTAAATGGAACAACATAATGTATGAGACGAGCAGCCCTTAAACAAAAAGGCCCTAAAAGAGTTCTTCTTTATATATTACATAAGCCCTAAAGTAGGTAGACCCGAAAGCCAACTCAGCTGAGTGGGTTTTGGATTGCCCCTTTCTATCTTATTAGTCAAACCTAACGTCCTTATTTCAAAAAACAGCGCTAACACCCTATCTATAGTAAGGGCCTTTTTCAATTGAATCTCCCACTTGATTCCGGACGGTCAAATAGAAAGACTCTTTGTTAGCTCTTCGTGCCTCCTTGACTTCTCAAACTGAACTAAGACTGTCCAACTAGAGTATAGCCGGAAGGAGATCTTTTTCGAAAAATCCGTTTTGTTATTAATAGACTAGGAAGGGGGAAAAGAATAATTGAAAGAAAGGCAATCAATTAGTTATTCGTCAAAGTTTCATTTGTTCAATGACCAGAATTGAACGAGGATATATAGCTCGGAGACTTAGAACTGAAATTCGTTTATTTGCATCAAGCTTTTGAGGGGCTAATTCAAGGCTTACTAGAACTATTATTCAACAGAAAATAAGAGCTTTAGTTTCGGCTCATCGAGATAGGGATAGGAAAAAGAGACACTTTCGTCGTTTGTGGATCACTAGGATAAACGCAATAATTCACATTCATGTATCCAAACCCAACTTGTTTGAGATTAAGACATAGTAGTAATTGTAGTATGCATCATAATGTGAAGGTTTTCTTTCCTCAGTAGATGCTAATTTCTATCGTGGTAATTACGATACTTGTCCTCCAACTCCTGGTAGTCAAAGGTTCTGGACGGAGTAATTTCATACTGCAACCTACAACTAATTTATATATACTTGCAGCTCTTTTACTTCATTACAAATACTTGCAGCTCTACTGTTAAGAAGCCTAAGAAAACATTATGCTTCTTTAGTGCATGTTATTACTTTCCATTACTAGCTTTTTTCTTTACTTGCTGGGTAAGTTGGGGCTTGCTTATGAACTGAAGCAGGTAAATATGCATAAGAGGATATGTACTAATAACAGGGGAAAAAATCTTGTTTTGAGACGGTATTACTTTTCGAGGGAACGTGGATATCTCTTAAGGCTTTTTGAAACTCAATTGTTTGAGACTGAACCAAGACTTGCAGATTTTTGATTCTCTTGATCCATCCTCTGTCTTTTTTATTTTCTTATCGAACGTATTACTTCGGAATATTGGCAGTTATAGCTGTGGGATATGCCCTTGAAGCGTGGAGGATTCTAGAAGATCTAACTAACCATGTTGATCTTGTTCTGACGGAGGTGGCCATGCCATTTTTGTCTGGTGTTGGTCTTTTGTCAAAGATTATGAACCACAAAACTCTCAAGAATGTCCCAGTGATTAGTAAGTATCTTTCCTACATAATTTTTTTTGCTTATCCATATTCGGAGTTTTGCTTAATATCTTGACGATATGATACTTTTAACTGCTCCACCTGATGAGTTTTGTGTGCAGTGATGTCTGCTAATGACTCTATGGGTATAGTCTTTAAGTGTTTGTCAAAGGGCGCTGTTGACTTTTTAGTGAAGCCTATTCGAAAGAATGAGCTTAAAAATCTGTGGCAGCATGTTTGGAGGAAATGCCATAGTGTAAGTTTATGCAGTCATCTTTATTTGTAACTGGAAGTTTTGGGAATGCCCTCTTAAACCTCGGACAGTATAAATCTTGGTCTGGAGCACCTTATTTGATAGAATTTTAACATGTCATTCTTTTAGAGTTCTATTCTCTATGTTGTCTTAGAAAGACATTAGAACAAACCGCATATTGAGTGACCCATTTTGCTTTGATTTCTCATCCTTTCCTCAGTCAAGCGGAAGTGGAAGTGAAAGTGGTATACAAACTCAAAAGTCGACGAAATCTAAAAGTGTTGAAATGTCGGGAAACAACACTGATAGCAATGATGAAGCTGAGAATGGAAGCTTTGATCTGGACGACAGGGACGGAAGTGACAATGGAAGTGGCACTCAGGTATTCTGTCTTCATGGCTATAGTTTGGCATGACTCTTCTATTAGTGGTCTTTTATGTTGTAGCAACTGTCCAGTATGTGCCTGTTCCCTCTTTATTTACATGGAGGGGATACCACAGTTTCTTCTTCTTCTTTCTAGTTAGTATCTGAAGTTGATGGACTTGAATAATCCAAGTAAACAGAAGATAATATTTTTAGGTGTCAGACTGTTTGTTGAAGTTTGGTAGTTTTCACAAATTTCTGGTTATTATGAAGGCATAACCAATACATATATCTATTGTATTAGACAAATAGTGGCTCGAACTATCCAGCTCCTTGGTAGTTATTGTTTCTGCACAATCCTGCCCACCATGTTTTTTGCAGTAATTTGTTCCTCTCATTGCCACACTACTTCACCCCCTTCACCATTCAGAGCTTTCCAAAATTGAATTTTCTCTTGTACCCACAAACATCCATATGTTGAAGTTCTTTTAAGCTATCAGTGAACAACTGTGATAGATTACTAACTAACCCTGTTAATTCTCTATCCCTTTGATGAATTATTAGGTAAAAGTTGTCATTTTGTTCTGAAGTACAAAAAATGGAGAAGAGAACAAGTTGTAATCCAACTCTTCTGTTATCATCCAGCAGGTCACTTCTGACTTTATCCAAAAGCCCTGAAACTCCTTTCTCTCCCATCATGAGCAACTAGCCAGACAACAATCAAGATTGGATAGTTTTAGGTCAACAATCCCAGGTTACTTAGAACTTATTTACCCAGGTTAGCAATAAACCGACACTAGTTGGAATAACCCAGTCAATTTTAGGTTAGGAATGAGCTGATACCAGTCAACAGTTAAAAATGCTTTCAAGGGCAGCCCGGTGCAATAAAGCTCCCCGCGAAGTGTCGAATCCGGGGAAGGGCCGGATAGCAAGGATTTATTGTATGCAACCTTACCCTTGCATTTCTGCAGAAGACTGTTTCCATGTATGGATCAAAAAGTGTATTGCCAAACCATTACAACCATGTACTAGGTAAAAACTATACACACATGATTCTCCTAATTCTTTTTTTCCTTGGGATATGCCCTAATACGTTGTAGCTAAATAGCTTTGTCGAATAATATGGCCAGCCAATTATGCTGACATAGTCACTGAAATCTCTGACATGATTATTTTGTATTATGTTAACTGTCTCTGATTCTATACAAGAGTGATCATAGTTGTTCATCAAAATAATTACTTGTATTGAGATAATAGCTCAGACCAGTAGTGATTGTGATTAGTGAAATTGATTAAAGCAGAAAAAAGTTGCTAGACTCATACAATATAATCCAAATCAAGCCAGTTCGTGATCTCCGAGATTCCCTTTTGCTTCTGTGAACCTGTAGGATATCTGACAGTTACCTCCCATCTAGTTTGAGTAATGCACTACCATTATTCTTCCCATCCCCTCTCTTCATTCAAAACTTGACCATAAAAGGCTGAAACTATCCCCAAAGTCATGCAGGTTGAATTAGGAACATATTCATGGATGGTTCAATTTGGGACAGCTAGAATTGCCTCAAAAGTTTTGGTCAATTTGGGCACCTAATATAACCCAATTGATTCATAAGAAAACACTCTAAAAAATAGAAATAATATCTACTTGGTTAGTCAGGAATATTTTTGTCTCTCAAGTGTTCACGCGCACTCTCTATAAACAAAATAAACTTTTAATTTAGTTTTGTGGGTGTGTATCTCTCTCTATATATATAATTATGTTGACTCGGGTGGGTTGCTTATCATGACCCATTGTTTAGACAAAAAAGACGCACTTTTCTTTACTCAAGTGAACTTCCAGCATGGATCCTGAACCATTCAGTCACTCAACATGTTTTAGCCCACTCATATTTAGTTCTACCTTCATATTTACACACATACCATAAACAGACTATTACATATTGCATAGGTAGCTCATGTCTGTGGATTTGCGTCTTGATCCATATTCTTACGCTAGGTAGGCAGATAAGGGCTTGCAGTAACATTCTTCCATTATAAATCATCTTCTTATTTCTTTTTTGGCAGAGTTCGTGGTCTAAAAGGGCCATTGAAGTCGACAGCCCCCAACCCATGTCACCATGGAATGAATTGGAAGATCCCCCTGATAGCACTTGTGCCCAGGTTATCCATTCAAGACCAGAAGCACTTAGTGCTACCTGGGTGCCTGCAAATGCCACAAGAAGATGCCTCAATGAGAAGGATGAACTGGGTAGGTGGCTCTTCCACGCCCCATGGATAACAAAACATCTTAGATCAATTTCTTTATATTCTGTTTACTTTTGTTATTGTGTTATTATATAATCTGTTATATTGATGATGTGGTTTACATCTCAGGAAATGTTAGAACGGTTAAAGATTTGAACATGGGCGTTGCTAATGTTCCAGAGCTCGAAGGCCTATCAGGTAAAGTTATGGATGGTTTAGCAGCTTCAATGAAGGACAAACATTTGGAGTTAGATCCTAAGGATAATGAGAATATAGGTAGTATCCTAAAGCTGAACAAGGAAACACGGGAAGATGACCTGAAGGACAAGGATGTTGGTTATATGGGTGACATAACCAACACATGTACGCCTCAAGTAGAAAGTACTGCCAATGAAGTTCCAAATGATCCTTCCAAGATCACAAACATCAAAGAAATTGCCACCTATGACAGTAAAGACATGCCTTCACTTGAACTTAGTTTGAAGCAACTTCGAGATGTTGGAGAGAATGGGACTGGTGTGCAAGAGCGAAATATACTCAGGCATTCAGATCTGTCAGCGTTCTCTAGGCATGTGATTCATCTGTCACTAAAACTCAACAACCTGACCAAAGAAGCTACAGTTACTAATTGATTGTCATCACATGCAGGTATAATGCTGCTTCAGCTGCTAATCAGGCTCCAACTGGAAATGTGGGCAGCTGCTCGCCAGTTAATAATAGTTCAGAAGTTGTAAAAGCAGAATCAATTCACAACTTGCAATCCAAGTCAAGCAGTACCCCTAATCAGCGCTCAAATGGAAGTAGTAACAACGACATGGGCTCCTCGACAAATAATTTCTTCTTCAAACCAGACACATTAATTGACAAACCAATAAACAAACCTGCAGTCAATGCCCATCCCTGTTCTGCATTTCAACCAGTGCAACATGGACATAATTCTTCTCTTCAAGCAATGGTTCCAGGAACACAAGATACTGCAAAGGCAGCCGCGGGCCAAGCAAGAGCGATGCACCAGAAGTTCCAAGTTCAGCACCACCATCATCACTACCATCACCATCACCACCATGTGCTTAGCTTGCAGCAGCGACAACAGCTGCTTAACACTGATGCTCCGTCTTTGCGAAATGCTGTTGAAGCTGCTCCCAATTGTGGAACATCTGACATGGTAGGTACTCTTGTTGAAGGAAATGCTGCTAATTATGGAAGTGCATCAGGAAGTAACAATGGAAGCAATGGGCAAAATGGAAGCAGTGGCCAAAATGGGAGCAGCACTGCTGTAGTTGCTGAAGGAACCAATTTGGTTGCTGAAAATGAAACTGGTGAAAAATGTGAAATTGGAAGTGGGAGTGGAAGTGCAACTAGAAGTGGTGATCACTCGGCTCAAAGAGAGGCTGCTCTGATTAAATTCCGGCAAAAGAGGAAGGAGAGATGCTTTGAGAAGAAGGTAATTGTTATGGTTGCAATATTGTTGAAATTTATTTTAGTTACTGCAGTTGATTTTACAATAATAAGTTGCTTAGGTTTAAGATGGATTTGAAATTTGAATTTTTATTAGGTTGTTTTAGTTGTTGAGTTATTTTAGCTCTTATGAATTGCAGCTTTTCTGCATATTATTTGATCAAATTGGCTATTTAAAGCCTTTTTATGCTTGATAAAAAATTTGAAAGACATTTTCAACCCTTTTTGTTGCACCATCTTTTAAAAAAACCTACAGTGGTATCAAGAGCCTCATTGATCTTACGGGATCTGTGAGTTTTAAAGAAACATTTTCAACCTGCCAAGGCTACATTCAACCTATTTTAACCCATTAGGCTATTTTAACCCTTGAGGGCTATTTTCAACCTGTGCTTATTTTTCAACGCGCAAGGCTATTTTCAACCAATTTATAACTAATATGAATTTTTAAAGCAATTTTCAACTATGGTAAGCAGTCTCTCTTTCAGTGCCCCCACAAACTTTCACCAATGAAAACTATCAAATTTGGTCGGTGAGAATGAAACCATATTTTGACACCTATGTTTTATGGGTTGTTGTGATGGAAGTAAGATCCTTGCAAACAACTCTTACCAAATCCTATCATTGTCCAGAACAAAAACACTTTCAAAAGAAATTCCAAACAGAACAAAATTTTTGAGGGTGGTTTTTAGGCAGAAACCCAAAAGAAAAGAAAAAAGAGAGATGAAATTTCTTTCCAATTTCAAAAACAGTGAGCAACAATACCAAATTAGAATTTGAGGAGAATTTTTTAAATTGTAGTAACGAAAGCAAGGGAGGAGTGTTGAAATACCTCTTATACTTTATGATAACATAGAGATTGAGAGACATTTACGAGCCTTTTCTGCTGCACCATAATTCTGTAGTTTGTTGAAATACCACTTAAACCTTCTTTTTATGCCGTTCAGCGTACCAATTCCCTTGTCTTTTTGTTTTTCATTTTTACTATAGTATAGTTTTGCATACAATAACTTGCACATGAAGTCAATGATGCAACTTTGTCTGCTACATCTCATCAGCAAGATCTAAAGTTCTTTGCGGTTCAAACTTCGATTCACAAAATTTAGCTTTTGTTGGGTTTTAAGCTATCGAACAGTCAATTGTTGGCAGAGAAGCAAAACTTGTCTGAATTTTCTTCCCATGTATTTTAGGTCCGGTACCAGAGTAGAAAGAGACTCGCAGAACAGAGGCCACGCATGCGAGGGCAATTTGTGCGTCAAGATGCAGACAAAAGTAAAAGCAACAATACAAATTCCTGACCCCTACCGTTTGAATTGGATGGTTGATGTCAAATGAGTTCAAGAAGCTTTAGCTTTGATCGCCTAGGTAGGGAGGAAGCAGTTCGGTAAAACAGCTAAATTTATTTAGTTGAAGTATTGGTGTCTAGTAATAATTGCTTATTGGAGATGTTATTAATTGGGGAGTCCTATGAAGACGTCTTTGTTATATAGTCAGTTTGAAGATACTTATTTTGCACTTCTAGATGTTGGGATACCCTAATAAAATTCTTCAGTATGTTGTGCTTTCTGGCGTGCTTAAAATTGCTTCCAAAGTGTCTCATGTAACATTTGTTACATTTTCCTACTAATATCATCCATAACTCATTTTACACTCCAGGAAGTTTAGTTCTCTGATACAGTTTACGTCTGTCCTAAAATTTCTGAAGGGATCCCCAGTAGAACTGTACTATAACATAAGTTGTGCGGACTGTTCACTTCTGGTTTCACATCCATGTCAGATTCTCAAAAAATACACTACTTTTGGAGATATTCTCCATGCACACTGACATTTTGGAAGAGTCCCAAGTCACTTTGTAAGTGGCTTTTGTTTATTGAACTTCCAGAGCTATTCCGTCTAGTTGGTTTGGAGAGCATGGAAAAGGCTTAGCTGACTGAAAATTTTGTTTCTTCCCCTTCCAAGAGACTGCATCTTCTACTTCCCTTGTGCTTTGACAGTCAACATATCAGCCACTCTATCAACCTTAATCATTTAGTAGTCTTCTTCAATAAAAATTCTGACTATTTAAGTTTCAGACATTTCAATGGTTACCTCAATAGCATCTGGTAAGTATAATAAATCCGGGCCCTGCAGTGCGCGAATTCGGATTTAGTTCGGTGCTTTGTTTGTCAAGCCAAAAGGAAATCTTCCTTGGACTACCAACTGTGAAGACAATGTTTTAGAGCATTCTCTTCTCAACTAAGTTGCGCGGACTCTTCACTTTCGATACTACACCCTTGTCAGATTCTTCAAATATACATTATTTTGGAGAATTTGATACACATATGTGGACATTTTTTGAAGAGTCCAAGCAAGCCTCCCATTATGTCCTGATAGCTTTCCAAGTGCAGGTCCCAGAACATTTTTAATCAATGTGACCCTACCTCCCGAGGATAAATATTGAGCCTTCCGTCTTGCATTAATCCATCACTTCTTGTTGGCCTGTCCTTTGCTCTCAAAGACAACCAAATAGGGTGTAGGCAGAGTGCCAATGTCACAACCCTGGGCATTGGCTAGCACCTAGATGTTAGGAACCTCACCTCACTGACAGTGAATATCAGGCTTTTATCCCAATGTAAGAAATAACTTCAAAAACTGTGAGAATGGGTCTGATAAATCCTTACTTGCTCTCTAAGTTGATATTACAAAAATAAAAAATGGAGTACCATCTGTGTAAACAAGTTAGAAAATCTCCATTCTTGAAAACATCCACCATCTATTTTACTCTCTATTCTCTTTATTTAAAGAGTAAAATAGAGTATAGGGTGGTCGCCAACTCCCTTCTATTTATAGAGGGGTAAATAGAATTTTACAAATTTTTACTTTTGTAGTAGTTTTCCAATCATTGATTAAAGTCTTTACTATTTGTAATGATTTTATAATGTAATATAACATCTAAAATAATATTATTGATTAAGCATATTACTTCCATTCTGGATTAACAGTTTTTCTATTATTTTTTTTACTTCTTCACTTTAAATATTGAATTTAAAATATTAATTATTTTTCACTATGAATAATGCACAAAATTTACTCTATTTCACTACGAGACAACCAACTATATATAACTCAATTCTCTATTTTGCTCTCTAAAAAAGAATCTCCCTCTTTTTCCTCGATTTTTTTTATTTTTATTTCATTTTTATTTTTTATTTCATAATATAAATCCTTTCTTCTTCTATATTTTCAAATAATAACCGTATATAATCTTTAAAAAAAATTCTCTTTCAAATTCTTTGTTTAATATAAACTTATATTTTATTCTAAATTCTAAATAACATAATTGTAAGCAAGTATTATATATTACACATATTAATGGACAATTCAAATAATAGTGAAATCATTAATGAAATACAATTACATAAACATTACATAAATACTTGACTTTTAAGACTATTACGCTGCTTCTGTAAATGTTCAATTAATGCATTATGTAGTCAAAATGATTGTTCTTGATTAATATGTCATGTGTTGTATTTTTAAAATTTAAAAATTCATTCTATCATTTAAATTTTGTGCATTCTTCATAGTGAATAATAATAATCTATTTTAAATTATATATTTAAAGTGTTGATTTATTTAAAAAAATGAAATATTATTAATTCGGGGTGAAAGTAGATTAATTAATATATATTTTAAAATTGTTATATCACATTAAAAATAATTACGAATAAAGAGATGTAATTAACAGTCTTATATGATTTATAATATGTTAATTTATAATGTTATATAATATAAATAATAATAAAATAATCAAAAAGTGACATAGAAATGATGAATAGTAGCTCTCCTAATTTGGAGAACTACTATTCATCTATCTATAAATGGAGAATAGAGAGTAAAATCGAGAGTGAATGATTGGAGAGCTCATACTCTATTTTACTCATCAAATATAGGGAATATAAGGTGAAATAGAGTGGGTTGGAAATGACCTTAAAGGGTCAACACTTGGTGTTCTTCTTTCAGGATAGGACAAAAAGCAAACTGTTCTTTCACGGTAAGACAAAAAGCAAACCTTCATGTCTCTAATTCACAATAGATATCATCTCCGACCCTTGAAATGTAACAGGCTTGTATGATCTCGAAATATGGGTGTCCGATCCTTATGGACTAACTGAAAAAGTACAATCTTTAAATCCAGCGTGGGGCGTGGAAGGTGTTGATCCTTTTGTTCCAGTAGGAATAGCCTCTCATCATATTGCAGCAGAATATTGGACATATTAGCGGACCTATTCCATCTTAGCGTTCGTCCGCCACAAAGTCTATACAAAAAATTGCGTATGGGAAATATTGAAATCGTTCTTTCCAGTAGTATCATTGTTGTCGTCAGTCCGAGCTAGGGTCAACATAGAATGAAGGGGATGGAGAGTAAATAAAGAATGAGCTCTCCACTTACTTTTTATCACTCTCTATTCTCCAGTTATAGAGATGTGAATGATAGTTATTCATATTTTAAGTTTCACTTTTTGATTATTATATTGTTATTTCTTACTATATAATATTTCTAATTAAAATATTATAAATAAGATCAATAATTAAATCTCTAATACTCGTAATTATTTTTTAATGTAATATAATATTTTTAAAAATGTAAAATTCAATATATACTACTTTCATTCTGAATTAACAATATTTTATTTTTTTAAAATTTGATCACTTTAGATGATGTAAAATTATTATATTATTTTTCAGTATAAAAAATAAGCGTACAATACACGTGTTTAAGAAAAAGAAAAGACAACTCTTAAAAAGGCAACCAAAGAAGAAAATGAGAAGATTACAATATCTATCCTAAACCAATGCAATATACACAAAGAAGCTGAACCAAAGAGGGTAATGGAGAGGCAACGCCAAATAGCCTACTAGATACATATATCTAAAAAAATCAGATACATGTGTGATCTTAAATATATAGGGAGAGAGGAGATAGATGAGTGAGAGAGTTTGTGTACCTTATATATTCACTTTGTTCATTTTTATTTGTCACGTTTTGACTTGACACATTCATTAAGAAATAATTAATGATGTAGGTATTTAATCAAACTATCCCCTGTTAAATGATATATTGGAAAATGATTTGAAAAGTAAGTATGGGTGTGCACTATTCGGGTTAAACCGGATAACCAAACCAAATTTTTATTTGGATTGGTTTTTTGTTTTTTTGGATTGATTTTGGATTAATAAATTACTTTGTTTATTTTTTTGGTTTGGTTTCGGATTTAAAAATAAAAAATAGAAAATCAAATTATATCTCTCTCTCTATATGTTTAGGTTTAGAATTAAGTTGGAGTTAACCATTTTTGTCTCTTTTTGGTTATTGCTTTCACGATGATTATGTTTATATTTTATGCTTGAACATCTATAATAGGCATACTTATAAGTATATATTGTGCTTTAAGTTTTTCTTATGATTTATATTAAAAGTATATTTAAGGGATTCAATATTATTACTTTGATTATGTTGTTAATTATTGACATAATCAAATAACCAAACCGAAAAATCACACCGAATAGAGGAAAATCAAACCAAACCAAATTTATTTTGGATCGGATTGGGTTACAGTTTACAAAATCAAAAATTCAAACCGAATAATGCAGAATCAATCCGAATGCACACCCCTAAAGTTAAGTATTTAATGTTGAAGGTAAAATATGAAAAAGTTAATTGTACTTTCTTGATATGTCAAAAGTAACAAGTAAAATGAAAATCATTTCAGAAATAAGTGACAAGTAAAAGTAAATGGATGGAATACATGCAAAGCCACATATATAGATATATTATATTTAAAATAAAGGAAAAATGATTAAAAATATCCCTCAACTTTGTTTTATTGATTGAGTATGCCATTGATGTTGAAACAAAGTTAGTTTTACGCCTGCCGTATGCAAACTTATCATTTATTCCCTCCAAACTAACGATTTGCCCCAAATCAAACTTAAATTCCCAATTTCAACCCAAATTATCCATTTAAAACTCATTTAGGAAATTCTTTTGTAATCCAACCCATATAAAACCCGTCACCATTATAAACAAAATTGAATTTAATTTTCAATTTCTAGATCTTATTAAGTCAACAAAAACAAAAAAGAATGAATTTCTCCGTTGTTATTGAATCTGTTGTAGTTGTTGCTCCATATGTATCTTCAAAACAATTGTTAAAAGCTTCTAAGGGTATAAGTTGTTGAATTAGAGCTTGAAACTTGAAGAATCAACCATGAGAACTTCATAGCCATTAATGGAGCTTGGAGCTTGAGTTTAAAATTTTCAATTTTGAAAAATCAATAATTTCAACTTCTTTCCCCAAAACACGCAAATCGAAAACAAAATACCCATTTCTTTAAAACTGAAATTACAGATCTGGATTTGTGTAATTAGATGATTTCCCACCCAAAATTGCAGCAGCATGAACATTTTGGTTTCTTTCTTTGTTGTTGTCGTTGTTTTCTGGTGGAATTTGAACACCTCCTTTTTCGCTGTCGTGTGCGGCGGATTTGAAGAATCAGATCAGTGACTTTTGGGGAAGAAGGTTATTGGATTATTTCAATAACAATATTGTTCTTATTTTTGTGCATGAACACAAGCTTGGCATGTCTTCATCCTCTGCTTTTGCTTCCAACATTACTTCTTAAAAGCTCATTAATGGCTGAAAATTTATTTGTTCATTAGGAATTGAAATGGGTTTTGGTGAATTTATTACTTCCTTTTTATACATTTGATGTAAGACCAGATTAAACAAATGTAAGACCAGATTAAACGGGTTATGGGTCGAATTTAATTGATAATTTGTTTTTGAAAATTTGGAGGGTACAAATGATAAGTTTGCAGACGGCAGAGGTAAAACTAACTTTGTTTTAATGGTAAGGGTATAATTAATCAATAAAATAAAATTGAAGGATATTTTAAACCCTTTTTCCTAAAATAAATTACACATGGATCTAAATTTAGCGCGAATGGTAATTTCGAAACTTTAAGGAAAGATATCTAATTAAACCTTAAACTAATAGAATTTGTGTAATTTATCCAAGTAAAACTTTATTCTTAAAATAATGGACAAATGAAAATAAAAGGGTTCTCTATTTGTTTAAAACCTGTGCTACACTTGGTAAATTAATCAGTAGGTACGTACCTCCATCCAATATTGTGTTGATCAGTTTCAGTAGAGCTGTGGAGAGACTGATTAATTGTTTCTTAATTCCTATGAAAACACAACAAACTCTTTATTAGTTAGGAGTAAAGTATATATATATTATAATAAGAGTGAGACAATATCTTCTCTTTTGTGTATGAATAGGAATACACCATTTCTTTTTATAACAAACAATCTGTCCATTGTGAAGGACAACATTCATGGATTCAAAAAGATAAAAGCACATAACCCAATATATTATTGATCAAGGACAACTTTGTGAGTCAAGTAAAACTCCAAAGATTGTAGTGGAGTGATAACTATTCTTTTATTCTTAATCAGAGTGTTAAAGAGTGTTTTACCTTTATTGTGAGATTTTTCTTTACAAATTTAAATTTAATCAGACTTCAACGTGAATATAAAACATTAGTAGGAATAAAGAAAAAAAGTAAAATCCCAAGGGAAGTTTGGAGTTATCTCCTCACTTCTATGCATTATTATGATATCATTGTATTTTTTTTTTACTTTTCTTCTTAGGAAAATGTGTAGGAGTTGTTATTGGATTAATTACTTAGTCAAGATCACAAACGTGTCCAAAAGAATAGGGGACCAAAGTAGTATCACATGACCAAGCATTCACCTAACTTTTAACGATCCTTATTCTTCATAATGTATTATATATTATTTGTATTGTATTGTATTATTTTTATGAATATAATATTTATATAATATAATGTTTTACATTGTTTCGTAATGTCATATATTACTAATTTAAAAAATAAATGTATAACATTGCAATGAAAAATGTGATATGAGATTAAATTATTCTAAAAATAGATAGGAGAAAAAAATTATTATACAAGGATGATATGAAGAAAAAAAGAAGATAAGGACACAGTCACACTAAATTGATTGTTACATAAAATAAAGCTTTCTGTTATAACATAACAATTGTTATAAGAACTCGTTACAATAAAGGATAATTTTTTTACATATTATAACCTCAATTAAATAACTAATTACTTTAAAAAATGTAGAACTTTTCATCCACTTCATAATTAATAAGGGTAAAATGGTAAACTCAGTACGTCATTAATTATTTTCTTAATAGGTGTGCCAATTCAAAAGTGGACAAGTAAAAAAGGACGGAGGGAGTATAAAAGAGAACTCTAGACCTGCCTATGTGGCACCACCACAAACTAGGATTCCCTTTTAATTTATTTATTTTCAAAATTAGTCTTCCCTTTCATAGATGTGACTTTTATGAAAAGTTCCGACTTTTATAAAAAGTTGCGACTTCTATGAAAAGTTGTGACTTATACAAAGAGTTGCGACTTTTATGAAGGGTTGCGTCTTTTGTGAAAAGTTGCTTCTTTTATGAAAAGTTGTGACTTTTATAAGAGGTGTGTCTTTTCCCCAAAGAGTTATGACATTTCCGATAAGGCACAATAAATATTTATTCACACTACCCTTTGTTGTCTATAAATAGAGGGATTTTCTCTCATTTTGAGCCAACGCAAATTCTAAACTTCTTCTTATGCTTATGCACAATTAAATATTTGTGTACTTTGCTCCTGTTGAGTGGTTTACTAACATTATTATTTTTATATCAATACTGTAGTGAATAACATTATTCTATCCTGAGAGGATCTATTCCTTTATACCTCGGGTAATATAGGAGAATAATTTCTTTAAGGGACAATGTGCATTTAATGAACTCATATTTTTCTTTCTATTTCATTCTTTTGTTACAAATCCTTTTATATATATTTTTAAGTCATTAATTTATGTTTGTCTTATTAATTGTTGTTTTTGAGTACATGTTTTAAACTTTATCGTTTATGTTTATGTTTTTGATTATTATGTTGAAGTTAAAATATGTTAATCAAGAGTTTGATGTAATCATTAGACTATTGGTGTCGTCATGTAGATTAAAATTCTTGAACTTATAAAATAAATGACTTTGATCTTTATAGAATTTTCAGTGGCTAAATAATTCATGGGATATCCAAGAAGGGACTTTTTAGTGTTCCGAAGTTATGGTGGTTCCGCTCTACCATGAAGTTTTAGTTATTAAACTTTCTATCTTATCGAGGTGTTCAATCGATTAGTGACATTCAAAAAATAAAGGAATGTAGTGGGATGGTAAGTATCGTACTGGACCTTAATTTAAAGTTTGGGGTTCAAATGTTGGATTGAAATCAATGAACTACCCCTCAAAGTTGGATGAACCCATATTAATAAAAAATAAATAAAGAAATAATTATCTCCTTATAAATATTAGATTAGAGATTGCAAAAATGTAATGTTTTAACCATATTGATCGAAACTTAAATAACAAAATATGCATTTTGACTATCAAAGTAGTGACATAGACTGCAAATGATTTTGAATAAGGGACTTGACAAGACTTTTTTTAGTCCAAATTATTTGAGTGACATACGTTATTTCATTAAACTCCAAGAGTTTTTTTTTTTAAAATTAAATTAACTTATCAAGTACACAACTAATTATAGAAGATGTATAATATTTACATTCTTTATTTAGAGACCTAGAATAGGAGAAAAACTCTAGCAATTGATGAATAGAATGTCTATACAACTTTTGAAAAATACAAATATAGACAATGAAACAATTACCTATTTTTCTAAACACTTTGGTGATAAATAACCACAATAAAATGAACAATTACTAATATGCATAGAAACTTAGAATCAATTTTTATTTATTTTAAGATTAAAAAAATAATTCATTTCATCTATGAATAAAATATTTTTGACAATTTATCGTTGGGTTGTACCCACTCAAAAATACCTATATTATCAATGTTTAGAAGTAGATTATTGATGTACTTCACCATCACGCGAAGCGCGAGCAATTTAGCTAGTATCATAATACTATAGGTAATAACCATCAAACGAGTGGTTAGCGAAATGCCGTTCACTCTTTTTATCCTTGAAAATAATTTTACAGTCAAAATTATTATTTAATTATTTTTATAAATTCAAAACTTTTAAGTCAAATAATATTTTATTATTAGATCTTTTCTTATTTTGACTATATAGAAAATCCTAAAATTTTGGACTTCAAAATTAATTAAAAATTATATATTATATAAATCACTGTCTTATTAATTATGGAATATAACTATAATACCTTCCATATTAATCTTGTAATGTTTAGCATTTTGAAATTCTGATTTTCTTTCCAATTCCTACATTTCGCAAATCTTTCCAACTATGATTTAGTACCTTAAATTGTGGGTTTCTATGAATAGGTAAATAAATATACAATTTGTATGTTTATTTGGTTGGGTAAGTGTATTCTAACTTGATTGTAAGAGGTTTGCAAGAACTCTCATTTTCTTCATTAATGGCAGACGGATGCACTCCTAGGTGGGTTATCATGCAGTGAATGGTGTTAGGATTTTTAAAAAGAAGTTCAAAATTTGAAGAATTAAATAAACAGACAAACGAACCGAAAGGGATTCGATATCTACTATATATACATAAAAATAATTTTAACCATATATAAATAGTAATATCTTCCCTCAAAGAGGATTCGAATGGACCCCTAACAATATGTTGGACTCTGTCCCTGACTGCACGGTTGTGCCATTGTGCAACATCCTTGTCCATTTGTTGACATTAGATGCCTCCTTTATTCACATAATTAGTTGGTGCGTATATTTCCTCATAACTCTAGTAACCTCTTATTCTTTATTCACTCATTATTTTACCTCTTTATAACTTGTAACTCATATTGTAACTTATAGATCATTCACTTACCCTAGTAACTACTTCATTATCTTTCTATTCTTTATAAGGAATATTTTCTCCCCTTAAATAGTGATAATCTTCCTTTGGGTTGAGAACAAGAAGAGATATACAAGAAAATATAGAGTAAAAAATACGAGGAGTACTATATATGTTGTGTTAATATATTGAGATTAGTGTAGTGAAAGAGAGAGTTGAGACGGAAAAATATTTCTAAGTCTCCAACTACGTTCACTATATGAAAGAGAATGTTTATATATTGAAGGAAAGTGTGCCTATGTGGAGCTTTGAACTCTTCAACTAATCCAGAGTTGTTTGAATCGTATGAGGTTATTGGGTTGTTATATCCTGTAGGGGACAAGTCAAGAGCATTACTGTTGGATCGGTGTAAATTATGCTGCAGTGGACTCGAATTTCCTTAAAGAGAGTGAAATATTTACGCCTCAACCTAAATGATTATTTATTTCATTTTTTTGTCATTTTATTTCAATTGTAATTCTGTACATTTATGGTATGTTACAACAACAATTTTAAGAAGATTCATGTTGTTGTTACAGTTTAAAAAGGTGTGGATATCAAGATAGAAGATCTCAACATCAATTTCTCAAATGTCGCTGTAGACAATAAAATTTACGTCGAGAAACCAATAATCAAGAACGGAAAATTATGCAACAATCATTTTATTATTTCAAGTGTCAGTGTTACAATCTCTATGATTTCTTAGAATTCGCCTTTTTCAAATATAATTCAAGGGCTCTTGAGCTTGATCTTGAACTTGGGATTTATTTCTATCTTGATCTTGATCTTTATCTTGAACTTGGACTTGGACTTGGACTTGATCTTGAACTTTATCTTTGATCAAGGGCTTCGAGCTTGATCTTGAATCCGTAGGTCTTGATCTTGATCGTTCTTGAAACTTGGATGCTTGAATTCTTGCTCTTGAACTTGTAGAGAAATCTGCGGCTTTTGATCCACGAGTTTTCTCTAGATTCTTGTTAAAATTCTTGGTTCTCTATTTTGAATTATCTTGTAACATCTCACAATTTGAAATAGCTAGGAATAAGCTAAGAAACTTACAATATTCATTTTTGGAAAGAAAAGGAAAAATCTGGAAAATAGCCTAAGTTTAGAAAGTGAGTTTTGGTCATTTTCAGACGGCCATAACTTCTAGCTCAGGGTGAGTTAGAGAAAGTTTTTTAAATGGTTGGAAAGCCCTTGAAGAGATTCTTCCAACGCCGCTAAGTTTGTGCATTTTCGATATCATGTGAGGGAGATATGCCTATCAAAGTTGAAGTAAGGAAAGTCCCAATCCAGATTTAAGGAAGGACAAACTGGTCTTTTCACCAATTAATTTTCTATTTCATTTTAGGGGTTTATTGGGATAAAAACTAAGTTTGGTTCAGTTTTAGAAAATCAAAGTCACGCTTAGGGCGTGGAGAAGAGATAAAAGAAGAAGGAAAGGGAGAAAATTCAAGAATTCGCCAAGAACGCCAAGGTTTGCGAGTGGAATTCGTCGGGGTTGATCCCTATCAAGGTATGTGAGATCTTTTCGTGTTGAATTAGTTCACCCACACACCAACTTGTTAAAATTCAACAATTTTGAGTTTGTTACATGTTAAAAAGTGAAGTTCTTGAAGAACATTGTTGAATTCTTGTTGGTTAAGTTGTTGGATGCTTAGTGTTGATTTGATTCATATTTTTGGGTAGTTTTCTGAGTAAAACTCTATTGGGTATTGAGGGTACTAACGATCCTTAGCGTTTGGGGAAAGAACTATGGAATTTAGAGAGGTTTAGGGATGAAAAATGAAAGAGAAAAGTCTGAAGTTTTCTGGGCGAGGCTTGGGGCGTCGCGCCTGCCAGAGCGCCACAAAAGTATTTCTAAACTTTGGCCTCTGGCGCGTCGCGCTAGCCAGTACGCCACCAAAACTTCTCTGAAGTTTGAGGGCTGGTTCCTCGCGCCTCTCAGAGTGCCAGGGACGCAGTTCTCCACATTGTTCAACCATCTTTTCGTACTAATTCCTAAGTGATGTACCTACATTTCTTAGTTGATTCCAACACTCTAAGGTACATCTAAACATCATGAAATCATCCATAAACATGAGATCATGAACCTTGAATCCATAATCCAATTCAAGGAAAGTTAAGATCAAAGTCAAAGAAGTTAAGAGTCAAGTCTAGAAGTTAAGAGCATGTTAAGACAAAGTTCTTAAGAGTTCTTAAGGGTCTTTAACAACGTTTTAACTTTGTTTTAAGACTCAAGTTTCAAGCTCAGTAAAAACTAAAAAGTAAAGAGTAAAGAGTAAAGTTCATTTCTTCAAAAGTATATGGGGACTAAGTATTCCTAAAGAGAATTAAAATATTTTCACATTTAAATAAGAACGGAAACTGAGATTTCCAAGGAGCCTTCGGGTTAGTTTTCAGAAAAGTGTAATAGCTTTATAAAATGAAGCAAGCAGGGAAACTGAGATTTCCAAGATAGCCTTTAAGCTAAGTTTTTGAGCAGTAATCTCTAATAACAGAAGAAGTATGTTTTCAAAAATAGAGCCAATATATTTTGGGATTAGTATTGAACACCGAATTGGGGACGAGCATGAGTTCAGATAACTCACATCTCCATAAAACCATGTAGACACCATGGGTTGAAAAGGGTCATACTTTTTAGATGAACCTTTTCACAGTAGACTAGTGGATCCATTAGGCAGTTCAAGTCTTATAACTTTGGCCGGGTATAGGATGCACTGGCAGCGTGAGGTAGATCGCTGTATCATCACTATAACTTTTAAGTGAAGGTTGTCGGTTAGAGAAACTCTCCAGAAGTTAAAATATATTTATATATATATATATATATATATATATATATATATATATATATATATATATATATATATATATATATATATATATATATATATATATATATATATATATATATATATATATATATATATATACACATCAATTTGTTTGTATTTTTAGATACATCACAGAGTTAATTGTATCCTTGTATACATTCAGAGTTTACAACATATTTTCAACCAGTATTTCTTTATATTGCACTTGCTTTTAAAATGCTTTATATTGAAATGAGTTAGTTATATTGAGTTATTTTATTCATGAGTTGAGAAGAGCCATGGTAAGTGTTCCTTCTTACTCTCTTCAAGCTTAAGTTTTTTTAGCATTCCAACTCGCATACTCATACATTCAATGTATTGATGCCAGTTGGCCTACATCGTATCATGATGTAGAGGCAGGTAACTAGGATCAGCATCCGACGTACCGTTGATCCAGTGAGCAGCTCATAGTCAGTTGGTGAGCCTCCCTTCATTCCGGAGGACATCTTTTATCATTGTTTTGCTTAAATTTCAGTTGTTAGGATGATTGGGGGTCCTGTCCCAACATCCATCTTTATTTTAGAGGCTTCATAGATAGATAACATTAGTTCTTTTGTCTTATTCATTTCAGTTCTATATGTTTAAGACTTAAGTTGCCGTTTTGGCTAAGTTATTACTTTAAAGTTATTTTCTTTGAGTTATTTCTCTTCTGTTTAAGTCTTCCGCTGAGTTAAGAAAGTCAGGCCAAGGGTTCACTTGGGGCCAACAATGGTCTTCGAGTGCCAGTCCCGCCCAGGGTGTAGGCTCAGGGCGTGACATATGTGGACATTTATAGTTTTAAAATAGAGGAGTTGTGATTAGAAAGGGACTCACTTCGGCCAATCAGATTTAAGTGACATGACATATGAGCTTTGTGAAGCGGGATTTAATTAAATTCATATTTATTAGATATAAATAATTAACCCAATTTTATTAATCCATAATATTTATTTGCACTAACACATTTATGAATTTAATATAATCCGAATCATTTAATAAATTTATGTTTAAGTAAATTTTAAATGAATACACTCGCCTCTCTTCAAATGGTGAAAGTGAAGAGATGTAGAAGTAAAATATATTTTTTTACTTGCTCAATTCAAGTAGAGAAAGGGCAAAGGAAAAAAAAAATCGTTTTACCTAATATATATATTTTTCATGAATAAAGTGATAAATTATCCATGATTTTTTTTTAAAATTCTTAAAATAGTGGGGGTTCATGAAATGAAAAAAAATCATTGTGAAATTGTGATCTTTTGTATTTTTGAGAAATGCTCCAAAAAGGGTATTAAAAGTATCAAGGACTTTAACTTGCTTCTTAACTTCTAAACTGGACTCTTAACTTCTTTGACTTTGATCTAAACTTTTCTTGAATTAGATTATGGATTCAAGGTTCATGATATCATGTTTATGGATGATTTCATGTTTAGAGTTACCTTAGAGTGTTAGAATCAATTAGGAAACGTAGGTACATCACTTAGAAACTAGCTCGAAAAGATGGGGGGAAGAATCACGTGAATTAGAGTCCTTGGCACTCTGAGAGGTGTGGGGCACCAGGACCCAAACTTCAGAGGCTAGGTCGGGGCGCTCTGGCTGGCGCGGCGCCCCAAGGCCCTACGAACAGAGATTATCCTATGGGGCTATGGGAGGCGCGGCGCCCCGAGGCCCTACGGACAGGCTTTCTCGAGTTTTCTCCTCTATTTTTTATCCCTAAACCCTCTAAACTTCCATGGTTTCCCGCCAAACACTTAGTATCATTAGTACACTCAATACCCAATAGATTTAACTCGAAAAAAAACCCAGAAACATGAATTAAATCAACACTAAGCATCCAACAACTCAACCAACAAGAATTCAATAATGTTCTTCAAAAACTTCACTTTTTATCATTCAACCAACTTGAAATTCAATGAACTAAAACAATTTGGTGTGTGGGTGAACTGACCCAACACTAAAAGATCTCACATACCTTGATAGGGATCACCCCCCACGAATTTCACTCGCAAAGCTTGATGTTCTTGGCGAATTCTTGACTTCTCTCACTTTCTTTCTTCTTTTCTCTCTTCTCCAAGACCTAAGCGTAATTCTAACTTTTCAAAACTGATCTAAGACTTATTTTTACCCCAAATAAAACCCTAAAACGAAATAGGAAATTAATTGATGAAAAGACTAGTTTGACCTTCCCTAAATCAGGATTGGGACTTTCCTCAATCCAACAACCCAACTTCCGAAAGGTATAACTCACTCATACGATATCAAAATCGCGAAAATCCGGCGGCGTTGGAAAGATATCTCCAAGGGCTTTCCAACCATATCAAGAACTACCTCTAAATCATATTGATCTAGAATTCATGACCGTTTGCAAATAACGAAAACTCATTTTCTTAACTTAGACAATTTTCCAGATTTTTCCTTTTCTTTCCAAAGATGAATATTTTTAGTTTCTTAGCTAATTCTTAGTCATTTAAAATTGTGAGAAGTTACATATCTCTCCCTTGAGAACATTCTTCCTCTAATGAAATTTCTTTCACTAAGCTAAGGATAGTAACATCAAGTTCTAACACTCAACAAACAAAAGCAAGTAACCACATGCTTACTCATAGTTTATAAAGTACTAAGAAGAGAATTAGTACCTTGATCTGCATTCTCTCCGGATTCAAAGAGATGTTGATATCTCTTCTTCATATCCTCTTCATCTTCCTAAGTCACTTCTTCAACAAATTGGTTTCTCAAAAGGACCTTGACTGATGCAACCTCCTTTGTTCTCAACTTGCGAACTTGGCGATCTAAAATCTGAACCGGAATCTCCTCATAGGATAAGCTATCCTTAATCCCCAAATTTTCAATTGGTACAATCGATGAAGGATCGCCCATGCACTTCTTTAACATAGAGATGTGAAACACTGGATGAACAAGTGTCAACTCTTGTGGTAGCTCTAACTCATAAGCTACGTTGCCAATTCTCTTGGATATTCTATAAGGTCCAATATACCGGGTACAAGTTTCCCCTTCTTACCAAACTTCATAACACCCTTTATGGGTGAAATTTCAGATATATCCAATCATCTACTTCGAACTCTAACGGCCTTTTCCTAACATCTGTGTAGGATTTTTGACGACTATGTGTAGGTTTCAATCTCTCGTGAATCACCTTCACCTTCTCCATAGCTTGGTGAACTAGATTTGGTCCTATCAACCTTGCTTCACCAACTTCGAACTACCCAATAGGAGATCTGCATCTTCTTCCTTAAAAAGCTTCGTATGGAGCCATTTGGATGATCGAATGATAATTGTTGTTGTAAGCAAACTCAATGAGAGGTAGATAATCCTAATTCCCCTTAAAATCACTCACGTAAGACCTCAAAATATCTTCAAAGATCTGGATAGTACGCTCTGCTTGACCACCCGTCTGAGGATGAAAAGCAGTTCTTAAGTTCACCTTTGAACCCAAACCTTTCTGGAAAGATTTCTAGAACTGTGAAGTAAATTGTGCACCTCTATTTGAAATAATAGAAATTGGGACTCCATGGAGTCTCAGTCCTTCCTAAATGTATAATTTTGCATAATCCTCTGCCGAATGAGTGGTCTTTACCGGCAAAAAGTGGTCTGATTTTGTCATTCTATTGATAATCACCCAAATTGAATCACACTGCCTGCGAGACCTTGGTAACCCTGTGATGAAGTCCATATCAATCATCTCCCACTTCCATTTCAAAATTTTGATATTCTATGCTAAACCACCAGGCTTTTGGTGTTTCACATTTACTTGTTGGCAATTCGAACACTTGGCAACAAATTCAGAAATACTCTTCTTCATACCATCCACCAATATACCTCTCTCAAATTGCGGTACATCTTTGTGGAACCCGGATGGATGTAATATCTGGAGTTATGTGCTCCTCCATGATCCTCTCTTGTAGCCCATCCACTATTGGCACACACAACCTACCCTAATACTTCAACACACCATCTCCCCCTTGTTCAAAAGCTAATACTCTTTACTTATGAAAATTTGCCTTCATATCAAGCAAAATAGGGTCTTGGTCTTGTTTTTCTTTCACCTCTAATACTAGTGATGATTCAGCCTCGTTTGTCACCACTATTCCTTCTTTTGTGGAATCCATAAGTCTGACTCCCAGGCGTGCAAGTATATGCAGATCTTTTGCTAGTTCTTTCTTATCTTCTTCAAGATGGGCGGTACTACCCATAGAAAACTTGCTTAAGGCATCAACAACAACATTAGCGGGTTGTAATGAATGCTCATGTCATAATCCTTGAGCAATTCTAACCACCTCCTCTGTTTGAGATTGATCTCTTTCTGGGTGAACACATATTATAAGTTCTTGTGATCAATAAATATATCAACACAAACACCATACAAGTAGTGACGCCATATTTGCAAGGCAAAAACTACAGCAGCCAACTCTAAGTCATGGGTTGGATAATTCTTCTCATGCAATTTCAACTGTTTGGAGGCATAAGCTATAACTTTGTCATTCTGCGTTAGAACACAATCCAAACCAACTCTTGATGCATCACAGTACACCACAAAACCTTGAGTAGCCTCTGGTAAGGTCAAAACGGGGGTAGTAGTCAACCTGTTTTTCAATTCCTCAAAGCTCAGACCATTGAAACTTAAGTGTCTTCTGAGTCAATTTCGTCAAAGGAGATGAGATAGACAAAAACCCCTCAACAAACCTTCTATAGTAGCCAACCAAACTCAAGAAACTCCTAATATCAGTTGGATACGTGGGTCTAGGCCAACTCTGAACTACTTCTATCTTTTGGGTATCCACTCTAATTCCATCACTGGAAACTATGTGGCCCAAGAATACCACAGACTTAAGCCAAAACTCACACTTGGAGAACTTGACATATAACTCTTTATCTTTCAAAGTCTGAAGGACTATACTGAGATGACTATCATGATATTTTTCATTCCTTGAATAGATTAGTATGTCATCAATGAAGACGATAACAAACATATCCAAATAAGGTTTGAAGACTCTATTCATAAGATCCATGAATGTTGCAGGCGCATTGGTTAACCCAAAGGACATGACCAAAAATTTATAATGTCCATATCTCGTTCTAAAAGTTGTCTTTGGAATATCATATTCCTTAACTTTCAACTGATGGTAACCTGAACTGAGATAAAATTTCTGAGAAACAGGAAGCACCCTGAACCTGGTCGAAAAGATCATCAATCCTTGGAAGAGGACATTTATTCTTGATGGTAACCTTATTCAATTGGCGGTAGTCTATACACATCCTAAGGGAACCATCTTTCTTTCTCACAAACAAGACCGGAGCGCCTCAAGGTGGAAACTTGGTCGAATAAAATCCTTATCTAACAGATCTTTCAACTTTTTCAACTTTGCTGGTGCCTTCTATATTGCGCAATAGAGATAGGACGAGTATCTGGAATGATGTCTATGTCGAAGTCTATTTCTCTCTCAGGAGGGACTCCGGGTAGATCATATGGAAAGACTTCTGGAAACTCTCTTACTGTAGGAACCGCCTAAATATGATGTAACTCAACACTTGAGTCATTAACTCAGACTAAGTGATAGACCCCCCCCCCAGAAACTAACTTCCTTGCCTTAAGATACAAAATGAAATGCCCCTTAGGCACTGTTGAACTGCTTTTCTACTCTAAGACTAGCTCATTTGGAAACTGAAACTTGAATACTCAAGTTCTATAATCGACTGAGGCATCATAGGCATGAAGCCAATCCATACCAAGAATTACATCAAAGTCTACCATGTCTAACTCAACTAAATCAGCCATGGTACTCTTGTGATTGACGTAAATGGGACAATCACGATAGAATCTTTTTGCTAGAATGGATTCACTAACAAGTGTGGAAACACTGAATGGTTCACTAAGTTGCTCAGGAATAATATCAAAGTTCATACCAAAATATGGAGTTACAAAACATAAACTCGCTCTTGGGTCTAGCAATGCATAAATAGTAAAGTCAAAGACTTGAATCATACTAATGGCAACATTTGGCGAATTCTCATGCTCTTAGCAATTGTTGAGAGAATACAAGCAGTTTGTTCCCCCGCCAATACCAGAAGTAGCTCCCCTAGGTGCATCCCTGTCTAGTGGAGCAACTGATGAAGACTGGGGTCTATTGCCACCATTGCCACTTCCTTGCTTATTCTTTGGACACTCTCTCATGAAATTCCCAGTATGACCGCACTTGAAACAACTAGTGGAGCCCTCAAGACAAACACCAGAGTGGTTTCTACCACACTTGGCGCAGGCAGGAGGCTTACTACCCCCTTGCGCCACACTACCCTGTGAATATGCACATTTAGCTCTGGAGTTCTTACCATAGTACTCACCCTTGTTCTTAGGTGCATGTGCACTAGCAGATGATGAGGTAGGACCCTTCTGTTTCTATTGAAAGGATGATTGGTTGACATTACTCTTCTGCTTCCCGGACTCATTCACTGTCTTAGCTCTCTTGTTCCTGAACTCCTGTCTGTCTCTTAGCTTTTCCTCTTCTACCTGCTGCACATAGATCATTAACCTCGAAATGTCCATGTCCCCATTAAGCATTGTTGTCCGACCCTCTTTGCTTGAATCCAATCCAGCAACAAACAAACTCATTCTACTCCTCATGTCTTTTACCATTTTAGGAGCATAGCGGGACAGATGGGTGAACTTCAACCCATTGTCATGCACACTGAGGAATCATGTTTGAGTGTAAGAAACTCTCGTATCTTAGCATCTTTTGATCCCCGAGGAAAGAAACACCCCAAGAAAGCTTCTTCAGAACAGGCCCAACTCGGATGTGGTGCACCCTCATATCTACCCTCCTTCCACTGATCATATCAGGTTCTAGCAACATTTTTTAGTGATATGCTGCTAGCTCAACTTTCTCAGTATCTGCAACATGCATGACATTGAACACCTTCTTAAGTTCCTTAATAAAATTCTCCGGATCCTCAGTAGTGCTTGAACCGGTGAAACTTTGAGGGTTTATTCTCAAGAACTCACAAATCCTTAAAGTGTAAGCCTCTTCTTGTCGAGCTCCTCATTGTTTCCCGACTTGGTTAGTCACCGCTTGGCTGGAAGGCCTCTTGCTTCTTTTCATGAAGGTATTGGGTAACTCTGGTTCCTCTACATTCCTCATAGCTGGACGACCTCTTGTTGCTCTTCATGAAGGCATGGTTAACTGAAACATAAGCAAGCATGAATTAGACAGAAACTTTCGGAGATAAGCTCTAACGCATGAAATGAGTATGAAAAAAGTGATGAATTCCTAAATGTTGCGCTTCACACCGATAACTAGGACTCTACAGATACGATTTGATAGACTCCCTAAGACTCTTGAACTCTGGGATACCAAGTTTGTCACGCTGCGAGCCAACACCCTGGATGTAGCTGGCACTCGGAGACCATTGATGGCCCCAAGTGAACCTTTGGCCTGGCTTACTTACTCAGCGAAAGACTTAGAGCATTAAGAAAAGACTTTAGTTGCTAACTAACTCAACTGTCTGGAATTGAAATCAAAATGTTTTTAAAATAAACATTTAACTTAGCCAACATAGCAACTCAAATATGAACATAAGTCAATAAAAAAATGATAAAGAATGAACTAACATTTCATTGACTATCTATGAAGCCTCTAATAATTGAGATGGATGTTGGTACAGACCCCACATATTCTAATGAACTAAACTAGAAAGCAATGAATATGGATCCTCCAGAAAGCAAAGAGGCTCACCAACTGACTCTGAAGGCTCATCGGTGCGCTAGAATGCCAATTCTAATTACCTGCTTCTACATCATAATACGATTCAGGCCAACTGGCATCAGTACATTGAATGTACGAGTATGCGAGTTGGAATGATAAAAAAACATAGGCCTGAAATGGATTCTGAAAGAAACACTTACATTGACTCTTCTTAGCTCATGAATACTTAAATGAACTCATCTTATTATAAAACAGTTTAAAACAGGTGCAATATAAAGAAAAAGGAACAAAAATTGTTTAAAATATGGTTTTCAATTCTGTGTATGCAAAGATACAAAATAAACTGATGTCAACTCATAACCATAATAAATGATATATCATGCTTCCCCTCAAAGTCTACTTGTGCAATACATGAATGAAGTCCATACCCCTATTCATACTAAGAAGGACCTCTTGAGGAACCATGCAATTACTGTTGTGGGAGTTTCTCTAACCAAAAACCATCACTTTAGTTATAGTGATGATACAACGTTACTCGGCCCACGCTGCCCGACCATCTTTACCTTGCCAGAGTATAAGACCTGAACTGCCTAGTGCATCCACTAGTCTATTGTGAAAATGATTCATCTAAAAAGTATGACCCTTTTCCAACCATGATGGCTACATGGTTTTCATGGAGACTTGAGTTAATATGAAACTCGCACCCCCACATCGTTGCTCAATACTACTCCTTAGTATATACTTAACTTATATGTTTTAAAAATAACTTCTTTTGTGATTTGAGATTAGTGCTCAAAAACTTAGCTCAAAGGATATCTTGGGAATCTCAACTTCCCTTCTTGCTTCATTTAGAAAGCTATTACTCTTTTCTGAAAACTAACCCAAAGGCTCTTTGGAAATCTCAATTTCCGGTCTTGTTTAAATGTGAAAACATTTCTTTTAAACCTATTTGGGAATACATAGTCCTCATATACTTCTTTGAAGAAAGAACTTCGACTCTTTACTCTTTACTTCTCTTAAAACTTGAATCTTAAAACAACTCTTAGAGAATACTTAGTTCCTTTATAACTTTTGAAAAATGAACTCAACTCTTTACTTGCTACTTAACTTGAAACTTGAATGTTAAGAACAAAGTTAAAGCATTGCTAAAGACTCTTGAGAAATTTTAAGAACTTTGCTTTAACTTGCTTCTTAACTTCTAGACTTGACTCTTAACTTCTTTGACTTTGATCTTAACTTTCCTTGAATTGGATTATGGATTCAAGGTTCATGATCTCATGTTTATGGATGATTTAATGATGTTTAGACGTACCTTAGAGTGTTATAATCAACTAGGAAATGTAGGTTCATCACTTAGAAACTAGTTCGAAAAGATAGGGGAAGAATGGGGTGAACTAGCGTCCTTGGTGCTATGAGAGGCGTGGGGCGCCAGGCCCCAAACTTCAGAGGCCAAGTTAGGGCGCTCTGGCTGGAAAGGCGCCGCAAGGCCCTATAGACAAAGATTGTCTTGTGGGGCTATGGGAGACGCGATGCCCCAATGCCCTACGGACAGTCATTCTCGACTCTTCTCCTCTGTTTATCATCTCTAAACCCTCTAATCATCCATGGTTTTTACCCAAACACTTACGATAATTAGTACCCTCAATACCCAATATATTTAACTCAAAAAACAACTTGGAAACACGAATCAAATAAACACTGAGCATCCAACAACTCAACCAATAAGAATTCAACAATGTTCTTCAAAAACTTCACTTTTATCGTTCAACCAACTCGAAATTCAATGAATTGAAATAATTTGGTATGTGGGTGAACTGACCCAACACGAAAATATCTCACATACCTTGATAGGAATCACCCCCCATGAATTTCACTCGCAAAGCTTGACGTTCTTGGAGAATTCTTGACTTTTCTCCCTTTCTTTCTTCTTTTCTCTCTTCTCCAAGCTCGAAGTGTAATTCTAGTTTTTCCAAATTGATCTAAGACTTGTTTTTACCCCAAATAAACCCCTTAAACGAAATAGGGAATTAATTGGTGAATAGACTAGTTTTCCCTTCCCTAAATCTGGATTGGGACTTTCTTCAATCCAACAACCCAACTTACAAAAGGCATAACTCACTCATACGATATCGAAATCGCTCAAACTAGGAGGTTTTGGAAAGATCTCTGCAAGGGTTCTCCAACCAAATCAAGAACTACCTCTAACTCATCTTGAGCTAGAAGTTATTGTCATTTGAAGATAACCAAAACTCACTTTCTTAACTTAGATAATTTTCAAGATTTTTCCTTTTCTTTCCAAAGATGAATATTTTTAGTTTCTTAGCTTATTCTTAGCCATTTCAAATTATGAGATGTTACACCATAGTTGGCCCCAAGAGAACCCTTGGCCTGACTAACTTACTCAACGAAAGACTTAAACTTCAGCAAATAATCTCAATAGAGAACTTATGAAAAATCTTAGAATGTCTTTAAGTAAAGCATTCAAACTAGACAAAATGGCTACTCAAGTATCATAGAAAAACATCTTTAAAATAAGGCTAAAAGACTCATAACTAAGTGTCTAACTATTTATTAATCCTCTAAAATAACTTATATGGATGTTGGGACAAACCCCACAACATCATAATGAATTGAAGATAAAACTGAAAGCAATAAAAGTGTCCTCCAAAATGCAAAGAGGCACCAACAGACTTTGAACTTCTCAGTGGATCAACGATGTTGTCACGCCCTGAGCTACCCCTGAGACGCGGACACGGGACCTAGGACCACAAGTGATCCTGGCATGATCATAAGCATACTAGAGATAATAAACTCTTGCGAAAGCTAAATGATAAATAAAATGAAAAGATGGGGAAATACCCATATACTATAACTGAGATAAATGAAATATTTATGAGTTTAATACAAAGAAGATATTAACTCAACACTAAGTTGAATCTAACTATGTCTTAAATAAGCCTCTAACTAACTAGAAATGCCGGGACATGCCTTAACTAGTCTAGCAAAATTGAAACTAAAGGACTAAAAATACTGAAAAGAAATTCATGACTATTGTCCTCGGAGAATGATCACTCACCTCTGATGGGACTTACAACCAACTTGGCTAGTAGTTCTAGGACTATTTGGGTACGCTAAACCCTAGTCCAACTCGGTATTATGCTACTTCCAATGAGTTAAGTTGTTAACTAATTATGAATGAGTTTCTGTAAATACTAGATAGCTCAAACTGAACATGAAAACTGAGAATGCAACAATTGATATGATAATGATGCATTAAAAACTGAGGCATGTATAACTAAATAATTGATGTATTTGACTAAGCATGTGTAATTCAAGAACTAAAGATATATGTATCCAGGGTTCTAAAATTCATGCAATAAACTTACTAGTAACATGGTAATGTGATTTGGAAAATATAACTAATTCATGATGATCTGCAGTAATTCTAGAAACCCTATGTCTATTCATGATAAGAAAATCAAGAAACTGAATGAATTCTAGGGACCCAATGGGCGAAAGGAACCCACTAGTGAAATCCCACATACCTAGTGACGAATTTTATAAAGAAATCTTTCGATTTCGGTGCTGCAATTGATGGAAACTTGTTGCATTCTTGAACTAGAGTTCTTGGCCTTTTTCTCCTCTCTTGTATATAATTTTCTAAGTTTTGATTAATGATTTTGACTTAGGTAAGTCCTAGTTATGTTTCTAGGCTTAAATTGACTAAAACCTAATGATTAAGGTCTAAACGACATAGCTTAGGGGCCAAACGAATAAGGAAAAGACCAAAAGACCCCTGACTTAAAAGCTGTTGGAATCACTGATGGAGTCGACTGACGGTCTGTACTAGTCAACCGTCATTTGTCACTAAGAACTAAAAGTCATCTAGCGAATCGACGGAGTCTAATGGACTATAAGTCGACCGATGGCCCATACTGGTCGACCGTCATTTGCAACTGAGAACTGGAAGTCATCTGGACAATCAACGGAGTCGACTAATGAATCATAAGTTGACTGAAGGTCTGTAGTGGTCGACTGTCGTTCGCGACTGAAAACTGGAAGTCAGTTGGCCAATCAACGGAGTCGACTGACGGTTCGTACTGGTTGACCATTAGTGGCACCTGCAACTTCTGAAAATCTTCATTTTTTGGTCTGTTTCGGATATGGGGTGCTACATTATCTCCCCCTTGGAAACATTCGTCCTCGAATGAAGACTAAACTAGCTGAAAGGGAGGAAAATGACTGCAATCCCTACCACTAAACACTGAGAACTGAACATTTGACTGAACTGAGTTTCAAGAACAAACAAATATGCTGGAAATGCAAGTACAAACTGAGGGAACATGATTCTAAGACTGAATTCACGCATGATGACTGAAATACTGAATAAGAACTATTTACCTCAAGCTGGAGTGGAATCGGAAAGAAAGAGGTAAGGATACTTGGTTTTCATGGCTGCTTTTGCTTTCCAAGTAGCTCCCTCTACGGACTGACTCCTCCACAAAACATTGACTGAAGCAACTTCTTTGTTTCTCAACCTTCTAACCTGACGGTCAAGGGTCTCAACTGGTACATCCTAATAATAAAGACCATCTTTCACAGCTACACTCTCTAATGGCACTGCGAAGGTTGGATCACCCACACACTTCTTCAAAAGTGAGTATGGAAGACTAGATGCACTGCTGCTAGTTCTGCTCTCAACTATAACTCATATTCCACTTTTCCAACCCTTTTCAAGGTCTTGTAAGGTCTTACATATTTAGGACTGAGCTTCCATTTCTTGCCAAACCTCATCACCCCCTTCATAGGTGACACTTTCAAGAAAAACCAATGGACTAAATCTGGTCCTATCAAAGTCTATCTCTAATGAGTTGCACTTTCTCCATAGCATAATGGACTAAATCTGGTCCTATCAAAGTTTCTTTACCTACTTCAAACCAACCAACAAGAAATCTACATCTACGCCCATAAAGTGCCTCATAAGGGGCCATCAGAATGCTGGAATGGTAGCTATTGTTGTAGGCAAACTCAATAAGAGAAAGGTGATCATCCCAATTACCCTTGAAATATATCACACAAGCTCTCAACATATCCTCTAAGGTCTAATGGTACGCTCCGCCTGTGCATCCATATGCGTATGAAATGTTGTGCTAAGGTTAACCTGAGTACCAAGACCCTTTTGAAATGTAAACTGAGGACCTCTATCTGAGATGATAGACAAAGGAAACTATGCAACCTCACAATTTCATTAATATAAAGCTTGGCATAGTCCTCCGCCGAATCTGTAGTCTTGACCGCCAAAAAGCGAGAAGACTTAGTCATCCTGTCAACTATCACCCAAATAGAGTCATGTAGTCTGTGAGTACGAGGTAACCCTGTGATGAAATCCATATTGATAACTCCCCACTTCCAAGTAGGAATGTCGATCTCTTGGGTCATACCCCCTGGTTTCGGATGTTCTACCTTGACTTGCTACCAATAAGGGCACTTACTCACAAAATATGCTATATCGCTCTTCATGCTATTCCACCAATAGACTTCCCACAGATCGCGATACATCTTAGAGTAACCTGGATGAATACAATATCTGGAATTACGGGCTTCTTCAAGAATATGTTGTCTCAATTCACCCGCATCAGGAACACACAATCTACTCCAATAGAGAAGTACACCATCTCCCCCTAGGAAGAAAACCTCCACTCTCTGATTGTTGACTGCACCCTTAAGTTCAAGCAAGATTGGATCACTGTCTTGCTTTTCCTTAACCTCCACTAACAATGAAGATTTTGCCCCATTCTGAACTGTCACACCACTGTCTGATATGCTCATAAGGCAAACTCCCAAACGAGCAAGCCTGTGAACTCGTTCACTAGTTCCTTCATTTCTTCCTCAACATGGGCTACACTACCATAGATAATATTCTAAGAGCATCTTCTACTATATTCGCCTTACCAGGATGGTAATGCATACTCATATCATAATTCTTAAGGAACTCAAGTTATCTCCTCTGGCAAAGATTCAACTTTTTCTGGTGAACACATATTGAAGGCTATTATGGTCAGTGAACACATCTACATGTACACCATACAAGTGGTGTCTCCAGATTTTGAGTGCAAACACCACTGCTGCAAGCTCAAGGTCATGAGTTGGATAGTTCTTCTCATGCACCTCAAGTTGTCTAGAAGCATAAGTTATTACCTTATCTCGCTGCATCAACACACAACCTAGGCCAACTCTGAATGCATCATAATAGATCACATAACCATCTCAACCCTCTGGTAGAGTCAAGACAGAAGTTGTAGTCAATCTAGTTTTCAATTCTGCAATTCTTTTCTCACAATCATCTAACCATTGAAACTTGACCATCTTTTGAGTCAACCTAGTCAATGGTGATGCTATGGATGAAAATCCTTCCATGAACCTTCTGTAATAACCTGCTAAACCTAAGAAACTTCTGATATCTATAGCAAAGGTAGGTCTGGGCCATTATTTCACTGCTTCTATCTTCTGTGAATCCACTCAGATCCCTTCGCTAGATTCAATGAGACCAAGGAAAGGAACGGATTGCAACTAGAAATTACAGTTTCTAAACTTAGTGAATAACTGGCGATCTTTGAAAGTCTGCAGAACAACTCTCAAATGAATCACATGTTCTTTCTCATTCCTAGAGTAAATGAGGATATCATCAATAAAAATGATAATGAACAAGTCCAAGTACTGTTTGAACACTCTGTTCATCAAATCCATAAAAGTTACAAGAGCATTAGTTAGTCCAAACGACATAACTACAAATTCATAATGACCATACCGAGTTCTAAAGGCTATTTTTGGAATGTTACTATCTCTCACTCTGAGCTGATGATAACCCGATCTGAGGTTTATCTTTGAGAAATAACTAGCACCCTAAAGTTGGTAAAACAAGTCATCAATCCTGGGGATGGGTTACTTATTCTTGATTGTGACCTTGTACAGCTGTCAATAGTCAATGCACATTCTAAGAGAACTATCTTTCTTCTTTACGAGCAACACCGGTGCACCCCATGGCGAAATACTAGGTCTGATAAAGCCCTTATCTTGAAATTGTTTCAACTACTCTTTCAATTATTTAAGCTCAATTGGAGCCATATGGTAAGGAGGAATAGAAATAGGGTGGGTATCTGGAAGGAGATCTATTCCAAATTCAATTTCCCTTTCGGGAGGAACTCTCGGAAGATTTTCTGGAAATAATTTTGGAAACTCACTGACTACTGGGACTGACTCAAGAGTAGGGGTTTCAGAGCTAGAATTCTTTACCCAACTAGATGATAGAGATAACCCTTAGAGATCATCTTGCTGGCCTTAAGGTAAGAAATGAATCGTCCCATAGGCGCTAAGCTATTACCCTTCCATTTTAAGATTGGTTCGTTTGGAAACTGGAAACGAACAATCCTAGTTCTACAATCGACTGAGGCATAACAGGAATGTAACCAATCCATCCCTAGAATGACATCGAAGTCTACCATTTCTAACTCTACAAGATCTGTTGAGTGAATTTCTGAGAGACTGTGGCAGGGAAATTTATGTGTACCCTTCTAGCTATAACTGGGTCAGTGACTGGAGTAGAGACTGAGAAAGGTTCTGAGAGTGTTTATGGAATAACACTGAATTGGACTGCTATATAAAGAGTTACAAAGGAAAGAGTAGACCCTATACTAATAAGCATACACATCGAGATCAAATACTAGTAACGTATCATACTAGTAACGTATCAGTGACTATATTTAGAGAACCTTCCTGATATTGGCGAGCTTGAAGAGCATAAAACATGTTATGGCGCTAACCACCACCTGTACCAGATGAGTTATCCTGCTGAGTCGGGCGACTTGCTGGTGTTGCTGAAGTTGAACTGATCTCTACCATTACTACCTCATTGACCCTGTCTAGAAGGACAATCCCTCAACCTGTGACCAGACTAACTGCATCCAAAACATCCTTCCTTTCCTGTGAGGCACTCGCCCGGATGGTTCTTACCATACTTAGGGCAAGTGAGGTAAGTCTTTGTGCCTGAAACACTTTTCTGAGACTTAGAGTCTGGTGCCCTAACCTTCTGATCATACCTGTTCTTGGAGGATGGAACACTAGCTGACGAAGGGGCTAGGGCTGAAAACTTCTGTTGACTCTACGAGCGATATCCACCACCCAATTTTTGCTGAGAATATTCATAGTTCCTAGTCTTAACCTTCTTATTCTCCTTGGCCTGTTCCTTAAGCTTATCAGCCTCAACCTGCTGAGCATGAGTCATAAGCCTAGACATGTTCATATCTCCCAGTAACATAGAATTTATGCACTCTGTTTTCACCAAATTTGACACTCTATACAAGAAATTATTTATCTGAACCCTGGATTCAGCAACTATGTGAGGAGCATACCTGGAGAGTTGGTTAAACTTGAGCCCACAGTCTTGGACTATCATGTTACCCAGCCTTAAGTTCCTGAATTCTTGGTCCCTTACTTCTCTCAACTCTATCAGGAAAAACCTGTCCAGAAAGGTCTCACTAATACATTCCCAAGTAGTAGGGGCTGCATCTGTACCCCTATTTTCCTTCTACTAAGTGTACCAGATATGAGCTACATCTTTCATCTAGAATGATACCAACTCAACCCAATTATTCTCAATGACCCGCATCACCTCAACCCGATTAGCATTCACAGGAGCTTGAACCCACTGATTTTTCTGGTTGGCGACACTATAAGCCAATGATGTACCGTGGTTTAACGGTACTTTTAATGCTTTTTTCTTAAGTTTAGATGTGTGTATAAAGCCTTTTTGTATTGATTTTTTATGTAGGTTTCTCTTTATTTACTGGAAATATGTCCAAAGATGAATGCGGGAGTTTTTGAGCAAGAAATGCAGAATAGACCACCTACGGAGCTTATGACGGTCCATCGAGGCTGTGACGGTCTGTAGGTGGCATTGTAGTGAAGAGAGAAGCTGCTGAAGAAAGATGGGGAAGTCTGACCAAGTGTGGGACTACGGAAGTTCATGACGGACCGTCATAGCCATGACGGTCCGTCCTGCTTGTTCGTCGTGATGATCAGAGAGTAGTCCCAGTACCCAATTCCAAGAAGTTAAGTATTATGGAATGGAGCCCCTCGACGGACCGTCGTACTTGAAACGGTCTGTCATACCTGTCCGTCGAGGGTAATGAAGAAAGCAACAGAAGAATTTGTGAAGTATGGGATGACGGAGGCCATGACGGTCTATAGTGCCCACGATGGTCCGTCACGAGGTCCGTCGACTCAGACGCGTTTGGACAGATTTTCATTAATTAGAATCCTTCTTTTATTAGGTTTTGTTTTTTATTATAAATAGTTCGAAAAACCTCGTTTTTGGGGTTAGACTCTTGGATATTTTTCAGTACTCTTGTTTTAGTGTTTGAACTATTGATTTTGGTATTTGATATACTTTTTCTGGAATCGATTGTTGGTGTTTTTGTTGATTAATCAAGTGAATTTCTGGATTTTATTCATTCTCATCAAAGTAAGTGCATGAATTATTACATTATCAATATGAATTGCGTGAATATGACCATGGGTAACTAAACTCCATAACTAGGGTTGTGGGAACCATGGGTAAATAATAAGGTAAAATCTAGCTAAAATAACAAGTCTTGAATAGTGTCTTGCATGTATTGATAATTTTTGCGTTTAGAAGTCTTTTTAACGGATGGCCAACGTTAGAACTCGCCTTAATGCTACTTGCCGTACCAAGGAGGTAGATAATAGGAAAAGAATTATCAATGTAGATTTAGTGTATACTATCTAATAGGCTAGTGTTGGTTGATACGTAGTAACAACTTCGTCAAATATCAATTACGATGCTTAATATGAGGTAAAGATAAGGTTTAGTAAAGAAACACACGTAGCCGGACCAAGGTGCGGAGTGAAATTCTCTAGATGCCGGATCAAGGATTTATAGATACCTAACTTATCACTTTGCATGCAAGATATTAGGAAAGAATTGTTATAGTTAGAATTACCGAGTTAGAAGCCTGTGGGGAACACGTAAGCCCTAGTTATTCTCATCACTTGATTAAAACTTCAATACTTAAATCTGTTAGTTGATTACTTTAACTTAGTTAATTGTTTTTATTAATTAAAACCCCCCTTTTAGTTATTTGTTTTCTCGGAAAATAATTGACTAAATAGTAGTAATAATATAATAAAGTTAAGTCTGAACCATTTTCCTCGTGGGATCGACCCTAACCTCATTAGTTGGGGTCTCTACTTGATACGACCGCTTTTACTTCTTATTTGATAAGTAAGTTTGAGCCATCTCCCTGCCAGCCATCCGCCGGTATCTGTACGGCGAGGATGTTGATGCCACCAGGACCCCTCTCACCGCCGAGTTTGACTACCGGTGGCAAATTGTTAAAGAGGGCCGATTCTTGCGTGGGCCATCGCTGAGAGAGACCGCCAAGAGGTGAATGGCCCAGCACTTATCTATTGATGGAGAGGTTGCGGACTGGGTAATGGAGCCGAAGGGAGCCATCAGGAAGGCTAACTTGACCTTCACGACTAAGTTTCTATGGTTGATTGTCCGCCACTGCCTCTCCCCCACTGCTGCAGATAATATAGTTACATGGGATCGCGCAGTTCTGATGGCAGTGATGATGGCAGGGTTTGAGGTTGACTTCGCTTGGTTTCTTCAGGCGGTCATGTATGAGAGGGCTTTCAAGGTCACCACTACTTACCCTTTTCCCTTGCATGGTGTTTTCCTTATGCAGGTCCGCAGGTGTGCCCATTTGGAACATTGATCAGCTCAAGACCCCGCAGGGCAATGTTGATATCGGCCTCATCAGGGAAGAGGCCAATGAGTTGGCTCCACGCAGAGGGCCCTGCCTGGAGGTGCCTCCACTTGATGAGAACCTGGCAGATACTGTAGCACATGCTCAAGCGGCTACCGAGGCTGCTTCTGCACCCACTAACACTACCCCGGTTGAGTCTATCCAGGGTAGTACCACTGCCCTGAGCTCCTCTCGCTCAGCCCCTTCCCCCCGCTCTGGTCCCACTGGCTAGGGTCCAGAAACTAGAGGCTCAGATGGCCACACTTCTACATCACATCCAGCCTTGGATGCAGAGGTCTATTGCTGAGGTGGAGGAGCGCATGGAGCGTAAGATGGCACAGCACACAGAGAGAAAGATCTCGGAGGTTCATCAGCGCTTAGACGCTTTTGAGTTGCGGGTGCTAGCCCGGCCAGCCCCTCCGGTGGACGTGTCGACCCTTCAGGCTGCGGTTGAGAGTTTGCGAGCGGATCTTGATACGATCCTAGAGGCTAGGGTGCCTGAGTCTGAGGCCCCTTCTGCAGAGCCTGCTGAGGACACAGTGATGACTGCTTTATTTGCCACTTATGATATTCCACCACCTCCCCCACGAGAGCATGCCAAGAGGCGTAGGGGTCGAGAGGAGGATGAGGCTAGGGCGAGGAAGAAGTAGCGCGGTGAGATGGAGGCTGCGAGGAGAGCCTCGATTGCTGATGAGGAGGCCCGCACGTTGAGGGCTATAGAGTTAGCTGCCGGGGCGTCTAGCTCCAGAGTTGTGGAGACAGTGAGAGGCACTACTGATAGTGTTGTTGCTGCTGAGGACACTACTAAGGGTGTCCAGACTACGGAGGGAGTGGGTTCCGAGGAACCGGACCCACAAGCTTGCTGATCGCCGATGCTTTGCGCCTCAGGTTTGCTTCACCTACCATTCACGTATTTTAGTTTTTTTTATGCATTGGGGACAATTGCATATCTTTTTTGTTGGGGGTGGGGTAAATGGAAAGTGAATGTTAGGGTGAAGTCTGAGTAGCCCAATTCACGATCCTCTCTTGGGGTTTTCTTGCCTGTGTTCTTTTTCCCCAAGCGACTGATTACTTTTATTGTTGAACCGGCATATTTATATCTTGTGTACATAGTATAACTCTGAAGCATGATGGCTAAAACTGAAATGAGATCCCGATGTAATGAATATGATGCATGACTAGGCATAGTAATTGATAAATGTGTGGCTCTAAGCATGACATAGAGATACACTACTGCATGACCCTGAATCTAAGACTCGAACTAAGTGTCTGATAATCTGGTAGTGTAACGAGATGTCAAGTGAGTGTGAGGAAAATTCAAATGATCCCCCATTGATACTGAGCTAAAACTTGCCTGGTTCGTCTTGCTGAAAGTAAGCCGAAATAAACAATTAGGAAAGGATCATAGGCCCTTGTTCGAAATAGTCAATCTTGAGCCTAAAAATAACAGAAAACCAAATGAAGTTAATCCCTTTTTGATCCAAATGAATTGAGCTTAAAATAGATCTTTCTTTTTCACCCCAAATGATCTTCTCTGGGAACAATGTGTTGGCCCTGGTCCCTTCTTGGACATGTGCACCTCAGTTTATGCCAAAAGCATAAGTTGAGGGTGGCTAATGAAGAAAGCAACCTTGTTTTGGCCCTAACCCAACCATGGGTATTGTGAACCTTGACTCATGGCAAAATCATGAGTTGAGGGTGGCTGTTATAAGGAAAACTCCGAAAAGTGGGGTTGAAAGAATAAAGAGGAAGAAAGAACAAAACAGAAGTGACTATAAAAAAAAATATATAATATAAAAAATAAATAAAAATAAAGTATTCATACGAAACAAAATAAACACAAGAAAAGAGAAAAGTCACTTACACATAAGGATAAGAAAGGGAAAACAGCAAGGTGAAAAGAAAATTGAGAAATAGGGCGAAATAAAATGATAAAAAGGTGGTACGCTTAGCCGATATGTCAAGAAGGGCAACAAGTCACTAAAGTATACCTAAATATACCCTACGTGACCCTGAGCCTATGCTACAAGCTAAGAAAGTCCTATCGTGATCCTAAGAGTTGTATGGCGAACTTAAAGCAGTGAAAATAAGGGCAAGTTTATGGCAATATGTATAAATGAGTTGTGAATTTGTTCTGAGAGTGAGTGTTGAAAAGTAATCCTTATACTCAAACTGAAATTATTGTGTGAAAAATGAGGATATTATTTTGAAGAGGATAGGTGTCATTGCGTAGTGAGTCTGTGTCATGGTCTGATTCCACATACTTTAAGCCTAATAGTGATAACATGCATGAACATAATGAGAATGATCGGGATTGATAGCCAAATGATTGCGAAAGCTAAAATGTGGATACTCTTGTACAAAGATTTTGTAGTGAGTCAGAGTGCGTCCCTTGAGGACAAACAACGAATTTAAGTTGAGGGTGTTGATGTACCGTGGTTTCACGGTACTTTTAATGCTTTTTCTTAAGTTTAGTGTGTCTAAAGCCTTTTTGTATTGATTTTTTATGTAGATTTCTCTTTATTTGCAGGAAATCTATCCAAAGATGAACGCGGGAGTTTTTGAGCAAGAAGTGCAGAATAGACCACCTACGGAGCTTATGACGGTCCGTCGAGGCTGTGACGGTCCGTAGGTGGCATCGTAGTGAAGAGAGAAGCTGCTGAAGGAAGATGGGGAAGTCTGACCAAGTGTGGGACTACGGAAGTTCATGACGGACCGTCATAGCCATGACGGTCCGTCCTGCTTGTTAGTCGTGATGATCAGAGAGTAGTCCCAGTACCCAATTCCAAGAAGTTAAGTATTATGGAACGGAGCCCTTCGACGGACGTCGTGCTTGAAATGGTCTGTCATACCTGTCCGTCGAGGGTAATGAAGAAAGCAGCAGAAGAATTTGTGAAGTATGGGACGACGGAGGCCATGACGGTCTATCGTGCCCACGACGGTCCGTCACGAGGTCCGTCGACTCAGACGCGTTTGGACAGATTTTCATTAATTAGAATCCTTCTTTTATTAGGTTTTGTTTTTTATTATAAATAATTCGAAAAACCTCATAATAACTTTATCAAATATCGATTACGATGCTTAATATAAGGTAAAGATAAGGTTTAGTAAAGCAACACACGTAGCCGGACCAAGGTGCGGAGTGAAATTCTCTAGATGCCGGACCAAGGATTTAGAGATACCTAACTTATCACTTTGCATGTAAGATATTAGGAAAGAATTGTTATAGTTAGAATTACCGAGTTAGAAGCCTGTGGGGAACACGTAAGCCCTAGTTATTCTCATCACTTGATTAAAACTTCAATACTTAAATCTGTTAGTTGATTACTTTAACTTAGTTAATTGTTTTTATTAATTAAAACCCCCCTTTTAGTTATTTGTTTTCTCAGAAAATAATTGACTAAATAGTAGTAATAATAGAATAAAGTTAAGTCTGAACCATTTTCCTAGTGGGATCGACCCTAACCTAATTAGTTGGGGTCTCTACTTGATACGACCGTTTTTACTTCTTATTTGAGAAGTAAGTTTGAGCGTATCAGCCAATATCTGAATGGCATTGTTGAATTCAGCATACGAGACTTCCTGACCTGGGGTGGAGGAGTTACGTTTGCATTCTTAGCGTTAGCTATACGATGAGGCATGATCTAAAACGTAGAACGTTGAGTTAAAATGGTATTAAATCATACCTTACGCACGATAAGAGTAACAAGAAAATGATGATTTTCCTAAAACACTTTGTAGCACCTCTCATTAGATGCGTGCGCATTACACACCCATGAAAATGACTCTGTAACAACCCAAAAATAATTATGCGAAGTAATGCTTAAACGTACCTAGAATTCATGGATTAGACCAGGTTCACACGGCTTGTTGCGCGTAGAACCATACCTCAGAACCTATGCACTAGCCAAGCCGACCAACTTGGTGAGTTAGTTGATCTAGGCAAGGTGAGAACCAACCATGTAGGGCAACCGAATATGAAGATTTACCCGGATGAGTCTTAACCGGACTTAAAAAGGGATAATCTTAAGTTTGGAGGGTCTAGGGGTAAAATGATCTTTTCCAAGATAAGGGTAGTATCGTAATTAGCCCAATTAATTAATTGGTTAAGGGTCAATTTGGGTAGAGGTGGCCGAATTTGACCTTTTAAGTGAAATCTAGCTCCACCCGGGTTCGAGCCTTGATGGAAGCAATGATTAAATTGATTTAATTAGTATTTAGTGAATTAGTTAAATTAATTAACATGTGATTTTCTAATTTAAGTAAAGGAAAATTAGATTTTTTAATAATAGAATTAAAAAAAATTAATGAGGAGTCCTAGTTTGACTAAGTCTCCACCTAACTCTCCTAATCCTAATCCTCTCATTCTCACGTCTCTCACTCTCATTCTCACGTTTTTTATCAGTAAAAGAACTAAAAATAATAGTTCTTCACTCTTGAAGAACTTACAAACAAAAACTCAAACGAAAAGCTAAGCTAAAAACGAAAATCAACAACATTCTTCTCGACGGATTGTGTTTGGGATTTTTGTGGTGAGGCAGTGGTGTTGTGGGAATAGTCAGCATTTAAACAAGTGTGGAACGACATTAAGGTATGGGTTTTCTTCTCTCTTGGTCCCTTTCCCAAGATACCCTTAAGGTTCAGTTTAATCGCAACTGAAAAACTAAGGTTGTCCCCATTGCATGCCCCTCCTTTGAAAGATTCAAAGCATGTGTTGGTATGTCTTCTGGTAGATAATTTTAGGTCTGGTTGTGATTATGTGTTGAATATGTATTTGGAAATTATGTAAGGAATGAAAGATGTATTCCGAAAAAGTGTATTAAGTTAACTGTTTGAGCATGTATGCGCTTTAAATTAACTATGTTGTTGACTGAAATTTGTATGTTAAAAATGTTGTGTTTCATGTGTATGAAAATGTTAAAAACGTGATATTCATATAAGTTCAAGGTTGATGAATTAAATGAAAATTCTTGATTGAAAGTAATCTTGAAAATGCACCTAAAGATCTCCCTAAAAACTACTCGAAGTGTCTTAATGTTTAACGTGAAAGAGGGTGAGAAAATGGACTGCAAAAAGGTGATTAAATTCTCGAAAGTAACCATGAAAACTCACCTAAAGATGCACTAGATGTTACATGAAAATTTATCCTAAATCTAACATCTACAAGTTGAGAAAATGGAATGCAAAGAGGGTGAACAAATTTCCAGCATTCTGGAAATTTGTTGTTGGACAGCTTACTGTAAAAAAATCACGTTCTAAAATATTTTTTTAAATGCTTGAGGTCAGTGGGGATTGAACCCAATACCTCACCATTTACATGTCATAAAAAATTAAATAATAAAATGTGGTAAAGGGGATTCGAAATGGGGTAAAGCTCAAGTGAAAAGTTAGGGGGAAAATGAAAGAAAATTCAGTGAGGCGTGTGGGGTTCGAACCCACAACCTCTTGGACTGATGAAGGAGAGAGGAGAAGAATGAAATAAAGAAATAATAAAAATGAGGTATGTGGGATTCGAACCCACAACCTCTTGGCAGAATGAGAAGGTAAGGAGAAAATGTAAATTAAAATAAGGTGAGGCTGTGGGGATTCGAACCCACAACCTCTTGGCAGAATGAGAAGGTAAGGAGCAAATGTAAATTAAAATAAGGTGAGGCTGTGGGGATTCGAACCCACAACCTCTTAGCAGAATGAGAAGGTAAGGAGAAAATATAAATTAAAATAAGGTGAGGCTATGGGGATTCGAACCCACAACCTCTTGGCAGATGAGAGAGTTAGGAGAAAAATAAAGGAGGAAAAATAGATGTGGTGAGTGGGGATTGAACCCACAACCTCTTGAATAGATAAGAGAGTTAGGAGAAAAATAAAGGAGGAAAAATAGATGTGGTGAGTGGGGATTGAACCCACAACCTCTTGAATAGATGAGAGAGTTAGGAGAAAAATAAAGGAGGAAAAATAAATGTGGTGAGTGGGGATTGAACCCACAACCTCTTGGATAGGTGAGAAAGTTAAGATCTATAAATTAAGAGAAAAAGAATGAGCTTGTGGGGGATTGATCCCACAACCTCCTTGCCTTAAATGAGAAAGAGAGGAGGAAAAGAAAGGAAATATTATGGGAGTGATGGGGATCGAACTAGGATCCCCCAAATCTGAAAAATGCAATTATCAAGTTTAATATAAGATTAAGTGTTGCTCAAGGGATTCGAAATCGGATTCCCTTGCCCAATTCCGTATTGACACATAAGTCTTACGTGATTAAATAATTAATGAATGCTGCCTATAAGAATCAAATTGAGACCTTGGCATACTTACAAGATGCATAAGTCTTGTACCACATAATCTTGGGCAATATAAATCACTTAAATGAACTATGAATGAAGCCACATGGCTTGTGTGTGTGGACTCATAGGTCCAACATACGTCTATAAAGTAAGTGAACCTAAGATGTTATGTTATGAATGATGATACCCAGAAGGGTTAAGTAAGAGTGTGAAACACACTAAAAGGCCAAGTGCATTGACATATGATTAAATGAACATTCACGTAAAAAGGGCTGAGTGATTATGAAGGGCAAATGTGCTAAGACTAATGAATGTGGTGACAACATGATAAGAGGCTAATGTGAAACATGAGAGCAATCTCAAATGAGCCTAAGTAGATGTTACCAAAACGTACTCACCTATGAGAGTGCAAAGTTAATGAAGAGACCAGTCTCTATGAACACTCTAATGAAAGTATTAAAGTTAATGCATACTAAATACTAATGATGAGATGAGAAATCATCTAATGAGCAATGATGTCCTCATGCTAGAAGCCAACTTCTATGATATATGAGATGAATATAATGGAACTTTATACTGAGCACCGATAGGCTAGCTATGAGTGGTGATTCCTTCTTTTGGGAAGGCAGAGGTTCGTGTAATTCTCATGAGATGAGACTGTCCGTCCAGACGGGTATGGGTCTCCTTATATCTCCTAGTCTTTGAACCTATGCAGCCAACATAGGGATCTAGCAGGGTTCAATCCCCTATATACGCTGGCATGTTTTTGGTTTCACTTTGGCCGGTGATTCCATCTCTTTTTGGTGTGGGGTAGACACAGGATTTCATGGTGCTCACATGATCTATGTCGGTTAATGTTAAAGTTCCCAAAGAAAGAATGAGGCCAGCCTCATATAATGCACACAATGAAATGAACGATACCAAAGGTGTTAGATTAGGATAATCAAGAGCTGAACTAGACTTATGTAATGACACTAGGTCATTCTTAGTCATTGCACAGTGAACCCAATGAAAGTCTTAAACTATATCCTAGGTATAGCTGGTGTTTACACTAGCATGTGAATGAAATGAAATGAAGTACGTATGAATGAATGAAGCAGACTCTGTGTTTGCTAAAGAAGGCTCCCTAGTTGAGGTCCCATATGTTGAGCCCTCATTTTGGGAAGTCCTAATGTTAAGTACATGATTCCAAGGTCTCATGGCATATGAACGAATGAAATGAAATATGATATGTGCTATATGCAATATGTTATGTGCTGTGTGCAATATGATACGTATGATGATGCATGTTACTCTCATAGCATGACTTTCCTAATCCGATTTTGGCAAGTCCACTGACTTGACTTTCCATAATTCATATCATTAGGAGAGAGCTCTTATTAATTATGCATGTCCTTGGTGTGTGCTTGCATATACCCATACTTAGTACAATTGTGTACTAATCCCATACAACTCTCTACTTTTAGGTGCAGGTGCAGCTAGACGTTAGAGCTTACGAGTCAACGCAGAAGTTATCCAGACGTGGAGCTTTCATCCGGATTTGGTAGTCCCTCATGCTTTTGAGGATGCTTACTGGCTTATTCTAGCGTAGACGTAGGCATGAGCTAGTGGAGTATGTTCCACTAGCGTTTCTTTTGTATTTACTTTCAAACATTGTATTGGTGCCATTTTGGCAACTCTATATTTATGACTATATCTTTCATTTGATTATCTTGATTTAGATGGTTGTTGTGAACGTTTATGAATTTACGTAGGTAGTATTATGCGAGATCAATGTTTTCCAATATAAAGTTCAAGTAAACAAAAGTTCAAATTTTCCGCTAAAATTAACCTAGATGAAGTAACGATGACGTATATAGGCTTGTCTGCGACCTCTAAGAGGTCAACGACGCCGGTCTCGTCTGGGATCTAGATTCCGGTCATGACAAAGTTGGTATCAGAGCATTAGGTTAAATTCCAAGGATAATAAGTTCACATCAACCACATCGAGTAGTTTCTAACTTATGGTAGTGAAGTGCACCACTATCATGAATTAGAGACTGCATGATGCGTAGGAAAATTTCCCTCCTTCTGATCTTATCTTGCTTTCCTTAATGTCTGATTTCTTGGTGTTATGAGCGTATCTAACATCAATTCTTATCTTCAGAAAATGAACACAAGGAGGAACGCTGGTCGGGGAAGAGGAGGAGCAGCTGCTGGGGGCAACCAAGTTCCACCCCAGGCCCCAGCTGCTGGAATGGAGATGCCTGTTAACCCAGCTGGATTGAAATATGGAGAAGTGAGGACACCCCTGGCACAGATGGCCCAAGCCATCACTTTACAAGCTCAGGCTATGACAACCCAGGCGGAGCAACGAGGTATTCCCAGAGAGAACCCACATGTCAGTACCTTTCTAGCAGGTTAAGGGACTTCACGAGGAAGAATCCTCCCGTTTACACTGGATCTAAGACTGCGGAGGATCCCCAGGAGTTTGTGGATGAGATCCACAAGATACTGTGTGCAATGGGTTTGACTGAGGTGGAGAAGGCTGAGCTGGCATCCTATCAGCTGAAGGATGTAGCTCAATCCTAGTATAAGATGTGGCTGGATAGCAGGGCCTTAGGAGGAGGTCCTATGACTTGGGATCTTTTCAAGACGGCTTTTCTGGAGCGGTTCTTTCCCGGAGAAATGAAGGAGACTAAGGTTGAGAAATTCATCAACCTTAAGCAGGGATCGATGTCAGTTAGGGATTACTCCCTGAAGTTCGTAAAACTTTCCAGGTATGCCACTTCTCTTGTGTCTAACAACAAAGATGAGATGAGTAGATTCTTGACAGGGATTGCTGAGGATCTCAAGGAGGAGTGTAGGGAAGCTATGCTGCATGACAGCATGGACCTTTCCAGGCTTATGGTCCATGTCCAGCAAGTGGAAGAAAGCAGGAAGAGGAAGCACACTAGGGCAGGGAACGGTCAAGGCAAGCTGAGAAGAATTTTTCAACGAAGAGTAGTACTGAAATCAGGGATAACACCAAGTTTAAGAAGGGACTCTCCCACCAAGGGGAGTCAAGTTCATCCAAGGGTCGCTATGATAGGGATTCCGATTCCAGAGTTAAGAGAAACAATGAAGTAGATACACCTCAAGAGAGGCCACCTTGCAGGAAGTGTGGCAAACTGCATGAAGGAGAGTGTATGATGGGCTCTAACATTTGTTACAGTTGTGGCAAGCGGGGTCACATGGTGAAGGATTGTCCGAATAGGAGAAATCAAGAACAAGGGAAGAAGAGAGTTCAGCCTAATGGTCCAAGTGAAGAGGCTCCAAGGAGGCAACGATTCTTCGCACTTAATTCTAGGGGTGCAAGGGAAGACACTTCTGGTGAAGTCTTGGGTGGGTAGCCTTAATTAGTATTTCATGTATTTGACTGTGTATGGTGTTTATGCACTAGTATGAGGTTAATATGTTTGAGTCATCATGTTGGTTGCTGATTTGTATGACTTATATGTTTACTTATGTTGTATGCTTTGATGAGACTAGTTTAGGAAAGAATTCCTTAGTCTATTAATGTAAAACTACTAGTAGGTTTCAAGGATGTGCACCATCATGTTAATATGTGAATAAGATATTCACCAATGAGGAGTATTGAATTACCTAGGTATGCATACGTTCTATAGATGACTTACTTATTGCTAGTAAAGAGTAGTGTCATTTGTGGACGAATGTTCCTAAGAGGGGGATAATGTAACAACCCAAAAATAACTATGCGAAGTAATGCTTAAACGTACTTAGAATGCATGGATTAGATCGGGTTCACACGGCTTGTTGCGCGTAGAACCAGACCTCAGAACCTATGCACTAGCCGAGCCGACCAACTTGGTGAGTTAGTTGAGCTAGGCAAGGTGAGAACCAACCATGTAGGGAAACCGAATATGAAGATTTATCCGGATGAGTCTTAACCGGACTTAAAAAGGGGTAATCTTAAGTTTGGAGGGTCTAGGGGTAAAATGGTCTTTTCTAAGATAAGGGTAGTATCGTAATTACCCCAATTAATTAATTAATTAATTAATTAATTAATATGGTTAAGGGGCAATTTGGGTAGAGGTGGCCGAATTTGACCCTTTAAGCGAAATCTAGCTCCACCCGGGTTCGAGCCTTGGTGGAAGCAATGATTAATTGATTTAATTAGTATTTAGTGAATTAGTTAAATTAATTAATATCTAATTTTCTAATTTAAGTAAAGGAAAATCAGATTTTTTAATAATAAAATTAAAAAAAAAATTAATGATGAGTCCTAGTTTGACTAAGTCTCCACCTAACTCTCCTAATCCTAATCCTCTCATTCTCACATCTCTCACTCTCATTCTCACGTTTTTTATCAGTAAAAGAACTAAAAATAATAGTTCTTCACTCTTGAAGAACTTATACACAAAAACTCAAACGAAAAGCTAAGCTAAAAACAAAAATCAACAACATTCTTCTCGACGGATTGTGTTTGGGACTTTGGTGGTGAGGCAGTGGTGTCGTGGGAATAGGCAGCATTGAAACAAGTGTGGAACGACATTAAGGTATGGGTTTTCTTCTCTCTTGGTCCCTTTCCCAAGAGACCCTTAAGGTTCAGTTTAATCGCAATTGAAAAAACTAAGGTTGTCCCCGTTGCATGCTCCTGTCATTAGTGTAGACATTGAAATTTTGTGGGACTCTACAATATGCGTTCAATTCGAGTTGGGACTCTACAAACTGTGTTCAACTCAAATAAGGATTCTTGGAGGCTACTCAACCCTAAACCTTAAACCCTATTTTATGCCTATATAAAGGGTACTAAATTCCCTTAAAAGGCATCTTAAAAATTGCATAAAGAGATCAAGATCTCGAAATATTCCACAAAAGTCATGAAATATTCATATAGAGAGGTCAAATCTAAATCATCATAGTTCGAGAAATACGCCACTAACGGCCCTCGATTCATGGATAAATCTTAGGAGAGTAGAATCAAGGGATCAACAGAATTGTACCCGCTATCTTGATGAATAAAATCATGTTTCTTCATATTTTATTTGTATGGTTTATTTATTTTCCATATGTTTAAAATTTGTTGCAAACAAAATTGGCACGCCCAGTGGGACCAAATCTACCCTTCATCTCTTCTCTCTTAAATCAAATCTGAAAATCTGAAGCTGCAAAGGTGGAAGAATGAGTACTTCAAGCCTCGTCTTTGAGTTTCACAATCTACACTCCGTCAAGCCTTGAAGCAGGGGGCATTTGTAGACATTGAAATTTTGTGGGACTTTACAATATGCGTTCAATTCGAGTTGGGACTCTACAAACTGTGTTCAACTCAAATAAGGATTCTTGAGGCTACTCAACCCTAAACCTTAAACCCTATTTTATGCCTATATAAAGGGTACTAAATTCCCTTAAAAGGCATCTCAAAAATTGCATAAAGAGATCAAGATCTCGAAATATTCCACAAAAGTCATGAAATATTCATATAGAGAGGTCAAATCTAAATTATCATAGTTCGAGAAATACGCCACTAACGGCCCTCGATTCATGGATAAATCTTAGGAGAGTAGAATCAAGGGATCAATAGAATTGTACCCGCTATCTTGATGAATAAAATCATGTTTCTTCATATTTTATTTGTATGGTTTATTTATTTTCCATATGTTTAAAATTTGTTGCAAACAAAATTAAAATTTATTGATAAAGATAGATTGATGGTACAATTCTGTTGATCCCTTGATTCTACTCTCTTAGGATTTATCCATGATTCGAGGATCATTAGTGGTGTATCTCTCGAACTAGGATGATTTAGATTTGACCTCTCCATATGAATAATCCATCAATTCACATATTATTCGAGATCTTGATCTCTTTATGGAATTTCCGAGATGTCTTTTAAGAGAATTTAGTACCCTTTATATAGACATAAACTAGGGTTTAGGGTTGAGTAGTCTCTGATAGATGAAAATCCCCGCCTTGAGAAAGGTAACTTCATGGTATTCTTAAGGCGAAAGGGGATAAATGTAAATCCCCGCCTTAAGAAAGGTAACTTCATGGTATTCTTAAGGTGAAAGTGTATAGATGAAAATCTCCGCCTTAAGAAAGGTAACTTCATGGTATTCTTAAGGCGAAAGCGGATAGATGAAAAAATCCCCGCCTTGAGAAAGGTAACTTCATGGTATTCTTAAGGCAAAAGCGGATAGCTGAAAATCCCCGCCTTAAGAAAGGTAACTTCATGGTATTCTTAAGGCGAAAGCGGATAGATGAAAATCCCCGCCTTGAGAAAGGTAACTTCATGGTATTCTTAAGGCGAAAGCGGATAGATGAAAATCCCCGCCTTGAGAAAGGTAACTTCATGGTATTCTTAAGGCGAAAGCGGATAGATGTAAATCCCCGCCTTAAAAAAGGTAATTTCATGGTATTCTTAAGGCGAAAGCGGATAGATGAAAATCCCCACCTTAAGAAAGGTAACTTCGTGGTATTCTTAAGGCGAAAGCGGATAGATGTAAATCCCCGCCTTAAGAAAGGTAACTTTATGGTATTCTTAAGGCGAAAGCGGATAGATGTAAATCCCCGCCTTAAGAAAGGTAACTTTATGGTACTCTTAAGGCGAAAGCGGATAGATGTAAATCCCCGCCTTAAGAAAGGTAACTTCATGGTATTCTTAAGGCGAAAGCGGATAGATGTAAATCCCCGCCTTAAGAAAGGTAATCTAAAGGTGTCAAGACTTGAAAACTTCAAATTTAACACTTAAATAATTTAAAGGCTTTAACTTGCAAACTTAAGCATTTAAAGATCTCAACTTGCCGAATATTTGAAGACCTCAACTTGCAGACTTGAAGAATTTGAAGACGTCAACTTGCAAACTTGAAGAATTTGATGACGTCAACTTGCAAACTTGAAGAATTTGAGGACTTCAACTTGCAGACTTCAAGAATTTAAAGACTTCAACTTGCAAACTTGAAGAATTTAAGGACTTCAACTTGCAGACTTGAAGAATTTGAGGACTTCAACTCGTAGATTTAAAGATTTCAACTAGGGGACTTAAAGAATTTGAAGACTTCAACTTGCAGACTTAGAGGATCTGAAGGATCCAACTTGTAGACTTAAAGAATCAGAAGACTCAAACTTGTAGAAAAGAATTCAAAGACTTCAACTTGTTGACTTAAATAATCTGGAGACTTCAACTTAGAGACTTAAAGAATTTGAAGACTTCAACTTGCAGACTTGAAGAATTTGAAAACTCCAACTTGCAGACTTGAAGAATTTGAGGACTTCAACTCGTAGATTTCAACTAGCGGACTTAAAGAATTTGGAGACTTCAACTTGCAGACTTAGAGGATCTGAAAACTCCAACTTGCAGACTTAAAGAATCTGAAGTCTTAAACTTGCAGAGAAGAATTCGAAGACTTCAACTTGTTGACTTAAATAATCTGGATACTTTAACTTAGAGACTTAAATAATTTGAAGACTTCAACTTGCATTCTTGGAATGAAGACTTCAACTTGTATTCTTAGAGTATTTGAAGACTTCAACTTGTATACTTCAAGGATTTTAAAAACTTCAATTTTGAAGAAACTTCAAGCATGACGAAACTCATATTTTTTCAAGGGTTTGCCCCCATCTATTGACCAATCAATACTTTGTACAAGTCCAACGTTTGATGAGACAAAAGATAATAAAATACTTATCTCCTTAATTGTCATGTGACATCAAGTGGGAACATGTATTTTTTTAACACTCATGCAACTGAACTTAGAATATGGTTCTAAGCGCCTACGTACCTCAGTGAAGAGGATCAAGTCACAACGTAGTTCTGGGGGTTTGAGTTTTTTTTTTTTTTTTTTTTAATTTTTTTTTAGAATTTGTATACAATAAAATTCTCGTCGAGAAAACAATAATCAAGAACGGAAAATTATAGCAACAATCGATTTATTATTTCAAGTGCGAGTGTTACAATCTCTATGATTCCTCTGAATTCGTCTTTTCAAGTATAATTCAAAAGGGATTTAAAACTTGATCTTGAACTTGAGATTTATTTTGATCTTGATCTCTATCTTGATCTTGATCTTTTTATGTTGAACTTTATCTTGATCTTGAACTTGAACTTGAACTTTATCTTGATCTTGACTTCTAATTGAATATAAGGGCTTCGAGCTTGATCTTGAATCTGGTGGTCTTGATCTTGATCGTTCTTGATCTTTATCGTTCTTGATCTTGATCGTTCTTGAAACTTGAATGCTTGAATCTTTAAACTTGTAGAGAAATCTGCGGCTTTTGATCCACGAGCTTTCTCTAGCTTCTTGTTAAAATTCTTGGTCCCTTTTCTGAATTATGAGACCCCTATTTATAGTTTTAGAATAGAGGATTTGCGATTGGAACAGGACTCCCTTCGACCAATCAGATTTAAGTGAAATATCATATGGGCTTTATGGAGCGGGCTTTAATTAAATTCATATTTATCTGAATTTAAATAATTAAATCAATTATATTAATCTATAATATTTATTTGGATTAATATATTTATTAATTTAATATAATTCAAATTATTTAATAAATTTATATTTAAATAAATTTTAAATGATTACAAATGCCCCCTGCTTCAAGTCTTGTCGAGATATTTAATCTTTTAGAGACTAGGCTTGAAGCATTAATCGGTTACTAAATTCACCTTAGTTAAAAAAAATGAATTATAATTGAATTAACAATTATAATCCTACTCATATTTCATATTCCAATTTTATTGCCACAGCCAAAAAGGAATTGTAATTCAACTAGGAATTGTAATCCTACTCAATTTCAAATTTATATACCTTTTCTATTGTTCTAGTAAAAAAGGATTTGTAATTGGACTAGGAAAAGAATTTTATTCCCATCACATGACATCTATAAATAGATGCATTGTATCCACAATTTTTTTCAATTAGGATTGTGAGCTACAAGCCATTGACGAAAGGGAGATAATTCAAGGTAACTTTCCTCTCTTTTTATGATTTTCGTCACTTTTTCTACAGCTTGACGCGTCTGTCGTAGAAAATTCATATCTCATTGTAGAAAAATCTAAATCACGAACGGTTTGACTTTCCCAAATTTAAACTTCTTGTTCCCTAATATATCCAAAATTCAGAATTTAATACTTTCAGATTCTTTCTAGATGATTTTTTGAAGTTAGCTCTAGATTTTGCCATGCTAAAAATTCGTCACTTTTTACAGCTTGACATGTCTATAGTAGAAAATTCATATCTCATTGTAGAAAAATCAAAATCATGAACCGTTTGATTCTTCCAAATTTAGACGTTTGGATCTCTAACATATCCAAAATTCAAAATTTAGTACTTTCAAAATATTTCTAGATGAGTTTTTGAAGTTAGCTCTAGATTCTGCCATGCTGAAAATTTCAGATTTGTGTGGCTTCACTAAATCTTTTGTGTCTTGATGTAGGAACGAAGAAATCACAAGCCGCTTGATTATTTCGAATCTACACACAAAGGTATTCAGTGTGTCCAAAATTCAAAATTTAATACCTTTAGAATCTCTCTAGATGATTTTTTGAAGTTAACTTTAAACTCTGCTATGCTGAAAATTTTAGATTTTTGTTGCCTCACAAAATATTTAATATCTCAATCTCAGAACATCGTCGCAAAAATGATTGTGATGGCTTGAAATCTTACTTCAAAGGCTTAGTTATCACAAAGAAAATATTGTCTTAAGTCTAACCTAGTTAGCTTAGCATGACTTTCAAGTCTCAAACGTCTCGACAGGTAACAATTTCTCCTCTACTTTTTTTTTGTGTGTTGTCATCCCCCATTTTTGTAGGTAGGCTTCAAAGGACGATCCATGGAGAAGGTAGTCTTATGACTCAAAGGGATGAGTACTCATTCCCGCCTTAAGAAAGGTAACTTCATGGCATTCTTAAGGCAAAAGCGGATAGATGTAAATCTCCGCCTTATGAAAGATAACTTCATGGTAATCTTAAGGCGAAAGCGGATAGATGTAAATCCCCGCCTTAAGAAAGGTAATTTTATGGTATTCTTAAGGCAAAAGCGGATAGATGTAAATCCCCGCCTTAAGAAAGGTAACTTCATGGTAATCTTAAGGCAAAAGTGGATAGATGTTAATCCCCGCCTTAATAAAGGTAACTTCATGGTATTCTTAAGGCGAAAGCGGATAGATGTAAATCCCCGCCTTAAGAAAGGTAACTTTATGGTATTCTTAAGGCAAAAGCGGATAAATGTAAATCCCCGCCTTAAGAAAGGTAACTTTATGGTATTCTTAAGGCGAAAGCGGATAGATGTAAATCCCCGCCTCAAGAAAGGTAACTTCATGGTATTCTTAAGGCGAAAGCGGATAGATGTAAATCCCCGCCTTAAGAAAGGTAACTTCATGGTATTCTTAAGGCGAAAACGGATAGATGTAAATCCCCGCCTTAAGAAAGGTAACTTCATGGTATTTTAAGGCGAAAGCGGATAGATGTAAATCCCGCTTAAAGAAAGGTAACTTCATGCCTTAGAGAAAGGTAACTTCATGGTATTCTTAAGGCGAAAGCGGATAGATGTAAATCCCCGCCTTAAGAAAGGTAACTTCATGGTATTCTTAAGGCGAAAGCGGATAGATGTAAATCCCCGCCTTAAGAAAGGTAACTTCATGGTATTCTTAAGGCGAAAGCGGATAGATGTAAATCCCCGCCTTAAGAAAGGTAACTTTATGGTATTCTTAAGGCGAAAGCGGATAGATGTAAATCCCCGCCTTAAGAAAGGTAACTTTATGGTATTCTTAAGGCGAAAGCGGATAGATTTAAATCCCCGCCATAAGAAAGATAACTTCATGGTAATCTTAAGGCGAAAGCGGATAGATGTAAATCCCCGCCTTAAGAAAGGTAATTTTATGGTATTCTTAAGGCGAAAGCGGATAGATGTAAATCCCCGCCTTAAGAAAGGTAACTTCATGGTATTCTTAAGGCGAAAGTGGATAGATGTAAATCCCCTCCTTAAGAAAGCTAACTTCATGGTAATCTTAAGGCAAAAGTGGATAGATGTAAATCCCCGCCTTAAGAAAGGTAAGTTTATGGTATACTTAAGGCGAAAGCGGATAGATGTAAATCCCCGCCTTAAGAAAGGTAACTTCATGGTAATCTTAAGGCGAAAGCGGATAGATGTAAATCCCCGCCTTAAGAAAGATAACTTCATGGTAATCTTAAGGCGAAAGCGGATAGATGTAAATCCCCGCCTTAAGAAAGGTAATTTTATGGTATTCTTAAGGGGAAAGCGGATAGATGTAAATCCCCGCCTTAAGAAAGGTAACTTCATGGTAATCTTAAGGCGAAAGTGGATAGATGTAAATCCCTGCCTTAAGAAAGGTAACATCATGGTATTAAAGCGGATAGATGTAAATCCCCGCCTTAAGAAAGGTAACTTCATGGTAATCTTAAGGCGAAAGCGGATAGATGTAAATCCCCGCCTTAAGAAAGGTAATTTTGTGGTATTCTTAAGGCGAAAGCGGATAGATGTAAATCCCCGCCTTAAGAAAGGTAACTTCATGGTATTCTTAAGGTGAAAGTGGATAGATGTAAATCCCCGCCTTAAGAAAGGTAACTTCATGGTAATCTTAAGGCGAAAGTGGATAGATGTAAATCCCCGCCTTAAGAAAGGTAATTTTATGGTATACTTAAGGCGAAAGCGGATAGATGTAAATCCCCGCCTTAAAAAAGGTAACTTCATGGTAATCTTAAGGCTAAAGCGGATAGATGTAAATCCCCGCCTTAAGAAAGATAACTTCATGGTAATTTTAAGGCTAAAGCGGATAGATGTAAATCCCCGCCTTAAGAAAGGTAACTTCATGGTATTCTTAAGGCGAAAGCGGATAGATGTAAATCCCCGCCTTAAGAAATGTAACTTCATGGTATTCTTAAGGCGAAAGCGGATAGATATAAATCCCCGCCTTAAGAAAGGTAACTTTATGGTATTCTTAAGGCGAAAGCGGATAGATGTAAATCCCCGCCTTAAGAAAGGTAACTTCATGGTATTCGAAAGCGGATAGATGTAAATCCCCGCCTTAAGAAAGGTAACTTCATGGTATTCTTAAGGCGAAAGCGGATAGATGTAAATCCCCGCCTTAAGAAAGGTAACTTCATGGTATTCTTAAGGCGAAAGCGGATAGATGTAAATCCCTGCCTTAAGAAAGGTAACTTCATGGTATTAAAGCGGATAGATGTAAATCCCCGCCTTAAGAAAGGTAACTTCATGGTATTCTTAAGGCGAAAGCGGATAGATGTAAATCCCCGCCTTAAGAAAGGTAACTTTATGGTATTCTTAAGGCGAAAGCGGATAGATGTAAATCCCCGCCTTAAGAAAGATAACTTCATGGTAATCTTAAGGCGAAAGCGGATAGATGTAAATCCCCGCCTTAAGAAAGGTAATTTTATGGTATTCTTAAGGCGAAAGCGGATAGATGTAAATCCCCGCCTTAAGAAAGGTAACTTCATGCTATTCTTAAGGCGAAAGCGGATAGATGTATACAATATGAAGATAAATAAACCATACAAATAAAATATGAAGAAACATGATTTTATTCATCAAGATAGCGGGTACAATTCTGTTGATCCCTTGATTCTACTCTCCTAAGATTTATCCATGAATCGAGGGCCGTTAGTGGCGTATTTCTCGAACTATGATGATTTAGATTTGACCTCTCTATATGAATATTTCATGACTTTTGTGGAATATTTCGAGATCTTGATCTCTTTATGCAATTTTTGAGATGCCTTTTAAGGGAATTTAGTACCCTTTATATAGGCATAAATTGGGTTTAAGGTTTAGGGTTGAGTAGCCTCCAAAAATCCTTATTTGAGTTGAACACAGTTTGTAGAGTCCCAACTCGAATTGAACGCATATTGTAGAGTCCCACAAAATTTCAATGTCTACAAATGCCCCCTGCTTCAAGGCTTGACGGAGTGTAGATTGTGAAACTCAAAGACGAGTCTTGAAGTACTCATTCTTCCACCTTTCCAGCTTCAGATTTTCAGATTTGATTTAAGAGAGAAGAGATGAAGGGTAGATTTGGTCCCACTGGGCGTGCCAGAATTTGTAGACAATAAAATTCTCGTCGAGAAAACAATAATCAAGAACGGAAATTTATAGCAACAATCGTTTTATTATTTCAAGTGCGAGTGTTACAATCTCTATGATTTCTCTTAATTCGTCTTTTCAAATATAATTCAAAAGGGATTTAAAGCTTGATCTTGAACTTGGAATTTATCTTGATCTTGATCTCTATCTTGATCTTGATCTCTTTTATGTTTGAACTTTATCTTGATCTTGAACTTGAACTTGAACTTTATCTTGATCTTGACTTCTAATTGAATCCAAGGGCTTCGAGCTTGATCTTGAATCTGGTGGTCTTGATCTTGATCGTTCTTGATCTTTATCGTTCTTGATCTTGATCGTTCTTGAAACTTGAATGCTTGAATCTTTAAACTTGTAGAGAAATCTGCGGCTTTTGATCCACGAGCTTTCTCTAGCTTCTTGTTAAAATTCTTGGTTCCTTTTCTGAATTATGAGACCCCTATTTATAGTTTTAGAATAGAGGAGTTGCGATTGGAATAGGACTCCCTTCGACCAATCAGATTTAAGTGAAATATCATATGGGCTTTATGGAGCGGGCTTTAATTAAATTCATATTTATCTGACTTTAAATAATTAAATCAATTATATTAATCCATAATATTTATTTGGATTAATATATTTATTAATTTAATATAATTTAAATCATTTAATAAATTTATATTTAAATAAATTTTAAATGATTACAATTAGATCCTTTGAAAGATTCAAAGCATGTATTGATATGTCTTCTGGTAGAGAATTTTAGGTCTGGTTGTGATTATGTGTTGAATATGTATTTGAAAATTATGTAAGGAATGAAAGATGTATTCCGGAAAAGTGTATTAAGTTAACTGTTTGAGCATGTGTGCGCTTTAAATTAACTATGTTGCTGCCTGAAATTTGTATGTTAAAAATGTTGTGTTTCAAGTGTATGAAAATGTTAAAAACGTGATATTCATATAAGTTCAAGGTTGATGAATTAAATGAAAATTCTTGATTGAAAGTAATCTTGAAAATGCACCTAAAGATCTCCCTAAAAACTACTCGAAATGTCTTAATGTTTAACGTGAAAGAGGATGAGAAAATGGACTGCAAAAAGGTGATTAAATTCTCGAAAGTAACAATGAAAACTCAACTAAAGATGCACTAGATGTTACACGAAAATTTATCCTGAATCTAACATCTAAAAGTTGAGAAAATGGAATGCAAAGAGGGTGAACAAATTTCAAGCATTCTGGAAATTTGTTTTTGGGCAGCTTACTGTAAAAAAATCACGTTCTAAAATATTTTTTTAAATGCTTGAGGTCAGTGGGGATTGAACCCAAGACCTCACCATATACATGTCATAAAAAATTAAATAATAAAATGTGGTAAAGAGGATTCGAAATGGGGTAAAGCTCAAGTGAAAAGTTAGGGGGAAAATGAAAGAAAATTCAGTGAGGCGTGTGGGGTTCGAACCCACAACCTCTTGGACGGATGAAGGAGAGAGGAGAAGAATGAAATAAAGAAATAATAAAAATGAGGTATGTGGGATTCGAACCCACAACCTCTTGGCAGAATGAGAAGGTAAGGAGAAAATGTAAATTAAAATAAGGTGAGGCTGTGGGGATTCGAACCCACAACCTCTTGGCAGAATGAGAAGGTAAGGAGCAAATGTAAATTAAAATAAGGTGAGGCTGTGGGGATTCGAACCCACAACCTCTTGGCAGAATGAGAAGGTAAGGAGAAAATATAAATTAAAATAAGGTGAGGCTGTGGGGATTCGAACCCACAACCTCTTGGCAGATGAGAGAGTTAGGAGAAAAATAAAGGAGGAAAAATAGATGTGGTGAGTGGGGATTGAACCCAAAACCTCTTGAATAGATGAGAGAGTTAGGAGAAAAATAAAGGAGGAAAAATAGATGTGGTGAGTGGGTATTGAACCCAAAACCTCTTGAATAGATGAGAGAGTTAGGAGAAAAATAAAGGAGGAAAAATAAATGTGGTGAGTGGGGATTGAACACACAACTTCTTGGATAGGTGAGAAAGTTAAGAGATAAATTAAGAGAAAAAGAATGAGCTTGTGGGGGATTGATCCCACAACCTCCTTGCCTTAAATGAGAAAGAGAGGAGGAAAAGAAAGGAAATATTATGGGAGTGATGGGGATCGAACTAGGATCCCCCAAATCTGAAAAATGCAATTATCAAGTTTAATATAAGATTAAGTGTTGCTCAAGGGATTCGAAATCGGGTTCCCTTGCCCAATTCCGTATTGACACATAAGTCTTACGTGATTAAATAATTAATGAATGCTGCCTATAGGAATCAAATTGAGACCTTGGCATACTTACAAGATGCATAAGTCTTGTACCGCATAATCTTGGGCAATATAAATCACTTAAATGAACTATGAATGAAGCCTCATGGCTTGTGTGTGTGGACTCATAGGTCCAGCATACGTTAAAAAGTAAGTGAACCTAAGATGTTATGTTATGAATGATGAGACCCCAGAAGGGTTAAGTAAGAGTGTGAAACACACTAAAAGGCCAAGTGCATTGACATATGATTAAATGAACATTCACATAAAAAGGGGTGAGTAATTATGAAGGGCAAATATGCTAAGACTAATGAATGTGGTGACAACATGATAAGAGGCTAATGTGAAACATGAGAGCAATCTCAAATGAGCCTAAGTAAATGTTACCAAAACGTACTCACCTATGAGAGTGCAAAGTTAATGAAGAGATCAGTCTCTATGAACACTCTAATGAAAGTATTAAAGTTAATGCATACTAAATACTAATGATGAGATGAGAAATCATCTAATGAGCAATGATGTCCTCATGCTAGAAGCCAGCTTCTATGATGTATGAAATGAATATAATGGAACTTTATACTGAGAACCGATAGGCTAGCTATGAGTGGTGATTCCTTCATTTGGGAAGGCAGAGGTTCGTGTAATTCTCATGAGATGAGACTGTCCGTCCAGACGGGTATGGGTCTCCTTATATCTCCTAGTCTTTGAACCTATGCAGCAATCATAGGGATCTAGCAGGGTTCAATCCCCTATATACGCTAGCATGTTTTTGGTTTCACTTTGGCCGGTAATTCCATCTCTTTTCGGTGTGGGGTAGACACAGGATTTCATGGTGCTCACATGATCTATGTCGGTTAATGTTAAAGTTCCCAAAGAAAGAATAAGGCCAGCCTCATATAATGCACACAATGAAATGAACGATACCAAAGGTGTTAGATTAGGATAATCAAGAGCTGAACTAGACTTATGTAATGACAATAGGTCATTCTTAGTCATTGTACAGTGAACCCAATGAGAGTCTTAAACTATATCCTAGGTATAGCTGGTGTTTACACTAGCATGTGAATGAAATGAAATGAAGTACGTATGAATGAATGAAGCAGACTCTGTGTTTCATAAAGAAGGCTCCCTAGTTGAGGTCCCATATGTTGAGCCCTCATTTTGGGAAGTCCTAATGTTAAGTACATGATTCCAAGGTCTCATGGCATATGAACGAATGAAATGAAATATGATATGTGCTATATGCAATATGTTATGTGCTGTGTGCAATATGATACGTATGATGATGCATGTTACTCTCATAGCATGACTTTCCTAATCCGATTTTGGCAAGTCCACTGACTTGACTTTCCATAATTCATATCATTAGGAGAGAGCTCTTATTAATTATGCATGTCCTTGGTGTGTGCTTGCATATACCCATACTTAGTACAATTGTGTACTAATCCCATACAACTCTCTACTTTTAGGTGCAGGTGCAGCTAGACGTTAGAGCTTACGAGTTGACGCAGAAGTTATCCAGATGTGGAGCTTTCATACGGATTTGGTAGGCCCTCATGCTTTTGAGGATGCTTACTGGCTTATTCTAGCGTAGACGTAGGCATGAGCTAGTGGAGTATGTTCCACTAACGTTTCTTTTGTATTTACTTTCAAACATTGTATTGGTGCCATTTTGGCAACTCTATATTTATGAATATATATTTCATTTGATTATCTTGATTTAGATGGTTGTTGTGAACGTTTATGAATTTACGTAGGTAGTATTATGCGAGATCAATGTTTTCCAATATAAAGTTCAAGTAAACAAAAGTTCAAATTTTCCGCTAAAATTAACCTAGATGAAGTAACGATGACGTATATAGGCTTGTCTGCGACCTCTAAGAGGTCAACGACGCCGGTCTCGTCTGGGATCTAGATTCCGGTCATGACAAAGTTGGTATCAGAGCATTAGGTTAAATTCCAAGGATAATAAGTTCACATCAACCACATCGAGTAGTTTCTAACTTATGGTAGTGAAGTGCACCACTATCATAAATTAGAGACTGCATGATGCGTAGGAAAATTTCCCTCCTTCTGATCTTATCTTGCTTTCCTTAATGTCTGATTTCTTGGTGTTATGAGCGTATCTAACATCAATTCTTATCTTCAAAAAATGAACACAAGGAGGAACGCTGGTCGGGGAAGAGGAGGAGCAGCTGCTGGGGGCAACCAAGTTCCACCCCAGGCCCCAGCTGCTGGAATGGAGATGCCTGTTAACCCAGCTGGATTGAAATATGGAGAAGTGAGGACACCCCTGGCACAGATGGCCCGAGCCATCACTTTACAAGCTCAGGCTATGACAACCCAGGCGGAGCAACAAGGTGTTCCCAGAGAGAACCCACATGTCAGTACCTTTCTAGCAGGTTAAGGGACTTCACGAGGAAGAATCCTCCCGTTTACACTGGATCTAAGACTGTGGAGGATCCCCAGGAGTTTGTGGATGAGATCCACAAGATACTGTGTGCAATGGGTTTGACTGAGGTGGAGAAGGCTGAGCTGGCATCCTATCAGCTGAAGGATGTAGCTCAATCCTGGTATAATATGTGGCAGGATAGCAGGGCCTTAGGAGGAGGTCCTATGACTTGGGATCTTTTCAAGACGGCTTTTCTGGAGCGGTTCTTTCCCGGAGAAATGAAGGAGACTAAGGTTGAGAAATTCATCAACCTTAAGCAGGGCTCGATATCAGTTAGGGATTACTCCCTGAAGTTCGTAAAACTTTCCAGGTATGCCACTTCTCTTGTGTCTAACAACAGAGACGAGATGAGTAGATTCTTGACAGGGATTGCTGAGGATCTTAAGGAGGAGTGTAGGAAAGCTATGCTGCATGACAGCATGGACCTTTCCAGGCTTCTGGTCCATGTCCAGCAAGTGGAGGAAAGCAGGAAGAGGAAGCACACTAGGGCAGGGAACAGGTCAAGGCAAGCTGAGGAGAATTTTTCAACGAAGAGTAGTACTGAAATCAGGGATAACACCAAGTTTAAGAAGGGACTCTCCCACCAAGGGGAGTCAAGTTCATCCAAGGGTCGCTATGATAGGGATTCCGATTCCAGAGTTAAGAGAAACAATGAAGTAGATACACCTCAAGAGAGGCCACCTTGCAGGAAGTGTGGCAAACTGCATGGAGGAGAGTGTATGATGGGCTCTAACGTTTGTTACAGTTGTGGCAAGCCGGGTCACATGGTGAAGGATTGTCCGAATAGGAGAAGTCAAGAACAAGGGAAGAAGAGAGTTCAGCCTAATGGTCCAAGTGAAGAGGCTCCAAGGAGGCAACGATTCTTCGCACTCAAGTCTAGGGGTGCAGGGGAAGACACTTCTTGTGAAGTCTTGGGTGGGTAGCCTTAGTTAGTCTTTCATGTATTTGAATGTGTATGGTGTTTATGCACTAGTATGAGGTTAATATGTTTGAGTCATCATGTTGGTTGCTGATTTGTATGACTTATATGTTTATTTATGTTGTATGCTTTGATGAGACTAGTTTAGGAAAGAGTTCCTTAGTCTTTTAATGTGAAGCTACTAGTAGGTTTCAAGGATGTGCACCATCATGTTAATATGTGAATCAGATATTCACCAATGAGGAGTATTGAATTACCTAGGTATGCATATGTTCTATAGATGACTTACTTATTGCTAGTAAAGAGTAGTGTCATTCGTGGACGAATGTTCCTAAGAGGGGGATAATGTAACAACCCAAAAATAACTATGCGAAGTAATGCTTAAACGTACTTAGAATGCATGGATTAGACCGGGTTCACACGGCTTGTTGCGCGTAGAACCAGACCTCAGAACCTATGCACTAGCCAAGCCGACCAACTTGGTGAGTTAGTTGAGCTAGGCAAGGTGAGAACCAACCATGTAGGGCAACCGAATATGAAGATTTACCCGGATGAGTCTTAACCGGACTTAAAAAGGGGTAATCTTAAGTTTGGAGGGTCTAGGGGTAAAATGGTATTTTCCAAGATAAGGGTAGTATCGTAATTACCCCAATTAATTAATTAATTAATTAATTAATATGGTTAAGGGGCAATTTGGGTAGAGGTGGCCGAATTTGACCCTTTAAGCGAAATCTAGCTCCACCCGGGTTCGAGCCTTGGTGGAAGCAATGATTAAATTGATTTAATTAGTATTTAGTGAATTAGTTAAATTAATTAATATCTAATTTTCTAATTTAAGTAAAGGAAAATCAGATTTTTTAATAATAAAATTAAAAAAAAAAATTAATGAGGAGTCCTAGTTTGACTAAGTCTCCACCTAACTCTCCTAATCCTAATCCTCTCATTCTCACTCTCTCACTCTCATTCTCACGTTTTTTATCAGTAAAAGAACTGAAAATAATAGTTCTTCACTCTTGAAGAACTTATACACAAAAACTCAAACGAATAGCTAAGCTAAAAACGAAAATCAACAAAATTCTTCTCGACGGATTGTGTTTGGGACTTTGGTGGTGAGGCAGTGGTGTCGTGGGAATAGGCAGCATTGAAACAAGTGTGGAACGACATTAAGGTATGGGTTTTCTTCTCTCTTTGTCCCTTTCCCAAGAGACCCTTAAGGTTCAGTTTAATCGCAATTGAAAAAACTAAGGTTGTCCCCGTTGCATGCTCCTGTCATTAGTGTAGACATTGAAATTTTGTGGGACTCTACAATATGCGTTCAATTCGAGTTGGGACTCTACAACCTCTGTTCAACTCAAATAAGGATTCTTGGAGGCTATTCAACCCTAAACCTTAAACCCTATTTTATGCCTATATAAAGGGTACTAAATTCTTTTAAAAGGCATCTCAAAAATTGCATAAAGAGATCAAGATCTCGAAATATTTCACAAAAGTCATGAAATATTCATATAGAGAGGTCAAATCTAAATCATCATAGTTCGAGAAATACGCCACTAACGGCCCTCGATTCATGGATAAATCTTAGGAGAGTAAAATCAAGGGATCAACAGAATTGTACCCTCTATCTTGATGAATAAAATCCTGTTTCTTCATATTTTATTTGTATGGTTTATTTATTTTCCATATGTTTAAAATTTGTTGCAAACAAAATTGGCACGCCCAGTGGGACCAAATCTACCCTTCATCTCTTCTCTCTTAAATCAAATCTGAAAATCTGAAGCTGCAAAGGTAGAAGAATGAGTACTTCAAGCCTCGTCTTTGAGTTTCACAATCTACACTCCGTCAAGCCTTGAAGCAGGGGCATTTGTAGACATTGAAATTTTGTGGGACTCTATAATATGCGTTCAATTCGAGTTGGGACTCTACAAATTGTGTTCAACTCAAATAAGGATTCTTGGAGGCTACTCAACCCTAAACCTTAAACCCTATTTTATGCCTATATAAAGGGTACTAAATTCCCTTAAAAGGCATCTCAAAAATTGCATAAAGAGATCAAGATCTCGAAATATTCCACAAAAGTCATGAAATATTCATATAGAGAGGTCAAATCTAAATCATCATAGTTCGAGAAATACGCCACTAACGGCCCTCGATTCATGGGTAAATCTTAGGAGAGTAGAATCAAGGGATCAACAGAATTGTACCCGTTATCTTGATGAATAAAATCATGTTTCTTCATATTTTATTTGTATGGTTTATTTATTTTCCATATGTTTAAAATTTGTTGCAAACAAAATTAAAATTTATTGATAAAGATAGATTGATGGTACAATTCTGTTGATCCCTTGATTCTACTCTCCTAGGATTTATCCATGATTTGAGGATCATTAGTGGCGTATCTCTCAAACTAAGATGATTTAGATTTGACCTCTCCATATGAATAATCCATCAATTCACATATTATTCGAGATCTTGATCTCTTTATGGAATTTCCGAGATGTCTTTTAAGAGAATTTAGTACCCTTTATATAGACATAAACTAGGGTTTAGGGTTGAATAGTCTCTGATAGATGAAAATCCCCGCCTTGAGAAAGGTAACTTCATGGTATTCTTAAGGCGAAAGCGGATAGATGTAAATACCCACCTTAAGAAAGGTAACTTCATGGTATTCTTAAGGTGAAAGCGGATAGATGAAAATCCCCGCCTTAAGAAAGGTAACTTCATGGTATTCTTAAGGCGAAAGCGGATAGATAAAAAAATCCCCGCCTTGAGAAAGGTAACTTCATGGTATTCTTAAGGCAAAAGCGGATAGCTGAAAATCCCCGCCTTAAGAAAGGTAACTTCATGGTATTCTTAAGGCGAAAGTGGATAGATGAAAATCCCCGCCTTGAGAAAGGTAACTTCATGGTATTCTTAAGGCGAAAGCGGATAGATGAAAATCCCCGCCTTGAGAAAGGTAACTTCATGGTATTCTTAAGGCGAAAGCGGATAGATGTAAATCCCCGCCTTAAGAAAGGTAACTTCATGGTATTCTTAAGGAGAAAGCGGATAAATGAAAATCCCCGCCTTGAGAAAGGTAACTTCATGGTATTCTTAAGGCAAAAGCGGATAGCTGAAAATCCCCGCCTTAAGAAAGGTAACTTCATGGTATTCTTAAGGCGAAAGCGGATAGATGAAAATCCCCGCCTTGAGAAAGGTAACTTCATGGTATTCTTAAGGCGAAAGCGGATAGATGAAAATCCCCGCCTTGAGAAAGGTAACTTCATGGTATTCTTAAGGCGAAAGCGGATAGATGTAAATACCCGCCTTAAGAAAGGCAACTTCATGGTATTCTTAAGGCGAAAGCGGATAGATGAAAATCCCCGCCTTAAGAAAGGTAACTTCGTGGTATTCTTAAGGTGAAAGCGGATAGATGTAAATCCCCGCCTTAAGAAAGGTAACTTTATGGTATTCTTAAGGCGAAAGCGGATAGATGTAAATCCCCGCCTTAAGAAAGGTAACTTTATGGTACTATTAAGGCGAAAGCGGATAGATGTAAATCCCCGCCTTAAGAAAGGTAACTTCATGGTATTTTTAAGGCGAAAGCGGATAGATGTAAATCCCCGCCTTAAGAAAGGTAATCTAAAGGTGTCAAGACTTGAAAACTTCAAATTTAACACTTGAATAATTTAAAGGCTTCAACTTGCAAACTTAAGGATTTAAAGATCTCAACTTGCCGAATATTTGAAGACCTCAACTTGCAGACTTGAAGAATTTGAAGACGTCAACTTGCAAACTTGAAGAATTTGATGACGTTAACTTGCAAACTTGAAGAATTTGAAGACTTCATCTTGCAGACTTCAAGAATTTAAAGACTTCAACTTGCAAACTTGAAGAATTTAAGGACTTCAACTTGCAGACTTGAAGAATTTGAGGACTTCAACTCGTAGATTTAAAGATTTCAACTAGCGGACTTAAAGAATTTGAAGACTTCAACTTGCAGACTTAGAGGATCTGAAGGATCCAACTTGTAGACTTAAAGAATCAGAAGACTCAAACTTGTAGAAAAGAATTCAAAGACTTCAACTTGTTGACTTAAATAATCTGGAGACTTCAACTTAGAGACTTAAAAAATTTGAAGACTTCAACTTGCAGACTTGAAGAATCTGAAAACTACAACTTGCAGACTTGAAGAATTTGAGGACTTCAACTCGTAGATTTCAATTAGCGGACTTAAAGAATTTGGAGACTTCAACTTGCAGACTTAGAGGATCTGAAAACTCCAACTTGCAGACTTAAAGAATCTGAAGACTTAAACTTGCAGAGAAGAATTCGAAGACTTCAACTTGTTGACTTAAATAATCTGGAGACTTTAACTTAGAGACTTAAAGAATTTGAAGACTTCAACTTGCATTCTTGGAATGAAGACTTCAACTTGTATTCTTAGAGGATTTGAAGACTTCAACTTGTATACTTCAAGGATTTTAAAAACTTCAATTTTGAAGAAACTTCAAGAATGACGAAACTCATATTCTTTCAAGGGTTTGCCCCCATCTATTGACCAATCAATACTTCGTACAAGTCTAACGTTTGATGAGACAAAAGATAATAAAATACTTATCTCTTTAATTGTCATGTGACATCAAGTGGGAACATGTATTTTTTTAACACTCATGCAACTGAACTTAGAATATGGTTCTAAGCGCCTACGTACCTCAGTGAAGAGGATCAAGTCACAACGTAGTTCTGGGGGTTTGAGTTTTTTTTTTTTTTTTTTTTAGAATTTGTATACAATAAAATTCTCGTCGAGAAAACAATAATCAAGAACGGAAAATTATAGCAACAATCGATTTATTATTTCAAGTGCGAATGTTACAATCTCTATGATTCCTCTGAATTTGTCTTTTCAAGTATAATTCAAAAGGGATTTAAAGCTTGATCTTGAACTTGGGATTTATTTTGATCTTGATCTCTATCTTGATCTTGATCTTTTTATGTTGAACTTTATCTTGATCTTGAACTTGAACTTGAACATTATCTTGATCTTAACTTCTAATTGAATCCAAGGGCTTCGAGCTTGATCTTGAATCTGGTGGTCTTGATCTTGATCGTTCTTGATCTTGATCGTTCTTGATCTTGATCGTTCTTGAAACTTGAATGCTTGAATCTTTAATGCTTGATCTTTAAACTTGTAGAGAAATCTGCGGCTTTTGATCCACGAGCTTTCTCTAGCTTCTTGTTAAAATTCTTGGTCCCTTTTCTGAATTATGAGACCCCTATTTATAGTTTTAGAATAGAGGATTTGCGATTGGAACAGGACTCCCTTCGACCAATCAGATTTAAGTGAAATATCATATGGGCTTTATGGAGCGGGCTTTAATTAAATTCATATTTATCTGAATTTAAATAATTAAATCAATTATATTAATCCATAATATTTATTTGGATTAATATATTTATTAATTTAATATAATTCAAATCATTTAATAAATTTATATTTAAATAAATTTTAAATGATTACAAATGCCCCCTGTTTCAAGTCTTGTCGAGATATTTTATCTTTTAGAGACTAGGCTTGAAGCATTAATCGGTTACTAAATTCACCTTAGTTAAAAAAAAATGAATTATAATTGAATTAACAATTATAATCCTACTCATATTTCATATTCCAATTTTATTGCCACAGCCAAAAAGGAATTGTAATTCAACTAGGAATTGTAATCCTACTCAATTTCAAATTTATATACCTTTTCTATTGTTCTAGTCAAAAAGGATTTGTAATTGGACTAGGAAAAGAATTTTATTCCCATCACATGACATCTATAAATAGATGCATTGTATCCACAATTTTTTTCAATTAGGATTGTGAGCTACAAGCCATTGACGAAAGGGAGATAATTCAAGGTAACTTTCCTCTCTTTTTATGATTTTCGTCACTTTTTCTACAGCTTGATGCGTCTGTCGTAGAAAGTTCATATCTCATTGTAGAAAAATCTAAATCACAAACGGTTTGACTTTCCCAAATTTAGACTTCTCGTTACCTAATATATCCAAAATGCAGAACTTAATACCTTCAGAATCTTTCTAGATGATTTTTTGAAGTTAGCTCTAGATTCTGCCATGCTAAATATTCGTCACTTTTTACAGCTTGACATGTCTATAGTAGAAAATTCATATCTCATTGTAGAAAAATCAAAATCATGAACCATTTGATTCTTCAGAATTTAGACGTTTTGATCTCTAACATATCCAAAATTCAAAATTTAGTACTTTCAAAATATTTCTAGATGAGTTTTTGAAGTTAGCTCTAGATTCTGCCATGCTGAAAATTTCAGATTTGTGTGGCTTCACTAAATCTTTTGTGTCTTGATGTAGGAACGAAGAAATCACAAGCCGCTTGATTATTTCGAATCTACACACAAAGGTATTCAGTGTGTCCGAAATTCAAAATTTAATACCTTTAGAATCTTTCTAGCTGATTTTTTGAAGTTAACTTTAAACTCTGCTATGCTGAACATTTTAGATTTTTGTTGCCTCACAAAATATTTAATATCTCAATCTCAGAACATCGTCGCAAAAATGATTGTGATGGCTTGAAATCTTACTTCAAAGGCTTAGTTATCACCAAGAAAATATTGTCTTAAGTCTAACCTAGTTAGCTTAGCATGACTTTCAAGTCTCAAACGTCTCGACAGGTAACAATCTCTCCTCTACTTTTTTTTTGTCTGTTGTCATCCCACATTTTTGTAGGTAGGGTTCAAAGGACGATCCATGGAGAAGGTAGTCTTATGACTCAAAGGGATGAGTACTCATTCCCGCCTTAAGAAAGGTAACTTCATGGCATTCTTAAGGGGAAAGCGGATAGATGTAAATCCCCGCCTTAAGAAAGATAACTTCATGGTAATCTTAAGGAGAAAGCGGATAGATGTAAATCCCCGCCTTCAGAAAGGTAATTTTATGGTATTCTTAAGGCGAAAGCGGATAGATGTAAATCCCCGCCTTAAGAAAGGTAACTTCATGGTAATCTTAAGGCGAAAGTGGATAGATGTTAATACCCGCCTTAAGAAAGGTAACTTCATGGTATTCTTAAGGCGAAAGCGGATAGATGTAAATCCCCGCCTTAAGAAAGCTAACTTTATGGTATTCTTAAGGCGAAAGAGGATAGATGTAAATTCCCACCTTAAGAAAGGTAACTTTATGGTATTCTTAAGGCGAAAGCGGATAGATATAAATCCCCGCCTTAAGAAAGGTAACTTCATGGTATTCTTAAGGCGAAAGCGGATAGATGTAAATCCCCGCCTTAAGAAAGGTAACTTCCCGCCTTAAGAAAGGTAACTTCATGGTATTCTTAAGGCAAAAGCGGATAGATGTAAATCCCCGCCTTAAGAAAGGTAACTTCATGGTATTCTTAAGGGGAAAGCGGATAGATGTAAATCCCCGCCTTAAGAAAGGTAACTTCATGGTATTCTTAAGGCGAAAGCGGATAGATGTAAATCCCCGCCTTAAGAAAGGTAACTTCATGGTATTCTTAAGGCGAAAGCGGATATATGTAAATCCCCGCCTTAAGAAAGGTAACTTCATGGTATTCTTAAGGCGAAAGCGGATAGATGTAAATCCCCGCCTTAAGAAAGGTAACTTCATGGTATTCTTAAGACGAAAGCAGATAGATGTAAATCCCCGCCTTAAGAAAGGTAACTTTATGGTATTCTTAAGGCGAAAGCGGATAGATGTAAATCCCCGCCTTAAGAAAGATAACTTCATGGTAATCTTAAGGCGAAAGCGGATAGATGTAAATCCCCGCCTTAAGAAAGGTAATTTTATGGTATTCTTAAGGCGAAAGCGGATAGATGTAAATCCCCGCTTTAAGAAAGGTAACTTCATGGTATTCTTAAGGCGAAAGCGGATAGATGTATATAATATGAAGATAAATAAACCATACAAATAAAATATGAAGAAACATGTCTGTTGATCCCTTGATTCTACTCTCCTAAGATTTATCCATGAATCGAGGGCCGTTAGTGGCGTATTTCTCGAACTATGATGATTTAGATTTGACCTCTCTATATGAATATTTCATGACTTTTGTGGAATATTTCGAGATCTTGATCTCTTTATGCAATTTTTGAGATGCCTTTTAAGGGAATTTAGTACCCTTTATATAGGCCTAAAATAGGGTTTAAGGTTTAGGGTTGAGTAGCCTCCAAGAATCCTTATTTGAGTTGAACACAGTTTGTAGAGTCCCAACTCGAATTGAACGCATATTGTAGAGTCCCACAAAATTTCAATGTCTACAAATGCCCCCTGCTTCAAGGCTTGACGGAGTGTAGATTGTGAAACTCAAAGACGAGGCTTGAAGTACTCATTCTTCCACCTTTGCAGCTTCAGATTTTCAGATTTGATTTAAGAGAGAAGAGATGAAGGGTAGATTTGGTCCCACTGGGCGTGCCAGAATTTGTAGACAATAAAATTCTCGTCGAGAAAACAATAATCAAGAACGGAAAATTATAGAAACAATCGTTTTGATTATTTCAAGTGCGAGTGTTACAATCTCTATGATTCCTCTGAATTCGTCTTTTCAAATATAATTCAAAAGGGATTTAAAGCTTGATCTTGAACTTGGAATTTATCTTGATCTTGATCTCTATCTTGATCTTGATCTCTTTTATGTTTGAACTTTATCTTGATCTTGAACTTTATCTTGATCTTGACTTCTAATTGAATCCAAGGGCTTCGAGCTTGATCTTGAATCTGGTGGTCTTGATATTGATCGTTCTTGATCTTTATCGTTCTTGATCTTGATCGTTCTTGAAACTTGAATGCTTGAATCTTTAAACTTGTAGAGAAATCTGCGGCTTTTGATCCACGAGCTTTGTCTAGCTTCTTGTTAAAATTATTGGTTCCTTTTCTGAATTATGAGACCCCTATTTATAGTTTTAAAATAGAGGAGTTGCGATTGGAACAGGACACCCTTCGACCAATCAGATTTAAGTAAAATATCATATGGGCTTTATGGAGCGGGCTTTAATTAAATTCATATTTATCTGAATTTAAATAATTAAATCAATTATATTAATCCATAATATTTATTTGGATTAATATATTTATTAATTTAATATAATTTAAATCATTTAATAAATTTATATTTAAATATATTTTAAATGATTACAATTAGATCCTTTGAAAGATTCAAAGCATGTATTGGTATGTCTTCTGGTAGAGAATTTTAGGTCTGGTTGTGATTATGTGTTGAATATGTATTTGGAAATTATGTAAGGAATGAAAGATGTATTCCGGAAAAGTGTATTAAGTTAACTGTTTGAGCATGTGTGCGCTTTAAATTAACTATGTTGCTGCCTGAAATTTGTATGTTAAAAATGTTGTGTTTCAAGTGTATGAAAATGTTAAAAACGTGATATTCATATAAGTTCAAGGTTGATGAATTAAATGAAATTCTTGATTGAAAGTAATCTTGAAAATGCACCTAAAGATCTCCCTAAAAACTACTCGAAATATCTTAATGTTTAACGTGAAAGAGGATGAGAAAATGGACTGCAAAAAGGTGATTAAATTCTCGAAAGTAACCATGAAAACTCAACTAAAGATGCACTAGATGTTACACGAAAATTTATCCTAAATCTAACATCTACAAGTTGAGAAAATGGAATGCAAAGAGGGTGAACAAATTTCAAGCATTCTGGAAATTTGTTTTTGGGCAGCTTACTGTAAAAAAATCACGTTCTAAAATATTTTTTAAAATGTTTGAGGTCAGTGGGGATTGAACCGAAGACCTCACCATATATATGTCATAAAAAATTAAATAATAAAATGTGGTAAAGGGGATTCGAAATGGGGTAAAGCTCAAGTGAAAAGTTAGGGGGAAAATGAAAGAAAATTCAGTGAGGCGTGTGGGGTTCGAACCCACAACCTCTTGGACGGATGAAGGAGAGAGGAGAAGAATGAAATAAAGAAATAATAAAAATGAGGTATGTGGGATTCGAACCCACAACCTCTTGGCAGAATGAGAAGGTAAGGAGAAAATGTAAATTAAAATAAGGTGAGGCTGTGGGGAGTCGAACCCACAACCTCTTGGCAGAATGAGAAGGTAAGGAGCAAATGTAAATTAAAATAAGGTGAGGCTGTGGGGATTCGAACCCACAACCTCTTAGCAGAATGAGAAGGTAAGGAGAAAATATAAATTAAAATAAGGTGACGCTGTGGGGATTCGAACCCACAACCTCTTGGCAGATGAGAGAGTTAGGAGAAAAATAAAGGAGGAAAAATAGATGTGGTGAATGGGGATTGAACCCACAACCTCTTGAATAGATGAGAGAGTTAGGAGAAAAATAAAGGAGGAAAAATAGATGTGGTCAGTGGGGATTGAACCCACAACCTCTTGAATAGATGAGAGAGTTAGGAGAAAAATAAAGGAGGAAAAATAAATGTGGTGAGTGGGGATTGAACCCATAACCTCTTGGATAGGTGAAAAGTTAAGAGATAAATTAAGAGAAAAAGAATGAGCTTGTGGGGGATTGATCCCACAACCTCCTTGCCTTAAATGAGAAAGAGAGGAGGAAAAGAAAGGAAATATTATGGGAGTGATGGGGATCGAACTAGGATCCCCCAAATCTGAAAATTGCAATTATCAAGTTTAATATAAGATTAAGTGTTGCTCAAGGGATTCGAAATCGGGTTCCGTTGCCCAATTCCGTATTGACACATAAGTCTTACGTGATTAAATAATTAATGAATGCTGACTATAGGAATCAAATTGAGACCTTGGCATACTTACAAGATGCATAAGTCTTGTACCACATAATCTTGGGCAATATAAATCACTTAAATGAACTATGAATGAAGCCTCATGGCTTGTGTGTGTGGACTCATAGATCCAGCATACGTCTATAAAGTAAGTGAACCTAAGATGTTATGTTATGAATGATGATACCCAGAAGGGTTAAGTAAGAGTGTGAAACACACTAAAAGGCCAAGTGCATTGACATATGATTAAATGAACATTCACGTAAAAAGGGGTGAGTAATTATGAAGGGCAAATGTGCTAACACTAATGAATGTGGTGACAACATGATAAGAGGCTAATGTGAAACATGAGAGCAATCTCAAATGAGCCTAAGTAAATGTTACCAAAACGTACTCACCTATGAGAGTGCAAAGTTAATGAAGAGACCAGTCTCTATGAACACTCTAATGAAAGTATTAAAGTTAATGCATACTAAATACTAATGATGAGATGAGAAATCATCTAATGAGCAATGATGTCCTCATGCTAGAAGCCAACTTCTATGATGTATGAGATGAATATAATGGAACTTTATATTGAGCACCGATAGGCTAGCTATGAGTGGTGATTCCTTCTTTTGGGAAGGCAGAGGTTCGTGTAATTCTCATGAGATGAGACTGTCCGTCCAGACGGGTATGGGTCTCCTTATATCTCCTAGTCTTTGAACCTATGCAGCCAACATAGGGATCTAGCAGGGTTCAATCCCCTATATACGCTAGCATGTTTTTGGTTTCACTTTGGCCAGTGATTCTATCTCTTTTCGGTGTGGGGTAGACACAGGATTTGATGGTGTTCACATGATCTATGTCGGTTAATGTTAAAGTTCCCAAAGAAAGAATGAGGCCAGCCTCATATAATGCACACAATGAAATGAACGATACCAAAGGTGTTAGATTAGGATAATCAAGAGCTGAACTAGACTTATGTAATGACACTAGGTCATTCTTAGTCATTGCACAGTGAACCCAATGAGAGTCTTAAACTATATCCTAGGTATAGCTGGTGTTTACACTAGCATGTGAATAAAATGAAATGAAGTACGTATGAATGAATGAAGCAGACTCTGTGTTTGCTAAAGAAGGCTCCCTAGTTGAGGTCCCATATGTTGAGCCCTCATTTTGGGAAGTCCTAATGTTAAGTCCATGATTCCAAGGTATCATGGCATATGAACGAATGAAATGAAATATGATATGTGCTATATGCAATATGTTATGTGTTGTGTGCAATATGATACGTATGATGATGCATGTTACTCTCATAGCATGACTTTCCTAATCCGATTTTGGCAAGTTCACTGACTTGACTTTCCATAATTCATATCGTTAGGAGAGAGCTCTTATTAATCATGCATGTCCTTGGTGTGTGCTTGCATATACCCATACTTAGTACAATTGTGTACTAATCCCATACAACTCTCTACTTTTAGGTGCAGGTGCAGCTAGACGTTAGAGCTTACGAGTTGACGCAGAAGTTATCCGGACGTGGAGCTTTCATCCGAATTTGGTAGACCCTCATGCTTTCGAGGATGCTTACTGGCTTATTCTAGCGTTGACTTAGGCATGAGCTAGTGGAGTATGTTCCACTAGCGTTTCTTTTGTATTTACTTTCAAACATTGTATTGGTGCCATTTTGGCAACTCTATATTTATGACTATATCTTTCATTTGATTATCTTGATTTAGATGGTTGTTGTGAACGTTTATGAGTTTACGTAGGTAGTATTATGCGAGATCAATGTTTTCCAATATAAAGTCCAAGTAAACAAAAGTTCAAATTTTCCGCTAAAATTAACCTAGATGAAGTAATGATGACGTATATAGGCTTGTCTGCGACCTCTGAGAGGTCAACGACGCCGGTCTCGTCTAGGATCTAGATTTCGGTCGTGACAAAGTTGGTATTAGAGCATTAGGTTAAATTTCAAGGATATTAAGTTCACATCAACCACATCGAGTAGTTTCTAACTTATGGTAGTGAAGTGCACCACTATCATGAATTAGAGACTGCATGATGCATAGGAAAATTTTCCTCCTTCTGATCTTATCTTGCTTTCCTTAATGTCTGATTTCTTGGTGTTATGAGCGTATCTAACATCAATTCTTATCTTTAGAAAATGAACACAAGGAGGAATGCTGGTCGGGGAAGAGGAGGAGCAGCTGCTGGGGGCAACCAAGTTCCACCCCAGGCCCCAGCTGCTGGAATGGAGATGCCTGTTAACCCAACTGGATTGAAAGATGAAGAAGTGAGGACACCCCTGGCACAGATGGCCCAAACCATCACATTACAAGCTCAGGATATGACAGCCTAGGCAGAGCAACGAGGTGTTCCCAGAGAGAACCCACATGTCAGTACCTATCTAGCAGGTTAAGGGACTTTACAAGGATGAATCCTCCCGTTTACACTGGATCTAAGACTGCGGAGGATCCCCAGGAGTTTATGGATGAGATCCAGAAGATACTGTGTGCAATGGGTTTGACTGAGGTGGAGAAGGCTGAGCTGGCATCCTACCAGCTGAAGGATGTAGCTCAATCCTGGTATAAGATGTGGCAGGATAGCAGGGCCTTAGGAGGAGGTCCTATGACTTGGGATCTTTTCAAGAAGGCTTTTCTGGAGCGGTTGTTTCCCAGAGAAATGAAGGAGACTAAGGTTGAGAAATTCATCAACCTTAAGCAGGGCTCGATGTCAGTTAGGGATTACTCCCTGAAGTTCGTAAAACATTCCAGGTATGCCACTTCTCTTGTGTCTAACAACAGAGACGAGATGAGTAGATTCTTGACAGGGATTGCTGAGGATCTCGAGGAGGAGTGTAGGGAAGCTATGCTGCATGACAGCATGGACCTTTCCAGGCTTATGGTCCATATCCAGCAAGTGGAGGAAAGTAGGAAGAGGAAGCACACTAGGGTAGGGAACAGGTCAAGGCAAGCTGAGGAGAATTTTTCAAGGAAGAGTAGTACTGAAATCAGGGATAAGACCAGGTTTAAGAAGGGACTCTCCCACCAAGGGAAGTCAAGTTCATCCAAGGGTCGCTATGATAGGGATTCGGATTCCAGAGTTAAGAGAAACAATGAAGTAGATACACCTCAAGAGAGGCCACCTTGCAGGAAGTGTGGTAAACTGCATGGAGGAGAGTGTATGATGGGCTCTAACGTTTGTTACAGTTGTGGCAAGCCGGGTCACATGGTGAAGGATTGTCCGAATAGGAGAAGTCAAGAACAAGGGAAGAAGAGAGTTCAGCCTAATGGTCCAAGTGAAGAGGCTCCAAGGAGGCAACGATTCTTCGCACTCAAGTCTAGGGGTGCACGGGAAGGCACTTCTAGTGAAGTCTTGGGTGGGTAGCCTTAATTAGTCTTTCATGTATTTGACTGTGTATGGTGTTTATGCACTAGTATGAGGTTTATATATTTGAGTCATCATGTTGGTTGCTGATTTGTATGACTTATATGTTTACTTATGTTGTATGCTTTGATGAGACTAGTTTAGGAAAGAGTTCCTTAGTCTATTAATGTGAGGCTACTAGTAGGTTTTAAGGATGTGTATCATCATGTTAATATGTGAATCAGATATTCACCAATGAGGAGTATTGAATTACCTAGGTATGCATACGTTCTATAGATGACTTACTTATTGCTAGTAAAGAGTAGTGTCATTCGGGGACGAATGTTCCTAAGAGAGGGAAAATGTAACAACCCAAAAATAACTGTACGAAGTAATGCTTAAACGTACCTAGAATGCATGGATTAGACCGGGTTCACACGGCTTGTTGGGCGTAGAACCAGACCTCAGAACCTATGCACTAGCCAAGCCGACCAACTTGGTGAGTTAGTTGAGCTAGGCAAGGTGAGAACCAACCATGTAGGGCAACCGAATATGAAGATTTACCCGGATGAGTCTTAACCGGACTTAAAAAGGGGTAATCTTAAGTTTGGAGGGTCTAGGGGTAAAATGGTATTTTCCAAGATAAGGTAGTATCGTAATTACCCCAATTAATTAATTAATTAATTAATTAATATGGTTAAGGGGCAATTTGGGTAGAGGTGGCCGAATTTGACCCTTTAAGCGAAATCTAGCTCCACCCGAGTTCGAGCCTTGGTGGAAGCAATGATTAAATTGATTTAATTAGTATTTAGTGAATTAGTCAAATTAATTAATATCTAATTTTCTGATTTAAGTAAAGGAAAATCAGATTTTTTAATAATAAAATTAAAAAAAAAATTAATGAGGAGTCCTAGTTTGACTAAGTCTCCACCTAACTCTCTTAATCCTAATCCTCTCATTTTCACGTCTCTCACTCTCATTCTCACGTTTTTTATCAGTAAAAGAACTGACAATAATAGTTCTTCACTCTTGAAGAACTTACACACAAAAACTCAAACGAAAAGCTAAGCTAAAAACGAAAATCAACAACATTCTTCTCGACGGATTGTGTTTGGGACTTTGGTGGTGAGGCAGTGGTGTCGTGGGAATAGGCAGCATTGAAACAAGTGTACAACGACATTAAGGTATGGGTTTTCTTCTCTCTTGGTCCCTTTCCCAAGAGACCCTTAAGTTTCAGTTTAATCGCAATTGAAAAACTAAGGTTGTCCCCGTTGCATGCCCCTGTCATTAGATCCTTTGAAAGATTCAAAGCATGTATTGGTATGTCTTCTGGTAGATAATTTTAGGTCTGGTTGTGATTATGTGTTGAATGTACATTTGGAAATTATGTAAGGAATGAAAGATGTATTCCGGAAAAGTGTATTAAGTTAACTGTTTGAGCATGTGTGCGCTTTAAATTAACTATGTTGCTGCCTGAAATTTGTATGTTAAAAATGTTGTGTTTCAAGTGTATGAAAATGTTAAAAACGTGATATTCATATAAGTTCAAGGTTGCTGAATTAAATGAAAATTCTTGATTGAAAGTAATCTTGAAAATGCAGCTAAAGATCTCCCTAAAAACTACTCGAAATGTCTTAATGTTTAACGTGAAAGAGGGTGAGAAAATGGACTGCAAAAAGGTGATTAAATTCTCAAAAGTAACCATGAAAACTCACCTAAAGATGCACTAGATTTTACACGAAAATATATCCTAAATCAAACATCTACAAGTTGAGAAAATGGAATGCAAAGAGGGTGAACAAATTTCCAGTATTCTGGAAATTTGTTTTTGGGCAGCTTACTGTAAAAAATCACGTTCTAAAATATTTTTTTAAATGCTTGAGGTCAGTGGGGATTGAACCGAAGACCTCACCATATACATGTCATAAAAAATTAAATAATAAAATGTGGTAAAGGGGATTCGAAATGGGGTAAAGCTCAAGTGAAAAGTTAGGGGGAAAATGAAAGAAAATTCAGTGAGGCGTGTGGGGTTCGAACCCACAACCTCTTGGACGGATGAAGGAGAGAGGAGAAGAATGAAATAAAGAAATAATAAAAATGAGGTATGTGGGATTCGAACCCACAACCTCTTGGCAGAATGAGAAGGTAAGGAGAAAATGTAAATTAAAATAAGGTGAGGCTGTGGGGATTCGAACCCACAACCTCTTGGCAGAATGAGAAGGTAAGGAGCAAACGTATATAGGCTTGTCTGTGACCTCTGAGAGGTCAACGACGCCGGTATCGTCTGGGATCTAGATTCCTGTCGTGACAGACTCTACCTAGTGCGTCTTTTCATACATCCTAGGACACTTAAACCTAGCTCTATGATACCAAATTTGTCACGCCCCGAGTTACCCCGAGACGCGAAAACGGGACCTAGGACCACAAGTGATCCCAAGCTAACCCAGCTGGTATGATGATGAACATACTAAAGATAATAAACTGGTGCAGAAGCTAAATAATAAATAAAATGAGAAGATGGGGAAATACCCATATACTATAACTGAGATAAATGAAATACTGATGAATTCAATACAAAGAAGATATTAACTCAACACTAAGCTGAATCAAACTATGTCTGAAATAAGCCTCTAACCGAATAGAAATATTGGGATAGGCCCCAACTAATTCTAGGAAAACTGAAAATGTTACATCTCGTAAACCGGAATAGCTAGGATTAAGCAAAGAAACTAAGAATAGTTATTTTTGGAAATAATAAGAGAAATCTGGAAAATTTCCTAAGTGTAAAAGTAAGCTTTTGGTCATTTTCAAACATCCACAACTTCTAGCTCAGAATGAGTTAGGGCTAGTTTTTTTATATGGTTGGAAATCCCCTGAAGGGATCTTTCTAACGCCGAGTTTGCATAATTTCAATTTTGTATGAGGGAGATATGTCTAACGGAAGTTGGCTATTGGATTGAGGATAATCCAATCCGGGTTTTTATAAGGGTAAAGTAGTCTTTTCACCCTACTATTTCCTAAATTGTTTTAAGGGTTTATTAAGGGAAAAATTTAGCCTTAAGTAAGTTTTAAGTAGATTTAATATGCTTAGGGCTTGGGAGAAAAGAGAAGAGGAGAAGGAGAAAGAAGAAAATACCAAGATTTTGCCAAAGACCATTGAGTGAATTTCGTCAAGGGTGATCCCTTTCAGGTATGTGAGATCTTTCTGTGATGGCTTCTTCCATCCACACAATAATATGTTTAATTCAGCGCATTTAGAGTAGATTGTATAATAAACCTTGAAGTTCTTTATGAAAAACTGTTATATTCTTGTTGGTTGAGTTGTGGTATACCTTGGGAGTTGATTCGTGTTTTCTGGGCTGTTTTACGAGTTTAAACTATTGGGTATTGAGGATTTTAGTGATCCTAAGTGTTTGGGGTGAGATCCATGGGAGTTTAGAAGGATAAGAATTGAAAATCGGAGAAGAAAAGTCAGAAATCTCATATGATAGACCCAGGGGCGCCGCGCCTGCTAGAGCCTCTCAGGACAGTTTCTGTCTGTCAGGCTCTGGCGCCCCGCGCTTCTCAGATCGCCAAGGTCACCTGGAGATCCCATTTCCCCCCATCTTTTTGTACGAGTACCTAAGTGATGTACCTACAATTCTTAATTGATTCCAACACTCTAAAGTACATCTAAACATCATGAAATCATCTATAAACATGAGATCATGGTCCTTGAATCCATAATCCAATTCAAGGAAAGTTAAGATCAAAGTCAAAGAAGTTAAGAGTCAAGTCTAAATGTTAAGAAGCAAATCAAAGTGAGTTATTAAAGTTTCCAAGAGTCTTTAACAAATATTTTTAACATTGTTTTAAGGCTCAAGTTACTAGTTAAGCAAGAGTAAAGAGTTGAGTTTTTTCTCAAAAGTAATAAGGGGACTAAGTAATCTCTAAGAGTTACAAATGTTTTCATATTTAAATAAGTAAAGAGCCTTCGGGTTAGTTTTCACAAAGAAGTAATAGCTTTATGAAATGAAGAAAGCAAGGAACTATGATTTTCAAGAGAGCTAATATGAAAACATTTGTAATCTCTAATAGTTACAAATGTTTTCATATTTAAACAAGTAAAGAGCCTTCGGGTTAGTTTTCACACAGAAGTAATAGCTTTATGAAATGAAGAAAGCAAGGAACTATGATTTTCAAGAGAGCTATTAAAGCTAAGTTTTGCGCACTAATCTCAAACCACATAATCAGTATGTTTTAAAAACATAAGAGCCAGTATATTTTTGGGAGTAGTATTGAGCACCGATGTGGTGATGCGAGGGTCATACTTTTTAGATGTAACCATCATGGGTAGGAGAGGGTCATACTTTTAAGATGAACCATTTTCGCAGTTTACTACTAGATCCATTAGGCAATTCAGGTCTTATACTCTGGCAAGGTTAGGATGGACGACAGCGTGGGATGAGTAACGTTGTATCATCTCTATAGCTCTTAGGTGTGTCGGTTAGAGAAGCTCCCACAAAAGTTATTATATTTTCATATAAATCAGTTAATTGTATTTTTAGATGAACCTTAGAGATTTATTGTATCTATATATACATATAGATTTTACAGCATGTTTTCAGTCAGTTTTTCTTTATATTGCATTTACTTTTAAATTGTTTTATATTGAAATGAGTAGTTACTCATGAGTTGAGTAGAGCCAGGTAAGTGTCTCTTCTTACTCCCTTCCAGTTTAAGTTTGTTTTAGCTGTCCAACTCGCATACTCTTACATTCAATGTACTGATGCCAGTTGGTCTGCATTGTATCATGATGCAGACTGAGGTAACTAGGATCAGCATTTGGTGCACCCGTTGATCCAATTAGAGCACTCAGAATCACTGGTGAGCCTCCTTGCATTCCGGAGGATTTTTTTTTTGCTTTTCAGTTTTGTTTCTTTATTAGAATGTTGTAGGGTCTGTCCCAACATTTTTCTTAGTGCTTATAGAGGCTTCATAGACAGATAGTCAAATTGTTCAATTGTGCCTCTTTTATTTCAGATATGTCATTTTGAGACTAAATTGCCATTTTGGGCTAAGATATTAATTTAAGAATTTTATGAAAATGTTCTTGCTTTCCTATTAAGTTGATTTAAGTCTTCCACTGAGTTAAGTCTTCCACTGAGTTAAGTAAGCCAGGACAGGGGTTCGCTCAAGACCATAAATGGTCATTGGATGCCGGTCACGTCTAGGGTGTAGGCTTGGGGCGTGACAAACTTGCTATTATAGTACAAGGTTCAAGAGTCCTAGGGAGTCTATGAAGTCGTGTCCATTGAGTCTTAGTCATCGGTGTGAAGCGTAACATCTATGATTAGGAGGTTACGACATTTAGGAATTTTTTCACTTCTTTCATATTTCTTTTTGTGCGTTAGGCTTTATCTCTTAAAGGTTTTCCTCTAATTCGTGCTTGCGCGTGTTTCAGATCATCATGCCTCCATGAAGAGTAGTTAGAGATCGACTAGCCAGAAGGAATGTCGAAGATCTAGGGGTACCTAATGCACCGAATGTGCAACCTCAGGGGGAAGTCACCAATCTTGAGTTCCGCGAGGCTATTCCAATTCTAAGACAAGTGGTGACTAACCAAGTCGTCCAACAAAGGGGAGCTCGACAAGAAGGGGTTGACACTTTGAGGATTCGGGAATTCTTAAGGATGAATCCCCCAAGCTTCACTGGTTCGAGTACTAATGAGGATCCAAAGAACTTAATGGAAGCATTGAAGCTGGTGACATGATGCATATGGTTGATACTGAAAGAGTGGAACTAGCTGCATATTAACTCCAGAATGTTGCAACGATTTGGTTCAATCAGTGGAAGGAGGGCATAGGTGAGGATGCACCACATCCGAGTTGGGTTTGTTTTGAAGAAGCTTTCTTGGGGTGTTTCTTTCCCCTGAAAATGAAGGAAGCAAAGGTACAGGAGTTCTTTACTCTGAAACAGGACTTCTTGAGTGTTCATAGATATGGATTTTCAATTCACCCAATTGTCTCGCTATGCTCTTGATATGGTTAAGGATATGATGAGCAGAAGGATCCTGTTTGTGGCGGGTTTGGGTCGTACATCAAGTAGAGAAGGCAGAGTGGCCATGCTGATTGGAGACATGGACATTTCAAGGTTAATGGTCTATGTGCAGCAGGTAGAGGAAGAGAAACTTAGGGATAGAGAGGAGTTCAAGAGCAAGAGAGCTAAGACAGGTAATGAGTTCAGGCAGCAAAAACATGATGCCAAATGGTCATCCTTCCAACATAAACAAGAGGTTCCTACTCCAACCTCTGCTAGTGCACCTATACCTAAGAATAAAAATGAGCACTATGGGTAAAATTCTAGAGTTAAACCTGCCTACTCTCAGTGTAGCGTGGCGCAGGGAAGTAGTAAGCCTCCTGCCTATGCCAAGTGTGGTAGAAATCACTCCAACATTTGTCGTGAAGGCTCCGCATGTTGTTTGAAGTGCGGTTAGACCGGTCATTTCAAGAGAGAGTGTCCAAAAATCAAGCAAGGCGGTGGTAATGGGGGCAATAGAGCTCAGTCTTCATCAGCTACTCTACCAGATAGGGCTGCACCTAGGGAGATACTTCTGGTGCTGGCGGAGGAACAAACCGCTTGTATGCTCTCAATAATCTCCAAGAATTAAGAGAATTCACCAGATGTTGTAACTGGTATGATTTGATTTTTTGACTTTACTGTTTATGCATTTTTAGATCCAGGAGCGAGTTTATCTTTTGTAACCCCATATGCTGCTATGAACTTTGAAATCATTCCTCAGCAACTTAATGAACATTCAGTGTTTCCACACCTATTGGTGAATCCATTCTAGAAGAAAGAGTCTATAGTGATTGTCTTGTTTCCGTCAACCACAAGAGTACCATGGCTGATTTAATAAAGTTAGACATGGTAGATTTTGATGTAATTCTAGGTATGGACTGTATCCATGCCTGTTATGCATCAATAGATTGCAGAACTCGAGTTGTCAAGTTTTAGATCCCAAATAAGTCAGTCTTAGAGTAAAGTAGTAGTTCAGCAGTGCCTAAGGGTCATTTTATTTCATACCTTAAGGCGAGGAAGTTAGTTTCAAGGGGGTGTATCTACCACTTAGTCCGGGTTATTGACTCGAGTGTTGAGGTACCTTCCCTTCAGTCAGTTTCTATAGTGAAAGAGTTTCCAAAAGTATTTATTGATGATCTACCCAGAGTTCCTCCTGAAAGAGAGATAGACTTCGGCATATACATCATTCCAGATACTCGTCCTATCTCTATTACTCCATATAGAATGGCACCAGCAGAGTTAAAAGAGTTGAAAGAGCAGCTGAAAGATCTATTAGATAAAGGTTTCATCCGACCAAGTGTCTCACCTTGGGGCACACCGGTCTTATTTGTGAGGAAAAATGATGGTTATCTTAGGATGTGTATAGACTACAGTCAAATGAATAAACCATCAAGAATAAATATCCTCTTCCAAGGATAGATGATCTTTTCGATTAGCTTAAGGTGTTTCGTGCTTCTTGAAAATTGATCTCAGATCAGGCTACCATCAGTTGAAAGTTAGGGAATGTGACTTCCCAAAGACAACTTTCTTATTTATATCTGTTTGTCATCGTCTTCATTGATGACATACTGGTTTATTCAAGGAATGAATAAGATCATGCTAGTCATCTCAGAGTTGTTCTGCAGACTTTGAAAGATAAGGAGCTATATGTCAAGTTCTCTAAATGTGAGTTTTGGCTTAAGTTTGTGGCATTCTAGGGCCACATTGTTTCCAGTGATGGGATTAGAGTTGATACCCAAAATATAGAAGTAGTTCAGAGTTGGCCTAGACCCACATCTCTAACAGATAAAAGGAGTTTCTTGGGTTTGGCTGGCTATTATAGGAGATTTGTTGAAGGTTTTTCATCTATCTCGTCTCATTTGACCAAGTTAACTTAGAAAACAGTCAAGTTTCAATGGTTTTAAGCTTGTGAGAAAAGTTTTTAGGAATTGAAAAAGAGATTAACTACAACTCTGATTTTTACTTTACCGAAGGGTACTCAAGATTTTGTGGTGTACTATGATACATCGAGAGTTGGTTTGGGCTGTGTGTTGATGCAGAATAGAAAGGTTATAGCATATGCCTCTAGACAGTTGAAGGTTCATGAGAAGAATTACCCAACTCATGACTTAGAATTTGTTGTAGTAGTTTTTGCCTTGAAGATATGGCGTCACTACTTGTATGGAATTCATGTTGACATATTCACTGATCACAAGAGCCTCCAATATGTGTTCACTCGGAAGGAACTAAATCTCAGACAGAGGAGGTGGTTAGAATTACTCAAGGATTATGACATGAGTATTCTTTACCACCCAAGTAAGGCCAATGTAGTTGTTGATGCCTTAAAGTAGGTTATCCATGGGGAGTACTACCCATGTTGAAGAAGAAAAGAGGGAGTTAGCTAAATATGTGCACCAGACTTGCCCGTCTGGAAGTCAAACTTATGGATTTCACAGAAGGAGAGATAGTGGTGACTAATGGGGCTGAATCATCACTGGTGTCAGAGGTGAAAGAGAAGCCAGACCAAGACCCCATTTTGCCTAATTCGAAGGCGAAGGTTCAAAAGCAAAGAGTATTGGCTTTTGAACAAGGGGGAGATGGTATAATGAAGTACCAAGGTAGATTGTGTGTACCTAGGGTTGATAGACTCTAAGTGAGGATCCTGGAGGAGGCCCATATCTCCAGATATTCCATTCATCGGGGTTCTACCAAGATGTACCGCGATTTGAGAGAGGCATATTGGTGGGAGGGCATGAAGAAAGATATTGCTGAGTTTGTTGCCAAATGCCCAAATTGCCAACAAGTGAAAGTAGAACACCAAAGGCCTGGAGGTTTGGCTCAGACTATAGAACTTCTGGAATGGAAGTGGGAGATGATTAATATGGACTTTATCACAGGTTTACTAAGATCTCGCAGGCAACATGATTCTGTTCGGGTGATTGTCGATAGAATGACAAAGTCAGCCTATTTCTTGTCAGTAAAGACAATCTATTCGGCTAAGGATTATGCTAAGTTGTACCTTCAAGAGGTGGTGAGACTTCATGGAGTTCCAATCTCCATTATTTAAAATAGAGATGCACAATTTAATGCACAATTATGGAAATCCTTCCAGAAAGGTTTGGGTTCAAAGGTGAACTTAAGCACTGTTTTTAATCCTCAGACAGATGGGCAAGCAAAGCGTACTATCCAAACCTTAGAATATATGTTGAGAGCTTGTGATCGACTTCAAAGGGAATTGAGATGATCACATACCTCTCATTGAGTTCGCTTACAACAACAGTTACCATTCGAGCATCCAAATGGCTCCATACGAGGCTCTTTATGGGAGAAGATGCAGATCTCCTATTGGGTGGTTCAAAGTTAGTGAAGCAGGGTTAATAGGACCATATATAGTTCACCAAGATATGGAGAAGGTGAAAGTGATTCAAGATAGTTGAGAATGGAACAGAGTCGCCACAAGTCCTACACATATGTTAGGAGAAGGTTATTAGAGTTTGAAGTGGATGACTGGGTATACCTAAAAGTTTCACCCATGAAGGGAGTTATGAGGTTTGGTAAGAAGAATAAACTTATTCCCCGGTACATTGGTCCTTACAGAATCTCCAAGCGGGTCGGCAATGTAGCATATGAGTAGGAGTTACCCCAAGAGTTAGAAACGGTTCATCCGGTATCCCATGTGTCTATGTTGAAAAAGTGCTTGGGTGATCCTTCATCGATCGTACCAAATGAGAATGTTGGGATTAAAGATAGCCTATCCTATGAAGAGATTCGGTTCAAATTTTGGATCGTCAAGTTCGTAAGTTGAGAACTAAAGAAGTTGCATCAGTGGAGGTCCTTTGGAGGAACCAATTTGTTGAAGAAGCAACTTGGGAAGCTGAGGAGAATATGAAGAAGATATATCCACATCTCTTTGAATCCAGAGAGAATGCAGATCAAGGTACTAAATCCTCTTCTTAGCACTTAAAAACGTAAGCATGTATTACTTGCTTTTGTTAGTTGAGTGCTGAAATGATGTTACTACCCTTAGCTTAGTGAAAAAATTCTCATTCAAAAACGAATGTTCCCAAGTGGGAGATATTGTAACATCACGTAAACCGAAATAACTACGATTAAGCAAAGAAACTAAGAATAGTTATTTTTGGAAAGAATAAGAGAAATCTGGAAAATTTCCTAAGTGTAAAAGTAAGTTTTTGGTCATTTTTAAACGGCCATAACTTCTAGCTCAGGATGAGTTAGGGCCAGTTCTTTATATGGTTGGAAAGTACTTGAAGGTAACTTTCTAGAACCGCTGAGTTTGCATAATTTCAGTTTTGTATGAGGGAAATATGTCTATCGGAAATTGGGCTGTTGGATTGAGGAAAATCCAATCCGAATTTTTGTAAGGGTAAAGTACTCTTTTCACCCTACTATTTCCTAAATTGTTTTAAGGTTTTATTAAGGGAAAAATTAAGCCTTGATTCAGTTTTTAGAAGATTGAATACGCTTAGGGCTTGAGAGAAAAGAGAAGAGAAGAAAGAGAAAGAAGAAAAGACTAAGATTTCGACAAAGATTGTTGAGTGAATTTCGTCAGGGGTGATCCCTTTCAGGTATGTGAGATCTTTATGTGATGGGTTCTTCAACCTACTCAATAATATGTTTAATTCAGCGCAATTAGAGTATATTGGATAATGAACCTTGATGTTCTTGATGAAAAATTGTTGAATTCTTGTTGGTTGAGTTATGGTATACCTTGGGTTGTTGATTCGTGTTTTCAGGGCTGTTTTATGAGTCTAAACTATTGGGTATTGAGGATTTTAGTGATCCTAAGAGTTTGGGTGAGATCCATGGGAGTTTAGTAGGATTATAATTGAAAATCGGAGAAGAAAAGTTGGAAATCCTGTTTGACAGGCCCTGAAGCGCTGCGCCTGCCAAAGCCCCTAAGGGAAGCCTCTGTCTGACAGGGCCTGGCGCGCCGTGCCAGCAAGAGCCCCTCAGTACAGTATCTGTCAGTCAGTCTATCGTATCCCGCGCCTCTCAGAGCTCCAGGGTCACCTAGAGATCCCATTTTCCCCCATCTTTTTGTACGAGTTCCTAAGTGATGTACCTACAATTCCTAGTTGATTTCAACATTCTAAAGTACATCTAAACATCATGAAATCATCTATAAACATGAGATCATGATCCTTGAATCCATAATTCAATTCAAAGGAAAGTTAAGATCAAAGTCAAAGAAGTTAAGAGTCAAGTCTAAAAGTTAACAAGCAAGTCAAAGTGAGTTATTAAAGTTTCCAAGAGTCTTTAAATAACATGTTTAACATTGTTTTAAGGCTCTAGCTACAAGTTAAACAATAATAAAGAGTTGAGTTCATTCTCAAAAGTTATAAAGGGACTAAGTAATCCCTAAGAGTTACAAATGTTTTCACATTTAAACAAGTAAATAGCCTTCAGGCTGGTTTTCAGACATAATTAATAACTTTATGAAATGAAGCAAGCAGGGAAACTATGATTTCCAAGAGATCTACTAAAGCTAAGTTTTGAGCACTAATCTCAAACCACAGAATCAATATATTTTAAAAAGATAAGAGCATTATATATTTTTGGGAGTAGTATTGAGCACCGATGTGGGATGCGAGTTAATATTAACTCAAGTCTCCATGAAAACCATGCAGTCATCATGGATAGGAGAGGGTCATACTTTTTAGATGAACACTTTTCACAATTTACTAGTGGATCCATTAGGCAGTTCAGGTCCTACACTCTGGCAAGGTTAGGATGAGCGGGAAGCGTGGGTCGAGTAACATTGTATCATCACTATAGTTCTTAGTTATGTGGTTGTCGGTTAGAGAAGCTCCCACAAAAGTTATTGTATTTTCATATGCATTAGTTATATGTATTTTTACATACATCTTAGAGATTTATTGTATCCATATATACATACAGAGTTTAGAACATGTTTTCAGTCAGTTTTTCTTTATATTGCGTCTACTTTTAAATTGCTTTATATTGAAATGAGTAGTTACTCATGAGTTGAATAGAGCCAGGTAAGTGTCTCTTCTTACTCCCTTCCAGCTTAAGTTTGTTTTAACTTTCCAGCTTGCATACTCGTACATTCAATGTACTGATGCTAGTTAGTCTGCATCGTATCATGATGTCGACGTAGTTAACTAGGATCAGCATTCACTGCACCTGTTGATCTAGTTAGAGTACTCAGAATCATTGGTGAGCCTCATTGCATTCCGGATGATCCTTTTTTTTTTTGCTTTTCAGTTTTGTTTCTTTATTGGAATGTTGTGGGGTCTGTCCCAACATTGATCTTAGTGCTTACAGAGGCTTCATAGACAGATAGTCAGATTGTTCAACTGGGTCTCTTTTATTTTAGATATGTCATTTTGAGACTAAATTGCCATTTTGGGCTAAGATATTAATTTAAGCATTTTATGAAAATGTTCTTGCATTCTTATTGAGTTGAGTTGAGTCTTCTGGAAAGTTAAGTAAGTCAGGCCAAGGGTTCGCTCAATACCATAAATGGTCATTGGGTGTCAGCCACGTCCAGGGTGTAGGTCGGGGTGTGACAAAAACTAAAGGACTAAAAATACTAAAAAAGAAACTCATGACTATTGTCCTCGGAGAATGAGGACTCACTACTGATTATGCTGAACTAGAGATCGAGAACCGATCTAAACGTGATTTGGATGCTGAGATCTTGAACCTATATCAAGAGAAGATGTATCGCACGTATGTGTCAGTACTTGAAATGTACTGAGCATGGAGGATAGATTAAAGCTGAAATAACATATAACTGAACAAGGCAATAAAGCAATGAAATAGTCTGAACATGATAAAGATACTGAATGCTGAGCTAACTTAACTAGAACTATAGTGATGAAATGTACTGAGCATGGAGGATAGATTAAAGCTGAAATAACATATAACTGAACAAGGCAATAAAGCAATGATTTTGACTTTGCTAAGTTCTAGTTATGTTTCTAGGGTCTAAACGACGTAGCTTAGGGGCCAAACGAACAAGGAAAACACCAAAAGACTCATGACTTAAAAGTTGTCAAAATCACTGACAGAGTCGACTGACGGATTGTAAGTCGATTGACGGTCCGTACTGGTCGACCGTCATTTGTGACAGAGAGATCAAAGTCAGCTGGCGAATTGACAGAGTCGACTGACGGACTATAAGTCGACTGAAAGCCCGTACTGGTCGACCGTCGTTCGCGATTTAGAATTGAAAGTCAGTTGGTCAATCGACGGAGTCGACTTGCAGACCGTAAGTCTACTGTTGGTCTGTATTGGTCGACCGTCATTTGCGATCGAGAATTGGAAGTCACCTGGTCAATCGATAGAGTCGACTGATGGTCCGTACTGGTCTACCGTCGGTGGCACCTGCAACTTCTAAAAATCTGCATTTGTTTGTTTCGGATATGGGGTGTTACAGATGTGTTGGATGCCAATTCTAGTTACATGTGTTTGCATCATAATACGATGCAGTCCAACTGACATCAGTACATTGAATGTACGAGTATGCGAGTTGGAATGCTAAACACAACATAGGCTTGAAAGGAATCTGAAGAACTTACTTGGCTCAACTAAACTCAACATGACTAAACTTATTTCAATATAAAGCAACTTCAAAACAAGTGTTATATAAAGAAAAGTTGTTTTAAACATGATGTCAATCTGCATGTATGCAAAGATATAATATAACCTGATATGTATGTCAAAGATACATATAAATATGTATATAAGAATACAAGTATTTCTGTGGGAGTTTCTCTAACCGACAACCATCACTTAAGAACTATAGTGATGATACAGTGTTTTGCCTCACGCTACCAGGGTCGTCCTATACCTTGCCATAAGTATAGAACTTGAACTACTAAGTGGATTCACTAGTCTATGCTAAAAAGTACTAAAGGAATCATCTAAAAAGTATGACTCTTTTTTACCCGTGGTGCCTACATGGTTTATGGGGGCTGTGAGTTGTCTGAACTCTCCCCCATATCGGTGCTCAATACTACTCCCAAAAAAATTATATTAGCTCTTATATTTTAAAAATATACTTCCTTCTGTGATTTAAGATCAGTGCTTAAAAACGTAGCTCAAAGGCTACCTTGAAAATCAAAGTTTTCCCTCTTGCTTTATTATGAAAGCATATACTATTTCCTAAAAACTAGCTCAAAGGCTCTTTACTGAAAACTAGCTTAAAGGCTTTTTTGGAAATCAAAATTTCCTTACTTGTTTAAATGTGAAAACATTTTAAACTCTTTGAGAACGCATAGTCCCCATATACTTTTGAAGAAATGAACTTCAACTTTACTTTTTACTAAACTCAAAACTTAAGCTTTAAAACAAAGTAACATTTGTAAAAGACTTTTGAAAATGGACTTCTCTTAACTTGACTCTTGATTTCTCTTGATTTGACTATTAACTTCTCTTGACTTGACTATTAACTAATTCTTGAATTGAATTATGGATTCAAGGGTCGTGATTTGTGATAGGAATGATCTCATGATGTTTAGAAATGATTTTCGATAGCTAAACATGAGAAAATGATCAAAAATCAAAATATGAGGGTGGGTCTGCGACACTGAGAAGAATTTAAATTTTGGTTTCGAAAATAACTTTTGAGGTAGAAAGGCATGTGACCGCTTAAGGACGCGAAATGATTCTTCCAAATTCTAGGAAATGGCTCTGCGACCCACCACCACTATCGAATTTCATCCGACGAAATTTCTTATTCGTTTTTCAGCTCTAAACCCTCTAAACCCATGGGTTCTTTCCCCCAAGCGCTTAGAATTGATTATATGATCAAAGTACATCGGATTCTACTAAAAACACAATTTAAAATGTGAATCAATCTTAAGAAACTCCAATCAACACAACCACAAGAATTCCAATAAAATTTATCAAGAATTCAAGGATTTACTTTCAAATCTAATAACTTCACTAAAATTGAATCATGATTGGCGTGTGTGTGAACTAACCCAACGTTATGTGATCTCACATACCTTTGAAGGGATCACCCCCGACGAAATCCACAAGCTAATCTCGACGAATCTTGAACAAATCTTGAACGTTCTTCTCACTTCTCCTCTTTTCACCTTTCTTCAAGCCCTAGCGTGAAATTCACTTTTCTAAAACTGAATAAAATCTAATTTTATCCCAATTAAACTCCTAAAAACGAATTAGGATAATTAAGTAAGGAAAGACTAAATAACCCTTTCAAAATCCGAATTCAAACTTTCCTTAATCTAACGGCCTAACTTCCAAAGGGTATAACTTACTCATAGAAACTAGGAATCGCGCAAATTCGATGGCGTTGGAAAGATCATTCCAAGCAACCATATCTGGAAGTGCTCCTAACTCATCCTAAGATAGAAGTTATGCCCGTTTGAAGTTGACCAAAAACTCATTTTTTTAACTTAAGTAATTTCCAGAGTTTTAATTATTTCCAAAAAATGACTATTTCTATTTCTAGCTTCTTCGTAGCTATTTCGAATTGCGAGATGTTACACAAAATATTCTAAGTCTTCAGTTATATTCACTATATAAAATGGAATATTTATATGTTGAATAAAGGTATTGCTATGTGGAGATTTGGACTCTTCAACTAATTTGGAGTTGTTTAAATTGTACGACATTGTTGTGATGTTGTATTCTAGAAGGGACAAGTCAAGAGTATTATTGTTGCATCAGTGTAGATTATATCGCAGTGGACTTGAATCTCCTTAAAAGAGCGAGATATCTTTGTCTCAACCTATATGATTATTTATTCATTTTTTGTCATTATATTTTCAACTATAATTTATTGTATTTGTGGTATATTACACCAACACAAAGTAACACTAAACAATATAGGCGAAATGGTCTGATGGACTCTTGTACTTGTATGAGTTTGTATTCTAGAGCCTTCTACTTAATATTTCGCCAACCGAACCATTAAACTTAATTAAAATGAGATTTTTAAATCCTCTACCATTGACCAAACTTATGTGGAATTCATTTTGCTGACTCAATAATAGTGTGTGGTATCACACTTAAAAAGGCGAGTAAAAGCAATGAATTTGTTACAAAAATAATTAAATAGTAAAATGAAAAAAAAAAGGAAAAAACAAATTAAAGTTCCCAACCATCCCTTTTCTTCTCCCTTTGCTTCTGGAGTTCTGAGAAAACGATACAGATCTCGTCGTCCCTTACAACAGATTTTTCTTGTGGTTCTCAACCCATTCCGTCCATTGAACCTCTGTTAATGATTAGGTGTTTTGGTGAGTTTTAGAAGTATCAATGGAAGTTTCAGAAGTTGAACAAGAAGGTTGATTTTTCTCGGTGGCTATGGGTCTTATATAGCGGTTATGTGATGATTTTGCTTCAACGGCAATTTTGCTCTGATAGTTTTCTCCTCCCATCTACTAAAAAAATAATGAATACCGACATAAAAATTACCGACCTTAAATGGAGGTCGGTATTGATAAAAATGTCAACTTATTTTAAGAACCCCACCCCAACCCCTTTCATCTTCATATTCCTCCAAAAATATATTCTTCCTCAAATCACAAAACCTCCCCTTTCAACTTCATCTTCTTCCCTAAACACATTCTTTAATTTCTCACATCACAAAACCTAATTTCTTTTCAATAACTTGAAGATTAACTTTTTTTAAAAAGATTCATGTTCATACTGAGAGTGAAGAAGCAAGAAAATTTTGTCGGAGGTTATTCATTTCTACATCGATGACAAAAATGAATTAATAGCTCAAAATAAATTCTTTCAAATTTTTGAATATCATTTTTGATATATTTAATGAATTTATATTTGAATTTGAGTAAAACTATTTGTTCGGAAATTATTATAAAATAATATCGACTAACTTTTTTTATACTAAGAATCATTTACCTTTTTTGGTCTTCTTCATATTTGTTTCATTATTTTTATAATATTTGCAATAAATCATACAAAAGAAAGTCTTTCTTTCAAATCTGAATCTATGATTTCTTCATAGTTGATTATCATTTATCTTCAGATTTGGAAGAAATAATATTTTTATATATATAAAAAATAGAGACAAACAATGTTGGAGCTAAAATAGAAAAAGTTTGCAAGCTAAATTTTGAAGATGATGAGTAGTAGGGGGTGAGGTGCTTTCTTTTTTAAAAAATGTGTAAATGAAAGAAGAAAACATATTTTTAAATTAATTATAGTGCCGACTGTCAAAAACAGAAGAAAAATGTAAAAAAAAAATAGAAAACGCTATTTTGAATCTTTTCACGCGCTTCAGGGAAGTGCAAAATACATTTTTTACTATATTAGCATTTTGTGTTTAATAGGTACATGTTTTGAACAATTTAAGTGTTCAATAGGTACAAATTTCAGTTAAAGTGTCTAAGTCAATTATGCGGACAACTTTAATTAAGGAATTGTCGATGACTTATGCCAAAGAAGAATGATAACATCAAAACCCTAAGTCATCTCTCGCTCCACTCTCACCCCACCCACCCCCATCCGCGCCCATCCCTACCCATCCCTGACGTGCGCGGCGCTACCTCAACAACAACAACAGATCAAGGGTGGTCGCAGCAGCAGGAGGTTCTCAGTTCGCGCCTCCTTACCGATCGGCGCCGCCTCCATCCCGACTGGCGACGCCTAGATCAGCTGTTTTCTCAGTTCGTGCTGCCTCCATAAGGTTTGTTCTGTTTATTTTCTCAACAATTCCAATCCACTCACTTCTCTCTTCACCTATATGAAATGTTTGTTCATTAGGCAAATTGTTGTTGATTTTTTTTTGGGTATTGATTAATTACTAGTACAGTGTGAATCCAAAAATAAAAAAAAAATGGAGTTTGAAATGGATATGTTTGTAAATTCTTTAAGAACAACTTGAGTATGAGTGCTCTGACTGATACTAACTTATTTTAACATAAAGTATTATCCACTCTTTGTTTCACATAACCAAGAACAGAAGATGACATTTCCCAACGAAACCACCCTAACCACAAGTGCAACTTGCTTTCATGATATTATTATTTTGTGAGTATTAAGTTTGAGTTAACGAAACTTTCAATAAGCTGATTAACATTTGTTTCTTTTCGTGCTAGGCAACTGAGGAAGCTCATCATCTAAAAAAGTTGATACAAGACTATATTGCTTCTTTCATCAAAGTAGGAGATAAAGTTTGGTGCTTCTAAATTTCTTAAGTTCAGTACATTTGTTTTCTATAAATTTTTGTCTCCATCTAGTATTGATACTTAGTTTTAATTTTGTGATAACTTGTTTGTGTCCATCGAGTTTGTTTTGCATAAATACCAACACTAATTGATTCTATTGATGACAAAATTGATTTTATAGCAAGATCGATTTGTGTTCATCTAGTGTCGATATGAAACTTTAATTTAGGAATAATGTGTTTGTTAAGCACAAGTACCAACACTAGTTGATCCTATTGATCACAAAAAATTGATTTTCTTGCAAGATCGATTTTTGTCCATCTAGTGTTGACACTTAGCTTTAAATTTTAGAAATAATATATTTGTTTTGCACAAGTACCAACACTAGTTGATCCTATTGATGACAAAATTGATTTTCTTTCAAGATCGATTTGTGTCCATCTAGTGTTGACATTTAGCTTAAATTTAGGAATAATGTGTTTGGTAAGCATAAGTACCAACGCTAGTTGATCCTATTGGTGACAAAATTGATTTTCTTGCAAGATCGATTTGTGTCCATCTAGTGTTGACACTTAGCTTTAAATTTAGAAATAATATATTTGTTAAGTATAAGTATCAACACTAGTTGATCCTAATGATGACAAAATTGATTTTCTTGCAAGATCTATTTGTGTCCATCTAGTGTTGACACTTATCTATAATTTAGAAAACATGTGCTTGTTAAGCATAAGTTTCAACACTAGTTGATCTTATTGATGACAAAATTGATTTTCTTGCAAGATCGATTTGTTTTCATCTAGTGTTGATACTTAGCTTTAAATTTAGAAATAATATATTTATCACGCATAAGTTCAAATAAATAATGTGGTTTAGTCGGTAGATTTATTTGTTGAAATTAAGTCTAAACTAAACTAGTTAAAGTTATTATAATAAATTAAAATAAATAATGTGGTTTAGTTAGTGGATTTAATTACTACAAGAAAAATGATCTTTAGCAAAGGGAAATTTAGTCGCTAAAAGTCATAAACCGGTCGTTAAAGATCAATTACGACTGGTTTGATTTCGGCCGTCACCGGTCGCTAAAAGCTCCGTCGTTAAAAGTACACGACCGGTTGATGCGGTCGTTAAAAATATTAGTGACCACAAATGATCCAGTCGCTTAATGTTCATAGGTTCTGCTCTTTTCCTTTTTAAGTTGTCACTCTAGTCATTGAAGACATCCTAGAGGGTACTATTATTTTTTATCAACGACATAAATAAAGTTAATGTAAAATATTAACAAAAAATTCGGAACATTAAACTTTGATCCTATGAATAATTAGAAGTATATTTTAATATCAAATCTGTGAATATATTTTGACAAATAAATCACATGAGCTGTTGAATGTTACATTGCACCATCATTTGAGTAGATACACAAAAAGTACTGATTAGCACATTAATTAATAACAAAAATAAATCTAACATACTGAAACTTTACACCTATAAAGATCGTTTCATCTTTCAAAAAAAAGTATACATTTAAATAGAAAGCTTTCTACTTGGAAGCTTTGAATTTCACTCCATCTTCTGATTATTAGCTGCAAATTTGTAACTAGCCATAAGCACCACCCAATAAGACACATACCACCTGAAAGTCAATATTTTACATCAGAAAAATCAAAATCAGTAATCAACACCCAAAAAGTGTAGTAACAATATTTTTTTAATGAAAAGAATAGTACTTGGCAACAAATTCTAACATTAGAAATACATAACAAACTATTGTACAAAAAATATTCATCGCTAGCGTCGAAATAAAATAAAAACAAAAACACTAATGAAAGCTGTAGAGAAGCGTAATAATCTCCCAAAGAAGATGGTGTAATTAAGTTGTTAGTGTTACCGTTTAATAATAAAATAAACAGATGAATCAGCATATGTTTCAAAAGTACAAGCTGGTATATAGTTTACTTGTAAAAACGAGCAAACAAGTAAAAATCAAGGCAAAAAAAATGACAAGTATGTATCATTCTAAAGACTCTACAGACTCTACTCATATTTTATCTACAAGACTTATATATGACCTCTTTGCCTAGAACAAATAGAAAATATATGGCATCAATTTTGATTTTCCCTTTATTCTTTTACACAATGATATATCTGATAAGAAATATTTTATATATAAGTCATTACACAAGCAAGTATGAAATCCTAAAGATTTCTAAATACTTAAAATACAACTCCAAGAGATCAATTTATGCACAGACACTTTAATGAAACTCCACTCCAAAAGCTTATATTTATGGAGGATACGTACAAACAACTCCAAGAGCACTACTTTAAGGGGAAAAATTGAACAGTTATGATACAAAATCATAGATCTATTGAAAGATATAACTCCATGATTTCTAGTCTATTAACAGGGATCTCCTTAACTATTGTTTGTCTAACATTTTTTCCAGTAGTCAAATTTATGGCAGCCTTAATAACATGAGTTCTCACTATCAATAGATTATATATACTAACATCAAAATATTCATCATCTCCCATTTCATAATTATTCATCATAATACTTACTTTAGTATAGTGAAATTGGATACCCCACATGCTTTTTTTTGTATCCTCCCAGAACATTTACCTTTTTGCTCTCTTGGTGACTCGAATGCACAATGTTAAGTTTAGAGGTGAGGGATGCTTACTATCCAAAAAACTCCCTCTTGTTAATACCCTACATTCATATATTAAATTTTAGAGAATTATTGTTAATGAAGATATCTCTAAAGATTCAGAGGAACAAATACAGATAATTTCATAACTACCAAATAATTAGAGTACTCCCTTCTTGGATAAACAACAAAATATGAAAATGAAGATAAATCTTTGAAATTTAGTTGTTTAACACATAAATAACTAAGATATTGTTTAGTACAAAGAGTTATAAAGTAAACCCACTAAAATAATATTTATTCAAAATTCTATCAGTTAATCATACCTCACAATCAGAGAATGCTCAAGTGAGATAAGAGCAAAACATATACAGTGACAATCTAGAAAAAATAATAGGTTAGAATTCCTCAAATAGTTATATCAAATAGTTACATCTGAATGGTGAATACATGAAAATAAATTAAATCTATCATTCAGAAAGATACCTGACAAAAAATAAATTTATATAGATACAATAAAACATTTACCAATACGTATGAATGATAAAGCCCAAATCAGATCTACTTATTTGTTCTTTCTCCCGTAATACTAAGTAACACCTTCGATGCTATATTCTTGACTAGAAAACACTGGTTCACCATCTGAAATAATCACTTTGTTCAACACAATCTTTTATGAAATATGAGAGCCTAATTCAATCAAAAAATTCCACAATGTTTACGAAAAAAAATTCTTACCAAACACTTGCTGGACTGCTAATCGCAATTTGTTTGACAAAACTTTTCCACTTTCAGAAAATTAAGTCTAGAATTCTTCCATCGGCGCTTTGTGTCGAGCAAAATAATAGATAAAGGGAGTGATGAAGCAATCGTAAGAGTTTTTTAGGGATTGGGTAAAGGGTTTTTCCTTTTTTTTTTTTTTTTTTAAGAAAGTGGGTGAGTGGAGCTGGCAGTTGAAAAAAAATGGTAGAATTTGGCACTTTTTTATTTTTATAAAAAAAAATTAACCACGGGATATTTCACTTTTCACAGTGGGGTATTTTTTAATGGTGTTGATTTGAATTTTAATTTTAACGACCGAAAAAAAAAATATTGGTTATGATAAAGACACTTATAACGACTGTATTTTTATCCCTTCGTTAAAAAGTAGTCGTTAAAGGTCTAATTTCTTGTAGTATATTGTTGGAATTAAGTCAATACTAAACTAGTTAAAGCTAAAAAGTTGTTAAGTTGTTTAAATAAATTAAATTAAATAATGTAGTTTAGTTGGTGGATTTCGTTGTTGGAATTAAGTCTAAACTAAACTAGTTAAAGTTAAAAAGTTGTTAAGTTGTTTAAAGACATAATACTTAAATATGCCCTTTAACTTGGTTTCAAATTACATTTATGCCCTTCAACTTTGGATGTGCACAAATAGACACTTAAATTTGAATAAAGTTGAACAAATAGACACACATGTCCTACATGTCATTTTTTGTCCTACGTGGTGTCCTACGTGTATTGTGTCATGTAGGACTCATGTGTTTATTTATTTAAAAGTTGGATAGTTAAAGTGTCTGTTTGTGCATTATGAATGTTAGAGGTCAAAGTTAAAATTTGAAGCCAAGTTTAAGGTCCAATATATGTATTATGCCTTGTTTAAATAAGTTAAAATAAATAATGTGATTTAGTTGGTGGATTTCGTTATTGGAATTAAGTTAATGCTAAACTAGTTAAAAAGTTGTTAAGTTGTTTAAATAAGTTAAAATAAATAATGTGGTTTAGTTGGGGGATTTAGTTGTATGAATTAAGTCTAAACTAAACTAGGTAAAGTTGTTAAGTTGTTTAAATAAATTAAAATAAATAATGTGGTTTAGTTGGTGAATTTAGTTGTTGGAATTAAGTTTAAACTAAACTAGTTAAAGTTATTAAGTTTAAGTTGTTTAAATAAGTTCAAATAAATAATGTGGTCTAGTTGGTAAATTTGGTTGTTGGAATTAAGTCTAAACTAAACCAGATAAAGTTGTCAAGTTGTTTAAATAAGTTAAAATAAATAATGTGGTTTAGTTGGTGGATTTAGTTATTGGAATTAAGTCTAAACTAAACTAAAGTTGTTAAGTTATTAAGTTGTTTAACTAAGTTAAAATAAACAATGTAGTTTAGTTGGTGAATTTAGTTGTTGGAATTAAGTCAATACTAAACTAGTTAAAGTTAAAAGTTATTAAGTTATTTAAATAAGTTAAAATAAATAATGTGGTTTAGTTGGTGGATTTAGTTGTTGGAATTAAGTCTAAACTAAACTAGTTAAAGATAAAAAGTTATAAAGTTGTTCAAATAAGTTAAAATAAATAATGCGGTTTAGTTGGTGAATTTAGTTATTGAAATTAAGTCAAAACTAAACTTGTTTAAGTGAAAAAGTTGTTAAGTTGTTTAAATAAGTTCAAATAAATAATGTGGTTTAGTTGATAGATTTAGTTGTTAGAATTAAGTCTAAACTAAACTAGTTAATGTTTTTAAAATTTAAGTTCTTTAAATAAGTTAAAATAAATAATGTGGTTTAATTGATGAATTTAGTTGTTGAAATTAAGTCTAAACTAAATTAGTTAAAATAAAATATTGTTAAGTTGTTTTTTCTAAGAAGGTAACTTAACCTGTATTATAAACAAAAGGAATACTCAGAAAAGTATTCAAGTGATACTTACAAAAAAATTACAGAGGGAGAGGTGTCCCTACTAAGCTTCATAAATAATCTAAAATACTACGAATATCCTCTTCTTCTTGAGGATATACGTGTTTACACCAAAAAAGAAAAGGACTAGACAGTTCATCTTCAGTTTCTGCAGAGAGCAACTCTTGTTTTCGAAACATCTCTGGTTCTTTTCCATCCATATAGTCCACCAAATGCAGGTTGAGACAATCTTCCATCTCTCCATGCGTCCCGACTGATTCATATCTTTATTCCAACAAGCTAGAGCCTTTTTGGTGCTCCTTGGCATAGTCCAACTTATGCCTCTTAAATTGATGAAATCTGCCATAACTTCAGAGTCTCTTTGCAATGTAGTAAGAGATGATTTATTGTCTCAGTCTCATATTCACAAAAAGAGCACCTAGAGCAAAATTGACGACCTCTTTTCATAAGGTTTTCCCGGGTCAGTGTGGCCTGTTTGGATAGTAGCCAAGTGAAACATGCAGCCTTGAAGGTTACCTTGAATTTCCAGATCATCTTCCAAGGCCAGCCACTACTTTGAGAGACTTATCTTTGTGATGTCTTGTAAGCTGAACCAACTGAAAATCTGCCTTGCTTTTCTTGTTGCCAAAATAGATTGTCCTCATTGGGATTTAAATCTTTGTATTGCTTCAGAGTCTTGAGCAGTTGTCACTCTGTTAATTTCTCAGTCGTTCAAGTGTCTCCTAAACCTGAGATCCCACCCTTGATTGTCTCTCATTTCTCTAATTGTGGATACCTTTTGAAAGCTCAAGTTGAACAAGTCAGGATACTTGTTCTTCAAAGTTTCTTGTTCAGCCCACACATCTTCCCAAAATAGTGTTTTCCCCCATTTCTCACCTTATTTTTACAGTTGTTTGTAAACTTGATCCACTGAGTTCTGATAGACCTCCATACTCCAGTCCCATACGGTTGTGTGGGCATGTAGGCAGTCCATTTGTTCTCCATTCCAAACCTAGCCTTGATTGTCTTCCTCTATAATGCTTGTTCATGTGATGCAAATCTCTACAGTCATTTCATCATAAGGCTTCAATTCTGGCTTTTTTGGTTCCTTATCCCCAGACCCTTTACTTTTTTGGCTTTGAATGACTTCATCCCACTTTACAAGATGATATTTGTGCTTATTAGGATCACAGTTCCCTTGCCACAACATATTTCTCCATATAGCATCCATTATGTCAATCACATTTGCAGGCATTGGAAAAACTAACATCATGTATGTAGGCATGGCATCCAACACACTGTTGATGAGACTAACTCTTCCACCTAGAGACAAATATTTGCTTTTCCAATTCACTAACTTCTTCTCACATTTCTCCATAACATTATTCCATATGCCTTTTGAATTTCTCTTATCCCTCTAAGGGCATGCCAAGGTACACTATGGGAAGTTCTCCTATCTTTCCCCCAAAATATTTGCTAATACATTTATGTTGGGCACCTTATTAACGGGGTAAATAAATCTTTAACCCCGGTTGATGTGTAATCATGAGATGGCTTCGAACAATATCAAGATAATTCTTAATACTCTAGTTGGCATCTCTCTGCATACAAAAAATCAAGGTGTCATCAGCATATTGTAAGTGTGATATGGCCAGGCCCTATCTGTCATTCATATTGGCATTGAAACCTCTTATCCATCCTTTCATTTGGGTTGTTCTAAGCATGTCATTTAGTCCTTCCATTGCCAGAATAAAGAGAAAAGAGGATAGGGGGTTCCCTTGTCTTAATCCTCTCTGAGATGAGAAGAATCCAGAAGGAGATCTATTTATCAGAACGGAAAACTTCACAGTCGTGATGCAGAATTTCATCCATTTTCCACCAAAACCCATATGCTCCAAAGTCTTCCAGAGGAATCCCAGTGCAGGCAATCGTAAATTTTTCATTATCTAACTTACAAAGGATCACTGGGAGGCTGGGACATTGTTGATCTTTCTGATATCCACACGCTCATTTTCTAGATCTACATGATCCTCTGTATCAGATCTACTTTCATCCTGGATGATTGACATGACATCATCATCAGTTGATGTTGTATCCTGGTGTTCCTAATATACATGAACCCAAATAGTTATTTCTGTTTCTTTATAAATAGTTACTTATTGGGTTTGCACGTGAAGTGGTACAACATCTTCCACTATCCAGTTTCTCTCCTCTGGAATTTTGTTAGCTCCATCTTCTTCCACCACCGTACTGTTCTCCTCCATATTATTAAGTATTACCTCTTCTCCATGTCTTTGTCTGTGTTTTCTGCAATCTACATAGTGTCACAAAATTTGACCGCTTCTGTATATTTTAGTGGCTCTAAAATTTTCTGGTGGTCTTTGAGAATCTCTACACTGGGTCATGTTTTCTGTGTCCCAATTTATTGCCTTACACTTTATTATAAATCAGAAGGGCTGCTGGGTCTGGCCCAAATAATGTTTTGTGTTCAGACTGAAAGTCCATTATACTGTTGTGGCTCAATTCTTTATTCAGGTTTTGTACTTTGATTTAAAAAACCTGAGTCTCCCACGTGACTCTCACGTGCTTTTTTATTGAAGTCAGGTCCAGCTAAATAAGTCAAAACTAGTTAGATTTAGAAAGTTGTTAAGTTGTTTAAATAAGTTCAAATGTTATTTAGTTGTTGAAATTAAAATTATCATTATTGTTTGTGTAGATAGATCCTGATCGTAGTTGGATGTATAATAGAAACATTCTTGGTCGAGTGGGTATGATTCCAGAATTTGCAGAAAGTGTCACTAGATTTATAAATCACGCAAAGACATTTGATGATTTTTTAACTTCAAGATTAATTAGGTGTCCGTGTTGCAGTTAGATTGTTCAGTGTCAAATCTGACAATAATATTTCTCAAGGAGCAATGGACTCTATGATAGATCTTATGAAGGAATTAGTTGATCCCAATGTAGAGATTCCTGATTCTTATTATAAAGTAAATGCATTGGTGTTCTCCTCGATAAGAATTGGTTGTTGTGAAAAAAGGTTGCACGATATATTATAAGGAGGATGTCGATCTAGAGTCTTGTAAGTTTTGTAGTCACCCTCAACTGGTTCTATGGAAAAGAAACTTGCTATAATGGCGGTGCATTATTTACCTCTTATATCAAGATTGAAGAGGTTGTATGCATCAAATAGCTCTGGACCTCATATGAGATGGCACCGTGAAAATAAATAGCCATCTGGTGTCATGTGTCATCCATCTGACAGAGAGGCTTGGAAACATTTTGATAGAATATCCAGATTTCGCAGCTGAACCAAGGAATGTTAGGCTGTGTGTGGATGGTTTCACCCCTTTTTTAGTTGGGGCTGCATCATATTCTTGTTGACTTGTGTTTCTTATACCGTATAATTTTCCACCTGAGATGTGTATGACAAGTCCATATATATTTCTAAATTGTGTCATTCCTGGTCTGAGTAATCAAAAAAGCAAGATTGGTGTGTACTTACAATCTTTGATTGATGAGTTGAAATTGTTGTGATATGAGGGGGTAGAAACACATGACATTTCTCGTAAAAAATATTTCAGCATGTCACGACCGGAATCTAGACCCTAGACGAGACCGGCGTCGTTGACTTCTCAGAGGTCGCAGACAAGCCTACTTACGTCATTCTTACTTCATCTAGGTTAATTTTAGCGAAAAATTTGAAACTTTTTATTTCTTAACATACTTGTTAAACATTCTTATCATTTCATAATTGTTCACCATCAACCATCTAACATTAAGATCATCAAATGAAAGGAATAGTATAATATAGCAATAAAGATGTACTTGCCAAAATGGCACCAATACAATGTCTGAATAAAACAGGAAAGAAACGCTAGTGGAACATGCTCCACTAGCTCAACTCTAAAACTAAGCTAGAATGTAAAACAGTAGCATCCTCGAAAGCATGAGGACCTACTAACTCTGGATGAATGCTGGACATCCGGATAACTGCAACAATGATCCTGTAGCTCTATCGTCCACCTATGCCTGCACCTAAAAATAGTATAGTTGTATAGGGTTAGTACACACTTGTACTAAGTATGGGTATATGCAAGCACACACCAAGGACATGCATGAGAAAGAATAGCTCTTTCCTAACAACATGATTATGGAAGGTCAAGTGAGTAGACTTGCCAAATTTGGATTAGGAAAGTTGGTGAACTTTCGAAATTTGGATGAGGAAAGTCATGCCATGAGAGTAACATGCATCATGATAAACATCATATTGCACACATCACATAACATCTTACATATAGCACATATCATAGCACATAGCTTCTTTCATATCGTTCATTCATATGCCATGAGACCTTGGAATCATGGACTTGACATTAAGACTTTACAAAATGAGGGCTCAACATATGGGACCTCAACTAGGGAGTCTTCATTAGCAAACACAGAGTCTGCTTCATTCATTCATACGTACTTCATTTTATTTCGTTCATAGGCCAGTGTAAACACCAGCTATACCTAGGATGTAGTTTAAGACTTTCATCGGGTTCGTTGTGCAATGACCAAGAATGACCTAATGTCATTACTTGAATCTAACTCACCTTTTGATTATCCCATCCTAACACCTTCGGTATCATTCATTTCATTATGTGCATCATTTGAGGCTGGCCTCATTCATTCATTGGGAATTTTAACTTTAACCGATATAAATCATGTGAGCATCATGAAATCCAGTGTCTCCCCCACACCGAAAAGATGTGGAATCACCGGCCAAGGTGACCCAAAAACATGATAGCGTACATGGGAATTTAACCCCGCCAGATCCCTATATTGGCAGTATAGGTTTAAAGACTAGGAGATATAAGGAGACCCATACCCGGCAAGCCAGACAGTCTCATCTCATGAGAGTTACGTGAACCTCCGCCCTTCTCGAAAGAAGGCATCACCGCTCATAGCTAGCCTATCGGTGCTCAATATAAAGTTCCATTTCATTCAACTCATACGTCATAGAAGTTGGCTTCTAGTATGAGGACATCATAGCTCATTAGATGATTTCTCATCACATCATTAGTATTAAGTGTGTTAATCTCAATACTTTCATTAGAGTGTTCATAGAGACTGCTCTCTTCATTATCTTACACTCTCATTGGTGAGTACGGTTTGGTAATATTTACTTAGGCTCATTTGAGATTGCTCTCATCATATACATTAGCCTCTTATCATGTTGTCACCACATTCGCTTACATTAGCACATTTGCTCTTCATAATTACTCACCCCATTTTACGTGAATGTTCATTTCATCATATGCCAATATACTTGGCCATTTGTGTGTTTCACACTCTTACTTAACCCTCCTAGGGTTTCGTCATTTTATTACATACACCTTAGGTGGAAAAACGTATGCTAGACTTATGAGTCTATACACACAAGCCATGGGGCTTCATTCATAATTCGTTAAGTGATTCATGCATTCCTAAGATTATGTAGTACAAGACTTATGTATCTTGTATATATGCCAAGATCTTGATTTTGATCTAAGTAGGTGGCATTATTCTTGGATATTTTGTTTCACGTATGACTTATGTATCAATACGGAAGATTGGGCAAGGAAACCCAAGTTTGAATCACTTGGATATCATTTATATTTTTTATTGATTTTATTTCTAATATTCATAACATTAGAACTCTAAATTAAATCCCAACATTAACATCGTATCATTAATTTCCTACTTTGTTTTTCTCTTAGGTTGGCCGAAGGGTTGTGGGTTCGAACCCCCACAACCCCTTTTTATTTTTCCTTAAATTCTCCTTGTCCCAATTCGCCTAAACCAAGAGGTTGTGGGATCAAACCCCCACAGCCTCTTGTATTTTCCTTAAATTTTCGCTGGGATAGGGAGGTTGTGGGTTCGAACCCCCACAACCTCCTTATTTTTAACTTAATTTCGCTAGAGGCTTGGGAGGTTGTGGGTTCGAACCCCCACAGCCTCCTATCTTATTTTTAATTAAATCTTCCTTAACTAGGCGCCTTGGCAGTGAGGTTGTGGGATCGAACCCCCACAGCCTCACTTTGTTTCTTAATTCATTTTTGCCTTCTCCTTTTTCCAGCCTTGAGGTCGTGGGTTCGATTCCCATGCCTCACGTTTTCTTTTCTTTATTTTATCCCCTTTCGCGCGTGCCTGGAGGTCGTGGGTTCGAATCCCACACCTCCCATTTATTTGTTTAATTATTTTTCTCCTCTTTCTCCTCCAGTTCGCGAGTTCGATTCCCCCAGCCCCCTCTTTTTTTTCTTTGTCGCGAAATCCAGTAGCCAAGGGTCGATTCCCCACAGACCCATTTTCTTTTTCTTTGTCGCGAAACCAGTAGCTAAGGGTCGATTCCCCCAGACCCATTTTCTTTTTCTTTATCGCGAAACCAGTAGCTAAGGGGTTCGATTCCCCTTAGCCCCTTCACGTTTTTTTTTCCTTTTTTGTCAGCCTCCTTAACATGTGAGGCCTTGGGTTCAATTCTCATTGACCTCACTTATTTTATTTTTCCCTTTAAAAACCCAAATTTTAACCTCATTGTAGAGTGCACAAATCTGGAAATTTATTCATAGTTTTTACCTTCCTTTAATCAACTTTTGATATTAGTTTCTTAGGGCATTTCCCAAGCACTTAGTATGTAATTTAGGTGTAGTTTAGGGGTTACATTTAGTCAAGCGTTTTCACACAAAATTTGTAACTTCACACACCATACGAACATCACGTTATGCACAACTTTAACACATGAAATACAAGAAGAAAAACATGCCTTACACGTCTCCAAACAGTGGCTAAGACTCACTGCCAACGTACACACACACACACATTTTCTTCGATTTCATATTGGTTATCATTTTCGTTATGCCACGCACAATAACATATTCACATTCAACATAAAACATCACACCTTTCCTAAATCTACCAGCACACAATACCCAACCTACGAAATGATTTGGGAGCTAGGGACAAGGACATGCAACGGGGAACAACCTTAGTTTCGGAGTGAATATTTTGAATCGTAAGGGGCCTCTTGGGAAAGGGACCAAGAGAGAAAAAACCCATACCTTTTTGACATTTAATCCACACACGACCTGCTATCCAAAACCCTCTCCAATCACATCCAACACCGAAACTTTCACCAATTCTCAACGGAACACCCCTCCCTTTTGCCTAACGTTTTTGGTTAACTTGTTTTCTTAGAATTTTCGTGTTTGTTCTTCAAGTGTGAAGAACTTTTGTTGTTAAACAGTTCTTGATTTTTTTTTGTTAGACAGAACGTGAGAGAATGAGAGTTGAGAGACGTGAAAGAGAGTTGAGTGACGTGAAAGAGATTTATTAGGATTAGGATTGTAGGTTTGAATTTAGTCAAAGTAAGGTTTAATTTAATTAATAAAATCTGATTTATTTAGCTTAGGTGAAATGACCATTATGCCCTTACAAAAATCAGATTATAATTGATGATTAAATCATCAATTCGTTGCTTCAAGTGGGGCTCGAACCCGAGTGACACCCTTTTTGCAAAAATAGGTCACTTCGGGTCGACCCACCCGAATTACTCTTTTAATTTAAATTAATTAAGTAATTAATTAATTCCTAAGGGTAATTACAATATTACCCTTGGCCTGGAAAACACTATTTTACCCCTGGACCCTCAAAACTTAAAATTTCTTCTTTTAAGTCCGGTAAAGACTCTTTCGATTAAATCTTCATTTTCGAGAGCCTCACATGGTTGGTTCCAACCTTTCCAAGCTCAATTAACTCCCCAAATTAGTTGGCTTGGTCGTAGTAATGGTTCTGAGGTCTGGTTCTACGCGTATCAATCCGTCTGAACCTTGGTCTAATCGCAAGCATTCTTGACACCTTAAGTATTTATCTTATTCATTTTTAGGGTTGTTACACAACATGTGTGCTATTTTAATGTGGACTATTAATGCTTTTCTTGTCTATGAAATGCTATCTGGATGGATGACAGCTGGAAAGTTAGCATGTCCCTACTGTATGGAAGATACTAAATCATTCACATTAAAACATGGCTGGAAAAAAATCATGGTTTGATTGTCACTGGCGGTTCTTGTCACATGATCATGAGTTTAGGAGTAAGAAATATGCATTTAAAAAGAATAACATTATACGAAATGCTCCACCCCCGATATTAACGGGTGATGTTATTTGGGAAAGGGTTCAAAAAATTTCAAAGGTAACTGAGGAACCACCGTACAAAGTTGATGGATATGGTTATGCACATAATTGGACTGAAGAGAGTATATTCTGGGAGTATTTGTATGTCGGTATTCACTATTTTTTTAGTAGTGCATTTTTCCATAGATTTCTTTTTTCTGTGTAAAGATCTGGGTTTGATTGTGCGTGATATTCTTCTTCGAGCCTAAAAATCTTCCACAAGATCCACCATAAAGAAAACGTTGTCCATTCATATTAGTTTTGAGATCTGGATACTTGTGGCTTTCTGAGCTTTATAATCATTTTTACTCTGCTACAGGACATAATTTTAGCTTGCCCAAATTATCTTTCCAATTGAAGTTCAAGGAAGAAGGAAAGTGATTCTAAGAGATAATAACATTTCTCACTATCTCATTTGAGAGATTAATTATTTTTATAAGCAAATATTTTTTCCTTAATATGCATTATTTTGAATACAATAAATTAAACACTCAATAAAGAACAATTTTAGCATAATTTATCCGTTTATAACTAAGCTCATCATAACGTATCCAATCATAAATTATTCCGTCATAACTTGAATTCAAACCAAACGAATCCTAAGTAGTTTATTAAGTAGTCAGTGAAGTGTCATGCTAATAGTTATTTAAGTGCCAACTCTTGATTTTGTTTTCCGTTATTTTTTTTAGAGAGTACTTTGAACCACACTTAGTATTTTATTTTTTTAAGGATATCTTGTTGGAATTTTTGTTTTTTTCAAGTTTAAAAGAAGAAGAGTTACCCAAGCGCCTTAATAAACTAGGTACTTAATCGATAATATGCTACGATAACATTAGACAACTTTCTTAAAAATATTGTGCATAAAAAATAGATATAGGTTCTAAGATTGACTCTAGACAAATAAAAATGGGCTTAAAATATTTGGTTTGTGATAATCTTCTGTTAGGATCTCAGGAAATACAGTAACTAGATGACAATATAATGTATATCAACTTTAGGTAATAAGTGGGTGAGCCTTATTCTATATGTAACTGATAAAGGGGAAATGCCAATTATCACTAATGACAAAAAAAGATCTCATTCCAACAAAAATATTTATAGGTTGGTAAATATTAATGGATTATAAGAATCTGAATGCAGCCACAAGGAAAGATCACTGCCTCATTTCATTTATTGATCAAATGCTAGATAGATTAGAAGGATAAGAGTGTTTTTACTTCTTGGATGAGTACTCAGGCTATAACAAGATCTCTAGTATTCTAGAGAATCAAGAGACGACCACTTATTTTTGCCATTTATAAGAAATTAAAAAATAAAATTTTGTGTAGGATAATAAGGGTGGAGTCCATGAACTTAACACTTCAAGACACTAAGGAGCCGTTTGATACAAATATGCATAATGCAGGGATTACTAACGCATGGATTAGTAATGCGTGAATTAGTAATGTAGGATTTAACAATGCAGGGATTAATTTTTATCAAGTATTTTGTTCATTATTTCTCACCTAATCTTATGTCTAGTTTAAAACTCTAGAAAAAAGTTTTTTTCTATTATACCCTTGAGTTATTATGAGATTTTATATTTATTTAATTAGTCAAGTTAAATACTAAAATATAATTTAAAAAAATTATTATTTTGAGGTGTGATATGTCACTATAGAGATCCTTGACAGCAGCGTATATTTCTAATTTTTTGTTGGTCAAATATATCTTAAACTTAACATAAATTTAACACTACTTAAATTGTTCAAATATGCGAAGCTTATTATTTTTAAAAAACAAATGTTCAAGTGGGCAATCGACAAACTACATTTTAGAAAAAATCGAAAAAATCAACTCAATTTAACAACTCAAACATGGAAAAAGAAATATTACTTGAAAATCATCAAATTACATGGAACGACTTGGAGAAGTTAAAAGAATATTTATAAATATGCTCATATAAATAAAAAGGAACAATAAATTACGAAAAAAATTAAGAAATTTTATTTTGAGGATAATTTAGTCATTTTGGGATCTTATCCAAGGATTATTAAACCTTGGATTAGTTATCCCTCCCTTTTCTAGGGATAAAATAAGACCTTGTATGAGGTATAATTAATCCATGGATAGGTTAAATAAAGTAATCAAACAATGTTTTTATTGGACTAAATTTTAATCTATGGACTATTTTTATTAATATCTCCTACCAAACTGATCCTAAAGGCAAATATGTATTTAAAAAGTATAACGAAAAGTAAACACTCCATCCGTTCTATAATAGTTGTCTACTATACTATTTTGGGATGTCAACGACACTTGTCTACTTTATGAAATCAATGAACAATTTTACAGTTACTTGAGAAAATTAAGGAAAAGGTGTCAAATAAGTCTCGTTTTTGTTTTTGGTGACAGATTGACCAAGAGCTGGTCAAATCCTCTTTAAAATGTAATTAAGTAAATATGGGACCAAATTAACATTTCTAAAACTTTCTAATCTTTTATAAAATACAAAAAAGCACACTTCTATAATTCAAACCAAATCATTTAAAAAAAAGAATCTTTTCATCTTCTTCCTCTTTTCTCTCTCTTCTTCGTCTCTTGGGGGATTGTTCTTCTTTTTCCTTAGAAATTTGGAAATCCGTCTCTCGTTACTCTTCCTCTCCAGACGTTATACTCTTCCTCTCCAGTCCTCCATTATCTTCCTCTCCAGTCGTTACTCCCTCATCTGTAATCGTGTTCGACTAGAAATGGGTAAGTTATTTTTTTGAAATATTTTATAATTTTTGAAGTTTTTTTCTTGGATTAATGAACAATAAAACGTTTAGTAGATGTAAAAATTGAGTAATCCACTTAATGATGTGTATTATTTATTATTTTTGAAAGAAATTCAACCAACCCAAAAAAATCCTCATTTTGAGAAAATGTATATGTATTGTTATCATTCAGTGAAAAGTCATTTTTTTTTTTTGTTGTTGTTCTTTTTGTGGCCATTTTGATAATATGATTTTAGAAATATAGTGTTGTTCAGGTGTCCAACATATATTTCATTTGTTGAAGTATTTAGCGTATGTTGCCATATTTTAGTGATATGTTGGTGCATATTCAAACAGTTATCATATGTTGTAACATCTCACTTTAGGTCAACAAAATGGTCATCTATTGCCACATAAGATTCATATGTTGCAACAATCGGTACATTTGTGCCAAAATATGATTCATATGTTGCAACATAAGATCTATATGTTGCGACCTAAATTTTATGTGTTGCAACAGTAGGTACATATGTGGCAACATAATGTTAATTTATGGCAACATACTATCCATCTGTTGCAACATACTGCTATTATTATTTTATAATGAATTGTAAAATCTCAATCTTTTTTTATTTACCTTGTAGATGAAATGATACAAGAAGCTTCATCAATGAAAACAACTCAATCTTTTATTTGTGGTGCTTCATCTTCTAACACGAAATGCTCTTTTTGTCTATGCGAAAAATGTGAGCAGCAACATTATTATTTTATTAGTCGTGTTAAAAAACTCACTGATATTTTTAAGAAAATATCTCATAATATTGATGTGCAAAGATCCAAGAAGATTTCACAGCCTTCAAAGTGTAGGAGGTTGAAAAAATCTATTTCCCAAACACTTTATATAATTAGTGAGAAGAAAGAAAAGGAGAAGAAGGCAAAGGAGGAGAAGGAGAAGGAGAAGGAGAAGAAGGCAAAGAAGGAGGAGGAGAAGTAGAAGAAGGAGAAGAAGGCAAAACAGGAGAAGGAGAAGGAGAAGGAGAAGGAGAAGAATAAGAAGGCAAAGGAGATGGAGAAGCAGAAGGAGAAGGAGAAGGAGAAAGCGAAAGAGAAAAATAAAGAGAAGAAAGTCGAAGTCGTCAGTTGTGATGTGAAGCAACAATATCAATTTGAAGGTTTTAACATTGACGGCGAGGGTCCAACTGAACTAATGTCATCCTTCTCGCAATGGATAAACGAGGGTCTTTACAAGCATCATGCAAAAAAGTAAGCAAAGTAAGGTCGTTCAACTATTATTAGAATTTCTTCTTGTTGTCCACTAAATAATTATTTATAATGATTACACAATTGCAGAGGAAACAAGGAGGATCACTACTTAGCCAATTGCTCAAAATTTGATTTTGACCAACTTGATTTTGTAGTTGCATTTCCAAGGAAAAAAGACTAGTTCTACGTAATGTCTAAACCCAATAAGTGCTGGAATGATGAGGCAAATCCATGCCTACTTTTATATGTATTGTTTAGTATATGAATATATACAATTAAATTGATACACTTGTTTGATGCATGTGTGCAGTATGTGGATGTCATATTTTACTATTTGCGTAAGAAGTCGAAGCAAAAGATTCAGTCTAAATATCAATATACCATCACTAGTTATTTTTTCAAAACATACATTGACAATGCTAGTGAATATGAGGATAAAATCGTTGGCATAATGAAAGAGTTTGGTATACCTTGTGGACTACCTTGGCACTTGGCAGATGATGTTTATGTCCCTGTAAATAGTAATAGGGAATTCCATTGGGTCTTGGCAGTCGTTGCATTAAAGAAACAGTGCATAAAAGTGTATGATTCCATGTCCTCAACTAGGTCTAATAGAAATTATCCTCTGAGCTTAAAAAGTTTCTACAATGTTGCCAAAGTACCTTGAGTTAAGTGGATTTTTTTAGCAAAAAGAACGAACCAACTGGTCAGTTCTTAAATGTTACCAAGGAAAGAACAAATCTCACCCATTCGAAGTCAGATATGTTACTGGTATTGCCCAACAAGAAAGCAATAGTCTGTAAGTATCACATTATTTTTTTGTCTTACAACTATCAAAATTTGATGTTATTATATTTTCTGATTGATGATATGCCCTGCAGAGATTGTGGACTTTATGTTGCTGCATACGCTGAGTTTTTGAGTGATGGATTAGAAGTACCATAATGTGAAATTAGGGATGACACCCTTCGCTTGAGATATGCTTCACTCCTATGGAATTATGGGATTATAAAGGCTCGAATGGCTATGTTAGTAACAATGAAGAACCAAAGATGCCTAGACCTAAAAAATCTAAGATCGATGAAAATGTTGTGTTCACAACCATTGATTAGATAGGTGGTTATGTATATCATATCATGGTGAATTACCTTTTTGTTAATATAAATGTAGTTTAATCCTCCCTTCATTTTCCTTCTATCCTCGCTCCTATAAGCGTAGTTTCATATTCCAAATTCCATTTAATTTTACTAATATCAATTTGTGTGCTGATAATATTAATCATCACTTGTCTGCATGTGTACCAAGAGAAAGGGTCTTGTGGCAACATATAACACAAAAATGAAATATGTAGCAACATTATACTACATATATAACATATGTGCCCAAACAGAAAGTATATATGTGGCAACATATGTCACAGTTTGAATTGTCATAATTAAAAAAAAAAAATGGCTTTAATTTTTATTTTCATTTTCCCACTCTCCTTTCCTCTCTCTCCTCTCTCCTCTCTCCTCTCTTCTATAAAAGTCATTTCATAATCCAAATTTCATTTATTTTTACTAATTTATTTCAGTTTTCTTTTCTATTGTGCTCTCCAGTATTCCTTCCTTCACAGATCATTGTTCAGTTGATATTTTCTAAAAGTGGTTGTTGCGAGTTGCGATCATCTTCTACAGCAAGGCGGTGTTTTGCTCATAATTTCTAGTTTATCGTTGATATATCTATCTTCTGAGGTAACATTTAATTAGGGTTTGAAATGCTTACTTAATGCCCTGTTTTGACTTGTTTTATCACTTTTATAGTTGTAGCTCTTGTGTGGCATTCAAATATATCATTTTTGTGGTTTTAGATACAAATATAATGGCTCCTGTCAAAAGAAATCTTGATACATCTGACGCAACAAAGATCCAGAAGAAGGCTAGGTCTAAAATAGCTAGGAAGAGGAATGAAAATACTACTCTTTTAGAAGATCTTGCAACTGAAGCAGTTTTTTCTTCTCAAGCAGAAGTAGAATTTTGTCAAAAAGAATATTAAGAAAGAGGAGAAGAAAGAGAAATAGTGGAGGAAGAAGATAAAACAAGAAAAAGTTGAGGAAGAACAAGGGAAAATGAATGAAGTTGAGGAAGAACAAGGGGAAAATATATAAGTAGTAGTTGTGGCACAAGAAGAAAAAAAATATGAAGTTCATGAAGAAGAACAAAAACTTCATGAAGAGTTCAATGCTAGTGGTGATGATAGGATTAAAATCATCAATGCAGACACTTTCCCTGTCCATCTGCAGCGTAATGCTAATGGTGACAGCATTATTAGGTCAGTCCTAGGAAAATCTTTCGTCAAATTCAGGGATATCCTCAAGAGAAATCTATTGGAAGATTTTTTCAGAAATAGTTATTTCGATCATTTTCTTGATTTACCCATTGATACAATTCCACGTTTTCAAATGACCATTGTGTATGAACTTCTGAAAAGAATGTTCATTTTTGAAAATCCCAATAAGAAGGATGAGATTGTAATTAATTATTGTGGCATGCCAATTTTCTTTGGTATAAGAGAGTTTGCCATAGTTACAGGGCTAAAATGTCATCCTCCTCTTGAGCCCATCCCTGAATACATTGTTAAAAATTAACCACGAAAAAGACTGAAAGGAGTAAAAGAAGTAGCAGAAGCAGGACAACAGTCACTGCCAACTGAGGAGCAAGACTTGATGTACTTTGTTGGCAAAAACTTAAAAACTTCTGACTTAGTAAATTTGTTGGAACGGGAGGATACACCAAGGAAGCACAAGGAGTCATTGTGCTTACTTTGGTTTATACATAATATACTTTTGCCAAGGGATCCGAACAGCAACATACTGTTTAAATATGTCAATTTCTGTCAGGATATTGAGGCTTTCAACAACTACCCTTCGGGTCATGAGAGCTTTCATGTAACTCTCGACTACTTGTTGAAGCCTTTAGGAGAAAAGACCAGTAACTTGTTTGGGTTTCCATGGGCTTTCATGGTAAAACTGAATGTTCTTAATATTTTTGTATTATATTAAGTAATAATTCAACATTTGATTATTGACATGTTTTTCTTTTTTACAGGCCTGGGCATTTAAAGTCATTCCTTATTTGACCCATCAAGTAATTGCAGAAGAACAGAGATATCTCCAAGAATGTTGAGATGGTTGATAGCAAGAACAAAAACTACCAAAGATGGGCATATTCCAGATCTTTTTAACCCTCCTATTGATGCAGTAAGTTATTATTAGTATATTACATGCATATGTTGCTACAAATGAATCTTATGTTGCTACAGATGATTCATCTGTTGCCATAGATGACACAAATATTGCTACAGATGATTCGTCTGTTGCAACATGTGGCACAAATGTTGCTACAGATGATTCGTCTGTTGCAACATGTGTCACAAATGTCTCTACACATGATTCATCTTGCAACATGTGACACAAATGTTGCTACAGATGCTCATATATGTCAACCTATCACACATCTATAGCAATTTATGACACATATGTGACAACATATCACCCATCTGTATCAACAAATGACATTTCTGTGGAACCATATGACCCAAATATTCTTATTGATGAATCATTTTTATAATTTTAGATTATGCATCCATGGATTACCCAAACAGAAGAGGAATTGCAAATGCCATATCTAATTACTCTAGGGTTGGTTGAAACCATTTCTGATCCTGTTGTGCATAGAATTAAAATGGTGTTGGCTTGAGCAACAAACATCAAAAGAGACATAGTTGTTAATGAAGTCGTTAATGAATTAGTTGTTTTTGATGGTGTTGGTGCTGGAAATGGTGCTGCTGCTGGTGCTAGTGCAGGACAACACGAAGGGGCTACCTCTTGTAGAAGATGTTGTGGCTTTCTCTGTGAGAAGTGCAAGAAACATGATGAAGATTCTATCATGTATCTTCAAACATTGAGTCAAGTTGTCAATGAATTCAAAAATAAGAGGGGGATGAAGGGCATTCTATCAAAGAATGTTCGGCATCCATATACTCCACATGCCAAGAGGAGGAAAGAATTATTTACCAAGGCAATACAAAATTTGTAGAAGAAGATGTTTGGAGAAATTTCAAGGATCGTAATGGAGGAAGTGAAGGAGTACAAAAAGTTGAACATTTACAAGCGTGTGACTGTAGAGGAAAAAACCAAAGTGTTGAGTGTGACGAGTTCAAAGGATATTCGAATAGAATACGACATACATGTTTTTACCGGACAAGATTTCAGGAACATGACAAGCACAAAAGTTTGGTGGAAAGACTGGGTAAGCCTACATTTTATAATGCGCGTTTCTTTTAACTTTTCAATGACTACTCTTTTTTACTATTTAATATTATTTTTTATTTCAGTATATTGACGAAATCCTTAACCTCATACGTCAGAGGCATGTGACATACCCAGAATACTATGATCCAATACATAGAATCCTGGATCTCAACTTCTATACTAACTTCGAAAAAAGATATAAAGAAATGAGTGATGAGGCAACAACGGTTGGTGGTAGAAGCATTAAACAGATAGTAGATGAATTTGCATGGGATGAAGATATGATTGACTATGTCATAGGCCATATCCTGGAGGCATGGATTGGATTGATGCAAATAGGATTTTGACAGTCCTGAACACGGATAATATGCATTTTGTGACTCTCGAGATTCTGTTGCACGAGGGTCGCATGAATGTTTATGACTGCAACCTGATGGTTACGGAACATGCCAAGTTTTTGACACACATACAACCTGTCTTGGAGTTGCTGCCTAAATTGTTGAAGCAAAGTGGAATAATGAAACATTTGCCAGAAAAGTTGCTCATTGAACCATGGAAATTTAAAGGTCGAATGGAACCCATGGTAAAAAATGCAACTGGATCGGCGTGCGGGTCATATTCCCTTGCATTCATTGAGCATTTGGTTAGAGGGACAGAAATTCTATCTCACGATACCCTGTTATGTGACAATCTAATTGAACAGATGCAATATGTTTGGGCTTATGGGATAATATCTCGGAGCTTAAAGCCTTGAGAATGTGTTTGTAATTAAAGACAATGTTTCATTTTATCAGTTATGTTGTTTTATTTTATCTTATATAGTAGATGTTGAACTATTTCGGTCATCTGTAGCAACATTTGTGGCATATGTTGCTACAGATGACTCGTCTGTCGCAACATGTGGCACAAATATTGCAACAGAGTGTCAACCCATCAGACATCTGCAGCAACATATGACACATATGTGGCAACATTTGAGGCATATCTAGAAACAAATGACATATATGTGTTCAATTGCTACTTTATAGGACCCATATGTAGCAACATATGACATTTCTGTGGCAACACTCGCCTCGTATGGTCATCTGTAGCAACATTTGTGGCATATGTTGCTACAGATGACTCGTCTATCGCAACATGTGGCACAAATATTGTAACAGATGTGTCAACCCATCAGATATCTGCAGCAACATATGACACATATGTGGCAACATTTGAGGTATATGTAGAAACAAATGACATATATGTGTTCAAATGCTATTTTATAGGACCCATATGTAGCAACATATGACATTTTTGTGGCAACACTCGCCTCAAATGTAGCAACATTCGCCTTGTATGGTTATCTGTAGCAACATTTGTGGCATATGTTGCTACAAATGACTCGTCTGTCGATACATGTGGCACAAATGTTGCAACAGAGTGTCAACCCATCAGACATCTGCAGTAACATTCGCCTCGTATGGTCATTTGTAGCAATATTTGTGGCATTTGAATAGGAGTACAAAATTACGTTTATTTATTTCCACAACTATGATAATTTTAATGGTTGTACACAGCTACATAAGAATTTTCTATCCTCTTCAATATTTTTCTTGGTAATGCTTAATAATACAAGGAAAAAAACCAACAACACCAAGATTAGCTTCCACATGCTACAGCATTTGGTCTTCTTCTTCTCCTTCATCCCCCATTCGGTACTTCTTTTAATATGACTTTCATCAATAGTTTTCAACTCTTTAATTTTCTTCGTCAATCTGAGAATAACGAGCTTGGATCGTAAATCAATATCTTCACGATCCCTCCATCTAAAGAAGTTGCATGCATTCTCCTAAAATACACAACAAAAAGAAACAAATTTACATTTTAAAATAAAAAAAATAAAGAGATCTGAAAATAAAGAAATGAACATGCACGATAGCGTGGACAAGACCAAAATCTTTGACCTGGATTGTCCTTTTACCATGAAGTTTGCATTGAAACTAGGTCTCCATGTTTGCAATAGATTTTCACACCTAACATGGTATCATTTTCATCATCACAAATTCTATTTAGTATCGCATTTGACATCATATCTAACCAATAAACAAAAAGTCTAGCTGATGAAAATCGATTTAGTATTGCATATGTGAGTCTCGAAATTTGGTTTAACCAAAGGCCAATCAAATTAGTTGCGTCTTTAAATATGAAAAGAAAAGACTGACAGATGAAAAGCAAATAATATCATTACATCCATCGCAAGTCGTATCGGAGAGAGAAAAAAAAAAGCGCCAAAACCGAAGCGGCAAGGATGAAAAATTTGAAAACCCTATTCTTAAAATGAAAATGAAATCCTAATTTATATATATATATATATATATATATATATATATATATATATATATCCTTCTTGAATGTGTTGGGCCAATTTTAGTTTTAGTTTAATAAAATGGGCTTTGCCTATCATTGGGCTAGTTATAAAATAAAGACCCATTTTTATAATTATATGTTGCCACAGATTACGAATATGTTGCCATTTTGACAACAGAAACAACGTATGTTGCCACAGGTAAAACAACAAGGAGGCAATAATCGACAAATTGATCGATTTAAGAATGTAAAAATGATAATTTGGGCAAAATTTTAGTGATTTAGACCATAATTAAGCAATAAAAATAATTTATAACATTTGGATTAACGACATAGAAGGGTGTTATATAACTATCATATGGATGTACTAGGTCATTGTAGGAAGAACTAGTGGGATGATAGCCTTTCTAAATATAATTGATATAATCGAATGAAGGCTGTTGTTTAGGACCATAATTTGTTAACTAGACATGTTCTAGGACTATATATTGGTGTTACATATCGAATTGGGTGACAATTTAATTGAATTAACCCCAAAAAAGACCCATTTTTATAATTATTGTAACACCCCGTAGCCAAAACAGACCAAAAAACAGCATTTCAAAAAAAATCAGTATTTCAGAAAAATCTACAGGTGCAACCAACGGTGGCATCGACGGACCGTAGACTGACCCACGGTCCGTCCTGCACAACCGTCGATGGGATCAGAAACTCCCAAAAATTTCAGCCCAGAAAAAATTGGTTAAGTCTTGGACGACGGACGGACTTACGGTCCGTAGGTCAGACGACGGTCCATTGTCCGTGACTGTCGATCAAGAATCCCTTCACCCACTCTCTGACAAGATCTACGGATGACCAGCACGGTCCGTAGTGGAAAATTTGCAGACAGTTAAGGGGAAATGTAGTTGGGTCAACTTCAAATGGCCATACCTCTTAGCACAAAATGAATTAGGTGTCTCATGACCTACCAACAGATAGATAATTGCAATATCTTTCCATAGCAACCAACCTTGCTAAAATCAAACCTCCGAGTAAAACGTTAAGCCCATTTTAGTAAAGGCCTATCGAACAGGCCCAGTCGACGGACCAACGAAGGGGCGTCGGTCAGACGACGGACCGTCAGTCCTGGCCGTCGTTTGGTCCGACAGCAACTTTTCCAGGGGTCTTTTTGACCTTTCCCACTCCGTTTAAGCCCTAAGTTACGTCGTTTTGACCCTAAATCATCAGATTTTAGTCAGTTTAAGCCTAGAAACATAATTAAAACATATCCAAGTCAAATCATTAAATTAAAACTTAGAAAATTAGAAGCAAGAGAGGAGAAAAAGCTCAAGAACCCTAGTTCAAAAATGCCACAAGCTCCAGCAGTTCCAGCCCCAAAACTTAAGTATTTTTCCGTGGATTTCATCACCAGGTATGTGGAATTTCACTAGTGGGTTCCTTTCAACCATTGGGTCCCTAGTTTTCAGTCAGTTCTTGATTATCTTGTCATGATTAAACCAAGGGTTTCTAGAACTTTGATAGAACTTCATGAATTTATTAAATATATGTTCCAAATCAGATTATCATGTTATTACTCAGATTATCGCATGAATTTCAGGACCCTAGCTTTGTATTTCTTTAGTTCTTGAATTACACATGCTAGGTCAGATATTTCAGACACTTCAGATATACATGCCTCAGTTATAAATGCATAATTACCAGATTAATTATTGCATTCTCAGTTTGTATGTTCAGTTTCGAGCTATCCAGTATTTACAGAAACTCAGACATAATCAGTTAATTTACAGAATTCATTGGGAGTAGCATAATACCGAGTTGGACTAGGGTTCAGTGTACCCAATAGTCCCAGAACTACTAGCCAAGTAGGTTGTAAGTCCCCTCTGTGGGCAATCAGTTTAGTGATCACGCCAGCATGCCTTTATGCCTTTGGCAGGGTATATTGGGTCCTCTCGATGGGTCGTATACATCGAACTCTACATTTAGCTCATGTGGTTTCATTATCGGTTATTAGTAGCTTCCACAGTTCAGTCAGACTCTCTGCATTGACCATTTATCAGTATATTCAGTATTCAGTTTCAGCATGTTATAAATTTGTCATTGCATTCAGTTAGCTCAGAAATTCAGTATATTATGTTCAGTTTATTATACTTGCTTTTGTGCTTGTTCAGTTATGTTTTATTTCAGCTTTACTCTATCCTACATGCTCAGTACCTTCAAGTACTGATGCATACGTGCGCTACATCTTCTCGTGATGTAGGTTCAGTGGTGAGTCCTCATTCTCCGAGGACAATAGTCATGAGTTTCTTTTCAATATTTAGTCCTTTGATTTCAGTTTTTGCTAGATTTAGTTGGGCTTGTCCCAATATTTCTAGTCCAGTTTAGAGGCTTATTTCAGACATAATTAGATTCAACTTAGTATTGAGTTAATATTTCTTTTGTATTAAACTCATTGTTTTCAAATATCTCAGTTATAGAATATGGGTATTTCCCATCTTTTCATTTTAAGTATGATTTAGTTTCCGCAATAGTTTATTATCTTTAGTATGCTCATGATCATGCCAGCAGAGTTAGCTTGGGATCACTTGTGGTCCTAGGTTCCGTGTCCGCGTCTCAGGGGTAGCTCGAGGCGTGACAATTATATGTTACCACAGATTACGAATATGTTGCCATTTTGACAAGAGAAACAATGTATATTGCCACAGGTGAAACAACAAGGAGGCAATAATCGACGAATTGATCTATTTAGGAATTTAAAAATGATAATTTGGGTAAAATTTTAGTGATTTAGACCATAATTAAGCAATAAAAATAATTTATAACATTTGGATTAATGACATAGAAGGGTGTTATATAACTATCATATGGATTTACTAGGTCATTGTAGGAAGAACTAGTGGGATGATAGTCTTTCTAAATATAATTGATATAATCGAATGAAGGCTGTTGTTTATGACCATAATTTGTTAACTAGACATGTTCTAGGACTATATATTGGTGTTACATATCGAATTGGGTGACAATTTAATTGAATTAACCCCAAAAAAGACCCATTTATAATTTTATAATTATATGTTGCCACAGATTACGAATATGTTGCCATTTTGACAACAGAAACAACATATGTTGCCACAGGTGAAACAACAATGATAATTTGGGCAAAATTTTAGTGATTTTGGCACAGATTTAATTCGAAATAAGTACAAAATAAGTACATATGTTATATCATAATTCGAAAATAAGTACAAATACAAAAAGGCAACATTTTCATCATTTGTCATATGTTGCCACATATTTAATTTCAAAATAAGTACAAAAACCAAAAAGACAACATTTCCACCATATGTAATATATTGTCACAGATTAAATTATTCTCACACAGTCGTATGAGAAAGAAATTTAACTAGATAATCCAGTTCTAAATTACAACTACACAATTCGCAATGAATATCGTCTTCATCGTCACTTCCCCTGGGCCAACCTTTCTTGCGGGCATTTTGGTGGGTTGATGCACAGTGCAACAAATGGGTCTTTCTCCCAAAATATTAGGTTCTTGCACCCACATTCAATTTAAAATGCGTCGCAAATTGTGTCGACATCTTCTCACTATTACTGGCATGTTTTTTTTTCATATTGGCAATGTACATCAAGTTTTCTCTCATGGATATACCGCCTTCAAAGATTGAAATTACGGCAAGCACATATTCTGCACGGTGGCCACCTTCTGCTGCTTTTCTAACCATTCCAAATGCATTTGGATCATTATGATTGAAAAAATCAAACTATAAAAGAAACAACACATTAAGATTACAAAATACATTGATGAAAACATGAAAAAAAACAAAAAATATTAAAATTACCACGCCTTTTCTGTATAAGGCTTCTAAGTTCTCCGATGCTATGCAAATTTTCATGAAAGAGATGGCATGTTGATTCATCGTCCATGTAGGTTCAGGGGGGAATCTGGACAATGTAACATTCTGATATACATAACGTTCATTACCAACTTCATTGAGGAACCTAGAACATAATTTAACACTCATTAAATCTTCTAGGGAGTAGGAAGCAACCCTTTCAACGATGAGAATTACTAGTTCAGTCGGGAGGGATTCAATGAAGTTTTTTCTAGTTGAAACCATTTTTTGAGAATGAAGACGAAGATAAGAAGAGAAGACAAGTTTTGAAGTTTACCTCCCTTGTGTGTTCTTATAAAAGGCCAACAAATTCGAAAAGTTGCAAGACATGACGCTTCAACAAAGTAAAAAAATTGAAGAGTCGTAATTATTAAACTACACTTGTTTCGAGGTAATTATTAGATTTTATTTATCACAACAGAACACACTTACACACGTAATGACGTAATCATTATTTAAAAGTATATTGGGACAGATTTGTAATTAAATGTTATATGAGTAACTGACAAATATTGCAACATCTAAAATATTATGTTGTAATAGCCAACACATAATTGACATATGTTGGCACAGATATGTTATATTGTAATATATAAGGCATGATGGACATATGTTGCCACATCTAAAATATTCTGTTGTAATATCTAAAACATATTTGATATATGTTGACACAGATGCGTTATGGTGTATTATAATTAGCAACACGATTATATATAAATAACATCACATAATTATAAATACAATTATATAATAGGGATCATCCTCAAATAAGAAAGAACATTCATTAAAATTCAACAACACAACACTTGACACTTCTTATGGGGCATTTCAATTTGGGCATGTAGTTTTTTTGTGGCCAAAGTTCCTACATACGAAACACTTATTTTTTCTTGTTGGAAATGATTTACCAACTCCACGTCGTCTCTTATTGTCCTTCTTTCGGGTTTACTTGAATCAACATATGGAGGAGGTATTTCTCTCTATATGATATTCAAAGGGACAATCCAAGAATCTTCAGGTGGCACCGGGAGAATTTCCTGACAATATGTCATTATGTATTTTTCCATCGAATAATATGGAGAGGTGTACACATAAATCGATTTCCAAAATCGGCACCATGTTGAGATCGAAGCGCTGTCATGACATGTGGACAAGGTATTTTGTCCAAGTTAAAAATTCTACAAGTACAAGTTCTTCTTTGTAGATCCACAGTAGCAACATCTCCATGACCAGTGACACTGAACTTGTAGTTAGCGATTTGATGGGCCAACAACTTGTTGCCCGCGTTGACATACTCTGATATGTCTTTTTCAATTGAAGGAACAAATCTATTTGCAGAGTGCACCAGTTCCATATGCCTCTGGTGAAATAACAGTGCAAATCTCCTGTTTATTTCATCAAATAGAGCGACAATGGGAAATTCTCTTTCAACATCAAACATAGCATTCATCGATTCCGCGATATTTGATGTCATAATGTTATATCTACACAACAAAACATAAAAATCAAACAAAACACATAAAGTAAAAATAAACTCAAATGAGATGGTACCTATTTCCCGGGCAAAATGCCCTACTCCATGTGTGGAATGCAATACGTTCAAGAGCTTCAGCCGCCTTTGGTACCAAATCTCTTTTTTGATTGAAATGGTCATTGACTCACATATATCGTACACCTTTGCTGCATTATAAAAATGCGATACTACCTTTGAATTGTAAAAGTTATTTCGAATATTTTCCCCAAGGTGTCTCATGCAACAACCATAATGAGATGCGGGATAGATTCTCGAAATCATCTTTCGAATACTTGGATGCCTATCAGAGATAATTCACAACTCATCAATATCATCTACAAAGCTTCTCATATTTTAAAAAAATATTCATATGAGGCATCGCATTTCTTGTCCACGACACAGAAAGCCACTGAAAATATATGATTCTCGGCATCTTGTGCCACCGTCGATAGCAGAACTCCTCCATACTTGCTCCTTAGAAATGTGCCATCAACGGCTATTACTTTTTTCATTTCTTGAAAACCAATTATCCAAGCAGCATACGATACAAAGAAGTAATGGAACCTCCCATTTTCATCGAGCAACAATGTTATCTTGCTTTCTGAATTCGCAACTTCGAGCATATACCGATACGCATTAAGCACTGCGTACCCGTGCTCATGTGTTCCCCTAACATTAGACTTAGCATGCTCCATGCCCTTATAAATCTTCCAATAGCTTACCTTACAACCAAATTCTGTGCGAAGTTCATTTGACATGTCTCTTGTGGATGAGCCTTTATCATTGGGAAACCTATTTTCAAAGTACTTACCTATGACTTTTGCCGTGGCGTGGGGATTATGGCTTGTAAGATACTCTGAACCACACGTATGGTACTTTTCATAGATTCTAATGGCAAATCTGTCACTACTTGTAAATTTCACAACCCTCAGCCACCAATTGCAATTCGGATATGAACATTTGAAAGAAAACACATTACGAGAATTGAGCACCCTTTTCAGTCTAAATTGTTTTTTCAAGCAAGCAATTTTCAATGAATTTGCCAGTTCTTGCTTGTTCTTGAATGTCATTCCCTTATAAAATTCTATTTTATCATCTCTAACATTATTCACACGTGAAGTTTGAGAAGCACATGGATTGTTGCTGCCAACTATAGGTGTGAGAGAAAACTTGCTCTCAAGGTCCGGCCCTTCAGCTTGAGCTTCACCTACACCTTCACCTTCACCTTTACCTTCACCTATTCTAATTTCATCATCAAAATTATTCATGTCCGCAGGATCAAATTCATCATTAAACATATCTTGTTCGCCTTGGTCTACATTATGATCCTCCTCGATAGGAGTTTTTTTCCACGTAGACTCTTAATATTGGCGGTTTCTCTGTTCCTCCCAAATAAAACACTCAAACTAGATTGATCAGTTATTCTAAAAGGTAAAACCTTCTCATTATGAAAAAAATGGAGAATGTAACTCATGACAAGATCTTGCGGTTTACAATTGTATCCAGACTTTTGCACGACTAAATTGAAGAACTCATCATACAAAAATGTTTCTTTCATACATCCGTACTGAATCGGCTCCTCGTTTTTTACTATCCTCCCAACGCCATATGAATCGATTTTTTTTCTCGACCCATTCGCCACGACAATCAATCCCTACAAATAATGACATTGTACCTGAAGAAAATAATTACAAAAATAATTAGTAATTATGAAGAATAAGTATATGTAGCAACATATGACTATTCTGTGGCGAGATGTAAGTCATATGTTGCTACATTTGACTGTTCTGTTGTGAAAAATAAATCATATGTGGCAACATTTTTTAGTTATATCATATGTAGCAACATATGACTATTCTTTGGCGAGATGTAAGTCATATGTTGCTACATATGATTGTTCTGTTGTGAAAAATAAATCACATGTGGCAACATTTTTTAGTTATATCATATGTAGCAACATATGACTATTCTGTGACAAGATGTAAGTCATATGTTGCTACATATGACTGTTCTGTTGTGAAAAATAAATCAAGTGTGACAACATTTTTTAGTTATATCATATGTAGCAACATATGACTATTCTGTGGCGAGATGTAAGTCATATGTTGCTAGATATGACTGTTCTGTTGTGAAAAATAAATCACATGTGGCAATATTTTTTAGCTATATCATATGTAGCAACATATGACTATTCTGTGGCGAGAAGTAAGTGAAAAATAACAATTATGTTGTTATATATGACTATAATATGTTATAATAGTTAACTGTTGCAACATATATAACAATATGTTGAAAACGCGAATGCAAATTATTGAACAAATTGCAGGTACCCAGATCAGATGATGATGAATTGATTTTAAATAACTATTAATTTTACTACCAGAAATAATGGTGTATAACCTAATCGCTTATGATGTAATTCCAGTTGAAACAAAACGAAATTTGGTCCACCAGTTACAGATTAGGTAAAAATCTTATTCAAGAAGAAGAAAGCAAAAGCACTACCAGCGAAGACCCGCAATGTACGAAAATAAGAAGAAGAAGAAGAGGAAGATGAAGAGAGCAGGAAGAAAGGCAACCAAGCAAGCAAAGACGAGAGCAGAAGAAGAAGAAGAGGACGAATACGACGGCTGGAGGCGGAGGGGAAAAACTTTTATTTCCTCTTTTGGCTCGATATTTTCCACCAAAATTGGTTAAATTAGGTTTGATATAGTCAATTTACCATTTTACCCCTCATTTAATTCCGAACAAAAGTTGGTTAAATTAGGTATTGTGAAATTACCCTTTTACCCTTCATTTAATTCAGTGGACCAAACTGCCAACTTATAAATTTGAGGGCAACTCCACAATCCTTAATCATTAATCACATAATTGTCACCTACACCCAATACTTAAGACTTATGTCACCACCCATTTATTTTGAAACCTTAATGTCACTTTTTTTTAAAAATCTCCCCAGTTACTTTATCATTAATTATAATTATTTCTTTATTAGATTTTTCAAGACATTGTATTTTGTTATATTTAAAGGGTGATTTAGAAAAATTATCCTCCTCTTTATAATATATTAAGATATAAGAAATGCCTAATAATTTTTTCCATTAAATAGAATAATAATTTCCTCAACGGAACATATAACCAAACGATCCGTTAGACTTTAGACTAGGGTTCCAAAAATAACACTCATTTTTCAAATATCCATCTTGCTTTTGCTGAGTCTTTCCCCGCTGCTGCTCTGCCGCCGCCAGCTGCCGCTTGTTCATTATAGGTAAGTTTTGTCATTTTTTTTCAAAAGGAACAAGTGAAATCTTCTGAAAAGAACCCCAAGTATACACGCAATAACTGAATTGAATCTAATTCGAAACGATATTTCTGCTTGTTCAAACCATGAATTCGAAGTAGTTAGAGCGTCTTTAGTTGAGATGATAGTTACAGAAGAACTATCTTTTAACTTTTTAGACTGTTGTTGTTAGACTCATTAAGTTATTATGTGATGTGATTTGGTGGTTGTTAATGCCATTGATTATGCCAAGTGACTTTACTGTTTGAGTCTTCGAGATTTTATGCTAAACCTGGTATGTGAAAGGAGCCTGCTTTATGTGAAATGGTTCTTTCACCATTCAAAATCAGCTCTTTGAGGAACCGCTGCCACTGATTTAATGAACAACGTCAACCCGCTAAGCCTAGTATGTGAAAAGAGCCTGCTTTGGGTTTTATTTTATATATTTTTGGGCTTGGCTATTTTCAAGGTCCCTGTTTATTATCCTGATTAGGTTGCTATCTAGTGGGGTTTTGCAAAGGTTATTTAGCGGTCCATGTTCGGAGGCAAAGGGTGTGCTCTTAACTTGAATGCCTAGAGCAGGGAAATTTAGTGTACACTGATTTAAATATAGAAAAATAGCACAAAACGTAAATCCAAATGCTACAGAAAAGAAGTAGCTCTGGAGAATTTCACACTGGATTTAAAGGAGTAAAGACACTGAACATATGTTAGCAAATTGATAAATGGTATGCAACAATGAAGGTAGTCCTAAGTGGTTATTTCTATTTACTTTGGTAGTACAGGGCAGGATATATACAAGAGATAGATTGTTTAAATGGGGAGTTTCTATTGCAACTGTGTGCCCCCTATGTGTGGTAAGAGGATAAAACTCTAGAGCACCTGTTTTCAAATGCCCATACTCAACTAATTTATGGGTAAAGCTGTTACACTGGATGAATATACACAGGGAGGCATAGGGATGGACACAAGAACTGGAATGGGCTATCAGTCATGCTAATGGGAAGATGGCCAGTGCCCGAGGTTACTGGTAGGGGATGTTTATTCTATCTGGCTAGAAAGGAATCAAAGAGTGTTTCAAAACAAGAGAATTGTTGAAGAAGTCTGCAGGATAGTACTAGAGGTGCATTGTTGAGGCTGCTGCCAAAACAAGATAGCAAGTTTCCTACTGCAACACGATGTTTGCCCTTAAAAACAATGCGGACTACAGAAATGATTTTTCTCATGTGTCGTAGAACAGGAGGTACTGATAGAGAATAGGGGGGAAGGAGGTTTAGCTGAGATACTGATGGTTTGGTGTTGGTTGTATTTGATACATATCCCATACTTGTACATTTCTGTATTTACCCAAAAAAAAAAAGATAAAATCAAGCTGGTTAGTTGTTCAGAAAATGGTAAATTGCTGGAAGAATTGTTTATAAGGTCTTTGCTCATTCTTTTTGTGTCATCTAGTTTCCTTATGGACTTGTTGGAAATAGCAAATTCATGTAAATAAGCAGAAATAGCCCAAAATAATTGCAAAATATGAAATTATTTTTGGATTTTGTTAGCTCTATAGCTTAGAAAGAGGCTACAAATCCTTTTTAAGTGAGCTCAACTGATCTATCCTTGTAAAGCTTGCATCTTCTTGATGCCTTGAAATGAATCTACTTCATCAAAAAAAAAAAAAACTATATGAAAACTTAAACTTATAGAAGAAGTCATTAGTTGTTCTTAAAAGCATTTATGATTGTGAATTTGTTTGTCCACACTTGATATACTTCCGTTGCCTTGCATTCTCAATTAGATGTTTTCTTATTCCTACACTTTGGATTTATGATATATCGGAAATCTAATTCAAAGATTAACATGCAGCATATAGGAGATCATCAGTTGCTTGCCCTTGGTTCTGATATGCAGTCAAACAGCAAAGATCTGCTTCACTTGGAGACTGAAGGCTTGTCCTTGGAATCAAAACTTCTCTTTTGCACTAGTGATGGCGGATCTCAATCTCTAAATTTGAAACCTAACGACCTTCCTGATAAGAAGCCTGAAATCTCTTCTGTACCGAAAAGCCAAGTTCTAACAAAGGTCAAGGATTTTTTGGGAGTATTTTTGGAAAACAATAGAAAAGTGGAGCTTGAAGCAAAGAAGAATCCTGAGAAATATGATATTGAAGCTCTTACCGGTGAAGAATCTGAATACATAGAGATGGACTTAATGTTGGGTGTTGCTGAACTTCACACACAGGAGGCTGTATCAGCTGCTGAATCCGCAATAGCAAGTTACCAACCAGTAATCGATCTGGATACCAATGATACGACAGAATCTGAAGACACTAGCGATGAGGATGACATTGAGGATACCAACAAAAGTGATGATGATGATGATGAGGTTGGAGGTTCTTCTCTAGGAAAAGAATCTAAGCTTAGAGAAAAGGATTCTCCTAAGAAAGTATTGAAGAGGAAGCGACAGTCGGTAAATCGAGTTAACATAGTTGAGCTCTCTTAGCGCTAAGGACATTAAACAATTGTAGCTTATTTTTGGTGAGAAATTCAGAACATAGTTAAAGTGTGCTTCTCTTCCATGTTCCTATAAAACTTGTTTTAGTTCTACTCTTTATTAATTAAGTGTAATGCCAAGAATACAAATGACATAATACATATATTAGACCCTAAAGTTGATATCAAATTTTAACTTTGACCTCAAACTATCATAGTGCACAAATAAACCCTTTAACTATCATATCTTTCAATAAATAAACACGCGATTTTTGAAGTCAAAGTGCGTGAAATGCAAACACTCTCACGTGTATTAGTGAGCCAATCAGTGGCTACCAACTAACTAAACATTTTACATGTCTTTTTTTTTTAAAAAAAAAAAATCTTACATGTCATTTTGAAACTAAGAAAAATTAAAATTAATTTTAATTAATATAAAAGAGATTCATTAAGGGTAGAATTGTCATTGCAGCATTTTTTACCGTTGTGGGCCTCAAAAATTGCCCCTCACTCGCGCAGAATGTGTGCATTTCACGCATTTTGCCAGGTAGGAATGCGTGTTTATTTATTGAAAGATAGGATAGTTAAAGTGTCTATTTGTGCACTATGAAAGTTTGAGGTCAAAGTTAAAATTTGAAGCCAAGTTTAGGGTCCAACATATGTATTATGTCAATACAAATCAAGTCCGTTTCTAAGGGGAAAGATATCTGTTCCAAAAAAAAAAAAAAAAAAAGAGTTTCGTTTCTCAAAATTAACTCTCCTATTTGCAACTCCTCTTGCAAATACCAACCAAAAGAAAAGAAAATATCTTCCTCCTTTCTTGTTTCTTAAGTCATTTTTTAACAATTGATTTTGGACAATCTCTTAACTTTCAGCTATGAATGGGCATGTCTAAAAGCAACTGTGAAAGGAGCGACAACAGGATGTATGACACCCCAAAAGTTGACTAGTGTTGAGTCAGGAGATTTTCCTTTAGATTGTTACAATGCTCGTTGAACGATTCAAAAATAATTTGCATCCCTATGGAGCCGAAATTGCTTTCAAGGCAATAACTTGCTATGATATAATATTTGTAATATGTTATTTATTCACTATTTGTAATTTTTGTCCAGTATCGATATTATAGTATTTTTCCAACATCTTTATCTCTATTTATTTATGAAAAAAATGAGATTTATAGGATCTAACTCATGTGGTAATAAATTCCATGTATCAAAAATTTAAATTGCATATACAATTAAATTTTATTTTAAAAAAAATATAATTTCTAATTATAATTTTATATTACATGTCCTGAGTTAAATTTGATCTGACAAACTTAAAAAGGACAATCGAAAGGTTAGATTTGTCATTTAGTTGAGAGTGATACACAAATACCTCACTTGTCCCTAATTATTTGTCATTTAACCAATGTAACATGAGAAAATATGTCAAACAAGATATTAATTTATACTTTCTTCGTTCACGGTTGTCATATTTTTCGTTTTTATAGTCAAACTATAAAAAATTTGACTAACATTTTAGGAAATATTTTTTCATCAAGTTAATATGTAAAAATTTGCAATGTATAGTACTTTTCATGTAATTTTTGAATATCTAAATTTTTTATTTAAAAATTAAATTAATATAATATAATTTAACTTTAAAAATAATTTAAATTAACTGCACAACATTATAAATAAAAACAAATAAAGGAAAAATATACATTATTTTTGCCAATACAGTTTTCCAAACGATTTAATAGTTATGAAAATTTGCTTGACTTGAAGAATATGTTGTGTTTTTTTTAGTGAAAAAGGATTAAACAAGAATCAGCTAAGCAAAATAATTGAAAATAGGAATATACTCTCTCTCTCTCTACTGTCTTGGTGCTGCTTTCAAAGAAAGGATCAAAATATTTCCTTCTTTAGATTAAGGCTCAAAGTAATCATTAAATTTTCATATGAAGCACTAATAATTCCTTATGTTTGCAATATTGGTGCATTTTTTGTCCTTCTTCAAAATTGTACCTATTTTCTTGCATTGATTTATTCATAACCTATGTATGGAATGTTCAATCGTCATTTTATATATTTAGTAGAAATAACAACTTTATATCAAATAATGTGAGAAGAAAAACACTTTATTTTGTTTAGTAAAAATCGTATTGCAGGTAAAGTCGAGAGGTTCATCACGATAATTTGACGTGCAATTGTACAATTTTTTTCTTTTCCTGCAAAGTCATATGTTAAGATGTTCTTAGCAGTAATATTTCTAGTGAATAGAATAAAATGTTTTTCTTATCACCTTTTCTCAGATAGAATTATTATTTCTATTAAATATATAAAAAAATGATTGAACATTCTTTATATAAAATGTTGTACAGAATTGATGTTAAGAAAAGGCAAAAATTTAGAATAAGATCAAAAGTACACCAATATTATAAATATAAAAAAGTATTAGTGCTCCAGCTGAAAACTCAAGAATTACTTTTACCTTAGTAAAAGTCTTTCCTCCCTGCTTTCCCTTTTTTTCTCAAAGGGCAGAAGAAGAAGAAATGGGATGCTTCCTTTGCTCTGTAAAATCAAAGAAGAAGCAAATTGGAAAGTTTTCTGCTCAATCCTCAGTAGGTACTGTAAAATCACTTTGCCTTTTTCTTGTCTTTGAGTTTTCAATGGCAAAAATAGCTTACCTCATTGTAAATGGTCCTTTTTTTTTTTTTTGTGACTTATGTGCCATGTTCCATTCCCCTTTGTTGAGCTTGGGATTTTAAACTTTAACTTATTCACATACTTCCGTATAGATAATATGTTTAGTTAAATTCAAGTGTCTCTAGTTTTTGATGCTTCTCCACTATTTTGCTGTCATAAGGTCTCCGTCTCTCTCCAGACCCCACTTTGGCTATTCTGTTGTTGTTGTGAACTTTCTCAGCATTGAACTTGCAACCCTTGAGTGATGTTGCTTAAGGTTTCTTTTTACGTTTTCTATACAAGATGAAATTGTTTGAATTTATCTTCTATGATAAAAATGGATAACACGTTGTTAGAAGTGTGTAACCATCTCATCTAAAAACTTACTTTTTTAGAAATTGTTTAATGCTATTGTCTCATATGAAATTGGATAACGCATTGTTGAAGTGTGTAACCATCTCACGCTAAAAACTTAAGTTGTTAGAAATTGTTTGGAGCTATTGTCTGTATGAAATTGGATAACACATTTTTGAAGTGTGTAACCATCTCACGCTAAAAACTGAAGTGGTTAGAAATTGTTTGGAGCTATTGTCTCCTATGAAATTGGATAACACATTGTTGAAGTGTGTAATCAACTCATTTAAAAGATTAAGTTATTAGAGTACACTTTTATTAGTTAATTGTATTCTCAACACGCCCCTCATGTTCGGGCTTGACTCTTTTTACTGGGCCAAGCACATGATTTTTTTTTTCATTTGGGTGGCGGTGAGATTCAATCTCAGAACATTTGCCAACTCTAAGTATGTAACCATCTCATCTAACAATTTAAGCTGATAAAGCTGGTAGAGAGAGCACACTTTTATTAGTTAATTGTATTCTCAACACATATCAAGACTAGGGCCAGTTCTTCTAGAATGATGTGAATCATGTTTCTCAAATACCGTTAACATTGGGATTTTTCAGTTTTGCTTTTCTACATTTGTCAAATTAGTGAGAAATCTAATACCATTGCACCTGCTATATTTAGTTATTTACTACTCCGAAAGTTTTTTTTCTGTCTGTCTGCACATGTTGATGGACAACATTCTATTGCTGCTAACACACATTTCACTTTTATGCATGAATGCAAAATCACCCCACCTCTCCTAAAGCTTATGAATGAAGCCATTTCTGTGGACGTTGCTTGGAGGTTACATTGGCCTACCATACATTCCCAGTTCAGAAAAACTAACAATTTTTTCTTTCATGTTTCAGAAAAATTTAAGGTAAATACTTCACTGGGTGAAAAGGACAGCTCCAGAAATGGTGGATCTGGACACATAGTAGCGGCACATACGTTTACATTTCGTGAATTAGCTGCTGCAACCAAATATTTTAGGGCAGATTGTCTCTTGAGAGAGGGAGGCTTTGGTAGAGTATATAAAGGTCGATTAGAGAGAACTAATCAGGTTGGTCTAGCTCATAAATTTAAGTCTTGAATTGAAAATAAAATGGTGACTATCCTTTTATGATTAATGTGTTCAAACACTTTTTGTTCTTATTAGTTAATTTTGAGTTAGCATTCTCTCCATTTCATGCTGTACTATTTCTTGATTTCTTCCTCTCAGAGAGGAAAGTGCAAAGTCTTTTGGAATGGTGAAATAATTTAGAAGACAGCAATTTGTTGATTACTCATTCGCTGCATGGATCTCTCTGTATGTACAGTCGGTTTTGATCTTCTGGTTTCAATTTGGGGTGATGGAGCAAGGTTTTGTCTTTAAAATCTGATTTCAACTGCAGTTTAGCTCAACTATTGTGAAACCAGTCACTCCGACAATCTAAAGATAGCTAATCTCTTTTTAGTTTCTTGATTTAGAGCTAGAGCCTTCTAATTTTTCTCATTTATAGGTAGACTACAAAGAAACTTTAGTAAAACAGAAACCAAGACACCCTCATCAAAGCTCTGTACAAATAAAAGATTTTAAATGATCATAATGCAATTCCACCTCAAGGTTTTGCCCGGTCTCTTGTTATCATCTGATTGTCCTTAAAATACAGGTTAAGGAGAAGTCACTTAAGTGTAGACCCTTTTGTTCATTAAATAGAAGCAATTTTAAAGAAGAAATAAGAATCAGCTTGGTCACAGCGACAGTGAAGAAGACCATAGTATGGACTTGACTTATGCTAACAAACACCATGCTGCTGTGTCTGCTAAAGCCCTTTAACTGCTTCCAGGGTTAAGTCTAAAGAGATGATACAGGCCAATCTGCTTCCTTTTTTGGTTGCCTTCTGCGCTAACTCCACCAGCCCTCACCCTTTAAAATCTTGACCAAGTTCAACTATTGAAAAGTTTCTTATTATTGATTCCACTTTTCAATGGAGCATAGCTATTTTTGGGAGGTGTAAATGAGTATTATTGCTGAAGAGCTTCCTGTTGCACCAGAAGTCCTTGCAATACCCAAATGCCCTTCAAAGGTAGATTGCTTTAGCTGCCTGGTATGCAGAAAGGCTTGCCTGACTCATGAGGCTTTACAGAAAAAGGGATGGCAATTTTGCTCAAGATCTTTCATGTGTGAGCAGGAAGCAGAAGTTAATGATCATTTATTCCTTCATTGTAAGGCAGCTATGAGCCTATGGAACATGTTTTTTTATTTGTTTGGAGTCAAGTGGGTGATGCCCAGTACAACAAAGGAACTCCTAAACAATTGGAAAGGTATTGGTAACAGAGGAAGAAAAGAGTACAGAAAAGAGCACTGGTGGAGAACTATCCCAGCATCATCTGGTGGACTCTTTGGAAAGAAAGGAATTCAAGGTGTTTTGATGGACAGAAGACTAATCTACAGAAGATTAGAATGAATTGTATAAGCCTTTTGTTTTTTTTGGTGTAAACAAAATCTGATAGGGGAGATAGTAGATTTTATAGGAAACTTGTAAAGAACACCCATCGGATGTGGGATGTAAATTTCCAATTCATCATTTTTTGGTGTGAATATAAAGTTACCATTTTCTAAAAAAAAAAAAAAGGAGTCCTTGCAATACCTGATACTGCAAACATCACCGAAATGTAATGGTGAAAGGTGCACTATATCATCCCCGATGACTTCGAGGACGAGAAACCTTAATGATTGCATCTTAATATTTAGCCTCCTGTGGTTTATACCTTTATAGTGTTGTGCCGTAAAGCCTTGTCTCCATGTTCCTCGACCGATGGTGCTATGACTGAACAGATTCATCACCTGCATTGTCATCTTCTCATTTTATATTCTGCAACATTTTGGCTCTTATGGTGCTGTTAGCGAGACTTCTTTTATCCACCGGAGAAGTTGTAGACGCACAACTTGGGTCTGACATATTAGTTTTGCCACCTAAAAAAAACTAATAGTTTTGCCACCCCTTCTCAAAAAAAAAAAAAAAGTTTTGCCACCTGTGATTTTTCCTCCGTTCATAACTAACTTTTATCTATACTTCTGTGCTGTTAGCGTGGATAGATACTAGAGCTACCAGCCTCGAGAGAAAAACAAGACTCGTCCACCTAATGTGTTCCAGGTGCCACGGGGTCATTTACTGTTACTGTGCTCAACAGTAGATTACTTCTGTTTTGTCAATTGGATATTGCTCGTACTCTTTAGATTGCTTATGAGCATGAAAATGATTTCTTATATAGGTCGTGGCCATCAAGCAACTCGACCGAAATGGATTGCAAGGAAATAGGGAATTTCTTGTTGAGGTCCTGATGTTAAGCCTACTTCACCATCCACACCTTGTCAACTTGATTGGATATTGTGCTGATGGAGATCAGAGACTTCTAGTTTACGAGTTCATGCCGTTAGGATCACTGAAAGACCATCTACATGGTATATATAAGATAACTAATTAATTAATTCTATCATGTTCTGGATCTTGCTGTACTTAACAAAAAAATGTGTTCTTAAGATTAAAAGAGCAATACTGCAACTTCTATCTTAGGTGATAATGATATGACTACTGGAGTTCATCTGGAATTTATTTGAAGGAATTTTTGTTAGTTTGTGAAGTACTAAGTAGTCCAAGGGATTAATATCAAATCTTGCTGCACCATAAAAGAAAATATTGCATAGCTTCCTTTCTATACAAATCGGTATCTGATGGGACTTTTTTTTTCAATAAATAGAGGAATTTTATTAAAAATAAAGGGCAAAGCACACCTGTTGCCATCTGACAGGAGTTGAAAGCTAATCTTTTGTATTCCTGACTAATTTCCAGATGCTTGTTGAGCTAATGAAAATTATTATTTGTGGTTTCGTTGTGGCATAAAATTCCAAATTGGTAGTTTGTTTTTCATTAAATTTTTCATAAAATCTTTCCTTTTCTGTTGCTCCTTACTGGTGTCATTATATCCAAAGTGTCTTTGATGTTGCATCTAATTTATCATGTATTTGGCTAAATAATCCAGAGCTTTCACCTGACAAAAGACGACTAGACTGGAATACAAGAATGAAAATAGCTGCCGGTGCTGCCAAGGGCCTTGAGTACTTGCATGATAAAGCAAATCCCCCTGTTATATACAGAGATTTAAAATGTTCTAATATTTTGCTTGATGAAGACTACAATCCCAAGCTATCTGACAAGACCCATGTTTCCACCAGAGTCATGGGAACCTATGGCTATTGTGCACCAGAATATGCAATGACGGGGCAGCTTACACTTAAATTTGATGTTTATAGTTTTGGAGTAGTTCTTCTAGAAATTATTACTGGTAGAAGGGCAATTGACACATCAAGAGCTGCCGGAGACCAGAATCTGGTTGCATGGGTAAGAGAAATTGGTTTTTCTGTTAATGTTTTAGCTTTATGGTGTCACTTGTTCTAACAGTGTGATGGAACAACTTAATCTGTGTAGTTTATGTGTCTTTTCTTTAATCTTAAACTAGTTGGTACATGCTTATTATGTTTCACGACCAATCTGTTGCGGTTTTTATTATGTGCAAGGTTTCTCAATTATTTCCCCTGCCTTCTTTCTGAATCAACCACTCAAATGCTCATTGGGACTTGAATATATTCTGTTGTCCTTTGGGTTCTGGGCATTTAATGGTGCTCTCTGCTACATCTCTAGTTGGTCTTCAAGTTATTACATCACATTTATATATATCTTCTTTTTTTTATCTCATGATAAGGTAAATATTTTTATAAAATGTTGGGAACAATTCTAGTATACAAGTAGCATACCTAAAACTAGAGAATGTACAAAAGATATGATTCTCTATGAAATACAACCAATCTTCTATACAAATTAGAACCTTTTGGCTGCAACGTTGTCAGTGTCATTTGGTATCAAGTCATCAACCTAGTCCATATCTTTATTCAAATAGTTGTACTTTCGAGTGCCTTGTCCAGTTAGTTGCTTCTCGGATAGTCTCATGTGTGTTTATTGTATTCGGTATACCAACCTGCACCTACCTGCTTAGTTTTATCCAGTTCCTTGCTTCACTTCTAGATTGTTAGCATTTCAAACTAAATCCTGTCATATAGTTCGCTGCCCAATGAGTAATAGTTTCATAGCTCTTGGTTTGTCAAGCTACTTATGGGTAAGAAATTTATACCTTAGAGCTACATTTCAAAATTTGCAGGCTCGACCATTGTTCAAAGACCATAGAAAGTTCTCATAAATGGCTGATCCAGAGCTTCAAGGTCAGTATCCAGTTAGAGGCTTGTATCAAGCTCTTGCAGTAGCTGCAATGTGTGTCCAGGAGCAGCCCAACATGCGCCCTCTAATAGCAGACGTGGTTACAGCCCTTAACTATCTTGCCTCCCAGAAGTACGACTCTGGAACTCAGCCAGTCCAAAGGCATCACACAGGTGCGTCAACTCCGAGAACAAGAAGGGACTTATGATTGTTGCAGTGGATGGTAATTAGCAGACATTGGAATTTGACAAGTACATGGTTGTTCTCAGCAAAATATGCCACTTTGCTTTAATTTTCTCTTGGGAATTCTTTTAGGTACCCTTTTCTTTTTTCTCATTTTACTTTGTAGATAATGTAAATTAGAGAGCCAATTGGCAGTTGGACAGTAGTGATCAAAACTTGTTTGTAGTGTCCTCTCATATGATAATATTATTGTATTATGAAGAAAAAAAAAGAAGAGGAAAAACACTGGTATTGCTTATTTTAGTGTGTTTTGCTAATTTCTGCAAGAGGAATTATTCATTAAGGGATTTGCCAACTCACTACACAACGAAATCGTATGTCACCATCTTATTATCAATTTCTTACCTTTGCCAACTACAATTGATAAAAACATTCTACTATTCTATTCTTTTGCTCAAAATAGAAAATTTTTCTTCTACTTCGACATAGGAATGGCAATAGGGCGGGGTGGATGATGGGCGGTTTTAAGGCTATGTGGGGTGGGGCGGTTTTGCGGGGCGTTTTGGAGTGTGTTTTGTAAAAACTAATGCGGGCCGGGGCAAGTTGCGACTTCAAACTCAATGTTAACTTTTTTACATGTTATAAGAGTGATAGAACATTATTTATCAAGATAAATTCACTAAAATATTCAAGATAGTAATGAAAATGGTTAATCAAACTAATACGATTTCTTACCTGCTTTCCAATTAAGCTCTAAATAAATAATTTGGTTCCTTTTTCTAAGACCCTATTCCTTCAATCATGAGATTAGAAAGATTGAGTAAGTATTCTTTTTCACGTCATTTGGTTTGAAGAATACAAAGTAGAAAAAATTACACAAATAAGCAAACATGTAGTATGTATTTACGATAAATCACTGTTATTTAAATAATTACAATTCGTAGTTATAAGTATCTTTTTATAACAAATTTCTCTCCCTTGACTCTCCTCTCACTGCCCCCTCTCTCTCGCCCTTGCCAATAAGAAGAAATTGATTCAAATGTATTATGTATCAATTGAATTTTTTTGGGAAAATGCACAAGTACCCCCTAGACTATGACCGAACTCCCAGAGACACCTTAACTAAGGTCCTATTACCCTCCTAAACTTATTATTTTATTTTATTTTGTAATTTTATACACCTTTTGTCTTACGTGGCACACTCCGTGACTCCACGCAATTGAGGCGCGTGTGAGATATTTGAATGCCTTGTAAGCAAAAAAGGTGTACAAAATTACAAAAAAAAAAAAAAAGAAGTAAGTACAGGGGGTAATAAGACCTTAGTTAGTTAAGGTGTGTCTTTAGAATTTCGTTCATAGTCTAGGGGGTACTTGTGCATTTTTTCTATTTTTTGTTATTATCAGATGATAGTGGTGAATTTGTGAAGCATTATATAGTACTAATTAAGAAAATATTTGAAGGCATAATTTAGATTATATTTTTTATTATTATTTTATGAAATTATAAATATAATTTTATAAATAGTGTAATTTTATCTCTTGAAAAATATAAATTTTTAGTAAAAAAGAGAAAAATATAGAAAAAATCTAAACATAAATTTTGAACTTTAAATAACTCAATTAATTCAAGTAATAAAAAAGGCTTCAAAACTTGAGTTAATAGGAAAAAGAAAGAATTTGTAGCAGTTAAATTTATTCACTTCAATTATGACCACTGCATTTAGAGTATTAAATTAATATTATTTCTAATGAAAATATCAATGTAAAAAGTGAGTTTTTTTCAAACTACTCACTTAGCTTCATACTAGAGATGCATGGCCTGTACTAATATTTAACATTTTACATTTTTATGTGATGGATACTTTCTAACACATGATTAAGTTGAAAGAAAAACATAAAGCCACCACTGCTAGTAATGTAAAAGTACATTGAATAAAAACTTAAGTTAGAATGTCTTCGTAGGACTTAAGTTAGAATGTCTTCGTAGGTAATAATAGGCATTCCACATATGCAAAATAAAATTACACAAGTAATACCTATTAAAACTAAGCTTTATCCTATCAGATTCAACAGAAACACCTTGATTGTTCCATCTCTTAAACAAAAAGCGAAAATTGATAAATGAAAGTAGCAAGCACAATTGTAGCAGAGGCATACACCTTTTTCTCATACAAATAAGATTTTAATCTGGTAATAATTGGATCTTCTCTAACAAAGAAACATGAAACTAAAGTGAGGTGACACAATCACTCTCAAAAGGAAACATGGAGATGCCAATTATTCTTGAATTTCTCATCAGATGCCTTTTTTTGTTAAAAATATCTAGTGAAGTAACAGATATCGAAAAGAGTCAGTTGCATTCTGTCCTAGTTGATAAATTCAATTTGTTGTAATGTCATAAATGAATCATATGTCGTGACTTGATAATAACATAACAGAGGAATTCCTGTAAAAGCAAAGCAAGAGAAACAATCAACATAAATTACAAAATCATAAAACATTACACATATCATGTATCATACTATTAAATTTTTGCTTCCATCATCTCATAATCATTCATGTACTATTATTTCTTACTCTATCATGACATAGATCTAGAAAATTTTACAATGTCACCTATAACGTATAAACTTCAGAAGTGTAACTTTTACTAATTGGTCCTAGAACATATAAACTACGCAAATCGATATGTTCAATACAAAGAGCACAAAATAAGCACCAAACAAAATAAAAATCATATTTGTAGCAGAAGTATACTCATGGCAGAGCTTCTTAATGTAAGCTTAAAAGGAGTTGAATTAGTTTAACGATAGTATAAGTTATATGTAAATTTGTACAAGAAATGAAGGAGAAGAAATGTGTCATCACTCCTACAGAGGTAAAAACTATTAAATTATCATAATAAGAATATTGGCAATACCAATTGTACATGATCGATACTTATCTTTGCAAAATTTTTTTTATCTTGAATAATATTTCTTCTTTTGAAAGCAGTAGAAAATTTAATCGACTTATCGACTTGTTGCACGCTAAAGTCGACTGCCTGACTCAATAGGAAAGCTAGAAATTTCCATATCCTCTTTTCCTTCTTAGTAGTTAAGTCATGCATACAATCATAAATGCAAAGCTGAATCAATATTTGAAATCCTTTTTCGCATGATTTTAAAAAATAAAAAATAAAATCAATAGGTCTCATATTATGTTGATACCTACTATGTTCCATGAAATAGTTGAATGAAGAATCTTATTATATGGAGAGGGAATAAATATCGTACTTTACTTTGAAAATTTCCAACCAATAGGCAGGGAGCCAATTTAGTCGTCCAGTCTATACATAATAATATACAGGTAAGGAGAAGAACTAAAGTATCAAACTTACCAGTAAAGGGTGTAGCAATCAAACTAGTCTCTTTTCGTGTGCCTAAGGTGACATCACCAGTTATAATGTATTGTATTGTTGAACAGCTGAAATGATTTCGAGATATTGCTAGAAAAAAATAATTTCAAAGGTCTACACTTACTTCAAGAATTCCATCGCTTTCATCACCGGGTGCCTCATTGCCATCACTGTGATTCAAGATTTAATATGACTTGATAAAATTTTTATCATGTTGTTAAACCATCAGTTAAGCTAGATAAAAATATATGTATTCAAAAGACATGAAACTTGTAGCTAATACATTTGTTAGAAACATGTGATAGAAGGTATCCCATTTGAGAAGAGATAGGGAGAAACAAACATCAAATAATCTAAGAAATCTAAGATGATTATGTTGGCATTGCCAAAGAAGGCTTCAAACAAAATATTATAAATGTCTTAGAAAACACAAATGTATCGGGGAGATGCTTAAGAAAACTACATACTCCAGAGGTGTTTTCATCAACATGTTCTTTCCTCTATATTAATGCTACATTTTTCACATCAACTCCACGAAAATTTAAATGACTTTAAATACAATTACGGATGAATGGTTTTGTAGAATTAAAAGCAGAGCATATCATATCGCCTGTCAATGTGAAAATACTGAATCAAGGTGAATAAAAACAAATTAAATGTAAGATTCGTATCACCATAGAACACAAAAATGACCAACTATATCCAATTATGTCTTTCTATTCTAGGAAACATGAACCTAACCTGGAAACTTGAGGGTAGAACTTCCACAGGAAGCTTCACCGATCTTACACAACAATTCCGGACTTAGATGATAGTAATTTTTCCTTTTACCTTTTCTTCCCTCATTTATATTTTCAACAATTGGAACATTTGAGGAGTTAATTGGGTCAATTAGAAAAGTTGCCAAGAATATGCTTAAAGATTCAAGCTTTTGAAAGAGTTACATTTTTTTCCTCTTTTTGGGTTACCACGTTTCCACAGATTAGAAATAACATGTCAAATTTTATCACAATAATTTCTTCCTCTTCCATAAAAAGCACTCAGATATCCAAAAAAAATTATCTCGACTATCATCATCATCATTTTATAAATTCTTTTGTTCAATCCTTAAGCCTATTGGTACTCATCAAAATAACTAAAGTTACGATTCATCTCTAAATTAGAGTAAGTTTATAAAATCTCCCTTATGCTTTATGCCTCTTTACCTTCAAATAAATATCATAACATTTATTAATACATAATACTTACAAAAAAGAACTGCTCCCTCCTTTTAGTCCAAAAAGAATGTCTCTTTCCTTTGTTAAGCAACTCTTCAATTTCAATTTTACCTGAAATGTTTAAAACCACAAGATTAGAGGACATTTTGGTCCATTTGACATAACTTTTAATTAAGACGACAAGATTCAAAATTCTTTTATATTTTCTTGAACTTTGTGCTAAGTCAAAATATGACAAATAAATTGAAACGCGGGGAGTATTATATAAACAGCGAGATAGAAAAGGTGAACTATTGTTACATGTAAATAGATGTATTTTCAGCTTAGACAAACACTATTGAATACCATGTAATAGTGAAACTATTGTAACCTTTTAAGTTAGAATATGTGACATCTAATATATCATTTCGATCATCCCTATTATCAACATTAATTTTAGCTTTGGTGTTTAAAACAAATTACCAACTTGTTCAGGTAATAGTTTAAGACTTTTAAGATGATTGAAGAGTATATGCATTTCTGTAAATTACTATCTAGCGATTACATTAGTGAAATTAGAGACCAATTAAAAGTCTTAGGCTCTCAAGCCATAAACTACCATAAATATCTATCAACAGAAAATTTGATACTATGAAAAATTGAGAAAAGTAGGGAGAAGTCATGAAGATAGTTCAGAAACTAACCCAAACAGCAAAAAGGATAGATCCTGCCACCTTCCTTCAAGGCATGCAACACTCGTCATTTTTTTGTCGAACTGTTGCAAGTAGTGCTCAATTTATTAAAGTAATAGTCACAATATTTTTTTCTAAAAGTCACACATTCTATTCTACTTTTTTGGTGGACACAAAATACTTAAGATGTATACAAACTTTCAGCAAAAGAAGAAGCAACCCAATTTTTTGGAATTACTATATACAATGAAAGTACAATATCACCAATACAAAGAGCTAAGATAAACACCAAGATAGAGATATATCGTAGCTTTCAAAATGTTTGATACAGAAAAAAGTGACAAAATTTGAGAGCCACAAAAGCAAAAAAGATTGTAATAGAATTATCGTAATTTGATCATGGACAGAGTCGGGCATGAGCAAGTATAATGTTATACTAAGGAAAAAGTAAAACAAGCTCTTACAATCAAATTAGAGAAGATGAAACATAGTCAAAGAATGTAATCTGTTTTCCAATATTGAAATCGCACACCAACTTACCCTATGAGAAATGGAGAAATTGGGCAGATATTTTTGAATATGAAGTTTCTACACTTCATGGATCAAAACAATATCAAATTAAATTTAAATTCAGTGCATGCAACACACACAAAGACCGAATAGATCAGCAAATTGAACAAAAATTCAAACCATTCGAATAATAAGTAGACAAAATAAGACCTAAAATCAAATCCAAAAAATAAAATTAGAAGTACCCCTTAAATTTTCGAGACAAAACTCATGAGGATAGTGGGAAAAAACCTAAACATCAACGATTGACAGAAGAATGACTAAAGTTTCACCGCACAATAAGGTTACTTACACTATGATTGAATCATTGTTATTCATTATATTGTATTGTATCGTTACTATATCTACAATGTTTGTTTTGATTGTTACTTAAATTGTATTGTACTGTATTGTTAAATTTCGTTGTTACGTAACAATGAAAACCCCTATTTCATGGAATAACCAATTTGGTGTGTTCCCATTGTTACTTAATTTTTTTTTCAATTAACTTTAAATAATATTTTAAAATACTATTTTACCTTTTATCTTAATTATTTAAATCTAGTCAAACCTCCTACCCTAGAATAATTAAGGATAATTTAGTAAATTTATAAGTTACAATACAATTAAACCAAACAATTAAAATGTTATTAAACAATAACAAATAATACAGTCTTGCCGAACATTGTATCTACCATACAATACAGTACAATAGAGTACAATACAATACAATACAATACATTATGAAACAATGGGTAACAATGATCCAAACAAAGTGTTAGTAAGTCATATGCGGCCCCTTAAAGTTGTCTGCATATTTAATTTGGACACCTTATCTTAGGTTTGTTCCAATTGAACACCTTTATTAGTTTAAAAAAATATCTATAGAACATTTTTTTACAATAAATAAAATTTTTGAGATGGTGTGTAATACACTCGTCACTAACGTGGCATAATATCTAATGAAAAACTGACAGTGGCATTGGGGCCATAATAACAATAATAAAAATAAATTAAGAAATACTTAAAAGCTATGTTTTCAGAAAAAAGAAAAAAAAGGCTTTCTTTCCTTTTTCTTCTTTGCAGATGCCCAGAACAACGCACCCACCCCGACGTCCATTCTTCCCTATCTTTTTTCTGTCAGAACACACAATCGTCGCCGCTCAAACTTACGTGCACTCCGATAATCATCCTCGACTCCACCTTTTGAATCTTTAACGATTTTAAAGAAAATAATTTCATATTTGTAATAGTTTTGTCGGAAAAAATGGAGTTTTGTTGGAACCATTTTAAACTCAATTTGATTCTTGTTTTTAATGAAATTCTCTTCCACAACTTAAATGAAAATCTTTATCAACAAACTCTTTTAATTTATTGTGTTTTGACTGGTTATATATTTAATTGATGTTTTTCCGATGACGATAACAACAACGATAATATTGATGATGACGGAATAATGCTAGAAAGAAAGAATGAGGGATTATTTGAGAAAGGGGTGTGTCGATGGTGAGAAAGGAATGGCGGAGGAGGGTTCTAGGTAATACTATTGGATTGAAAAGTCCCACCGGGGAAGATAAATTGGGGAAGAACTGCCAGCAATTTTTTTTTTTTAAAAACTATGTTCATATTATGATTTTTGTTTTATTGACATGTTCAATTTTTATTGGTCCAAAAACAGATTTTTTTTTGTTTCACGCGCCTCTTAAATGTGTATTACACTTATAATGCCATGTCATCAAAAAGTATTAAATAGGTACACATATTGAAGGGTAGAGGTGTTCAATAGGTACACTCCCTAGTTGAAGTGTTTAAGTGAATTATGAAAACAACTTTAAGGAATCGGATATAACTTAAGCCTTTTTTCTTAATAAAAAATGGGATGAAAAAGATGACCACAAATTCGGTACACGTGGTTTGCTTATAAATATGAAGTACCATTCACAAAGCTTTTTGCTACAACAAATGAGCTTTTTGCTACAACAAATGTTAACGTGTTTGTCCAACCCTTGTTCACTTATATAGGCACATGCCCAATATTTATATTTCTAATTGTGGATCTTTGCATGCATCATTATCTGGAGGTGAAGGGTAGGAATTTAATTAAAAGGAAAATGAAAAAGTGGCACATGATAAACATAGAGCTAATATAACGAAAACTTACTTGATGCATTTACAAAATAACTATAAGAACTTAAATATATAATATTAATGCAAATGTATGCCAAATAAGTACATAAAAGTTTACCTTTGAGAATACTTCATTGGAACAAAATAATCTAAACAATGACGAATAAACTTGTTCATCCGATTGTAAAGAATTTAGTTACAGATAGTAAAAATATTTTTCCTTGCAATTCACAGATCAGTGCTGGAGTTGAAATCAAATCATTGTAAAGTAGTCATCATACAGTGAAAAATTATACAACTAATGTTTTCACAATTTATCTAGGTTGATCAAGCATCTTATTGTAGAGACCGAACCCTCAACATATTGAAGCACATCTCCCTAGAAAATGAAAAATTTAAGAAGATTTTAAAAGGGCGATTCCATTAGTACACTTCTAAAACTTCCCTACATGAAATATGCACAAATTGTCCTCAAGCACCACTATTTTTCAAGAAAGGAAAATGATATGTGGAAATTCACCTGAAATGAAAGTCAGGGGTGTCAGAAGATCAGATACCATCCAACCAGAAAAATTCAATACGAAAAAGCAAACATGACCATCTAAAACTACAATCTTGATTAGAGGAACAACCCAATTCAGGCTCAGAAGTCGGAACTACTATATTAATTATCCAAAGGAAAAGTTAAGTCATTAACGACATACTATTAACAATCGATTGTTTACTCAAATTTCAAGCAACTAAAAGACATACCGAAAAATTATGAAGTACTTTAATGGTACCCCTCTTCTTTTTCATTTTGTAACTATCTGTTAACTTGTAGAATGATGGAATCACATTTGAAAAAGCAATGAATCTCAAATATAAAGGTTTACATGTTCAGACTGTCATATCTCATATATACGACACCAATATTCCAGAAAAAGACCTACCAATATTTTCAAATTGTATCGATCCAGTATGGAGTAATTTCCACGCTTAAGTCATATAAGCACTAAAATGTATTGGTTGAGCAATTTCCCTCACATTCCAGCCGAAAAGTATGAATCATCAACATTTATATTTCACAGAATCAACCTTTGAGTTCTTACGATAGAAAATATTACACTTCTAAAATTACACATGGTCATGTATTGTGTGGAAAATAATCGTTATGATTGAACCCATCAAGCTTATGCTTTATCTGCACTTTTTCTAGACATCAAAGTTAATGAATTTATCCATACATGTAAGTATTAGTATCATAAACAACAACAAATTAATCATAGAGTTGTAATACTTATAATTATCTGTGCAAATCAAATTTCTAGATAATAAATGAGAGAGCACTTACATATATCAATAGAAGTGCAACCATACTTGAGAGGCAAAACTTTTTTTAGCGCCAGATGTGTAGATACCTGTAATTTCTAATGAACAAAAGCAGTAAACTTTATGTAATTCCATCAAGAACACACAATTCTATTATCAAAGGAACGAAAAAAAATTTAACTGCCATGAAATTGTTGGGGGACATTACATCTATTATTTTGAGAAAAAGCTCCATTAATGTGTTCATTCTCCAACTTGATCACCTTTGTCAACAACAACAATAACATACCCAGTGTAGTTTAATAACTTGATTGCCTTTGTCAAATAGAGATATATCTGTTTTCATTGCATACTCAAGGATCTAAATGAAACAGAAGGAAAAAATAGCAAGTAAGAGATTGAATTATCTTTCGTGAACTGCTTAATTAACAAAATTTACTTAAGTAGTTATATCATATAGATCAAGTATTGACCATAATTTTCCAATGAGTTGCAGAGGCTCGCACACAAAGGGAGAATCGTGTTCATCCATGTTATTACAGACATAGACATACAGGGAAACAAAGTTGTGAACTTCCACTATGCTTTTGTGTCATCAATTTGTAAATAGACTCCTCCTTGTTCTATAATAGAATTACTCTTGAGATCCTTAAGAAGTTGGTCGTGGAATTTAGCGGGAAAAAAAGAAAGTGAAACTTAAAGGACGATGATCCTTAAAGCTCTCAATTTCATAGCAAAGTTTGATGAATCAATAAATGGCTAATATTGTCTTAAATTGAAATAAACTTAGGGGTAAACAATAGTCATGAATAAAGAAAACTTACAAAATAGTCGTATGTTTCTTCGCATTTAAAGAGCTTTGTGTTGGATTCTATAATTAACAGTGAAACAACATGCTTTTTTTAAAAAAAAAAATCTGAAGCTATATTTGAAACATCTCTAAGTAAATAAAAACCATATTCCTAATGAAATAAAGCTCAAATGACATCCAACTGAATGACATTCGGGATGATAAAATCATAGCCACATTCTTAAATAAGCTAGATTGTAATTACGTCTGAAAGAATTTAACAAATCATATAAATTTTTACATTATCTAGGGGGTAATTATGTCTGAAAGAAGAAAATTGATTTTTACTCAATACCACCATATAACATGTAAAGTACCTATCATGTCCGACTAAGTTTTTTCTATTCAGAATTTTCCAATTCCTTCCCGACTCACTTACTTTAAAGATAGAAGCACAAGTAGTTGTTTGTGTAGTTGCAGAAGCATGTCCCTCCGAAATGGTGGAAGACAAAGTAGTGCAATTGAGAGTAAATCAATTTATGTATGAAGGTATACCGATATATACACAAGCAACATTATACGAAAATTTAACTTTTCTGACCGTTGTCCCTAGTTAATGAAGGATCAGAAGTTGGTAGCGTACTTTGATATTCGCCATGACCGTGCACTTGTAATGAGGACAGTGTACTATTTGAATTATGGTAGAGTCACCCTTTTTTTGATTCAGCCATTTTAACTTGTTGATGTGATAGAAATAGTTGATTTCTTTCGGGTGATATTTGTGCATATCTAGTATGACATAGTATATTTCTATGTGCAAGTTGTTGTTCCTTCGTGTTATCAAGTTCAGGAACACATCAACATTGTTTTTCGACTTATAAAACCACAAAAAGAGGAAGCAAATTCCAATAAAGTCGACAGAGATTCTATAATACCAACAAGTTTTTTGTTCATTTTTTCTGTTTCAGAAATCACCAAAGAACAATTGAAACAATAGGTGCATTACTACTCATAAATGAAACAATAATATCTCATTTAGTTAACAAATGTCAAAGTACTCATGGAAGTGTAATGCACTTATTACAAAATCTTTACCTTAATTATCAAGGGAAATGCCATGTTCCTTCATCTGACACGGTAATAGCAATGGAGAATAGTAAAATTTCAGAACTTTTCTCAATGAGATAACATTCCTTCACCTTTACACATTCGATGATACCTTCTTCATTCTATGGAGATGTGTCATGATGTCATTTCAAATTTCCACTTCCACGTATGATGTAGAACTCCAGGATCAATTAAAATTTCAGAACATAGTGCTCGAAATATAAATTGATGTTTCATCTCTAATAAAGATATAAGAACATAGAAATTATATTACTCTCTAGTATCCAGAACCAAGAGTATTTTGTAAATGCACCAAATGAGAAGACATATTGAAGGAAGAAGATTAACTAAAAGGAAGAACCAGTAAGGAAAACAATATTATTTTGTTCTTTCAGCTATAATATCAAACACTACTGGTCTATCAATGTGAAAATTATGCACTTAATAGACAAGCCAACAGAATATCCAAAAAAGAAACTATAATTCAAAATAAAAATTGGACAGTGCATTTATTTACAATTTTGAAAAGTCAGCACAAATACATAAACACATGAATTTCTTCTTTAACATGATGTAATTAGGCAATGAAAAACGCATATTTTTTTTATAATATGTGTATAAGAGATTCTTCTCATAAAGCATCAATTTCTAAAAATTAGCTACTACATAAAAAAAGCAAGCTTTTAGAATCAAAACTAATGACCAAAATAGCATATTTGCAGGCCACATGCATGTTAAACAAAAACCATAACAAAATTATGAAAATTGAAAGCAGAGAAGAGCAAATAAAAAAGATTTTGAAAGTTGTAAATGCTCTAAGAAATTTACATCATACCAGTTGAGAGGTCTTTGCTAATATGTGATAAAATATTAGTACCTCTTTTAATTGGACTCATCACTACAAAATTGAGATGGGTCTGTACTCTTGTGCATCGAAGATGAAAAACTGGATTCAACATAGTAATTTTATCCATGTAACATCCTACAACCACATACGAACAAAGCAGCAAAAATTGAAAGTAATATCAAAATAATCGAACATAAAATCAAATAAATAGAATCCAAAAAATCCAAAAAAAACAACCTAAAACTGACGTACAATTGATCCGGGTGTAACAAAGTTTAACCAAAACTCCTTGAGGAAGATGATGAGAAAGAAAAGAAACAAAATAAGAGAGCAAAAAAGCAAAGTTAAAGAGGAAATTAGGCAGAAAGCTTGAGAAGAGAAAAAAGAAAGCTTAGCAGGAAGGAGAGAGATTGCAGGGGTAGAAAGAGCTTCAAAATGCTTCGATATTCTCGTCGTTGGCAGGCAAAAATAAGACTATACACGTGCTAAACAAATAGGCCCACAAAAGATGGAGTACTGAATAGCCAATGAAATAGGTACACGTTTTTAGTACAACTCAGATTACTCTATGTACAATACTTTACTGCGGCGTTCGTCCTACTTCTTGTTGTCTTGTTAATACGAAGAAATAAGAATAAAAAATAAAAGGGTAATATATTAGTATTTGTTTTTTTTTTTTTTTAACGCCCCTCAAGAAACATGTATAATATGTGTATTTTTACTGATTTATTTTTTTATGATTTAAATATATTTTATATTTTATATTTATGTTCTTAATTTATAAACATCAAAACTAATAATGAAAGAACATTTTTGGAATTTTGCAATATTTATATTTTTGAAAATAAAATAAAATTGAAGGGAAATATGGGGAAAATTAGAGTAATTTTACCTTTATTTTGAAAATTGACAATTAATTTGGAATAATCATAGGAGTACTCATTAGTGTCACGTTATTTGTAATTACTAATATTTTCTTCATTTCAAAATAAGTGGTGTTTCTTTTTTTTTTTTTTTGCTTAAAAAATATTGTCTTATACTATAATCAAGAACACGTTAATAATGTTCTTCCAATTTTATCGTTATTTAAAAAATAAAAAAGAAATATATATTTATTTTATAAATTGACAACTAATTTAAAATAATCACAGGAGTACTAATTAGTGTCACGTTAATAATTACTACTATTTGCTTCATTTCAAAATAAGTGGTGTTTTACTTCTACTCTTTTTGTTTTAAAGTAAAATTTGTTTTACATAATAAAAAACACGTTAATAATGTTCTTTCAATTTTATTATTTTTTGAATTTTTGTAAAAAAGAGCTTCATGCATTTATTTTGTAGATGGATAACTAATTTGGAATAATTGTAAGAGTACTAATTAGTGTCACAGTATTAATTTTTATTTTTTCTCTCTTTCAAAATAAGTGGTGTTTTAACTTCTTATTTTTTGTTTGCTATAAAATAAAATTTGTTTTACATAATCAAAAACATGCTAAAAATGTTCTTACAATTTTATCGTTATATAAATAATAATAAAAACTACATATATTTATCTAAAATAAATTAGAAAAATATGCATCTCACTTTTTAGAAATACTTAATTTTCTTAAGAGGTGTGCTCAAGCTAAAAATACCATTTATTTTAAAATGAAGAACTAATGTGCTATTTATTATAAGTTGTGTTTTACTTCTTCTTTATTTGTTTTAAAATAAATTTACATACACGTTCATAATGTTCTTCTAGTTTTAATCATTTTTTGGATTGTTTTTAAAAAAAAGAGCTACATGCATTTATTTTGTACATTGACAATTAATTTAGAATAATCATATGAGTACTAATTAGTGTCACGTTATTATTACTATTTTTTTTCATTTCAAAATAAGTGATGTTTTAACTTCTTATTATGTGTTTGTTATAAAGATAAATTTTGTTTTACATAATCAAAAATATGTTAATAATGTTTTTTCAGTTTTATCATTATTTAAATAATAAAAAAGAGCTACATGTATTTATTAAAAGTAAATTAGAAAAAACGCATCTCGCTTTTTGGGAATACTCAATTTCCTTAGGAGTTGTAAACAAGCTAAAAACACCACTTATTTTAATATGAAGAGATATTGTGCTATACTTTTTTTTTAATTATTATTACTAGTTTCACAATACGTGTGTATCATTTTTACAATATATGTGTTGTAAAATAGTCGTTATTTAAATAAAAAAGAAGAGCCACATATATTTATTTTATAGATTGACAACAAATTTGGAATAATCATAGAAGTACTAATTAGTGTCATGTTTTAATTACTACTATTTCCTCTATTTCAAAATAATTGATGTTTTACTTCTTCTTTTTTGTTTTAAAAATAAATTTTGTTTTACATAATAATAAACACATTAATAATGTTCTTCCAATTTTGTCGATTTTTTTGAAAAAAATAAATTAAAAAAGAGATACATCAATTTTTTTATACATTGACAATTAATTTGAAATAATCATAGAAGTACTATTAGTGTCACGTTATTAATCACTTTTTTTCTCAATTTAAAATAAGTGGTGTTTTAACTTCTTATTTTATGTTTGTTATAAGATAAATTTTATTTTACATAATCAAGATGTAACATCTCGTAACTCGTAATAGCCAAGAATAAGCTAAGAAACTAAAAATTATCATTTTTGAAAAGAATAGGAAAAATCTGGAAAATTTGCTTAAGTGTAAGAAGTGAGTTTTGATCATTTTCAAAAGCTCATAACTTCTAGTTCAGGATGAGTTAGAGTCAATTCTTTATATGGTTGGACAGCCACTGGAAAGATCTTTCCAACGATGCCGAGTTTGCACAGTTTTGATATCATATGAGAGAGATATGTCATTCGGAAGTTGGGTTGTTTAAGAGAGGAAAGTCCAATTCCGGATTTTAGTAAGGGCAAACTTATCTTTTCACCCATCTATTTCCTAATTCGTTTTAAGGGTTTATTTGGGGTTAAAATAAATTGGAAATTCAGAATAGAAAGGTTGTTTACACTTAGGGCTTGGAGAAGAGAAAGAGAAAAAGGAAAAGGGGAGAAAAGATCAAGAATTCATCAAGAACGCCAAGATCTTCGAGTGGAATTCGTCGGGGTGATCCCTAATAAGGTATGTGAAATCCTTCTGTGTGGGTTAGTTCACCCACGCACCAACTTGCTTAATTCAGCAAATTTTGAGTAGATTGAATGATGAAAAGTGAAGTTCTTGAAGAACGTTGTTGAAATCTTGTTGGTTGAGTTGTTGCATGCCTTTAGTTGATTTGATTCGTGTTTCTGGGTTGTTTCTCGAGTCTAATCTATTGGGTATTGAGGTCATTAGTGATCCTAAGTTCTTAGGAAAAGATCCAGGGGAGTTTAGAAGGTTTAGAGATAAAAAACGGAGAGAAAAGTTGAAACTCCCGTCTGGCAGTCCTTGGGGCGCCGCCAGCCAGAGCCCCTCAGGAAAACCTCTGTCCGACAAGCCCTGGCGCGCCGCGCCAGCCATATCCCCTCAGGACAGCCTCTGTTCGTCAGGCTCTGGTGCTGCACGCCTCTTAGAGCCCCAAGGACACCTAGAGACCCAATTCTTTCCCCATCTATTCGTACTAGTTCCAAAGTGATGTACCCACATTTCTTAGTTGATTCCAACAATCTAAGGTACATCTAAACATCATGAAATCATCCATAAACATGAGATCATGAACCTTGAATCCATAATTTAATTCAAGGAAAGTTAAGATCAAAGTCAAAGAAGTTAAGAGTCAAGTCAAAAAAAGTTCTTAAAAGTTTTCAAGAGTTTTAAACAAACATTTTAATTTTGTTTTAAGGCTCAAGCTACAAGTTGAGCAAAGATTAGTGAGTTGAGTTAAAATTCTCAAAAGTTATAAGGGAACTAAGTATTCCCTAAGAGTACAAATGTTTTCACATTTTGAGCAAGAAAGGAAGTTAGACTTCCAACAGAGCCTTTGGCTAGTTTTTAGTAAGGAGGAAACTATTATTCCAAGAGAGCTTTTAAAAGCTAAGTTTGAGCAAATTACCTCAAACCAGAGAAGAATTTGTTTTTAAAACATATGAGCTAAGTATTTTGGAAGTAGTATTGAGCACTGATATGAGACGCGAGTTCATGTTAACTGAAGACCCCATAAACCATGTAGCCAACTTGGACATATAAAGGGTCATACTTTTTAGATGATAACTTAGTGCCTTTTAGCATAGATTAGTGTATCCACTTATTAGTTTAGGTTCTATATCGACAGCAAGGTATAGGACGGTCCTCTTGCAGCATGAGGTAAAACGTTGTACCATCGTTTAGGCTCATAGTGATGGTTGTCGGTTGGAGAATCTCCCACAGAACTATATTACTTTCACATATAAGTAAAGTTGAGTTTGTTATTGCATTTTCTTTAACGAACTAAGTTGTTTTACTATTTTACAAAGCTTTATATATATCGCATGTTTTTAATTACCTTATATATATACATTGAGTTGAGTAGTCATGAGTTGATCGGAGCCAAGGTAACTTCATCTTATTCATTTCAAGATTTAAGTTGTCATTTAGCATTCCAACTCGGATACTCGTACATTCAATGTACTGATACCAGTTGGATTACATCTTCTCATGATGTAGACGCATGTAAACAGGATCAGCATCATCCAGCGCCTCGTTGATCCATTTTAGCATTCGTAGTCAGTGGTGAGCCTCCTTGCATTCTGAAGGACACTTTTATTCGCTTTCTAGTATTTCATTTATAGGATGTTGTGGGGTCAGCCCAACATCCATCTTAGTATTGTAGAGACTTCGTAGACAGTCAGATAGTCAGTTTGAGTTTCTTATTTATGTATTTCAAATACTTTGTCATGATACTTAAGTGCCAGTTTGACCAAATTATTATTTATTTAAGTTATATCACGAGACTGTTTATTTGAGTTAAGTCTTCCACTGAGTTAAGTAAGCAAGGCCAAGGGTTCTCTCAAGATCAGCAATGGTCATTGGGTGCCAGCCACGTCCAGGGTGTAGGCTCGGGGTGTGACAAACTTGGTGTTAGAGCACAGAGTTCAAGAGTCCTAGGGAGTCTATGTAGCCGTGTCTGTAGAGTCCTAGTTATCGGTGTGGAGCACTCCACATATATGATTAGGAGGCTAAATAATTTAGAAATTCCTCACTTCTTTCACATTTTTTTTCGTGCGTTAGAGTTTATCTCTAAAAGACTCTCTCTAATTCGTGCTTGCACGTGTTTTTAGAAAACTATGCCCAGACGAAGAGAAGCATGAGGTTGCCCAGCTAGGAGAAATGTAAAACCTCAGGAACAAGATTTACCCAATGCACCTGAAGTGCAACCTCAAGGTGAAGTTAGCAACGTTGAGTTCCATGAGGCTATTAGGATGCTGAGTCAAGCTGTGACTAACCAGGTTGGTAAATAGAGAGGAGCTCGACGAGTAGAGGATGACACCACGAGGATTTGCGAGTTCCTGGGAATGAATCCTCCCAGTTTTACCGGTTTGAGTAGTACTGAGGATCCGAAAAACTTTGTGGAAGAGTTGACGAAGATATTCCATGTGATGCATGTCATTGGTGTTGAAAGAGTCGAGCTAGATGCATACCAACTGAAGAATGTGGCTATGACTTGGTTCGACCAGTGGAAGGAGGGAAAAGTTGAGAATGTACCACATTCGAATTGGGCTTGTTTCGAAGAGGCTTTCTTGGGGTGTTTCTTTCCTTAAAATCTGAAAGAGGAAAGATGCGAGAGTTCCTTATTCTAAAACAGAACTCCTTGAGTGTGCATGAGTATGGGTTGAAGTTTACCCAACTATCTCGGTATGCTTCTAGATGGTTAAGGATATGAGGAGCAGAATGAGTTTATTTGTCGCTGACTTGGGTCGTACATCTAGTAAAGAGGGTAGAGCTGCAATGCTATCGGTGACATGGACATATCCCGATTGATGGTCTATGTGCAACAAGTTGAAAAAGAGAAATTGAGGGACAGAGAAAAGTACATGAACAAGCAAGCCAAGACTGGTAATGATTCTGGGCAGCTGAAAGGCGGTTCGGCCACAATTTCAGAAACAAAAGGGGCATGCACAGTTATCTGCTAGTGCATATGCGTCCAGAAAGAGAGTTGAGTATAATGGCCAGAATTTGCAAAACTTCAAGGCTAGACCAGCCCTGTCCCAAGGTAGTGTGGCACAAGGAGGTAGTTGGGCTCCTGCATGTGGTAGGTGTGGTTGAAACTACGCTGGTAAGTATTGTGATGACCAGTCAGGTTGCTTCAAGTGCGGTCAAGAGGGTCACTTTATGAAAGAGTGTCCTAAGAATAAGCAGGGTGGTGGAAATACGGGCAATAGAGCCCAATCTTCATCAGCTGCTCTACCATAAAGGGCTGCACCTAGATGAGCTACTTCCGGCATTGGCGGAGGGGTAAATCACCTCTATGCATTCACTAGCAGCCAAGAGCAAGAGAACTCGCCAGATGTTGTCACGGGTATTATCAAAGTCTTTACTTTTGAAGTTTATGCTTTGTTAGACCCAGAAGCAACTTTATCTTTTGTAACTCCTTCTGTTGCAAACCAGTTTGAGATTCTTCCTGAGAAACTTTATAAACCTTTTTGTGTTTCTACCCCTGTTGGAGAGTCTAATATAACGGAAAGAGTCGTGATTGTCCCATTTCTATCAATCACAAAAACACCTTGGCTAACCTAGTGGAGTTAAACATGGTAGATTTTGATGTCATTCTAGGTATGGACTGACTTTATGTATGTTATGCATCAATAGACTGTAGAACTCGAGTTGTCAAGTTTCAGATTCCGAATGAGCTAGTCATAGTGTGGAGTAGTAGTTCATCAGTGCCTAAGGGTCGTTTCATTTCATACCTTAAGACGAGGAAGTTAGTTTCAAAGGGGTGTATCTATCACTTAGTCTGAGTTAATGAATCAAGTGTTGAGGTACCTTTTCTTACATTAGTTCCTATAGTAAAAGAGTTTCAAGAAGTCTTTCCTGATGATCTACCTGGAATCCCTCCTGAGAGAGAAATAGACTTCGATATAGATATCATCCCAGATACTCGTCCTATCTCTATTCTGCCATATAGAATGGCACCAACAGAGGCAAAATAGTTGAAAAAACAACTGAAAGATCTGTTAGATAAAGGTTTTATCCGACCAAGTATCTCTCCTCGGGGTGCTCCGGTCTTGTTTGTGAGAAAGAAGGATGGTTCCCTTAGGATGTGTATAGACTATCGCCAACTGAATAAGGTTACCATAAAGAATAAGTATCCTCTTCCAAGGATAGAGGATATTTTCTACCAGCTTCAGGGTTCTTCCTACTTCTCGAAAATTAATATCTGATCAGGCTACCATCAGTTGAAAGTTAAGGAATGTGATATTCCAAAAAAAAAACTTTTAGAATCAGATATGGGAATTAGGAGTTTTTGGTCATGTCATTTGGTTTTACCAATGCACCTGCAACATTCATGGATCTCATGAATAGAGTCTTCAAACCTTATTTAGATATGTTTTTTATCGTCTTCATTGATGACATATTAATCTATTCAAGAAATGAAGAAGATCATGCTAGTCACCTCAAGATAGTTCTTCAGACTTTGAAAGATAAGGAGTTATATGTCAAGTTCTCCAAGTGCGAGTTTTGGCTTAAGTCTGTGGCATTCTTGGGCCACATAGTTTTCGGTGATGGGATTAGAGTTGATACCCAAAAGATAAAAGCAGTTTAGAGTTAGCCTAGACCCACATATCCAATATATATAAGGAGTATTTTGGGTTTGGCTGGCTACTATAGAAGATTTGTTGAGGGTTTTCATCTATCTCGTCTCCTTTGACCAAGCTAACTTAGAAAACAGTTAAGTTTCAATGGTCTGAAGCTTGTGAGAAAATCTTTAGGAGTTGAAAAAGAGGTTGACTACAGCTCCGGTTTTGACCTTACCAGAGGGTACTCAAGGTTTTGTGGTGTACTGTGATGTATCAAGAGTTGATTTGGGTTGTGTGTTAATGCAGAATGGCAAAGTTATAGCTTATGCCTCGAGACAGTTAAAGGTTCATGAAAAGAATTATCCAAACCATGACTTAGAGTTGGCTGTTGTAGTATTCGCCTTGAAGATATGGCGTCACTACTTGTTTGGTGTTCATGTTGATATATTCATTAATCACAAGAGCTTACAATATGTGTTCACCCAGAAAGAGCTCAATCTCACACAAAGGAGGTGGTTAGAACTACTCAAAGATTATGACATGAGTATTCTTTACCACCCAGGTAAGGCTAATGTGGTTGCTAATGCTTTAAGCAGGTTATCCATGGGGAGTACCACCCATATTGAGGAAGAAAAGATGGAGTTAGCCAAAGATGTGCACAGACTTGCACGCTTAGGAGTCAGACTTATGGATTTCGCAGAAGGAGGAATAATGGTGACTAATGGGGCTAAATCATCACTAGTGTCAGAAAAGCAAGACCAAGACCCCATTTTGCTTGATTTGAAGACGAATGTTCATAAGCAAAGAGTATTGGATTTTGAAAAAGAGGGAGATGGTGTGATCAAGTATCAAGGTATATTATGTGTACCTAGGGTGGATGGACTCCAAGAGAGGATCATGGAGGAGGCTCATAGCTCCAGATATTCCATTCATCCGGGTTCTACCAAGATGTTCCGCGATTTGAGAGAGGTATACTGGTAGGAAGGTATGAAGAAAGGCATTGCTGAGTTTGTTGCTAAGTGCCCGAATTGCCAGCAAGTGAAAGTGGAAAACCAAAGGCCTGAAGGGTTGGCTCAGAATATAGAACATTCGAAATGGAAGTGGGAGATGATAAATATGGACTTCGTCACAGGATTGCCAAGGTCTCGCAGGCAGCATGATTCTATTTGGGTAATTGTGGATAGAATGACAAAATGAGCCCACTTCTTGCCTTTAAAGACCACTCATTCGGCGGAGGATTACGCTAAGTTGTACATTCAAGAAGTGTTAAGATTTCATGGAGTTCCGATCTCTATTATTTCAGATAGAGGTGCATAATTTACTGCTCAAATCTAGAAGTCTTTCCAGAATGGTTTAGGTTCAAAGGTGAACTTAAGCACTTCTTTTCATCCTCAGACGGATTGACAATCAGAGCGTACCATCCAAACCTTAGAAGACATGTTGAGAGCTTGTGTGATCGATTTTACTGGGAATTGGGATGTTCACCTACCTCTCATTGAGTTCGCTTACAACAACAACTACCATTCGAGCATCTAAATAGCTCCATATGAAGCTCTTTATGGGAGAAGAAGATACAGATCTCTTATCGGGTGGTTCAAAGTCGGTGAAGCAAGGTTGATATGACCATGTCTGGTTCACCAATACATGGAGAAGGTGAAAATGATTGAAGAGATATTGAAGATGGCACAAAGTCTTTAGAAGTCCTACACAGATGCGAGGAGAAGGCCATTGGAGTTTGAAGTGGATGAATGGGTCTATCTAAAAATTTCACCCATGAAGGGTGTTATGAGGTTTGGTAAGAAGGGGAAGCTTAGTCCCCGGTTTATTAGACCTTATAGAATATCTAAGAGAATTGACAATGTAGCTTATGAGTTGGAGCTACCACAAGAGTTAGCAGAGGTTCATCCGGTATTTGATATCTCCATGTTGAAGAAGTGCATGGCTGATCCTTCTTTGATTACCAACTGAAAATGTTGGGATTAAGGATAGCTTGTCCTATGAAGAGATTCCAGTTCAGATTTTAGATCGCCAAGTTCGCAAATTGAGAACAAAGGAGGTTGCGTCAGTCAATGTCCTTTGGAGAAACTAATATGTTGAAGAAGCGACTTGGGAAGCTGAAGAGGATATAAAGAAGAAATATCCACATCTCTTTGAATAAGACATGTTTAAAGGAAAGTACTTCTTATGATATCTGTCTATGACGACACTCAAGTCTCAACAAGCAACAATAAACTCTCAACTGAAATACTAGTGTCTGCAAAGCCTCTAAACTGACTGAAGAGGGATGTTGGGACAGACCCCACAACATCTAAAAACTAAATTACTAAAAGCAAAATAAATGGATGTCCTCCGGAATGCAAGGAGGCTCACCACTGACTCTGGAGCTCAATATGGATCAATGAAATGCCGCGTGCTAATCCTGGTTACGTGCATCTTCATCATAAAATGATGCAGGCCAACTGGCATAAGTACATTGAATGTACGAGTATGCGAGTTGGAAATCTAAAAAACTTCGAGTAAGAATGAATACTTACCTTGGCTCTGCTCAACTCATGTTGTACTAACTCTTATTCGATATGTAGTTAAAATAAATGCAATATAAAGAAATGCTGACTAAAAACATGCCTAAACCTCTGAGTATATGTATATATACAAGTACACAATAATGTCTGAGACATATATAAAATACAATACTGCTGTGTATAAAATACAATAACTGATGTATTGAAAAATACATTTACCTGTGGGAGATTCTCTAACCGACAACAATCACTTAAGAGCTACGGTGATGATACAACGGTCTACCACATGCTGCCAGCGCATCCTATACCGGGATAAAGTTATAAAACCTGAACTGCCTAATGGATCCACTAGTAACTGTGAAAATGAGTCATCTAAAAAGTATGACCCTTTTCTACTCATGGTGGCTACATGGTTTATGGGGGCTGTGAGTTATCTAAACTCTCCCCCATATCGGTGCTCAATACTACTCCCAAAAATATACTGGCTCTTATGTTTAATAACATACTAATTCTGTGGTTTGAGATTGATGCTCAAAACTTAGCTTTTAAAAAACTCTCTTGGAAATCATAGTTTCCTCTTCCTTCTATGAAAACTAGCCATAGGCTCTGTGGAAGTATAGCTTTCCTTCCTTCTCAAAAGTTTGAAAACATTTTTTTTGTTTAAACTCTTAGGGACTACTTAGTTCCCTTATAACTCTTGAGAAGTGAATTCAACTTGATACTCTTTGCTTACTTGAAACTTAACTCTTAGGGAATACCTAGTTCCCTTATAGTTTTTGAGAAATGAACTCAGCTCTTTACTCTTTCTTGACTAGAACTTTAAGTCTTTAAAACAAAGTGAAAAATGTTTGTGAAAGACTTTAGAAAACTTGATAACTTTACTTTGAATTGTTTCTTAACTTCTAGACTTGACTCTTAACTTCCTTGACTTTGATCTTAACTTTCATTGAATTAGATTATTGATTCAAGGATCATGATCTCATGTTTATTGATGATTTCATGATGTTTAGATGTACTCTAGAGTGTTGGAATCAACTAGGAATGAAGGGTACATCACTTAGGAGCTAGTATGAAAAGATAGGGAAAGAACGGGGTCTCCTAGGGGTCCTGGCGCTCTGAGAGGCGCGGAGCGCAATAGCCTGACGGACAAAGGTTGTCCTCAAGTGCTCTGAGAGGCGCGGCGTGCCAGAGCCTGATGAATAAACTTTGTACTAAGGGGTTTTGGAGGCGCGGCGCCCAATATCTATCTAATGGGTTTTCCGTCTTTCTTCTTCATTTTTCATCTCTAAACCTTCCCAAACTCCCATGGATTCCACTCCAACTCTTAGAATCCCTAAATAACTCATTACCCAATAGTTTAGACCCAAAAATAGTCCGAAAATATGGATTTAAAACTTACAGATATCAACAACAATTCAACCAACTTTAAAATTTTTATCAAGAACTTCAAGTTTTTTATTCAATTTAACTCTAAATTGCTGTAATGAATCAAATTGGAGGGGTGTGTGTGTGAAAGAACCCAACACTGAATGATCTCACATACCTTGTTAGGGATCACCCCCAATGAAATCCACGAATGAATTCTTGGCGTTCTTGCGTCTTTTTCTCCCTTCTCCTCTTTTCTCCTTTCTCTCCAAGCTCTAGATTATTTTCTAAATGTGAAAACTGATTGGGATCAGCTTATACCCCAACTTATTACTCCAACTTATTACTCCTAAAGCGAAAATAATAATTAATTTAGGAAAATACCAAAACACCCTTAACAAATCCAGATTTGGAACTTTCCCTGCTCAACAACCCAACTTCCAAAAGTCATCTCCCTAATATGACCTCGGAAATTTGCAAACTTGACGTCGTTGGAAAGATATTCCGACTAGATTTCCATCCATATAAAGAACTCACCCAAACTCTTCCTGATCTGTAATTTATGGCCGTTTGAAAATGACCAAAACTCTTCCAGATTTCCTTACTTATTTCCAAATTTGATTTTTCTTATTTTTCTTAGCTTAACCTTAGTTTGTTCTAGAATACGAGATGTTACAATATCTCCCCCTTGGGAACATTCGTCCTCAAATGAGAATTTTTTCTCTAAGCTAAGGGCAGTAACATCATTTCAGCACTAAACAACAAAAGCAAGTAATAACATGCTTATACATAATCTTATAAAGTGATAAGAAGAGAATTTAGTACCTCGATCTGCATTCTCTCCGGTTTCAAAGAGACGTGGATATCTCTTCTTCATATCCTCCTCTGTCTCCCAAGTTGCTTCTTCAACAAATTGGTTCCTCCAAAGGACCTTGACTGAAGCAACTTCCTTTGTCCTCAACTTGCGAACCTGACGATCCAAAATCTGAACCGGAACTTCTTCATAGGACAGGTTATCCTTAATCCCAACATTCTCTGTTGGTACTATCAATGAAGGATCACCCAAACACTTCTTCAACATAGAAATATGGAATACTGGATGAACCGCTTCTAACTCTTGGGGTAAGTCCAACTCATAAGCCACATTGCCCACTCTCTTGGAGATTTATAAGGTCCAATATACTGGGGACTAAGTTTCCCCTTCTTACCAAACCTCATAACTCCTTTCATAGGTGAAACCTTAAGATACACCCAATCATCTACCTCAAACTCTAATGGCCTTCTTCTAACATTTGTCTAGGACTTTTGGCAACTTTGTGTTGTCTTCAACCTTTCTTGAATCACTTTCACCTTATCCATAGATTGGTGAACTAAATCTGGTCATATCAATCCTACTTCACCAACTTCAAACCACCCAATAGGAGATCTGAATCTTCTCCCATAAAGAGCTTCATATGGGGCCATTTGGATTCTCGAATTATAACTATTGTTGTAAGCGAACTCAATGAGAGGTAGGTGATCATCCCAATTTCCCTTGAAGTCCATCACACTAGCTCTCAACATATCTTCCAAGGTCTGTATAGTACGCTCTATTTGTCCATCTGTCTGAGGATGAAAGGCAGTGCTCAATTTCACCTTGGACCCAAACCTTTCTGGAAAGATTTCCATAATTGTGCGGTAAATTGTGCACCTCTATATGAAATAATGGAGATACCACTTCCTGAAGGTACAAATTAGCATAATCCTTGGCCGAATAGGTAGTCTTTACTGGCAAGAAATGGACTAACTTTGTCATTCTATCGATAATCACCCAAAAAGAATCATGTTGTCTTCGCGATCTTAGCAAGCCTGTGATGAAGTCCATATTAATAATCTCCCACGTCCATTCTGGAAGTTCTATAGTATGAGCTAAACCTCTAGGCCTTTGGTGATCCACTTTCACTTGCTGACAATTCGGACACTTGGCAACAAACTCAGCAATATCTTTCTTCATGCCTTCCCACCAATATACCTCTCTCTAATCACGGTACATTTGTGTGGCACCTGGATGAATGGAATATCTGGAGCTATGAGCCTCCTCCAAGATTCTCTATTGGAGTCCATCCACCTTAGGTACACATAATCTACCTTGGTATTTCAGCACACCATCTCCCCCTTATTCGAAGGCCAATATTCTTTGGCTATGGACACTTGCCTTCAAATCAAGCAAAATAGGGTCTTGGTCTTGCTTCTCTTTTACCTCTGACACCAAGGATGATTCAGCCCCATTGGTCACCACTATGCCTCCTTTTGTGGAATCCATAAGTCTGACTCTCAGTCATGCAAGTCTGTGCACATCTTTTGCTAACTTCCTCTTTCCTTCTTCGACATGGGAAATACTTCCCATGGACAACCTGCTTAAGGCATCAGCAACTACATTAGCCTTACATGGGTGGTAAAGAATACTCGTGTCATAATCTTTGAGTAATTCCAACTACCTTCTCTGTCTAAGGTTGAGCTCTTTCTGAGTGGACACATATTGAAGGCTCTTATGATCAGTGAATATATCCACATGAACTCTATACAAATAGTGATGCCATATCTTCAACACAAACACTACTGCAGCCACTTCTAAGTCATGAGTTCGATAATTCTTCTCATGAACCTTCAACTGTCTAGAGGCATAAGTTATAACCTTGTCATTCTGCATTAACACAAAACCCAAGACAACTCTTGATGCGTCACAATACACCACGAATCCTTGAGTACCCTCTGGTAAGGTCAAAACCGGAGCGGTAGTCAATCTCTTTTTCAACTCCTGAAAGTTTTTCACACAAGCTTCAGACCATTGAAACTTGATTGTCTTCTGAGTTAATTTGGTCAAAGGAGAGGAGATAGATGAGAATCATTCAAAACAATCTCGTATAATAACTAGCCAAACCCAAGAAACTCCTCATATCTGTTGGAGATTTGGGTCTAGGCCAACTCTGAACTGCCTCAATCTTCTAAGTGTCAACTCTAATACCTTTACCAGAAACAATGTGGCCTAAGAATGCCACAGACTTAAGCTAAAACTCACATTTGGAGAACTTGGCATACAATTCTTTGTCTCTCAATGTTTGAAGAACAATCCTTAGGTGACTAGCATGATTTTCTTCATTCCTTGAATAAATTAGTATGTCATCAGTGAAGACGATGACAAACAGATTTAAATAAGGTTTGAAGACTCTGTTCATAAGATCCATGAACGCTGCAGGTGCATTTGTCAACCATAACCAAAAATTCATAATGCACATACCTTATTCTAAAAATTGTCTTGGGAATATCACATTCCCTTACTCTCAACTGATGATAGTTTGATTTGAGGTCAATCTTGGAAAAGCAAGAAGCACCCTGAAGTTGATCAAAAAGGCCATCTATCCTTGGAAGAGGATATTTATTCTTGATTGTCACCTTATTCAGCTGACGGTAATCTATACACATCCTAAGGACCCATCCTTCTTTCTAACAAGCAAGACCGGAGCGCCCCAAGGTGAGACACTCGGTCGAATAAAGCCTTTATCTAACAAATCTTTCAATTTCTTTGTTAGCTCTTTTAACTCTGCTGGTTCCATTCTGTATGACGGAATAGAGATAGGAAGAGTATTTCGAACGAAATCTATGCCAAAGTCTACCTCTCTTTCGGGAGGGACTCCGGGTAGATTTTTGGGAAAGACTTCTGGAAACTCACTGACTATAGGGACTGACTGAAGGGAAGGTACCTCAACACTTGAGTTATTAACTCTGACTAAGTGATACATACACCCCTTAGAAACTAACTTCATTGCCTTAAGGTATGAAATGAAGCGACCCTTAGGCACTGCTGAACTACTATCCTACTCTATGACTGGCTCATTAGGAATCTGAAACTTGACAACTCGAGTTCTGCAATCTATTGATGGATAACAGGCATAGATCCAGTCCATACCTAGAATGACATCAAAATCTACCATATCTAACTCTATTAAATAGTCATAATACTCTTATGTGTGACGAATATAGGACAATCACGATAGACTCTTTCTGCTAGAATGGATTCACCAACATGCGTGGATACACTGAATGGTTCGCTAAGTTGCTCATGAGAAATCTCAATGTTCATAGACACATAAGGAGTTACAAAATATAAACTTGCTCTTCGGTCTAATAATTCATAAGCAGTAAAGTCAAAGACTCAAATCATACTAGTGACAACATCTGGCGAATTCTCTTGTTCATGGCGATTATTAAGATCATTTAAGCGGTTTGTTCCTTTGCCTGTACCAGAAGCAGATACCCTAGGTGCAACCCTATTTGGTGGAGAAACTGATAAAGATTGAGCTCTATTGCCCGGATTTCCACTGCCTTGCTTGTCCTTAGGGAACTCTCTCATGAAGTGACCCTCTTAACCACACTTGAAACAACCCGTGAAGCCTTCGCGATAGATGCCAGAGTGATTCCTACCAAACTAGGCGCAGGCAGGAGTCTTAGTACATCCTTGTGCCACAATACCTTGAGACTGAGCCGGCCTACCCTTGAAGTGATGCGAATTCTGGACACTATACTCGCTTCGGTTTCTGGGTGCAGGTGCACTAGCAGATGATGGTGCATGCCCCTTTGGTTTCTGGAATTACGGATGGCTTTAACCATCTTTCTGTTGGCCAGACTCGTTTCCAGTCTTGGCCTTCTTGTTTCGGTACTCTTCTCTATCCTTCACCTTATCTTCTTCAACTTGTTGAACATATACCATCAGCCTGGATATGTCCATGTCACCTATCATCATGGAATCCCTACCTTCCTTACTTGAAGCGCGACCCAACCCTGCAACAAACAGACTCATTCTGCTCCTCATGTCTTTCACCATCTTCGGAGCATAGCGAGATAGTTGGGTGAACTTTATCCCATACTCTTGTACACTCATGGAGTCCTGTTTCAGAGTAAGGAACTCCCTTACTTTGGCTTCCTTCAGTTCGCGAGGAAAGAACCTCCCCAAGAAGGCTTCTTCGAAGCAAGCCCATCTTGGATGTGGTGTATCCTCAGCTCTACCATCCTTCCATTGATCAAACCAGGTTCTAGACACACCCTTTAGTTAATACTCAGCCAATTCAACCCTCTCAACATCCACCACATGCATTAACTCAAACACCTTCTTTAATTCCTCCACAAATTTCTCCGAATCCTCAGCAGGGCTTGATCCAGTGAAACTAGGAGGGTTCATTCTCAGAAACTCACGAACTCTCGAGGTATCAGCTTCTTCTTGTAGAGATTCTCTCTGTTGCCCAACCTGGTTGGTCACAACCTGACTTATCATCCGGATAGCTTCTCGAAATTCGGCATTGGTAACCTCTCCTTAGGGTTGCACCTCTGGTGCATTTGGAACCTCTTGTTCCTCAACATTTCTTCGTGGTCAACCTCTGAATGCTCTTTTTGGGGGCATGATGATCTAAAAGTACGTGTAAACACGAATAAGATAGAGAGACTTTAGAGATAAACTCTTCGAACGAAAGGAACATGAAAGAAGGGAAACATTCCTAAATGTTGTAGCCTCCTAATTATAGATGTGGCGCGCTTCACACCTATGACTAAGACTCTACAAACACGGCTTCATAGACTCCCTAGGACTCTTGAACTCAGGGCTCTGATATCAAGTTTTTCACGCCCCGAGCCTACACCCTGGACGTGGCCGGCACTCGAAGACCATTGCTGGCCCTCAAGCTAACCCTTGGCCTGGCTTACTTAACTCAGCGGAAGACTAAACTCAACTTAAACAAGAAATCAGACATGTTTAAAGGAAAGTACTTCTTATGATATATGGCCATGACGACACTCAAGTATCAATAAGCAACAATAAACTCACAACTAAAATACTAGTGTCTACAAATCCTCTTAACTGACTGAAGAAGGATGTTGTGATAAACCCCACAACATACGAAATCTAAACTACTAAAAGCAAAAGAAATAGATGTCCTCCGGAATGCAAGGAGGCTCACCACTGACTCTGGAGCTCAATCTGGATCAACAAAACGCCGCGTGCTAATCTTGGTTACCTGCGTCTGCATCATTGAATGTACGAGTATGCGAGTTGGAAAGCTAAAAAAAACTTAGGCTTGAAAGGGAGTAAGAATGAATACTTACCTTGTCTCTGCTCAACTCATGATGTACTAACTCTTATTCGATATACGCAGTTAAAATAAATGCAATATAAAGAAATGCTAACTGAAAACATGCTTAAACCTCTGAGTATATGTATATATACAACTACACAATAATGTCTGAGACGTATATAAAATATAATATTATTGTGTATAAAATACAATAACTGATGTATATAAAAATACATTTACATGTGGGAGATTCTCTAACCGACAACCATCACTTAAGAGCTACGGTGATGACACAATGGTCTACCGCACGCTGCCAGCGCATCCTATAAGACCTGAATTGCCTAATGGATCCACTAGTAACTGTGAAAAGGAGTCATCTAAAAAGTATGACGCTTTTCTACCCATAGTGGCTACATGGTTTATGGGGGCTGTGAGTTATCTAAGCTCTCCCCCATATCGGTGTTGAATACTACTCCCAAAAATATACTGGCTCTTATGTTTAATAACATACTGATTTTGTGGTTTGAGATAGGTGCTCAAAACTTAGCTTTTAAAAATCTCTCTTGGAAATCATAGTTTCCTCTTCCTTCTATTAAAACTAGCCATAGGCTCTGTGGAAGTCTATCTTCCCTTCCTTCTCAAAAGTTTGAAAATATTTTTTTTGTTTAAATTGTTAAGGACTACTTAGTTCCCTTATAACTCTTGAGAAGTGAACTCAACTTGATACTCTTTGCATACTTGAAACTTAACTCTTAGGAATACCTAGTTCCCTAATAGTTTTTGAGAATGAACTCAACTCTTTACTCTTTCTTGACTTGAACTTTAAGTCTTTAAATCAAAGTGAAAAATGTTTGTGAAAGACTTTAGAAAACTTGATAACTTTACTTTGACTTGTTTCTTAACTTCTAGACTTGGCTCTTAACTTCCTTGACTTTGATCTTAACTTTTCTTGAATTGGATTATGGATTAAAGGATCATGATCTCATGTTTATGGATGATTTCATGATGTTTAGATGTACTCTAGAATGTTGGAATCAACTAGGAATGAAGGGTACATCACTTAGAAACTAGTACGAAAAGATAGGGAAAGAACGGGGTCTCCAGGGGTTCCTGGCGCTCTGAGAGGCGCGGAGCGCAATAGACTGACGGACAGAGGCTGTCCTCAGGCGCTCTGAGAGGCGCGGCGTGCCAGAGCCTGATGGACACACTCTGTCATGAGGGTCTTTGGAGGCGCGGTGCCCCAGCATCTATCCAATGGGTTTTCTGACTTTCTTCTTCGTTTTTCATCTCTAAACCTTCCCAAACTCCCATGGATTGCACTCCAACTCTTAAAATCCCTAAATAACTCATTACCCGATAGTTTTGACCCCAAAACAGTTCGGAAACATGGATTTAAAACTAACAGAGATCAATAACCATTCAACTAACAAGAACTTCAAACTTTTCACCAAGAACTTCAAGATTTTTTATTCAGTTTAACTCTAAATTGTTGTATGAATCAAATTGGAGGGCGGGTGAAAGAAACCAACACCGAATGATCTCACATACCTTGTTAGGGATTACCCCCGACGAAATCCACGAACGAATTCTTGGCGTTCTTGCGTCTTCTTCTCCCTTCTACTCTTTTCTCCTTTCTTTCCAAGCCCTAACTTATTTTCTAAATGTGAAAACTGATTGGGATCATCTTATACCCCAAATTATTACCCCTAAAACGAAAATAATAATTAATTTGGGAAAAGACCAAAACACCCTTAACAAATCCGGATTTGGAACTTTCCCTTCTCAACAGCCCAACTTCCGAAAGTCATTTCTCCCTCGTATGACCTCGGAAATTTGCAAACTTGATATCGTTGGAAAGATATTCCGACAATATTTCCATCCACATAAAGAAATCACACAGAATCTTCCTGAGCTGGGAGTTATGTCTGTTTGAAAATGATGGAAACTCACTTTTGAAATCTAGAAATTTTCCAGATTTCCTTACTTATTTCCAAATTTGATTCTTCTTGTTTTTCTTCGCTGAACCTTAGTTTATTCTAGAATACGAGATGTTACATTCTTAAAAGTTTCAAGAGTCTTAAACAAATATTTTAACTTTGTTTTAAGGCTCAAGCTACAAGTTGAGCAAAGAGTAGTGAGTTGAGTTAGAATTCTCAAAAGTTATAAGGGAACTAAGTAGTTCCCTAAGAGTTAAGTTACAAGTTGAGCAAAGAGTAAAAAATTAAGATCATTTCTCAAAAGTTATAATGGAACTAAGTATTCCCAAAGAGTACAAATGTTTTCATATTTTGAGCAATAAAGGAAGCTAGACTTCCAACAGAGCCTTTGGCTAGTTTTTAGTAAAGAGGAAACTTTGATTTCCAAGAGAGCTTTTAAAAGCTAAGTTTGAACAAATTACCTTAAACCAGAGAAGAAGTTATTTTTAAAACATATGAGCTAAGTACTTTGGGAGTAGTATTGAGCACCGATATGGTGACGCAAGTTCATATTAACTCGAGCCCCCATAAACCATGTAGCCAACATGGACATATGAAGGTTCATAGTTTTTAGATGATTCCTTAGTGCTTTTTAGCATAGACTAGTGGATCCACTTAGTAGTTCTGGTTCTATACCGATGACAAGGTATAGGACAATTCTCTTGCAACATGAGGTAAGACGTTGTACCATCACTTAGGCTCATAGTGATGGTTGTTGGTTACAGAATCTCCCACAAAACTATATTACTTTCATATATAAGTAAAGTTGAGCTTGTTATTGCATTTTCTTAAACGAACTAAGTTGTTTTACTGTTTTACAAAGCTTTATATATATCGTATGTGTTTTATTTGTCTTATATATATACATTGAGTTGAGTATTCATGAATTAAACAGAGCCAAGGTAAGTTCATCTTATTTTTTTCAATATTTAAGTTGTCGTTTAGCGTTCCGATTCGCATACTCGTACATTCAATGTACTGATGTCAGTTGGCCTGCATCTTCTCATTATGCAGACATAGGTAATCATTATCAGTATCATCCAGCAACTTGTTGATCCAGTTGAGCATTCGTAGTCAGTGGTGAGCCTTCTTGCATTCTGGAGGACACTTTTATTCTCTTTCTAGTATTTCATTTATAGGATGTTATGGGGTCTGTCCCAACATCTATCTTTGTATTGTAGTTCGTAAACAGTCAGATAGTCAGTTTGAGTCTCTTATTTCTGTATTTCAAATACTTTGTTATAAGACTTAAGTGCCAGTTTGACCAACTTATTATTTCTTTATTATATCATGAGACTGTTTATTTGAGTTATGTCTTCCGCTGAGTTAGGTAAGTAAGACCAAGGGATCGCTCAAGACCAGCAATGGTCATTGGGTGCCGATCACGTTCAGGATGTAGGCTCGGGGCGTGACACAAGAACACGTTAGTAATGTTCTTTTGATTTTATCGTTATTTAGATAATAAAGAAGAGCTACATGTATTTATTAAAAGTAAATTAAAAAAATGCATCTCACTTTTTAGGAATATTTAATTTCCTTAAGAGGTGTGTACAAGCTAAAAATACCACTTATATTAAAATGAAGGGCTATTGTTCTATGGGTTTTTTGTTATTACTACTTTCACGACATGTGCATTGCACTTGTGTACCATATATATAGTATACGATATTGTAAAATGCGTTATTTAAATGAATAAAAAAAGTGTCATATATATTTATTTTATAAATTGATAACTAATTTGGTATAATGATAGGAGTACTAATTCCTGTCACGTTATTAGTTACTACTATTTCCTTCGTTTCAAAGTAAGTGGTGTTTTACTTCTTCTTCTTCTTTTTTGTTTTAAATAATCAAGAACACATCAATAATGTTCTTCCAATTTTATTGTTTTTTAATTTTAAAAATAAAACAACGAAAGAGCTGCATGTATTTATTTTGTACATTGACAACTATTTTGGAATAATTGTAGGAGTATTAATTAGTATTATGTTATTAATTACTATTCTATCTCCTTCTTAGAATAAGGGGTGTTTTAACTTCTTATTTTTTGTTTACTATAAATAAATTTTGTTTTACATAATCAAGATTTAACATCTCGTATTCTAGACAGACTAAAATTTAGCTAAGAAAAACAAAGAAAAAACAAATTTGGAAAAAAAAGAAGGGAAAATCTGGAAAATTTCCAGATTTCATAAGTGAGTTTTGGCCATTTTCAAACGGCCATAACTTCCAACTCAGGAAAAGTTTGGGTGAGTTCTTTATATGGATAGAAATATTGTTGGAATATATTTCCAGTGACGCCAAATTTGCGAATTTCTGAGGTCGTATGAGTGAGATATGACCTTCGGAAGATGGGTTGTTGAGCAGGAAAAGTTCCAAAAGAGGATTTAGTAAGGGTGTTTTGGTCTTTTCCTTAAGTCATTTAATTATTTTGTTTTGGACTAATATGTTGGGGTCTAAACTGATTCCATTCAGTTTACGCACTTAGAAAATACATTAGGGTTTTGAAAGCAAGAAGAAAAGAGGAGAAGGAAGAAGAAGACGCAAGAACACCCAGTTTAGCTTCGTGGATTTTCGTCGGGGGTGATCCCTAACAAGGTATGTGGGCTCTTTTGTGTTGGGTTACTTCACCCACACACCAATTTCATTCAAATCAGTCAAGTTTATGAATTAACTCATGTTAGAAGTTGGAATCTTGAAAGAAAGTTTGACGTTCTTGTTGATTGGATTGTTGTTGATCACTATTAGATGTAATCCATGTTTTAGGACTATTTTCGGGTCTAAAACATTGGTTAATAAGTTAATTAGGGAACCCAAGTGTTTGGGGTGGGATCCATGGGAGTTTGGGAAGGTTTAGAAATGAAAAACTAAGAAGAAAGTCAGAAAACCCGTTGGGGGGATGCTGCGGCGCCGCGCCTCCAAAGCCCATCAAGACAGAGTCTGTCCGTCAGGATCTGGTGCGCCGCGCCTGAAGAAAGCCTCTGTCCGTCAGGCTATGGAACTCCGCGCCTGTCAGAGCGCCAGAAACCCCTGGAGACCCCGTTCTTTCCCTATCTTTTCGTACTAGTTCCTAAGTGATGTACCCCTCATTCCTAGTTGTTTCCAACACTCTAAGGTACATCTAAACATCATGAAATCATCCATAAACATGAGATCATGATCCTTGAATCCATAATTCAATTCAAGGAAAGTAAGGTCAAATTCAAAGAAGTTAAGAGCCAAGTCTAGAAGTTAAGAAGTAAGGCAAGGTAAATTTTTTAAAGTCTTTCAGAAATGTTTTCACTTTGTTTTAAAGACAAAAAGTTCAAGTCAAGTAAAGAATTGAGTTCATTTCTCAAAAGCTATAGGGGAACTAAGTATTCCCTAAGAGTTAAAGTTTCAAGTTAAGTAAAGAGCAAGAGTTGAGTTCAATTATCAAAAAGATATAAGGGAACTAAGTATCCCTAGAGTTCTACAAATGTTTCACATTTGAGTAAAGAGGGGAACTAGAAGTTCCAAAAGAGTTTTGAATTAAAAGGGGAACATTAATTTCTAAAAGGATCTTTACGTGATGTATTTGGACGTACACAATGTATTGAATTTTGAGTGTTGTATCTGAAATTGAGATGCGATGTATCGATACGTTGAGGGATGTATTTGAAATCGAAATGCGATGCATCGAAACGGTTTGGGATGTATCTAGATTTCACCAAATTTAAGGTATTTTATAATTTGGAAAAGAGTAGGAATAAAATTTAATCAGCTCTTTCACACTGTGAGAATTGTGTCAAATTCTGGTATTTTATGCCATATTTCATTTGGTGAACAGTCTTATTTGTTAATCTAAAATTCATACATATAGAAATATGACATTATAATCCTAACTATAATAAAATAGGTAAAAGCGTATAAAATAGCAAACTATTAATTAAAATTAAATACTATTGCCACAATTTCATTTAATTCTAATTCGTAGCAAACACTTCCACTACAAAAGAAATAGGCTAATTTGCAGAGGTTTATTTTGAGGATTTTAAAGAACTCCACTTAAACTATTTTGTAGCGTTTATTTTAACCCGTGCGATATAAGTTATTTTGTGACAGTTTTACTGTGGAGTTTTGTGATAACCTCCGCAAATTGCACCAATTTGTGAGGTTTTGGGAACGACATAATTTATTATAATTTGTAGCGATTTTACTGTGGAGGTTTGTGATAACCTCTGCAAATTACATCAAATCGTGAAGATTTATAAATGCCACAATTTGTTACAATAATTTGTTACAGTTGTAAGAAATAGGAAATAAATAAAAAAAACTTGATATATAAAAATCACTTTAGAAAATAAGGTTATCATGAAAAGTAGAAATACAACTGATTATATGCATTGCATGTTTAATTAGCATGAGAAGATCAAATTAAGTTGTAAACTGAATTGCGGCATCAAAGTACAAACAATTTAGATATTTAGGTTCATTCTTTCAAGAGAATGAAATAATAGATGAAAATGTTATTCCTATAATATGTAATTGAATGGATAAAATAAAAATTTATTGAGGTCTTATCTGATATATATATATATATATATACACTAAAGTAAAAGGTAAATTTATATGATGACAATTATATGATAATAAGCACTAGGTAAAAATTAATATATTTCCATGAGATGAATATTACAAAGAAGTGGATGTTGGATGTGCAGTCATACAAGATTAGGTAAGATTAAAAAATAACAACCTTCACATAAGGTACTAGTAGCACGTTTTGACTTTAAAATGAGAAATCGTTTGAGATGATTTAGGTATCATTCATTTTTAATAAGATTAAAATGTCAAAATCTGAATATAATTAAGTTGTGCATTTAAATTTTAACATTTGACTTTAAATACAAGTTTTAAATATTAGAATATTCTATTAAGACCCAGTTACTATGCAATTAAGATTATTTTTACATATGAATATATAAATTTGTCTTTATCTAAAAATTAATGAATATAAATTTATTAAAATGTGAAATTAATCTAATACTATATAAGCAAAATATTATTATGTTATAAGAATATATGGTGTTATTGTGATGAAAGAAAATATGAAATAAAAATAATAAACTCAAATCACTATAATCAAATTACTATATTACCCTTTTTACATTTGTTTGATGTGAAATCACTTGTTAAAGTTTTAAACTTTAAGTTATCAAACATAGTTACTAACTGTGTCAATTTGTCAAGAATTAAGATTTATGTTGTTTTGTAACTTGAAGTTTATGTTATAAATGTCAGAACTTAAGTTTCTAAATGACGAGAGGGAGTTGTTTGGATGGTAAGCACCCCTCACTTTCAACTCAAAGGTTGCGAGTTCAACTCACCAAGGGAGAAAAAGGGGTAGGAGTTGATTGCGAGTTCGAGTCACCAAGGGAGCAAAAGGAGTGGGAGCTAAGGAGGATAAAAAATGGTAAAAACCCTTTCAAAAGAAATAAATAAGATATTGAGACTATATTGTGTGAGTTATAAAACCTTGCAGAGGGAAAAGTTTGGGTGAGTTCTTTATATGGATGGAAATATTGTTGGAATATATTTCGAGTGACGCCAAGTTTGCGAATTTCTGAGGTCGTATGAGTGAGATATGACCTTCGAAAGATGGGTTATTGAGCAGGAAAAGTTCCAAAAGCGGATTTAGTAAGGGTGTTTTGGTCTTTTCCTTAAGTCATTTAATTATTTTGTTTTGGAGTAATATGTTGGGGTCTAAACTGATCTCATTCAGTTTACGCACTTAGAAAATACATTAGGGTTTTGAAAGCAAGAAGAAAAGAGGAGAAGGAGAAGAAGACGCAAGAACACCCAGTTTAGCTTCGTGGATTTTCATCGGGGGTGATCCCTAACAAGGTATGTGGGCTCTTTTGTGTTGGGTTACTTCATCCACACACAAATTTCATTCAAATTAGTCAAGTTTATGAATTAACTCATGTTAGAAGTTGGAATCTTGGAAGAAAGTTTGACGTTCTTGTTGATTGGATTGTTGTTGATCACTATTAGATGTAATCCATGTTTTAGGACTATTTTCGGGTCTAAAACATTGGTTAATAAGTTAATTAGGGATCCCAAGTGGTTGGGGTGGGATCCATGGGAGTTTGGGAAGGTTTAGAAATGAAAAATGAAGAAGAAAGTCAGAAAACCCGTTGGGGGGATGCAGCGGCGCCGCGCCTCCAAAGCCCATCAAGACAGAGTCTGTCCGTCAGGATCTGGTGCGCCGCGCCTGTGGAAAGCCTCTGTCCGTCAGGCTATGGCACTCCACGCCTCTCAGAGCGCCAGAAACCCCTGGAGACCCCGTTCTTTGCCTATCTTTTCGTACTAGTTCCTAAGTGATGTACCCCTCATTCCTAGTTGTTTCCAACACTCTAAGGTACATCTAAACATCATGAAATCATCCATAAACATGAGATCATGATCCTTGAATCCATAATTCAATTCAAGGAAAGTAAGGTCAAAGTCAAAGAAGTTAAGAAGCAAGGCAAGGTAAAGTTTTCTAAAGTCTTTCACAAATGTTTTCACTTTGTTTTAAAGACTTAAAGTTCAAGTCAAGTAAAGAGCAAGAGTTGAGTTCAATTCTCAAAAAGATATAAGGGAACTAAGTATCCTAGAGTTCTACAAATGTTTCACATTTGAGTAAAGAGGGGAACTAGAAGTTCCAAAAGAGTTTTGAACTAAAAGGGGAACATTGATTTCCAAAAGGATCTTTTTAAAGCTAATGGGTTCAGTAAATTATCTCAACCTAAAGGAAGGAAGTTTTATTAAAAGTATGAGCTAAAGTACATTTTTGGGAGTAGTATTGAGCACCAATGTGGAGATGAGACATGTAGCCAACATGGAAATTGATGTGTCATACTTTTTAGATGATCACATAAGGAGAGCTAGTGGATCCACTAAGTTGAGTAAGGTCTTATGTCGATGGCAAGGTGTAGGATGATCCCAACGTGAGGTAAGACGTTGTATGATCACTTAGGCTCATAGTGATGGTTGTCGGTTAGAGAAACTCTCACAGAGGCGATATTACTTTCTTATATAAGTAAAGTTGAGTTTGTTATTTCATTTCCTTTAACGAACTAAGTTGTTTTCACTTTTTATGAGATTTATATATATATATATATATATATATATATATATATATATATATATATATATATATATATATATATATATAAACACACATACATCTTGCATGTGATTTAAACTGCTTTATATGTATATCATTTGAGTTAAGTATACTCTTTGAGTTGAGCAGAGTCAAGGTAAGTTCATCTAATCCCCTCAAGCTTAAGTCGTTGTTTAGCTCTCCAACTCGCATACTCGTACATTCAATGTATTGCTGTCAGTTGGCATGCATTATTTCATGATGCAGACGCAGGTACACAGGATCAGCTCTCAGCGCTTCGTTGATCCAGATTGAGCTTCAGAGTTTGTGGTGAGTCTCCTTGCATTCTGGAGGACATCCTTTTCATTTCTATATTAGCTTAGTTTTTAGGGTGTTGTGGGTTCTGTCCCAATATCCCTCTCTAGACAGTTTAGAGACATCGTAGACTTTAGTATTTCAGTTTGGAATTGTTTTCAGTTATTAAGACTCAAGTGTCATTTTAGCCAAAGTTATGATTTGAAGTACTTTCCTTTAAAAATGTTCTATTCGTGTTTAAGTTAAGTTTTGTCTTCCGCTGATTTAAGTAGTCAGGTCAAGGGTTCGCTTGAGGGCCAGCAATGGTCTTCGAGTGCCGATCCCGCCCAAGGTGTTGGTTCAGGGCGTGACACAAGAACACGTCAATAATGTTCTTCCAATTTTATCGTTATTTAAATAATTAAAAAAAAAGCTACATGTATTTATTAAAAGTGAATTTGAAAAAATGCATTAGAAAAAATACATCTTACTTTTTACGAATACTTAATTTCCTTAAGAGGTGTGCATAAGCTAAAAACACCACTTATTTTAAAATGAATGACTATTGTGTTATTTTTTTTTAGTATTACTAGTTTCACAGCACGTGTGTATCGTATATATAGTATACAATGTTGTAAATTAATCGTTATTTAATTTTTTTTAAAAAGAGCCACATATATTTATTTTGTAAAAAATTGACAACTAATTTGGAATAATCATAAGTGTACTAATTAGTGTCACGTTATTAACTATTACTATTTCCTTCATTCAAAATAGGTGATATTTTACTTCTTCTTTATTTGTTTTAAAATAAAATTTGTTTTACGTAATCAAGAACACATTAATAATGTTTTAGCAGTTTTATCGTTGTTTGAATTTTTTTTTTTGAAAGAAAGAGCTACATGAATTTATTTTTTACATTGACAATTAATTTGGAATGTCTGTAGGAGTACTAATTAGTGTCACATTATTATTTAATATTTTTTCTCCATTTCAAAATAAGTGGTGTTTTAACTTCTTATTTTTTGTTTGTTATAAAATAAATTTTGTTTTACATACTCAAGAACACGTTAATAATGTTCTTTCAATTTTCTCGTTATTTAAATAATAAAAAAGAGCTACATATATTTATTTAAAGTAAATTTAGAAAAAATGCATCTCACTTTGAGGAATATCTAATTTCCTTAAGAGGTGTGCACAAGCTAAAAATACCATTATTTAAAATGAAGAGTAATTGTGCTATATTTTTCTATTACTATTACTAATTTTACGAAACGTGTGTTGCACGTGTGTATCATTTTTATAGTATACGGTGTGCAAAATAGTTGTATTTAAATTTAAAAAAGAGCCACATATATTTATTTTGCAAATTGACAACTAATTTTTATTAATCATAGAAGTACTAATTAGTGTCACGTTATTATTACTACTATTTCCTTCATTTCAAAATAAATTGTGCTTTATTTTTTTTATTTTTTTGTTTTAATGTAAATTTTGTTTTACATAACAAAAAACACGTTAATAATGTTCTCCCAATTTTATCAATTTCATTATTTGTTTAAAAAATGCTATATGCATTTATTTTATATATTGACAACTAATTTGAAATAACCGTAGGAGTACTAATTAGTGTCACATTATTATTTATTTTTCTTCTCAATTTCAAAATTAGTTTTGTTTTAACTTCTTATTTTTTTTATTTGTTATGAAATAAATTTTATTTTACATAATCAAGAACACTCTAATAATTTCTGCCAATTTTATCGTGATTTAGATAATAAAAAAAAGCTACATGTATTTATTAAATTAAATTAGAAAAAATGCATTTCACTGTTTAGGAATACTTAATTTCCTTAAGAGGTGCACAAGCTAAAAACACCATTTATTTTAAAATGAAGGGCTATTGTGTACTAGTTTCACGGCACATACATTGCACATTTTACCGTATATATAGTATACTATTTTGTAAAATAGTCGTTATTCAAATAAAAGAATCACATATATTTATTTTGTAAGTTGACAACTAATTTGAAATAATCACAGGAGTACTAACTAGTGTCACGTTATTAGTTACTACTATTTTCTTCATTTCAAAGTAAGTGGTGTTTTACTTTTTCTTTTTTTGTTTTAAATAAGTTTACATAATCAAGAACATGTTAATAATGTTCTCTCTATTATATCGTTTTTTGAATTATATTTTTTTTAAATAGCTACATGCATTTATTTTGTCCACTGACAACTAATTTGGAATAATCGTAGGAGTACTTAGTAATGTTACGTTAATGATTACTATTTTTTCTCCATTCAAAATAAGTGGTGTTTTAACTTTTTATTTTTTGTTTGTTATAAAATAAATTTTGTTTTACATAATTAAGAACAAGTTAATAATGTTCTTTCAATTTTATCGTTATTTAAATAATAAAAAAGAGCTATATGTATTTATTAAAAGTAAATTAGAAAAAATGCATCTCACTATTTAGGAATACTTAATTTCCTTAAAAGGTGTGCACGAGCTAAAAACACCACTTATTTTAAAATGAAGGATTATTGTGCTATTTTTTAAAAAATTATTATTACTAGTGATCAAATATAAGTGAGAGTTTTGTATATTATATCAATTGTATTCGAAAAACTATATTTATATTTTGTAATTTGTATCTACAATATTATATCGGTATTCATATAAATACAACAACATGCATTCATCCTCTCTATCAAATGTGTTATGTATCAATTGTATTTAATCAAATATAGGTGAGAGATTTGTATTTTATATCGATTGTATTCAAAAAACTAAATTTGTATTCAAGTGTATTTGTATTTATATCAATTATATTTGTTATACAATAAATACAACATGTATTCATTCTCTCTCATCCCTCTCTCAATATCGCTCGTCTCTCTCTATGTATTCATATTAGTTTGTATTTGTACTTTTCTTTTTTCAAAATTCGCAAAAAATTATAACGAATACAAATGCATATCAAATCAAAGTGTAGCTGCGAATTGTAATAGCTAAGGGTCCTGCTTAAGACCTAATGTTTGTTGTTTTTGAAATTTCCCAATAAAAAAATGAACAATTATCGATAGTGGTACCATGCTAATCCATTTACAAATTGTTTCTTTTTCTCTAATAAGTATATTATATCAACCAGTTTATTGTAATAGATACTTTCAATACATCACACTTGGTGAAAACACTGAAAATTTTTTGTCCGTTTATGAGTTGGTTAAATACTCAAATTAAATTGTGTTGCTACTTCATGTGTTAATTCGTAACCCTTAAATATGATTTTAAAAGTTTAATAACTACACTCTGCATGGTTTTATAACTCACACAATATAGTCTCAATATCTTATTTATTTCTTTTGAAAGGGTTTTTACCATTTTTTTACCCTCCTTAGCTCCCATCCTTTTGCTCCCTTGGTGACTCGAACTCGCAATCAACTCCTACCCCTTTTTCTCCCTTGGTGACTTGAACTCGCAACCTTTGAGTTGAAAGTGAGGGGTGCTTACCATCCAAACAACTCCCTCTCGTCATTAAGAAACTTAAGTTCTGACATTTATAACATAAACTTCAAGTTACAAAACAACATAAATCTTAATTCTTGACAAATTGACACAATTAGTAACTATGTTTGATAACTTAAAGTTTAAAACTTTAACAAGTGATTTCACATCAAACAAATGTAAAAAAGGTAATATAGTAATTTGATTATAGTGATTTGAGTTTATTATTTTTATTTCATATTTTCTTTCATCACAATAACACCATATATTCTTATAACATAATAATATTTTGCTTATATAGTATTAGATTAATTTCACATTTTAATAAATTTATATTCATTAATTTTTAGATAAAGACAACTTTATACATTCATATGTAAAAATAATCTTAATTGCATAGTAACTGGGTCTTAATAGAATATTCTAATATTTAAAACCTATATTTAAAGTCAAATGTTAAAATTTAAATGCACAACTTAATTATATTCAGATTTTGACATTTTAATCTTATTAAAAATGAATGATACCTAAATCATCTCAAACGATTTCTCATTTTAAAGTCAAAACGTGCTACTAGTACCTTATGTGAAGGTTGTTATTTTTTAATCTTACCTAATCTTGTATGACTGCACATCCAACATCCACTTCTTTGTAATATTCATCTCATGGAAATATATTAATCTTTACCGACCAAGTGCTTATTATCATATAATTGTCATCATATAAATTTACCTTTTACTTTAGTGTATATATATATATATATATATATATATATATATATATATATATATATATATATCAAATAAGACCTCAATAAATTTTTATTTTATCCATTCAATTACATATTATAGGAATAACATTTTCATCTATTATTTCATTCTCTTGAAAGAATGAACCTAAATATCTAAATTGTTTGTACTTTGATGCCGCAATTCAGTTTACAACTTAATTTGATCTTCTCATGCTAATTAAACATGCAATGCATATAATCAGTTGTATTTCTACTTTTCATGATAACCTTATTTTCTAAAGTGATTTTTATATATCAAGTTTTTTTTATTTATTTCCTATTTTTTACAACTGTAACAAATTATTGTAACAAATTGTAATGAATTGTGGCATTTATAAATCTTCACGATTTGATGTAATTTGCAGAGGTTATCACAAACCTCCACAGTAAAATCGCTACAAATTATAATAAATTATGGCGTTCCAACACCTCACAAATTGGTGCAATTTGCGGAGGTTATCACAAGCCTCCACAGTAAAACTGTCACAAAATAAATTATATCGCACGGGTTAAAATAAACACTACAAAATAGTTTTTAGTGGAGTTCTTTAAAATCCTCAAAATAAACCTCTACAAATTAGCCTGTTTTTTTTGTAGTGGAAGTGTTTGCTACGAATTAGAATTAAATAAAATTGTGGCAATAGTATTTAATTTTAATTAATAATTTACTATTTTATACACTTTTACCTATTTTATTATAGTTAGGATTATAATGTCATATTTCTATATGTATGAATTTTAGATTAACAAACAAGACTGTTCACCAAATGAAATATGGCATAAAATACCAGAATTTGACACAATTCTCACAGTGTGAAAGAGATGATTAAATTTTATTCCTACTCTTTTCCAAATTATAAAATACCTTAAATTTGGTGAAATATGCATCGCATTTCGATTTCAGATACACCCCTCAACGTATCGATACATCGCATCTCAATTTCAGATACAACACTCAAAATTCAATACATTGTGTACGTCCGAATACATCACGTAAAGTGATGTATCATACCGATACATTGCTAAAGTGATATATTTGTGTAAAGTAATGTATCTGAGAATAGTAGAGAGTAGAAATTTTTATAATTTTTTTAAATGGTAGAAATGTTTTTAAAAAATATGATAAAATAAATTATATATTTAGGTAATTTTCTATAAAACACATAAGGTGTAGATTCATGCTTGCGTTGCGTAGGCTAATGCCATCTAGTAATATATCTATTTGGGCGCACAAAATTTATTGAACTCATGTTTAAGCCTATATATATGACTATGTCGCTTATGAGAGAAAATGACATAAATAATCCCTTAACGATAACAGTAATACCATGCAATACACATATACTCTATAGTTGTTAAATTAAGATTTCAATAAATATTTATGTAAGAAATTTCTGGCACAAAAGTATATACTACTCACGAAATGAATTTATAAAAAGTAACAACACAGACATTGAAGAAATACATATATTACCAGATAATGATTTTCTAGCATAATTCAGCATATGAAACCAAGTCTTTCATGCAACAGAATACACTTCAGAATCAAAGGATGAATCAAGAACATCATTATCTTTTAAATTCACAGTATCGCTTTTGTTGTAAAATATATCAAAAATATACATTTTAAATAGATAACAAAAAAATATAATCAAACAATGAATTGAAAGAACAATGATTCAATCAAAGGGTTAACATGCAATGTAATACTCAATCTTAATGGTGACCGACCTTTCACACATTTCACAAAAATATAGCTTAACTTATTAATTCTAGATCCACCAACAAATGGTGACATTTATGCTGAATTAGGACGCGTATTTCTGAACAATTGTGGTTCAACTGGCGTCTTTGTATAATAAAAAAAATATCCACTATTTAGTGTTTTCAGATATTAAACACTTAGCAGTAGCGTCAAACTCAGTAAAAAATATATAGTAGCTCAAGAATCAATTTCAACATCTATGTTGTCGTGATCAGACACGGACTCTATCATGATCAATACAGTTCGAGATCCACCAACTTTATTTTTCAGAACAATATGTACCGCAACATCACCTTTAGAAATCCTACCATGATCAGACACATGCTCCATCATAATCTCTACAGTTGGAGATGCACCATCAAAACAATATCTACAAAAATATTTTTTTTCAAAATCCCATCAACTTCATATTCACCTATGACATTTCATATCAAAGAAGTATCAACTTCACGATCAGTATCTTTAACACCAGCAGGAGCATTCAAATATGAATTAGATTAACTTGTCACCACGTCAACAACAACTTGTATAATAGCTGCTAATAGAGTGTCACTAATAACACCAAACTATCAATATAATCTTGATCTTTTGCAGATAAATCACTTATTTTTTCTATAGTATACCTATTCAATAACATCAATAGCAGATACACATATTGAAAGAAAAAGAGAATCAACATCAGAATCTTGTTCAACACTTAGCTCACTTTAAAACTTTTTTTATGTCTCATTATCAATACATACATCATCCTTCAATTATTGAATATCTTCATAAAATTTCAATACAGGTGACTTAGTGACTTGAACGGAGATGCTACAACATTGTTATCCAAATTTGTAGCCATATTATCCCTAAAATTAACTTATTCATCCTTTTTTCTCCACTACACAAATGTCAATCAAATATAAACTAAAATTGCATATTTATGATAAAAAAAAATAGTCAGCAGATAATTTTAAAAACATAAACATTAAAACAAATAGTGTAGATAAAAAACCATTTAAAAAAAAGGTGTTCTTCAAGGAACTAAAAGCTTCAAGTATCTCTTTAAACTTCTCATCAACATGTGTTTTCAATCTTTCTTCAAATCAACATTAGTAGGTGATTTCTTATCATCAAAATCAGACTTTGTCGGTTATATGAAAAAAATTGATTACTTAAATGTCACGTTGATCGACAGCAAGATTACTTCTTTAAAAAGTCAACCAAATCAAGTAAGAAAAATTCATTTTCTGTTGGTAGAATGTTATCCACCTACAAATTTGAACTTAATAAACATATTAAAAAATTCAGTGGTAAAAATGAGTTATAATTGATAAAAAAAAATATAGATACCTCATTATATGCCAGGCCAAATATGCGCAAATATACAAATCACGCGTCAAGTATTTGTGCATTGTCTAGTTTAAAATTCTACTCACTTCAGGCCATGTATGTTCAACAAATAGATCATTCAAATCAGGGTAACACTTATAAAATTAAATATACAAAGCTAAAAAAATTCACTGAATCTATAATATTCAGGATTTGTCTAAAACTTTTTGAAAGTCGCTTCAGCAATCGCATTGAATACATTAATTTCTAAAGTATATGAATGATGTCCACGCTCTCGACCAAATTATAATTCTAGTCTTAACCGTGGAGATTAAGAATGTATTAACAAAAGCAGAACTTTCAGCTTTACTTCATCAACATTAAACTTGAATTTTCCAGCACGTAACACATGATAAAGATCAAACCATGTCACCGTTAAACATTCCAAGTAACTTTGAACCAATCAATTTTCGTTTGAGAGGATTTGAATTGATATACTACTGTTACATAGTAGCTCAGTAAAAAGAGCAAATTCAACAATTTCAAATCAAAACTATACCCTACTAACAACAACATATAAACACTCAGAATCAACGTAATACACTCATTGCATCATCATGATGTCGTGTATAACACGTGCATGAAGCACAATTGGAGGAATATGTAAAAACATCCCAAGACATATTTTTCTAAATATGAAGAGTTATTTTTTTGGTTAATTTTTAAGTTATGTCCGCAATAATAGAAGCATTAAAACTATGATCAATCGTTGATTTATAATCAACATCTATTTGAATTAAAAATTGGCCTTTCTGCAAAAAAATAACAACATGCAAATTACTATACTAGGCAAATAAAAAAAACAAAATAAAATTTAAAAAACATAAAAATATAACAAACATGCATGATACCAACATAACATTTGATACTGTAATAGTATGATCAAATAGAACAAACACATGATACCCAAATAATATATGATACATTAACATTATCATATATTAAAGTATACAAAGACATGAACATATATTTGATAACCAACCAACATATGATATTTGAATAATATAATAAGGTAACAAAAACAACAAACAAAAAAACATTCAAATCCACAAAATATCAAATAACAGAAAGAGAAAGCATATCATGTGCAAAAATAATCAATGATACCATAACAATATCTTCATATAATGCTTTGATGCATGATACCAACATAACATTTGATACCATTATGCATGCATAATACCAGCATAATATCTGGTACTTTAATAGTATGATCAAATAGAACAAAAACATGATATCCAAACAATATATGATACGATAATAGTATCCTATAATAAAGTATATAAAGAAATGAACAATTATCTGATACCAAATAACATATGATATTTGAATAATATAATAAATTAACAAAAACAACAAACACTAAAATGATCAAATTTCACAAAAGATCAAGTAACAAAAAGAGGATAAGAATACTGTGTGAAAAAATAATCAATAATACCATAACAATATCTTCATTAATGTTATGGCATAGTACAAAAACTGAAGCATGGTACAAATATAATATTTGAAACAATTACGCATGCATGATACCAACATAACATCTGGTACTATAATAATATGATCAAATAGAAACAACATGTGATAGCTAAACAATATATGATAAAGTAACAATATCAACATTTAACAAATCAAAATTTCAAATTAATTTATCAAAATAATAGCATGAGTAAGAATGGTACCTTCAAACGACAATACTGATCAATTTCTTCTTCAAGGATTTCATCGATATTTTCAGTTTTAATTTGGGAGAACGACTCAAAAGGATTGCAAGAAGTATCTTGTTTTTTCTACAATTGTTTCATCACAAATCACGTGTGTCTTCCCTTTCCTCTTCAAATAATTTTCGATTTTGTCACCCTTAACAATAGAATTTTGTTCTGGATTATCAAAACCCACAATTGGATTGAGTTTAGTTCAAGCATTAATATCTCTATGATCGAATCCATCATTTAAGCCAACATTATCTTCTCTGTTGTCATCCTCCAAATTAAGAGAAACTTCACCCAAACATGCTAGAAACTTTTGACTCTTGGTCACCTATATTATCATTATCACTAGCATTGTCAACAAAACTTGCATAAATAGAATGATGACCCCACCAACAACTAGTTACTACATTTTACGACCCACTGAAATAATTTGAAAAAGTAAGCAAAAAATCATAGAGAAACAAAAATTGATTCAAACTTAAGCATATTGAAAAAATAAAATTGAATATAAGTGGAATAGAGGAAAAACTACCACACACAAAGCTGAGTAAATTGGACTGACAATGACGGAATAGAATCACCAAGATAACGGAAGAAACAGCAAATAACGGTAGAACTGCTTGTAGTTAAAATCGTCATATGTTGCTCCATATATTTTAATGTGGGTATGGCGGTTGGACAATAAATCAGATAGACTTTAATAAAAAAGTGTATTGAATGGTTGGGTTATAAACTGGACGGGTTTGAATAAGAAAGTGGCCCGAAATGGGGGTGGGGGGGAGGTATGAGGTGTGACTATTTTTGAAAGGGTGGGTATATCAGGAATTACTTTGGGTTTGAGTATGAACTTGTAATTAGTTTAGGTTTTATGACTCATTTATATAGTTTTCCAAAGAAAAGGAAAACAAGTACTCCCTCTTCCATCCAATAATATGTAACATCTCGTAACCCGAAATAGCTAGGATTAAACAAAGAAACTAAGAATGGTTATTTTTGGAAAATATAGGAGAAATCTGGAAAATTTCCTAAGTGTAAAAGTGAGTTTTTGGTCATTTTCAAACGGCCATAACTTCTAGCTAAAGATGATTTAGAGTCTATTCTTTATATGGTTGGAAAGTCCTTGGAGATATCTTTCAAACGCCACCGAGTTTGCGTATTTTTCATAATGTATGAAGGAGATATGCCTATCGAAAGTTGGGTTGTTGGATTGAGGAAGTCCAATCCGGATTTCAGTAAGGGTACAATGGTATTTTTACCCTATTATTTTCTAATTCGTTTTAAGGGTTTATTAGGGGTAAAACTAAGCCTTAACTCAGTTTTAGAAAATTGAATACGCTTAGGGCTTGGGAGAAAAGAGAAGAGAAGATAAAGATCAAGAATCCTTCAAGAACGTTAAGGCTGCGCGAGTGGAATTCATCGGGGGTGATGCCTATCGAAGTATGTGAGATATTTCTGAGTTGGATTCATTCACCCACACACCAACATGTTTAATTTAGTGAGTTTTGAATAAACTGAACGATGAATATCAGGCCCTGGGGCGCTGCGCCTACCAGAACCCCTCAAGACAGACTCTGTCTGACAGGCCCTGGCGTGCCGCGCCAGACAGAGCGTCTCAGACCAGAGTCTGTCCGTCAGGCTCTGGCACCCCACCCCTCTCAGAGCGCCAAGAACGCCTGGAGACCCCATTCTTTCTCTATCTTTTTCGTACTAGTTCCTAAGTGATGTACCTACAATTTCTAGTCGATTCCAATACTCTAAGGTACATATAAACATCATGAAATCATCCATAACAATTAATCATGAACCTTTAATCCATAATTCAATTCAAGGAAAGTTAGGATCAAAGTCAAGGAAGTTAAGAATCCAAGTCTAAAGTTATGAAGTAAGTTAAAGTAAAGTTTCTTAAAGCTTCCAAGAGTCATATTTAAACGTTTTAACTTCTTTTTAAGGCTCAAGTTTAAATCTAAAGAAAGAGTAAAAGTTGAAGTCTTTCCTTCAAAATATATAAGGGAACTAAGTATTCCCTAAAGAGTTGATTAAGATCAAAAGTTTCAAGTCAAGTAAAGAGTAAAGAGTTGAGTTCATTTCTCAAAAGATATAAGAGAACTAAGTATTTCCTAGAAACTTTATAAATGTTTTCACATTTAAGTTAAAAGGAAACTAAGATTTCCTAACAGAGTTTTGAACAAAAAAAAGGAACATTGATTCCTAGAGGGCTTTTTAAAGCTAAAAGTGTTGAGCAAATTATCTCAACACAGAAGAAGGAAGTTATTTTAAAATGCATGAGCTAAAGTATATTTTGGGAGTAGTATTGAGCATCGATGTGGGGATGAGAGTTCATATTAACTCAAGTCTCTATGTAAACCATGTAGTCATCATGGTTATTACCGGGTCATACTTTTTAGATGATCACGTAAGTTAAGAAAGTGGATCCACTAGGTTGAGGATGTTCTATATGAAGGCAAAGTATAGGACAGTTCTGGCAGTTGGGCGAGACGGTGTATCACCACTTAGGCTTATAGTGGTGGTTGTCGGTTAGAGAAACTCCCACAGAGCTATATTACTTTCATATATAAGTAATGTTAAGTTTGCTACTGTATTATCTTTGATGAATTGAGTTGCTTTACTATTTTACAAGTATTATATATATAACGTATGTGTTATATATTGCTTTATGTACATATATTGAGTTGAGTACTTCTTGAGTTGAGCAGAGCCAAGTTAAGTTCATCTTATTCTCATCAAGCTTAAGTTGTTGTTAGCGTTCCAACTCGCATACTCGTACATTCAATGTACTGATGCCAGTTGGCCTACATCGTCTTATGATACAGATGCAGGCAACAAGGATCAGCATCCAATGCGTCGTTAATCCAGTTTGAGCACTCAGAGTCAGTGGTGAGCCTCCTTGCTTTTCGGAGGATCCTTTTTATGCTTTCCAGACTTTTCTATTTAAGAATGTTATGGGGTCTGTCCCAACATTCATCAAAGTATATATAGAGGCTTCATAGATAGCTAGATAGATAGTCAGTCACATTGTTTAGTTGAGTCTCTTCTTATCTTACATTTCATTTGTGCAAATGTTGAGACTGAACTATCATTTTGGCCAAGACAATTATTTAAAGTATTTCTCATGAGAATGTTTCCAGTTTTATAATAGTATTTAGTTAAGTCTTTCGCTGAGTTAAGTAAGCCAGATCAAGGGTTCGCTCAAGACCAGCAATGGTCATTAGGTACCGGCCACGTCCAGGGTGTAGAATCGGGGTGTGACATAATAGTTGTCCTGTAACATCTCACTAATTCAAGGACTAAAAAGAGTTAGAATTGGAAATAGTCATTTTAGGAAAGAATGAAAATATTGAAATTTTGTTAAGTTATATCAAGTTTGGGGTTTTAGTAAACTTCAAACGACCATAACTCCCACATAATAATGAGGTGTGCTTCCAAATATCGTAGGAAATATAATGGAATTATCTTTCCAACGCCGCCGAGTTTGCGCGATCCTGGCTTCGTATGAGTGAGATATAGTCGTTGAAATTTGGGTTTTTTAAATAAGGAAAGTGTAATCCAGATTTTGGAGGGGTAGTTTGGTCTTTTCCTTACCAAATTACTTTATTTCGTTTTGATGAGTTCAATTTGGGTCTAAACTGAACTTGGTTAGTTTACGCTTTTGAAAACTAAGTTAGGGTTTTGAGAGAAGAGAAAAAATGAGAAGAAAGGAGGAGAAGGAGCAAGAATCGTCAAAATATTCAAGAATCACTCATGGATTTTGACAAGTGTCATCCCTACAAGGTATGTGAGATCACATAACGTTGGATTAGTTCACCACACACCAATCATGATTCAATTCAGTGGATGTTATATTGATTTGAAAGTAAATCCTATGAGTTCTTGATGTAAATTCATATGAAACCTTATGAGTTCTTGTTGTTGAAGTTTCTTGAGGTTGATTCATGTATTTAGGTGTGATTTTGAGTTTAATATTATATATATTGAGGATATAGTAGCTCTAAGAGTTTTGGCAAAGAACAAAGTTGATATAGGGGGTTTAGAGTTGAAAAATGAGTAAGAAAAGTCGGAATGCACCTGGGCAAGGGTCTGGGGCGCCGCCCCAACCCAGCTCCTGAAATTCAAGGGTTGGTGCCCCGCGCATCTCAAAGCGTCAGGGACGTCAGTTCTTCCCATTTCTCCCCCATCTTTCCGTACTAGTTCCTTAGCAACGTACCTATGTTTTATAGTTGATTCCAACACTCTAAGGTACATATAAACATCATAAAATCATCCATAAACATGAGATCATGAACCTTGAATTCATAATTCAATTCAAGGAAAATTAAGGGTCAAGTCTAGAAGTTAAAAATCAAGTCAAGAGAAGTTCATAAGATTTTCAAAAGTCTTTCACAAACGTTTTAAATTTGTTTTGAGACTTAAGCTTTGAGTGGAGTAATGAAGTAAGAGTAAGAGTTCATTTTTCTTCAAAGATTATACTGGAACTAAGTATTCCCAAGAGTTAAAATGTTTTAAACATTTGAACAAGAAAGGGAAACACCAATTTCCAAGGGAGATTTTAAGCTAAATTTTGAGTAATTATCTCAAACCAAAGAAAGAGTTTTGTTTTTAAAATATATAAGCTAAGTATATTTTGGAAGTAGGATTGAGCACCGATATGGGAATGCGAGTTCAGAATAACTCATGTCTCCATAAACCAGCCATCATGGGTAGAAAAGGATCATAACTTTAAGATGAATCCTTAGTGCTTTTTAGCATATACTAGTGGATCTATTTAGTTAAGGCGTTCTATATGACGACAAAGTATAGCACAGTTCTGGCAGCGTGGGCAAGATGTTGTATTACCACTTAGACTTATAGTGGTGGTTGCTGGTTAAGGATATTCCCACGAAAATTATATTAATTTATTATATGAGTACATAGAGTTGTTATTGCATTTCAATATCAAATTGAGTTGCACTCTACTATTTTAAAAGCTTTCCATAAATTGCATGTGTATTGTTTCTTTATATTGAGTGAAGTTATTTGTGAGTTCAGTAAGGTCAAGGTAAGTGTTTTTTTCAAATTCTTTTCGAACTTATGTAATGTTTAGTATTCCCTCGCATATTCGTACATATAATGTACTGATGTCATTTGGCCTGCATCTTTTTATGATACAGACACGGGTAACCAGGTCAAAATCTAGTACCTCGTTTATCCAGTTAAGTAGTCAGAATTTGTTGGTGAGCCTTCTTACTTTTCAGAGGTCTCCTTTTTACATTGATTTCCAATATTTTGGTTGTTATGAATATCGGGGGTCTTGTATCGATATACCTCTTAGTTTTAAAGGCTTCATAAAAGAGAATTTATAGTTCTTTAGTCTTATCCATTTCAGATGTTGTTTAAAGACTTGAGTTAGCCTTGGCTAGTTTGAATGTTCTCATAAGACAAAGTTTAATTCATAAGTTTCTTGATTGAGATTATTTCTTATGTTTAAGTCTTCTGTTGAGTAAGTAAGTCAGGCAAAGGGTTTGTTTGGGGCTAGAAATGGCTCTTGAGTGCCAGTCCCGCCCAAGGTGTAGGCTCGGGGAGTGACAAACTTGGTATCAAAGCACAGAGTTCAAGGTTCCTAGGGAGCCATATGAAGCCCTGTTTATAGAGTCCTAGTTATCGGTGTGAAGTGCGCCACATCTATAATTAGAAAGTTGCAACACTTAAGAAATTATCTCACTTCTTTTACACTCATTTCATGTGATAGAGTTCATCTCTATAAAGTCTTTTTCTAATTCGTGCTTGCATGTGTTTTTTAGTTAACCATGCCTCCACGAAGAGCTGTCGGAGGTCATCCTGCTAGGCGTAATGTTAAGGAATAAGGGGTACTCAACGCACCTAAAGTGCAACCCCAAGGAGAGGTTACCAATATGAGTTTAGGGAATCGATCAGGATGTTAGTAAAGTTGTGAACAACCAAGTTGGGCAACAAAGGGGGCTCAACAAGAAGAAAATGATACTTTGAGGATCCGAGAGTTCTTGAGGATGAATCCTCCAAGTTTTACTGGTTCAAGCACTATTGCGGACCTAGAGAACTTTATTGAGAAATCGCAAAAAGTATTTAAGGTCATGCACGTTGCTGATGATGAGTGAATTGAACTAGTTGCATATCAACTGAAGAATGTTGCTAGGACTTGGTTTGACCAGTGAAAGAAGGTAGAGCTGAGGGAGCACTACCTGCGAGTTGGGCTTGTTTTAAGGAGTCTTTCTTGGGGAATTTCTTTCCCCGAGAATTGATAGAGGCCAAGGTACACAAGTTTCTCACTCTTAAGCAGGATACATTAAGTGTTCATGAGTATGGTTTAAAGTTCACCCAACTGTCTTGATATGCTCCGGATATGGTTGCAGATATGAGAAGAGGGCACGACAACTATGCTAATTGGGGACATGGATATAGCGAGGTTGATGGTTTATGTGCAGCAGCTTGAGGAAGAGAAGTTGAGGTATATGAATGAGTTTAAAAACAAGAAGGCTAAGACAGGGAATGAGTCTGGGCAGCAGAGAAATAATGTGAACCATTCCTCTATCCAACAAAAGCAAAAGGGACCTGCTTCATCATCTGTTTGTGCACTTGCACCCACAAACAAAGGTGAGTACAATAGTCAAAATTCTCAGCCTTTCCGAGCTAGACCTGCACAGTCTCAGAGTAGTGTGGCATAAGGACGTAACGTGGCTCATGTATGTGCTAAGTGGGGTGGAAGGTAAATGTCGCGATGGATCCACAGGTTGTTTAAAGAGTGGACAAGAGGGTCACTTCATGAAAAAAAATGCCCTAAGAGTCAGCCATGTAATGTGAATCACAATAATAGAGCTCAATCTTCGTTAGTTGCTCCACTAGACAAGACTGCACCTGGATGAGCTACTTTTGTAACTGGCGGAGGAGCAAATTGCCTTTATGTGATCACTAGTCATCAAGAGCATGAGAATTCACCAGATGTTGTCACTCGTATGATCCAAGTCTTTAATATTTATGTTTATGCTTTTCTAGACCCAGGAGCAAGTTTATCTTTCGTGACTCCTTATGTTGCAAATAATTTTGATTCCTCAAAAACTCTGTGAACCTTTTTACGTTTCTACACTTTTTAGGGAGTCTTTTCTAGCTGAACGAGTATATCATGATTGTGTCATTTGCATCAACCACAAGGACACCATGGCTGATTTAGTCGAATTAGACATGGTAGATTTTGATGTCATTTTTGGTACGGATTGGCTTCATGCATGCTATTCCTCCATTGATTGTAGTTTTCGAGTTGTCAAGTTTGAGTTTCTAAATCAGTCAATCTTAGAGTGGAAAAGTAGTTCAGCAGTGCCTAAAGGTCATTTTATTTCATACCTTAAGGCAAGAAAGTTAGTTTCCAAGGGTGTGTCTATCACTTAATCCGATTGAATGACTCTAGTGTTGAGATACCTCCTATTCAATCAGTTTCAGTAGTAAACGATTTTCCAGAAGTCTTTCATGATGATTTTCTCAGAGTCCCTCCTGAGAGATAAATAGACTTTGGTATAAACATTCTTCCAGAAACTCATCCAATATCTATTCTACTATATATAATGGAACCATTAGAGTTGAAAGATCTTAAGGAACAGTTGAAAGATCTATTTGATAAGGGATTTATTCGACCAAGTGTATCACGTTGGGGTTCTCCGGTATTATTTGTGAGAAATAAATATGGTTCCCTTAGAATGTTTATAGATTATCGTCTGCTAAACAATGTTACCATCAAGAATAAGTATCCCCTTCCAAGAATTGATGATCTTTTTTATCAACTTCAGGGCGCTTCTTGTTTTTCTAAGATAGACCTTAGATCAGGCTACCATCAGTTAAGAGTAAGGGAATGTGGTATTACAAAGACATCCTTCAGGACCTATTATGCTCATTATAAGTTTCTGGTTATGTCCTTTGATTTGACCAATGCTCACGCCACATTTATGGATCTTATTAATAGACTATTCAAACCTTACTTAGATGTGTTTATTATTGTATTCATTGATAATATACTAATCTATTCGCAGAATAAAGAAGATCATGCTAGTCATCTCAGAATAGTTCTCCAAACTCTAAAGGATAGAGAGTTGTATGCCAAGTTCTCTAAGTGTGAATTTTGGCTTGAGTTTATGGTATTCTTAGGCCACATTGTGTCTGGAGAGGGAATTAAAGTTGATACTCAGAAAATAGAGATAGTGCAGAATTGGCCTAGACCCACATGTCCAACTGATACTAGGAGTTTCTTAGGTTTGGCAGGCTATTATAGAAGGTTTGTAGAGGGGTTCTCATCTATTTCATCCTTTTTGACCAAGTTAACTCAGAAAACAGTGAAATTTAAATGGTTTGAAGCTTGTGAGAAAAGCTTTCCGGAATTAAAAAAGAGGTTGACTATTCCCCTAGTTTTGACCTTACCAAAAGGTACTCAAGGCTTTGTCATAAATTGTGATGATTCTAGAGTTGGTTTGGGTTGTGTGTTAATGCAGAATGGCAAGGTTATAGCTTATGCCTCCAGAAAATTGAAGGTTCATGATAGGGACTACCAAACCCATAATCTAGAATTGGATTTCGTAGTTTTTGCTTTGAAAATATGGCGTCATTATCTTTATGGTGTTCATGTGGATGTGTTCACTAATCATAAGAGTCTACAGTATGTGTTTAGTCAAAAAGAGCTTAATTTAAAGAAAAGGTCGTATTTAGAATTACTCAAGGATTATGACACGAGTATTCTTTATCACACAAGTAAGGTTAATGTTGTTGTTGATGTCTTGAGCAGGTTATCTATGGGTAGTACCACCCATTTTAAGGAAGATAAGAAAGATCTAGCAAAAGATGTGCACAAACTTGCACGCTTAGAAGTCTTACTAATGTATTCAACAAAAGGAAGAGTAGTGGTGATAAAATGGGCTGAATCATCATTAGTGTTAGAAGTGAAATAAATGAAAAGCAGGATCAAGACCCTATTTTGCTTGAATTGAAGGCAAATATTCATAAGCAAAAAGTTATGGCTTTTGAACAAGGGGGGAGATGGTGTATTGAGGTATCGAGGTAGATTGTATGTACCAAGGGTGGTGATTTGAGAGAATTTTATTGGTGGAGTAGTATGAATAAAAGCATTGCTGAGTTTGTTGCTAAGTGTCTGAATCGCCAACAAGTTAAGGTAGAGAATAAAAGGACCGGTGGTTTGGCTCAAAATATAGAACTTCCAGAATGGAAGTGGGAGATGATCAATTGAACTTCGGTAGAATATTATGGTAGGTTGTATATTCAAGAGGTAGTTAGACTTCATGAGTGCGGGTTTTGATTATTTCAAACAGAGGTGCACAATTTACTGCACAGTTCTAGAAATGTTTTCAAAAAGGATTGGGTTTAAAAGTAAACTTGAGTATTGACTTTCATCCTCAGATAGGTGGGCAAGCATAGCCCACCATTCAGACCTTAGAGGTTGTCACATTTCGTAGCTTGTAATAGCCAAGAATAAGCTAAGAAACTAAAATTTATCATTTTTGGAAAGTATAGGAAAAATCTGGAAAATTTCCTAAGTTTAATAAGTGAATTTTGGTCATTTTTAAACGGCCATAACTTTTAGCTCAGGATGAGTTAGAGTCAGATCTTTATATTGCTGGAAATACCTTAGAGATATATTTCCAACGCCGTCGAGTTTGCGCATTTTAGATATCGTATGAGGGAGATATGTCTATCAGAAGTTGAGATGCTGGATTGAGGAAGGTCCCGATCCGGATTTTAGTAAGGGTAAAGTGGTCTTTTCACCCAACTATTTCCTAATTCGTTTTAAAGGTTTATTAGGGGTCAATCTAAGCCTTTAGTCAGTTTTAGAAAAGTTATTCACACTTAGGGCTTGGGAGAAAAGAGAAGAGAAGAAGGAGAAGAAAGAAAGAGCAAGAATTCACCAAGAACGCCAAGATCGTCAGGTGGATTTCGTGGGGGTTAATCCATATTAAGGTATTTGAGATCTTTCTGTGTTGGGTTAGTTCACCCACACACCAATTTGTTTAATTCAGCGAATTTTGAGTAGGTTAAATGATGAACATTACAGTTCTTGAAGAATAATGGTTGAATTCTTGTTGACTAAGTTGTAGTATGCCTTTAGTTGATTTGATTTGCATTTCTGGGTTATTTCTCAAGTCTAATCTATTGGGTATTGAGGTTCTTAGTGATCCTAAGTGTTTAGGGAAAGATCCATGGAATATTAGAAGGTTTAGAGATTAAAACTGAGAAGAAAAGTCAAAATTCCCGTCTAACATACCCTAGGGCGCCGCAGCTACCAGAGCCTAGGGGTGGCAGGGGGACCGGGATATCCCGCCTCGGCCCGCGTCCTACTCGGCCCATTCCCTTATGTTTAGGGGGCTTAAGGGGTGGGGAATGAGGGGACCGGTCAGGGGCCGGTTCACCCCTGAGTCCCGGTCGACCCGGCCCGGTTGAAACGGCCGGTTCGCGGGATCCCCCTTTTTTAAAAAAAAAAAATTCAAAAAGTTACCGTTTTTCATCCGTTGGGGAAACGGCTAGTGGGCCCCCCCAATGGATTTTTGCCACCTTTTGTGTTCCCAAACACCCCCTACCACCCCCCTACTTTTAAAACTTTTATTTAAACCCTCAAGTTATAATAATTACACTTTAACCCATTTTTAATATTATAAATACCCCTATTTCCTACAATTTCTTACAAAATCATCTATTCTCATTTCTCTCATCTATTTTTCTATATCCTCTCAACTCTCAACTCTCAAGAGTCAATCTTAATTTCTATTCCATTTTAATTCTCATATTATTATAATCCATATATTTCAATTTTCAATTCAAAATTTTTATATTATATCAATATATATAATTATATTATCTCATATTTGTTATCAAATATTGGTTGGAGTTTCAAATTACAAGTTACAACAAACCACAAACTTCAACAATTGGTTTAACGTCTTCTATTAACGCAGACGTTTGGTACATTCGTTTCATAATATTTATATTTTATTTTTCGTCTTTATTTTTGTGTTATTATTATTTTTATATTACACTTTATATATAATTAATATGAGTTCTAGCAAAAAAATAGTGATAAAGGAAAAGAGAAAGCACAAGATAACGAAGAAAGTAGACTTTTTAAATTATTTAATTTTGGTAAAAAAATAGTAAAGAAAAAAAGAGTAGTAAAAGTGGTGGTACTTCATCTAAATCAACGAGTAGAGTTAGATTTAACATAAATAATTCTACTTATGTTGATGATACTCCTTATGATATTGATTCAAAATGTTCAACTCGATCACGAAAGTTTAGAACGACGTTATGGTAATATTAATCCTAATGTTGATGAAAATTCAGGTGAAGAAGTAGAAGCTGATTTGGGAGAAGAGGAGTTAGAAGAAACACCTACTAGTCCGGTGACAGAAGTTCCAAATGAGACTATCAATTTACCATAGCAAAATTTTGGACATCCACCCCTTATACCTCCCACAAGGGAGAAGGTGAAGTATCAACGCCCTAAAACTTCTATTGTGTGGTAATTTATGACTTTCAATAAAGAAAATAGTGTTGCTATTTGTAATAAGTGTAAGCAACCTTTTAAACATAAACAAGGTGGGGGTCAAGGTGAAACGGGGGGATTAAATAGACATTTGTTATCTTGTGTGCCGATTCAATATAAAGAAGCTAAAGCATTAGCCAATAGGAAAAAAAGGAATTCCAATTAATGAATTTGATATTACCGATAATGCATCGGTAGGGGCTTCTAACATGGTTCAAGGAACATTAGATCCTTTTAACCCCATTGGTCCAATAACACAACGTAAATATAATAAGGAATTAAATCGCGAAAATTTAGCTAAAATGGTTTTTGTTTGTGGTTTGCCTTATAGTTTTCCTTCAAATCCCGGTTTTATTGAATATATTCAACAAACTTATAATCAGGATTATAGAGGTTTTTCAAGAAATACTGTTAAATCTGATGTTTTTGAATTTCAAGGTAAACATTGTCAATTTCTTTGTTGTATATTTAGCATATTAGATAGTAGAGTGTCTATAACTTCGGACATGGGTCGTAGTGTTAATGGAAATGATTATTTAACTATTACTGCACATTGGATTGATCATAATTGGAATTTGCAAAAAAGAATTATAAGTTATAAACTATGTATAGAGAAAAAAACTGGTGCATATTTAGCTTCAAATATTTTAAGTGTTTTAGATTATTACATGATTATAGATAAAATAATGTTTGTCGCATTACATAATGCATCTAATAATACAAACGTTGCTAACATGTTAAAAGTTAGATTATGTCCAATTGACAATAATGTTTTTCATGTTAGATGTGTTGCACATATATTAAATTTAGTTGTACAAGATGGTATTTCATTATTTGATTGTGGTAGCATAAAAATTGAATATGCCGTTGCCTGGATTTTTCATACAAACAATGCTGCTAGAATTAGGGAATTTAATGAGCGTTGTTTACTATGTGAATTGTCACCTAGAAAAATTTCAAAACATATTAAAACAAGGTGGAATTCTCTTTACGAAATGCTTTCGGTTGCTTACAAATATAGAAGACCCATACAAATGGTGTTTAATGCTCATAATGCTGACCCATTAGATAGAATTTGTGATGAAGATTGGGAAGAAACTTCAGAACTATTACAATTTTTAAGACTTTTTTATGATGCTACTACCATGTTTTCGGGAATTTATTATCCTACTATTTCATCCGTATTAATAAATATTTGTGCTCTTACAATTCAATTTTGTAAATATAAAAAAATAGATAAATTTAGAGTTGCAATTGAAGGTATGATTGAAAAATTTTAAAAATATTTTTTTCCTATTCCTCAAGTTTTTTTAACGGCTACTTTACTTCATCCTGCTTATAAATTACAAGGTGTGCAAGGCCTTGTTGACACTTTTATGAAACTTTAGAAATTTTACCGGAAGAAATTCCAAATTGTCAAACGTGTAAGTCTAGCATAAAAGTAGAAGCAAAACTGTTGTATGAAAAATATAGAACTACGGAAAATTTTCAAGGAGAAGTTGGTCAAACTTCTAATGTTGAGATTGATTTGTCACTTCCAATTTCAACTTATATGCGAGGTATTCTTGGTCTTAATTCTATTAACCGTGATGATTTTGAAGATTATCTTAATCAATCTTTAGAAGCATTGGAAATCAAAGATGGCAATGAAGATTTATTAGGATGGTGGAGTAGGCGAAGCGATGCATTTCCAACTTTGAGCAAAATGGTTCGTGATGTTCTAGCTATTCAAGCTTCATCAGTTGCATCGGAGACTTCTTTCAGTGCGGCAAGGTTTCAAATTGGTGATCATAGACATTCATTGGCGGAAGACAGTTTGGAAACAACAGTTTTATTTAGAGACTGGTCCAATGCCGAAAGGAGGAATAATAATTTGCCAAAGTTAAGTAAAAACAAGCAAGTTGGATCAAAACACAAATTGAATGCAGTGATGATGAATTAGAGGCACAAGAATTTCTAGCAAGTTTTCCAACACCGGAGGATATCACCATCGATATGATGCGACAATTAGAAGTAAATTTTAAAAGAGAAAACAGATATTTTTAGATTACATTCGAGAACTAATTAAAACAGAACCCTTCCTAGAAGGTGGCTGCGTAAAATTAGTTACTCATCTAATATCTGTAACAAATATTAGTTTTATGTATGAGAACTTATTGAAACAGAACCCTTCCTAGAAGGTGGCTGCGTAGATTAGTTACTCCACTAATATTTGTTAATTGTAACTTCTAAGTTCTATTGAATAAATTTGAAGGTTTTAACTTTTATTCAAGTTTTTTTTATACAATTATTGTTTTGCATTTTAATTAATATATACAATTAAATATCTACTAAAGTACTAAACTAACTAAAGTACTAAACTAACTTTAAAATACTTAATTTAAAACTTGTAACTTGACATTTCAAATTGCAAGTTTACAATTTACATTACTTTAAAATATTTAAAATACAAATTTAAACTTCTCAAATTTGAAATTTAAAACTTTAAAGTTGAAACTTGAAATTTGAAACATGAATCTTGAAATTTGAAAATTGAAACTTTAAATTTGAAAATTTATTTTGATATTTGAAAATTTAAATTTAAATTTAAAATTTATTAGCTAAAGACGTATAATTTCAATACAAATATATAAGTATTTAAAAACAAAAAAATCCCCCGTCCCGTCCCGTCTCATCCCCCAAATCCAATCCAATCCCGTATATATAGTGGGACGGAATGGGACCTATTTTTGTCCCCCCAATCCCGGTCCCGGTCCAAATCCCCCCTCCCCGTCCCCTGTCCCGTCCCGTCCCCATTCGTCCCATCCCCCAGTCCCCTTCCCTGTCCCCTTGCCACCCCTACCAGAGCCCCTTAGGACAGTCTCTGTTCGTCAGGTTCTGGCGCTCCCCACCTCTCAAAGCGCCAAAGATTCCTGGAGACCCCGTTATTTCCCTATCTTTTCGTTACTAGTTCCAAAGTGAAGCACCCACATTTCTTAGTTGATTCCAACACTCTAAGGTATATCTTAACATCATGAAATCATCCATAAACATGAGATCATGAACCTTGAATTCATAATTCAATTCAAGGAAAGTTAAGATCAAAGTCAATGAAGTTAAGAAGTCAAATCTAAAGTTAAGAAGTAAGTTAAAGGTAAAGTTCTTAAAGGTTTTCAATACGCTTATTTAAACATTTTAACTTTATTTTAAGACTCAAGTTTCAATCTAAGTAAAGAGTAAGTTGAAGCTCTTTTATTCAAAGGTATATGATGACTAAGTATTCCCAAAGAGACTTAAAATGTTCTAACATTTAACAAGTAAGGAAACTTTGATTTCCAAGGAGCCTGAGGGCAAGTTTTCAAAAAGACACTATAGTTTTCTAAAAGAAGCAAGTAGGGAAACTATGATTTCCAAGATAGTTTTGGCTAAGTATTTTGAGCACTAATCTCAAAACCACAGAATCAGTATGTTTTTAAAAACATAAGAGCCAGCATATTTTTGGGAGTAGTATTGAGCACCAATAAAGGGAGAGTTCAGACAACTCACAGCCCCCATAAACCATGTAGCCACCATGGGTAAAAAAGGTTTATACTTTTTAGATGAACCCTTTTCACAATAGACTAGTGGATCCATTAGGTTGTTCAGGTCTTATACCTTTGGCCGGGTATAGGATGCGCTGGCAGCGTGAGGTAGATCGTTATATCATCATTGTAGCTCTTAAGTGATGGTTGTTAGTTAGAGAAACTCCCACAGAAGTTATTGTATTCTTATATATATCAGTTTATTTGTATTTCATACATACCAGAGTTAATTGTATATTGCATACATTCAGTGTTTATAGCATGTTTCATACAGTTTTTCCTTATATTGCACTTACTTTTAAATTGCATTATATTGAAATGAGTTAAGTTATTCATGAATTGAGCAGAGCCAAGGTAAGTGTTCCTTCTTACTCCTTTTCAAGCTTAAGTGTTGTTAGAATTCCAAATTGCATACTCGTACATTCTATGTACTGATGTCAGTTGGCCTACATCGAATTATGATGCAGACACAGGTAACTAGGATCAACATTTGGCGTATTGTTGATCCAGTGAGCAGCTCAGAGTCAGTTGGTGAGCCTCCCTTCATTATGGAGGACATCCTTAACATTTAAATACTTGTTTCAGTTCTCAGTTATTAGGATGATTGGGGGTCCTGTCCCAATATCCATCTTTACTTTAGAGGCTTCATAGATAGACGGTGTTAGTTTTATTTGGTCTTTCATTTCATTTGTAAAGACTTGAAATTGTCATTCTGGCTAAGTACTATTTTAAAGCTATTCTTGAGTTATATCTTATGTTTAAGTCTTCCGCTAAGATAAGTAAGCCAGGCCAAGGGTTAGCTCAAGGCGAACAATGGTCATTGGGTGCCGACCACGTCCAGGATGTAGGCTCAGGGCATGACAGAGGGTATGTTGAGGGCTTGTGTGATTGATTTCAAAGGTAAAATGGATGATCACCTACCTCTTATTGAATTTTCTTACAACAATAGTTACCACTCTAGCATCCAAATGGCACCTTATAAACCTATTTATGAGAGAATATGCAGATCTCCTATTGATGGTTTGAATTTGGTAAAGTTGGGTTGATAGGACCAGATTTAGTTCATCAAGCTATGGAGAAAGTTAAAGTCATTCAAGAGAGGTTGAAAACGGCCGAGAGTCATCAGAAATCCTACACTGATGTTAGGAGGAGGGAGTTAGTATTTGAAAAAGATGATTGGGTCTACTTGAAGGTTTCACCCATGAAGGGTGTTATGAGATTTGGTAAGAAGGGAAAACTTAGTCCCCAATATATAGGTCCTTACAGAATATCCAAGAGGATTGACAATGTGGCTTATGAGTTGGAGCTACCACAAGAGTTAGCAGCAGTTCATCCGGTATTTCATATTTCTATGTTGAAGAAGTGCATGGGAGATCCTTCAAGTATCATACCAACCAAAAATGTTGGTATCAAAGATAGCTTATCCTATAAGGAGATTCCGTTCTAGATTCTAGATCACCAAGTTCGCAAGTTTAGGACTAAGAAAGTAGCATAAGTCAAAGTTTTTTTGGGGAACCGGTTTGCTGAGGAAGCTACTTGGGAAGCTGAAGAAGATACAGAAAAGAGGTATCCACATATATTTGAGCCCCGAGAAATTCCATACCAAAGTACTAATTCTCTTCTTAGTACTCTATAATTTTATACTTGATGTGTCAAATTTGATTTTTGGGTGTTTGAACTGAATGATTGATGTTAAGTTATACCCTTAGCCTAGTAAGCGTAACCTCATTCGAGGACGAATGTTCCCAACTGATAGATATTGTAACATATCGCTAATTGAAAGGACTAGAAAGAGTTAGAATGGGAAATAGTCATTTTAGGAAAGAATGAAAACTCTAAAAAATTTGTTAAGTTATGTTAAGTTTGGGTTTTTAGTCAATTTCAAAAGACCATAACTCCTAGCTCAGGATGATTTAAGTGTTCTTCCATATACCGTATGAAAGATCTTTGAATTATCTTTCCAACGCCGCCAAGTTTTCGTGATTCCGAGTTTGTATATGTGAGATATGACCATTGGAAGTTGGGTTGTTCAAATAAGAAAAGTGTAATCTGGATTTTGGAAGGGTAGTTTGGTCTTTTCCTTAAAAAATTACTTTATTTTATTTTAGGAGTTTAATTGGGGTCTAAACTGCACTTGGTCAGTTTACGCTTTTGAAAACTAAGTTAGGGTTTTGAGAGAAGAGAAAAGAAGAGTAGAAAAGAGGAGTAGGAGCAAGAATCGTCAAGTTCTTCAAGAATCACTTGTGGATTTTGTCAAGGTGTGATCCCTATGAGGTATGTGATATCACATATCGCTGATATAGTTCACCCACACGCCAATCATGATTCAATTCAATGAATCTATATTGATTTGAAAATAAATCCTATGAGTTCTTGATGTAAATTGGTTTGAAACCTTATGGGTTCTTGTTATTGAAGTTTCTTAAGGTTGATTCATTTATTTAGGTGTGATTTTGAGTTGAATCTTGTATATATTGAGGATATAGTCGATTCTAAGTGTTTGCCGAAAGAACCAAATTGAAATAAGGGGTGTAGAGTTGAAAAATGAGCAAGAAAAGTCGGAGTGCACCTGGGCAGGGGCCGCCCCAGCCAGAGCTCCACAAAATGGTCTCTAAAATTTAGGCTCTAGGGCGCCACGCCAGCTAGAGAGCCCAACCCAACTCCTGAAATTCAAGGTTGGCGCCCCGCGCCTCTCAGAGTGCTAGGGATGTCAGTTCTTCTCATTTCTCCCCCATATTTTTGTACTAGTTCCTTAGTAATGTATCTATATTTTCTAGTTGATTCCAACAATTTGAGGTGTCACATCCCGAAACCACATCCTAGAAGATATTGCATTCTCGGAATGCAACCGGCGTACTTGACCTCTCGGAGGTCTTGTACAAACCCTTTATCGTATCGTTCATCGCATATACATAATGAAAAGTAGTGCGGAATTAAAAAATTTCACAAAACATTAGAATATATTTAATAACATATTTCATTAGAAATCATAGGAAATACTAAGTCTCAATCTCATCAAAGGTTAGACACGAGAATACTTGGGACACGGCCCATACTTAAAAATATAGAAATACTTAGTCTATTACAATACTTCGATAAAGGAAATAAAAGACATCTTATGCCCTCGAGTCAAATGAGGACATACTTCAACTTCACTTGAATGATGCTACAATTCAAGTCTTGCTTCCCAAATGCTCCTCACCTACCAACCACTATAGAGATAGATAAAAGCATGGAATTAGTACAAACACATGTACTAAGTATGGCATTATGCATAAAATCATGAAAGCGTACATTTATTAGAAATATGCATCTTTTTCATTTAAATATCATATCATAATCATAAGGATAACATTTAACACCTTAGAAACACATAATATAATATTTAAATAATTTAGTACAATTTTAGGAAATCTTACAGTGAACTAGGTCACCTTACAGTGACTATTTCTCACTGTTACAGTGAAGGTCACAGTGAAGTTCTCAACTTATTCTTAGACACTTTCTAGCATGCAATCCTCCCACTAAAAGCTATCCTAAGACTCACTTAAGTAAGACAAAGATATACCTCCCATACAACCTCTCTAGGCACACCTAAATGATCCTTAACACCACCAATAATGAGATCAACACACACTTACAAGACATCACACATATGAACATGAGATCCTTCTACCAAAGGTGATTCTAAGTTTCACTTGAGTGAGTTGTGAATCGACCGCCCATACAATCACTTACACACACACTTAAGAGATCCTATAGACTACCTAAGATAGAATCATTCTCACTTAATACATCAACATATAGATACTATGACATTCTACTTTCAAAGGCTATCAAAAGACTTACTTAAGTAAATCAAGAAGATAACCTCCATGATTGACCTCTTCAAGATTACCTAAATAATCCTTAAGACTACCTAAGGCTTAGATCATGTCCACATAATCAACATCTTCCCTAAATAGAGTCATTCTTAAGACTTATCTAAGTAAGATACGAAGTGAGCATTCCTATGCCTCCTTCACACCTTAACTAAACAACCCTTAACTACTCTAGGTATGTACTTATTCATTTAACATACTTTCTTAACGTAAGTCATTACATTCATTAGTTCATTTAAGACTCATTCATCACATAAGGACATTCAAGTAATGGTCTTGGACAAGACCTATGGACTCAAACTAACACCTTCAAAGCTTATTGTGCAATGTCTAGATAGCGTCCCATACCACCAACTAAACTTCATAGAATTTCTCTAATGCTAGAAGGTATCCCATATGATGAGAATAGGCAATAATCGACATAGACCATGATAGCTATACATGGAATCCGGAGTTCTAACCTACTCCGATGATGGTGTTCTACTTGCCAAGGGTAGAACTAGGACACATCCCATGTAGGCACATGGTTAAGGAACATGAAGGTCTTTTATGCACTCTAGTCTCATTCTCAAGTAGAGGTACATTGTACTCTAGTCTCCTTCTCAAGTAGAGCTACTTCCCATAACATAATCACTCGGTGCTAACCTTCGTTCTCATAGAGTAATTGAGACTAAAGGATCACATGAAGAGGTTCCTTATCTAGTTCATAACCCAATCACATTCACCATACCAAAGAGGTCCACTAGGGCTACCTTTCAATGGCGACTAAGATAGCTCATTATGACTTTCATAAGGATGATATGATGATGTTCCAGCCAATCAACCCTAAGTCCACCAATCCTTTACAGGAAGTATACCATTACGGCTCTTTGACTTCAAATTCATAACATAACCTTTTCCACGTACATGACCTTCTTAACACCATCTAAGGTCTCACATATCATTCATTCATACATGACAAGGGTGAACTAAGCCTACCTAGTCAAGACATCTCGTATTTACATATCATCCATACATGTATCAAGTAAGGGACACAAGTCTACCAAAACAAGACACAACATTCTTTACTTTGTCACATATAGTTTATCATTCTTTGAAGCACTTTTGAATGACCCTTATCATCTTTATGTCATCCTATACATTACTATATCATCATCAATATAACCATCACAACTCATATAGTCAAGTAGTAACAATCATGCATCAACATCTAAGACTACACATATAAGCACATAGTCATAGTCTACATGATCTCCTAACATACATAGAAAGAACACATACTTTCACATTACTTCACATGTAGGTAGATATGATCATACTTCACATAAATCAACTACACAAATCATAATAATACTTCAAGTAGTTGCCGACAAGGCCATGATCATCATATTACATAAAGTAACGTCGACAAGGCCACATCAATTGCAAGTAAGGCACATAACACCGCCACCATAAGTGAACCATACCAATCACAATATAATTGAAGTCTAATTAACATAAAATAAAGAGAATTAGGGCAGCGTACCACCAATCCATTCTCTCCACTTCAATCCATAGCTAAATCATCCAATTCAATATCATAAGGCTCTTACCCATGGCCATCACCAATAATTCAATACATAAACTATGATATTCAATGAAACTAGGTCAATTAATATAGATTCATCAATCTAAGACAACCTATATATCAATTCAATACAATTATTACATCAATCAATAGCCCATAGAAAACTACACTAGAATTCATAAGCATTAAGTCCAAACCACTTAACCCAAAAAGTAGTCAAAAACTAGGGTTCATCAATTACATGGGTTCATAGGTTAATTGAGTTAAAATCATCTAATTAATAACAATTCAATCAATATTCAATGTTTTAAAACCTTTAATGCAAGAACCCATGGATAGATCATGAAATTGGACAATTCATCTTTGAAAACTTTAGAAAACTTCTTTGAAAGTTGGGCTCCCTGATGAATAGAGTTTCAAGGATCAAAAACCATACCTAAATAAATCTAATACTCCATTTTGATGAAGAATATCCACACAATTCTCTAATCCAAGCCCTTCCTTGAGTTTTTGGCTCCAATAGAGTTCTAGAGAATTTCTAAGGGAATTTGGGTTTTAATTTTGAAGAATGAATTCTTCTAAGTGTTAAAGACTTATATACACATTTAAAATACCCAAAATACCCCTAAGTAACCGCCTTTTCTATTATTTGGAAGTGGGGTGAATTTACCAATTCAACCCTTGAACTTAACAGTGACTGCGCAGGAATGCAGACCCAATCGACGGAAGACCATCGACGTCCCGTCCCTTGACCAACGGACCGTCCTGTTGGTCTTTGGTTTGGGACTGAGGCTTGTATTTGGATTCTCCTTCTCCACGCCTAAGTGTGCACCAACGACCCCTCACCTACGGGGCGTCGACTGACCCACTGGGCGTCGATTGCCTCTGTAGGTTGGGCTGGTTTTTGATAGCTTGGGCACTCTTGAAGGGTTCTTCCTCAAGGACCCTTGGATGGTCCTTGGGGATGTTTGCCCGAATGTTTTCAATATAAACATGCTTGTATACAAGTTTAGGACCTCTCACATGAATTTCATCCAAAACTAACACGTAAAACTCAACGAAACATGCATAGACACACAAGGTCATTTCAAGGCAAACCTTTCGAACGTCATGGACGTTCATGGACGTTTGACCTCCAAACTTCACAAACTTGACACACTGCCTATATAAACTATAATAACTCATATTAAGACCTCATTAACTCATAAAATACACATATATGCATATAACCACATATGAGGCACATAGGTAATTTAGTCGTCGAACGTCTTGATCGTCCCTTGACGTTTCACTTCCAAATCACCTAAAACTCTAGACACTGCCTCAATACCACATTTTAGACCATTTTAGGACCTTAGACCATCATGACAACCATGTTCGGCTCTAGCTTCACCTAATTCATTTTTGAGGTATTACACGAGGTATGTCTAAACATCATAAAATCATGCATAAACATGAGATCATGAACCTTTAATTCATAGTTAAATTCAAGGAGTGTTAAAAGTCAAGTTTAGAAGTTAAGAATCAAGTCAAGAAAAGTTCATAAAGTTTTCAAAAATCTTTCATAAACATTTTAACTTTGTTTTAAGACTTAAGCTTCGAGTTGAGTAATGAAGTAAGAGTAAGAGTTCATTTCTTCAAAGATTATATGGTAACTAAGTATTCTCAAAAGTTAAAATGTTTACAACATTTGAGCAAGAAAGGGAAACATTGATTTCCAAGAGAGCTTTTATGTTGAGTTTTGCGTAATTATCTCAAACCAAAGAAAGAGTTTTGTTTTAAAAGTATATGAGCTAAGTATATTTTTGGAGTCGTATTGAGCACCGATATGGGGATGCGAGTTCATAATAACTCAAGTCTACATAAACCATGTATCCATCATGGGTAGAAAATGATCATACTTTTTAGATGAATTATAACGACCCGATAGGTCATTTTGAGAACTAGAATTATTTTGACTCTTTCCGAAAAATTTAAAGGGGTATTTTAAACTATTCAGTAACTACAATTATTTAGTTAACGAATTTTTCTAAAATATTTAATATAGTGATAGTTACTGGGCCAAGTCTGTAATTTGTGTATTTTCCTTTACCACTTAGCCCTATAATTAAGTTAAGTTAGTGGGATACCCCACTTTCAATACTTAATTAGTTATTAGAAAGAAAATAAAAGAAAAGAGTTAGAAGAGCCAAAGCAGCGGACGAACAGAGGAGGCAGGTAAGAAATCATTTAGGAATTTTCTTCTTAAATTCGTGTGTAGTTAAGATGGAAGGATGATTCCTTGTTTGATGTTTATTTATTATTATTATGGTCAGTGAATTATTACTATATTTATAGAATTGGTATGAAAGTTTGAGAGGGGTAAGTTGCAGGGGCTATTGCCGAATTTTTGGTTTTAAATAAGAAAAAAAAGGGTGATTTGATTGGTGGTTTAAAGTTTAACAAAAATAAAATAATAATTTCCAATCTAATGGGTCCCTTACCAGTAATTGGTTTTAATTGTTTGGAATTTTTGTTATTTAATTTTCTTTTCTCTTTTTTGTTTTGTAAGGTTTCATATTAATTATTTGCCAGTGACTCCCATTTGGTTGCCAGCGATGGTTTCCTTTTATTTTTGTTGGATTTTAGTAGTATGCAGAGATGTATACCGTAGGAAAATTTAGGTTCTGAGAGTTGGGTTTTCATGTTAATTGGTTTATCTCTATTATTATATTTTTATCATAGTATAAAAAATTAAGTTAAATATATTGAGATAGATAATTAATTATTAGGTGTATATTCTATAATTTTACATTGCATTTTAGTATATTTGGAGAGATTAAGGTTAAATTCTTGGCTTGAAATTTAGCAAATATGATAATTTTGGCATATAAATTATATCAACATTTGGGGCTTGATTAGAGATATGAGTGAGTTTTAGGGTCTATGATAGACATATGATAATTTGAGTGTCTACAAACTCGCTTACTTACGAATATTGCAAATTGGTAGATTGGAAAAGTTTCGAAACTTTGCAAAAAGGAAAGGAAAAATCTTGAAGATTTGTGGCACGAGGTTCGGCATTTAAGGTATGTTAAGACTTTTCAGACTTGTTGAAGGACTTTTTCCTAATTAAAGATTAAAAAACAAAATAGAGAAAGGGGTAAGGGCGAAAGATGGGGGTATCGTACCAATAGTGTGACGGGCATTGGTACGAGTACCGGTGTTATAAAAGGGAAGTTACTGCTATAGAATGTGGATTGTAATTTGAGAATGCCAAAGCATATGGGCATTAGCTGATATATTATTGACTTGAAATCCTTGTGTGGTTGTGTTTTCTTTATTACACCCGTATAGTTGTGATAATTGAGGTGGTTATGTATTATGTTGATACTTGACTGATTGAGGTGCATCATCATCCCCTTATTTGAAATAATATTGTCTACATGTATTGACATGAGATTGAGTATAAGTTGGGCACGTGGAGATCGTCCGTGCTGGGTATGGTGAGATGTTAAGATTGTAATTTGGGCATATGGAGACCGTCCGTGCGGAAATTGTTTGATTTTATGAAGGTGCGTTGAGATCGTTCGCACAGACACGTGGAGATCGTCTGTAACACCCCGTAGCCAAAACAGACCAAAAATCAGTTTTTCAGAAAAATCTATAGGTGCAACCAACAGTGGCATCGATAGACCGTAGCCTGACCCACGGTCCGTCCTGCACAATCGTCGATGGGATCAGAAACTCCCAAAAATTTCAGCCCAGAAAAATTGGTTAAGTCTTGGACGACTGATGAACTTATGGTCCGTAGGTCAGACGATGGTCCGTAGTCAGTGATCGTCGATCAAGACTCCCTTCACCCACTCGCTGACAAGAGCTACGAATGACCAGCACGGTCCGTAGGTGAACCTACGGTCCGTAGGTGGAAAATTTGAAGACAGTTAAGGGGAAATGTAGTTGGGTCAACTTCAAATGGTCATACCTCTTAGCACAAAATGAATTAGGTGTCCCATGACCTACCAACAAATATATAATTGAATTATCTTTCCATATCCACCGACCTTGCTAAAATCCGACCTCCGACTAAAAAGCTATGCCCATTTTAGTAAAGGCCTGTCGAACAGGCCCAGTCGACGGACCCAACGATGGGGCGTCGGTCAGCCAATGGACCGTCAGACACAGCAACTTTCCCAGGGGTCTTTTTGACCTTTCCCACTCAGTTTAAACCCTAAGTTATGTCGTTTTAACCCTAAATCATCATATTTTAGTCAGTTTAAGCCTAGAAACATAATTAAAACATATCCAAGTCAAATCATTAAGTCAAAACTTAGAAAATTAGAAGCAAGAGAGGAGAAAAAGCTCAAGAATCCTAGTTCAAGAACGCCACAAGCTCCAGCAGTTCCAGCCCCGAAACTTAAGTATTTTTCCGTGGATTTCATCACCAGTATGTGGGATTTCACTAGTGGGTTCCTTTCACCCATTGGGTCCCTAGTTTTCAGTCAGTTCTTGATTCTCTTGTCATGATTAAACCTAGGGTTTCTAGAACTTAGATAGAACTTCATGAATTTATTAAATATATGTTCCAAATCATATTATCATGTTATTACTCAGATTATCGCATGAATTTCAGAACCCTAGCTTTGTATATTTTTAGTTCTTGAATTACACATGCTAGGTCAGATATTTCAGACACTTCAGATATACATGCCTCAGTTATAAATGTATAATTACCAGATTAATTGTTGCATTCTCAGTTTGCATGTTCAGTTTAGAGCTATCCAGTATTTATAGAAACTCATACATAATCAGTTAATTTACATAATTCATTGGGAGTAGCATAATACCGAGTTGGACTAGGGTTTAGCGTACCCAATAGTCCTAGAACTACTAGCCAAGTAGGTTGTAAGTCCCCTCTGTGGGCAATCAGTTTAGTGATCACGTCAGCATGCCTTTATACCTTTGGCAGGGTATATTGGGTCCTCTCGATGGGGCGTATACATCGGACTCCATATTTAGCTCATGTGGTTTTATTATTGGTTATTAGTGGCTCCCACAGTTCAGTCAGACTCTCTGCATTGACCATTTATCAGTATATTCAGTATTTAGTTTCAGCATGTTATAAATTGGTCATTGTATTCAGTTAGCTCAGAAATTCAGTAGATTATGTTCAGTTTATTATACTTGCTTTTGTGCTTGTTCAGTTATGTTTTATTTTAGCTTTACTCCATCCTACATGCTCAGTACCTTTCAAGTACTGACGCATACGTGCGCTACATCTTCTCGTGGTGTGTTCAGGTTCTCAGCATCCAGATCACGCATAGATCGATTTTTGATCTCCAGTTCAGCAGATTCAGTGGTGAGTCCTCATTATTCGAGGACAATAGTTATGAGTTTCTTTTCAGTATTTAGTCTTTTGGTTTCAGTTTTTGCTAGATTTAGCTGGGGCTTGTCCCAGTATTTCTAGTCCAGTTTAGAGGCTATTTTCAGGCATAGTTAGATTCAGCTTAGTATTGAGTTAATATTTCTTTTGTATTAAACTCATTGTTTTCATATTATATCAGTTTTAGCATATGGGTATTCCTCATCTTTTCAGATTAAATTATGATTTAGCTTCCGCATCAGTTTATTATTCTTTAGTATGCTCATAATCATGCCAGCAGGGTTAGCTTGGGATCACTTGTGGTCCTAGGTTTCGTGTTCGCGTCTCGGGGGTAGCTTGGGGCGTGACAAAACTTGGTATCAGAGCCATGTTCAAGAGTCCTAGGATATCTGAAAAGCCGCACTAAGTAGAGTCCTTTTCATGGGTGTGAAGTGCACCACATCTAATGAGAGGGAGGCTATGAAGTGTTTTAGAAAAACTTCACTTTATTGTTACTCTTATTGTGCGTAAGGTATGATCTTATTCCATTCTAACTTGACGTTCTACGTTTCAGATCATGCCTCCTCGTAGAGCAAATGCTAGGAATGCGAATTCCGCAGCTCCTCCAGTCCCAGATCAAGAAGTCTCCAATGCTGAGTTCAGGAATGCCATACAGATGTTGGCTCAGAGTATGACCCACCAGAACAATCGGGTTCATGCTCCTCTGAATGAAAATGGTGGATCAGCAGCAGCAAGGGTCCGTGACTTTGTTAGGATGAATCCGCTTGAGTTCTTAGGATCGCAGACTAATGAAGATCCTCATAATTTCTTGGATGAAATCAAGAAGATCTTTGAGGTGATTCAGGTTACTGGGAATGATCGGGTTGAGTTGGCGTCATACCAGCTGAAAGACGTAGCTCATATCTGGTACACTCAGTGGAAGGAGAAAAAGGGTGCAAATACAGCTCCTATTACTTGGGAGTGCTTTAGTGAGACTTTTCTCGACAGGTTTTTCCAATAGAGTTGAGAGAAGCAAAAGCCCAAGAATTCATGAACTTGAGGCAGGGAAACATGACAGTCCAAGAGTATGGGATGAAGTTTAACCAACTCTCCAGGTATGCTCCTCACATGGTTGCTGACTCCAGGGCTCAGATGAATAAGTTCTTGTATGGAGTATCACATTTGGTGAAGACAGAGTGCAGAAATGTTATGTTGCTTGGAGATATAAACATCTCTAGGCTTATGACTCATGCTCAGCAGGTTGAGGGTGATAATCTTAGGGAACAGGCTAAGGAAAATAAGAAGGCTAGGACTGGGAACTATGACTATTCTCAGCAGAAATCGGGTGGTGGAAATCGCTCGCAGGGTCAGCAGAAGTTTTCAGCTCCAGCCCCTTCATCAGCTAGTGTTCCATCCTCCAAGAATAGGTATGACCAGAAGGGTAGAGCACCAGGCTCTAAGTCTCAGGGAAGTGTTTCAGGCACCAAGACTTACCCCGCTTGCCCTAAGTGTGGTAAGAACTATCCGGGCGAGTGTCTTGCAGGAAAAGAAGGATGTTTTGGATGTGGTCAGTCTGGTCACAGGTTGAGGGACTGTCCTTCTAGACAGGGTCAAGGAGGTGGTAATGGTAGAGCTCAGTCTACAAATTCAGCAGCACTAGCAAGTAGCCCAACTCAGCAGGGTAACTCATCTGGTACAGGTGGTGGTCAGCGCCAGAACAGACTTTATGCTCTTCAGGCTCGCCAGGATCAGGAAGATTCTCCTGATGTAGTCACTGGTACGTTACGAGTCTTTGACATTGATGTTTATACATTGTTAGATCCAGGAGATACTCTTTCTTTTGTAACTCCTTATATAGCAGTACAATTCAGTGTCAGTCCAGAAACTCTCTCAGAACCCTTCTCAGTCTCTACTCCAATCGGTGACCCAGTTATAGCTAGATGGGTATACAAAAATTGCCCTGTCACAGTCTCTCAGAAAGTCACCTCAGCAGATCTAGTAGAGTTAGAAATGGTAGACTTCGATGTCATTCTAGGCATGGATTGGTTACAATCATGTTATGCCTCAGTCGATTGTAGAACTAGGATTGTTCGTTTTCAGTTTCCAGACGAATCAAGATTAGAATGGAAGGGTAGTAGCTTAGCGCCTATGGGTCGATTTATTTCTTACCTTAAGGCCAGAAAGATGATATCTAAGGGTTACCTCTATCATCTAGTTCGGGTTAAGGATTCTAGCCTTGAAACCCCAACTCTTGAGTCAGTTCCAGTAGTCTGTGAATTTCCAGAAGTATTTCCAAAAGATCTTCCCGGAGTTCCTTCCGAAAGGGAAATCGACTTTGGAATTGATCTCCTTCCACATACCCAGCCTATTTCTATTCCTCCTTACAGAATGGATCCAGCAGAACTTAAGGAATTGAATGAGCAGTTGAAAGACCTTCTAGATAAGGGCTTCATCAGACCTAGTATTTCACCATGGGGTGCACCAGTGTTGTTCGTAAAGAAGAAAGATGGTTCTCTCAGAATGTGCATTGACTATAGACAGTTGAACAAGGTCACAATCAAGAATAAGTATCCCATCCCCAGGATTGATGACTTGTTTGACCAACTTCAGGGTGCTAGTCATTTCTCAAAGATAGACCTCAGATCTAATTATCATCAGCTCTGAGTCAGAGATAGTGACATTCCGAAAACAGCCTTCAGAACTCGGTATGGTCATTATGAATTTATAGTTATGTCGTTTGGACTAACCAATGCTCCTGCAGCTTTCATGGATTTGATGAACAGAGTATTCAAACAGTACTTGGACTTGTTCGTTATCGTCTTTATTGATGATATCCTTATTTACTCTAGGAGTGAGGAAGAACATGCAAATCATTTGAGAATTGTTCTACAGACTCTCAAGGATCGCCAGTTATTCGCTAAGTTTAGCAAATGTGAGTTTTGGTTGCAATCTGTTGCTTTTCTTGGTCATATTGTATCTAGCGAAGGGATCTGCGTAGATTCATAGAAGATAGAAGCAGTGAAAAAATGGCCTAAACCTACCTCTGCTACAGATATCAGAAGTTTCTTAGGTCTAGCGGGTTATTACAGAAGGTTCGTGGAAGTATTTTCATCCATAGCCTCACCATGGACTAGGTTGACTCAGAAGATGGTCAAGTTCCAATGGTCAGATGATTGTGAGAAAAGCTTCGCAGAATTGATAACTAGACTGACTATAGCTCCTGTCTTGACTCTACCAGAGGATTCAGATGGTTATGTGATCTATTGCGATGCATCCAGAGTTGGCCTTGGTTGTGTGTTGATGCAAAGAGATAAGGTTATAGCTTATGCTTCTAGACAGCTTAAGGTGCATGAGAAGAACAATCCAACGCATGACCTCGAGCTTGCAGCAGTGGTGTTTGCACTTAAGATATGGAGACACTACTTGTATGGTGTTCATGTAGATGTGTTCACCGATCATAAGAGCCTTTAGTATGTGTTCACCCAGAAAAAGTTGAATCTTCGCCAGAGGAGATGGCTTAAGTTCCTTAAGGATTATGATATGAGTGTGCATTATCATCCTGGAAAGGCGAATGTAGTAGCCGATGCTCTTAGTAGATTATCTATGGGTAGTGTAGCCCATGTTGAGGAAGAAAGAAAGGAGCTAGTGAAGGATATTCACAGGCTTGCTCGCTTGGGAGTTCGCCTTATGAGCATATCAGACAGCGGTGTAATAGTTCAGAATGGGGCAGAATCGTCTTTAGTAGTGGAGGTTAAGGAAAAGCAAGACAGTGATCCGATCTTGCTTGAACTTAAGGGTGCAGTCCATAATCAGAGAGTGGAGGTTTTCTCCCAGGGGGAGATGGTGTACTTCGCTACCAGGGTAGATTGTATGTTCCTAATATGGGCGAGTTAAGGCAGCATATTCTTGCAGAAGCCCATAACTCCAGGTATTCCATTCATCCTGGTGCCACTAAGATGTACCGCAATCTGCGGGAAGTCTATTGGTGGAATGGCATGAAGAGGGATATAGCAGACTTTGTGAGTAAGTGCCCCAATTGCCAGCAAGTCAAGGTAGAACATCAGAAACCAGGAGGTATGACTCAAGACATCGATATTCCTACCTGGAAGTGGGATGTGATCAATATGGATTTCATCACAGGGTTACCTCATACTCGCAGACAGCATGACTCAATTTGGGTGATAGTTGATAGGATTACTAAGTCTTCTCGCTTTTTGGCGGTCAAGACTACAGATTCAGCAAATGACTATGCCAAGCTTTACATTAATGAAATTGTGAGGTTGCATGGGGTTCCTTTGTCTATCATCTCATATAGAGGTCCTCAGTTTACCTCTCATTTCTGAAAGTCATTTCAAAAAGGTCTTTGTACTCAAGTTAACCTTAGTACAACATTTCATCCACAGACGGATGGGCAGGCAGAGCGTACCATTCAGACCTTAGAGGATATGTTGAGAGCTTGTGTGATCGATTTCAAAGGTAGTTGGGATGATCACCTTCCTCTTATTGAGTTTTTCTATAATAATAGATACCATTCCAGCATTCAGATGGCCCCTTATGAGGCTTTATATGGGCATAGATGTAGATGTCCTGTTGGTTGGTTTGAAGTAGGTGAAGCAGCTTTGATAGGGCCAGATTCAGTCCTTTATACTATGGAGAAAGTGCAACTCATTAGAGATAGACTTAAGACAGCCCAAAGTCGTCAGAAATCTTATGCAGATGTAAGGAGAAGGGAACTAGAGTTCCAAGTTAATGATTGGGTTTTTCTGAAAGTCTCACCTATGAAAGGGGTGATGAGATTTGGAAAGAAAGGGAAGCTCAGTCCTAGATATGTAAGCCCTTACAAGATCTTGAAAAGGGTTGGCAAGGTGGCATATGAGTTGGAGTTACCAGCAGACTTAGCAGCAGTGCATCTGGTCTTTCACATCTCACTCTTGAAGAAGTGTGTGGGTGACCCAGCCTCTATAGTGCCATTGGAGAGTGTGGCGATGAAAGATAGTCTTTATTATGAGGATGTACCAGTTGAGATTCTTGACCGTCAGGTTAGAAGGTTGAGAAACAAAGAAGTCGCTTCAGTCAAGGTTCTGTGAAGGAGTCAGTCCGTAGAGGGAGCAACTTGGGAAGTAGAAGCAGTCATGAAAGCCAAGTATCCTCACCTCTTTCTTTCCGATTCCACTCCAGCTTGAGGTAATAATTCCTCTTCAGTTTTCCAGTCATTCATGCGTAAATTCAATTTTAGAATCATGTTCCCTCAGTTTATACTTTCATTTTCAGCGTATTTGCATGTACTCAGAACTCAATTCAGTCAGAAATTCAGTTCTCAGTGTTTACTAGTGGGGTTTGCAGCTCTCTCCCTCTATTTCATCTAGTTTAGTCAATGTTCCCAAGGGGGAGATAATGTAACACCCCGTAGCCAAAACAGACCAAAAATCAGTTTTTCAAAAAAATCTACAAGTGCAACCAACGGTGGCATCGACGGACCGTAGCCTGACCCACGGTCCGTCCTGCACAACCGTCGATGGGATCAGAAACTCCCAAAAATTTCAGCCCAAAAAAATTGGTTAAGTCTTGGACGACAGACGAACTTACGGTCCGTAGGTCAGACGACGGTACGTAGTCCGTGATCGTCGATCAAGACTCCCTTCACCCACTCTCTAACAAGAGCTACGGATGACCATCACGGTCCGTAGTTGGACCTACGGTCCGTAGGTCCGACCGTTGGTGGAAAATTTGCACACAGTTAAAGGGAAATGAAGTTGGGTCAACTTTAAATGGTCATACCTCTTAGCACAAAATGAATTAGGTGTCCCATGACCTACCAACAGATAGATAATTGAATTATATTTCCATAGACACCAACCTTGCTAAAATCAAACCTTCGAGTAAAATGTTATGCCCATTTTAGTAAAGGCCTGTCGAACAGGCCCAGTCGACGGACCCAACGACGGGGCGTCGGTCAGACGACGAACCGTCAGTCCTGGCCGTCGTTTGGTCCGACAGCAACTTTCCCAGGGGTCTTTTTGACCTTTCCCACTCCGTTTAAACCCTAAGTTACATCGTTTTGACCCTAAATCATCATATTTTAGTCAGTTTAAGCCTAGAAACATAATTAAAACATATCCAAGTCAAATCATTAAATCAAAACTTAGAAAATTAGAAGCAAGAGAGGAGAAAAAGTTCAAGAACCCTAGTTCAAGAACGCCACAAGCTCCAGCAGTTCCAGCCCCGAAACTTACGTATTTTTCCGTGGATTTCATCACCAGGTATGTGGATTTCACTAGTGGGTTCCTTTCACCCATTGGGTCCCTAGTTTTCAGTCAGTTCTTGATTCTCTTGTCATGATTAAACCTAGGGTTTCTAGAACTTGGATAGAACTTCATGAATTTATTAAATATATGTTCCAAATCATATTATCATATTATTACTCAGATTATCGCATGAATTTCAGAGCCCTAGCTTTGTATTTCTTTAGTTCTTGAATTACACATGCTAGGTCAGATATTTCAGACACTTCAGATATACATGCCTCAGTTATAAATGTATAATTACCAGATTAATTGTTGTATTCTCAGTTTGCATGTTCAGTTTAGAGCTATCCAGTATTTATAGAAACTCATACATAATCAATTAATTTACATAATTCATTGGGAGTAGCATAATACCGAGTTGGACTAGGGTTTAGCGTACCCAATAGTCCCAGAACTACTAGCCAAGTAGGTTGTAAGTCCCCTGTGTGGGCAATCACTTTAGTGATCACGCCAGCATGCCTTTATACCTTTGGCAGGGTATATTGGGTCCTCTCGATGGGGCGTATACATCGGACTCCATATTTAGCTCATGTGGTTTTATTATCGGTTATTAGTAGCTCCCACAGTTCAGTCAGACTCTCTGCATTGACCATTTATCAATATATTCAGTATTCAGTTTCAGCATATTATAAATTGGTCATTGCATTCAGTTAGCTCAGAAATTCAGTATATTATGTTCAGTTTATTATACTTGCTTTTGTGCTTGTTCAGTTATGTTTTATTTTAGCTTTACTCCATCCTACATGCTCAGTACCTTTCAAGTACTGACGCATACGTGCGCTACATCTTCTCGTGGTGTGTTCAGGTTCTCAGCATCCAGATCACGCATAGATCAATTTCTGATCTCCAGTTCCGCAGATTTAGTGGTGAGTCCTCATTATCCGAGGACAATAGTCATGAGTTTCTTTCAGTATTTAGTCTTTTGGTTTCAGTTTTTGCTAGATTTAGCTGGGGCTTGTCCCAGTATTTCTAGTCCAGTTTAGAGGCTATTTTCAGGCATAGTTAGATTCAGCTTAGTATTGAGTTAATATTTCTTTTGTATTAAACTCATTGTTTTCATATTATATCAGTTTTAGCATATGGGTATTCCCCATCTTTTCAGATTAAATTATGATTTAGCTTCCGCATCAGTTTATTATTCTTTAGTATGCTCATGATCATGCCAGCAGGGTTAGCTTGGGATCACTTGTGGTCCTAGGTTCCGTGTCCGCGTCTCAGGGGTAGCTCGGGGCGTGACATCGTCCGTGTCGGTATATAAACCTCGCGAGTCTCCCATGGGTCATGAACTCTTGATATATTTTCGAGGAGTATCATGTATATACAGTTGAGAGATTACTGGGTATTCTGAAATATATCATTTCATGGTATCATATTGCATTGCATCTCATGACATCCTTCATTTTGATGATTATGTGTTTTATTTGATGGTGGGAAAGTGTTTGATATTTGATTACCTCTATTTGATGAAACTTGACTAGTAAGTGTAATATAGACTTGTATAATTAAAGAATTAATTTTTCTTATATAAACTGCCGTCACTACTTCTTCGTTGTCGATCAATGAGACATACTGGGTACACGTGGTTTCGTACTCATACTACACTTGTTGCACTCTTTGTGGTGTAGATTCGATTCCGAGTACGAGCACATCTCGTGGAGCAAATTGAGTCCGAGCTTGGAGTGTCTTGTGGTGAGCTGCTCGACTGTTCTGTGGCCCACACCTCCCTCTATCTTTTACTTATTCTGTTATATTAGTATTCAGACAGGATATATATTATGTTAGATTTGTCATTTTAGTTTCAGACTTGCATCGTATTTTAGAAGCTCTTGTACTTATGAAACCAATTCTTGGGTGGTATTTTTAGCTTTCCGCAATTCGTACTTATAAAAAGCTTTATGTTGGAGATTTTCACTTAGTGTTTACTTTTCTCACTATTTAGTTAAAATGGGTAAAATATGTTGGGTTGGCTTACCTATTGGTTGGGAACATAGGTGCCATCACGACTTGTGAATTTGGGTCGTGACATGAATCCTTAGTGCTTTTTAGCATAGACTAGTGGATTCACTTACTTAAGGCATTTTATATGATGAAAAAGTATAGTACAGCTCTGGCAGAGTGGGCAAGACGTTGTATCACCACTTAGGCTCATAGTGGTGGTTGTCGGTTAGATAAACTACCACAGAAATTATATTACTTTATTATATGAGTAAGTTGAGTTGTTATTGCATTTCTTTAACAAACTAAGTTGTTTTCTACTGTTTTAAAAGTTTTTTATATATTGCATGTGTACTGTTGTTTTATATTGAGTTAATTTATTCGTGAGTTGAGTAAAGTCAAGTTAAGTGTTTCTTTCATCTTCCTTTCAATTTTATGTTATGTTCAATATTTCCCGCGCATACTCGTACATTCAATGTACTGATACCATTTGACCTACATCTTTTTATGATGCTGACACAGGTAACCAAGATCAGCATCCAACGCCTCGTTGATCCAGTTAAGCACTCAGAGTGTGTTGGTGAGCCTCCTTGCTTTTCAGAGGAATTCTTTTTACATTGTTTTCTAGTATTTTAATTAGTAGGATGATCGGGGTTTTTTCCCATATCCGTCTTAGTTTGAGAGGCTTCATAGACGAGTAGTTATAGTTCTTGAGTCTTATCCATTTCAAAAGTTGTTTAAAGACTTGAGTTTGCCTTATTGGCTAGTTTGAATGTTTACTGAAGACATTCTAAGTTTTATTCATAAGTTTCTTGTTTGAGATTATTTCTTATGTTTAATTCTTCCGCTGAGTAAGTAAACAAGGCCAAAGGTTCTCTTGGGGCCACAAATGGTTCTCGAGTGTCAGTATCGTCCAGGGTGTAGGCTCGGGGTGTGACATGTCCACTATACTATTTTGGAATATCCTACAATACTTTTCCACTTTACGAAATCAATTGATAATTCTTACACTTAGTTCTTAATTTAGTTTATCATTAATTATAATCATTTTCCTATTACATTTTTTTAAGACATTGTATTTATTAGGCGAAGTGGTCTGATGGACCCTTAGAGTTGTATGCATTTTTATTTTGAACCTTTTAACATAGAACTTTGTTAACTGAACCCTCTAACTCAATGGAATTTAACATTATAAACCCTTTTAATCGTTGATCAGGCTTATGTGGCAGCTTGATTAAAGAGTTGGAACAAATACGTGATTTCACGCGCAAAAAGAGCATATACACAAGAATTAAGACTCAAAATAATTTTTTTTAAAATAGAATAAAAAGAAGATTTTAAAAAATATATATATCATTCTTTCTCCTTCCCCCACGCATCCCGGTTTCGTCCTCTACTACTATTTCTTTAGTTTCTTGTTCTTCCCCACCCAGAACCCCATTTTTCTCTTTCTCCCCTTCCACGCTCCTTTCCAATTTCTTTTTCTCCTTTTTTGCTTTCTCTTTCACCCAAATTAAAAATGAAATTGTGTAAAATAGTTGAACATAATAAGCAAAGAAAAATTCAGAAAATTGGTGCAATACACATAGTTGTCGGAAGAAATATGTCTAACAAGTATGTTAACCTCTTTTGCTATCAAAATACTTCTTGATTTGTCTTTCTTTTCATTTTTCTAGGGTAAAGTGACAAGATCTGGTAGTTTTGAATGGTGAAAAGTAATTGTTGAAAACCTTTATGAACTTAGATGAAGTGTATTGTGTAAAATTATGTGCAATTATAAAAGAAATATTAAGGTATTGTAATGGTGATTCATATGTATCAAAGGAAGAAATATATATATATATATATATATATATATATATATATATATATATATATATATATATATATTTTAAAAATTAAATAGTCAAAGATGTGTCATGTAAATCTGATGTGGATGATGTTCACACAAAGTCAAGGGGATTTAAAATATTGAGTTTTATTGAATTAAATGGTTCATTTGACAAAGAGCAAAATTAAAAGGTACATGATACAAACTCATACAAGTATCATTTTTGCCTATTTATTATATTGAAAGCGTGATATAGTAAAATTACCCTTCTATTTATAACTAGGTAATAAACTTGCACTTGTGCAGGCATAATTAATCTTTCTAAGCTTTTGAACAACCTTATCAATAATAGATTGTTATAAGAAGAAAAATTAGTAGGTTTTAAAAACATTTCAACAGATTTTAAATGATTTGACATTATCACGTATTTCAAGAATTGTAGATATATAATAAACGATTAAAAATATTTTGATATCTAATTATTTTTATCTTTTACATAATTTATCATAATATATGTTTGATGATATAATTGTCTTGTTAAAACTGAGTGATGTTATTATGTAGCGATTAAACATCGCGTTTTTACTATTTCTTTTTACATGAAAAATATAGAATCTGATAGTTTTATGGTTAGAATAACTCTTTCTGAAAATAAAGTTACGTGAAAGTATTTGACAATTAATAGTTATAAATAAGTTAAGACCGCTCAAAATGTACACCACAACAACAAAAATAATATTTTTAGAGACAATCTACTTGTCTGAGGTCAAACGTTCATCACTATTCGTTATTGTTACTTTGTTAGTATAACAAAATTTATAGAAGGAAAAAAATAAATTTGAAATAACAACAAAATAATATTGTTGACTCTTTTAGAAATTCATTCTTCATTAAATTGTTGCTCTGAATGCCCTTCTAGATGCTTTATGAATGCAACTTTATGACTTTTTCAAAAATATGTATGTATAATTTTTGCTTAATGAAAGTAAAAGTCGATCAAAATGTTGTATTCTAGACTCATGTAAAAGAAATATTCTCGAACATTTAAAAATTAAAAATGAGTATAACCTAGATAACTCAAACGCTCAACAATTACTTGGGACATGAAGGTCAACAAATCTATGTTAATAAACATATATTTTGTAGCTTAAGATGTTACTTTTATTTAGAGCAGGTTTTATTTTATATTCTTCAAATTAAGCTGGCCGAAACTAGTCATAATTCACAACAAAAGTATTTATAATAGCCGAATGAGAAGGAAACAAAGGAAAACATTAAAAGGTTGAAAGATTTGTCCAAGTGGGATCATATACATACCAAACAAAAAATAATCAATACAATTTTAAGGAGACCACAAAACAACGAGAAAAACATACATTAAAAGGAGTAAGCTTTGAGATATCCAATGATGATAACAAATCATTTTAAGCAGAAAAGTTCATATGTTTTTAAATAACATACCTCAAAAAATTGGCTATCACTTCGATCAACTTTCAATCATTAAAGTACTCATAGTATCCACTAACAAAATTTTGTTAAAATAGATAACGACAACATAAAACCCAAAAAATATGGGCATGCAAAGTTATTAACTCCCAGAGGATTGTTTTAAGTACACAAATCTCATCCTTGTATGTGAAGAAGTGACTTTGTTGATGAAGAAATTAGTGATTTGTAAGCGCTTTTTTAATCGTACCTTCAACATTTCTTGTAGAGAAAACAATTAACGTTTGTTATTTAATATGTACTAGCAAATACTTAAAACAATAATTTTGCAAAAACATAAACAACAAAGTTTAAAGCATTTACTCAAAAATAACAATTAATAATAAAGCATAAATTAAAGACCGTAAAAAATATATCAAGATTTGTAACAATAGAATGAAACAGAATGGAAAAACAAACAGTTGTCAGTGAGTCATTTAACAAAAGCAAAGTACACAAATATTTAATTGTCCAGAAGAAGAAGCTCAAAATTTTTGTTATTTTAAAATGAGAGGAAATTTCTCTATTTATAGACAACAAAGGGTCTAGTGAACGAATGATTATTGTGTCTTATCACAAAGATCACAACTCTTTAGAAAATTTACAATCCTCCGGGAAGGTCACAACTCTTCGAAATGGTCACAACCTTTCATGAAAATCACAACTTTTCATAAAAATCGCAACCTTTTCATAAAAGTCACAACTTTTCATGAAAGAGGAAAGCTATTTTTGAAAAAATATAAATTAAAAGGGAGTCCTGATTTTTGGTGGCACCATGTAAGTGGGTCTAGGATTTTGTTTTCTTATATATATATATTTATATATGATTTCTTAAATAATTTCATTTTATTTAATTCCTATATTGAAAATAAATATTATATTTTATTTATTCATTTAAGCAAATCAAAATTCTCCCTTACAATATCCATAGTGTTAAATAACTAAATAAACTAGGAATCAAATTGAAATTTCAAAAATAAAGTTAATTTGAAAAAATATATCTTTCTTGAAAAATCTGTGTAATAGAGGAAAAAGAATAGTTCGTGCAGATTCAGGCCCAGTGAATAGGTTTTTTAGACATAGCCACTCTCACTTGTCACTATGTTTTCTACTACTCTTTATCAGTATCATCATTCTCATCTTTACTCATTCACATTGCTCCTTCAACAAAGCTACTCACCAGACAACTCTCTCTTCCCATCAGAATGTCTTCTACAGATCCCAATGTCAAGAAACACATAGCACTCTATGATTCTTGGAAGTCGCTCATCACCTGTAATATCGTTTCTGGATCCACTAAACGCCCGGTGGCTTTTTGGTTGATTCACTAGGTCATTTTTTCTGGTTAGAATTTCAACCTAGAGTGTCCGACTATTGTACGTATGAAGCCTCAAAACCCCTAACCCTTTAGTGGGTTTTATCTAAAAGTTTCAATTAGTATTAATTCATATGAAATCATGTTTATTAAATTCATAATTAAATTCCAAAGCCCATCAATATTGTGATGTTTCTTTGTTTGTTATATGTAATTTGCATTTTGATATCTTGTGTATTCATGAGTTTCCGATGAAAAATGTCTTTGTGTTTTGTCACAACCCAAATTCACAAGTTGTGATGACACCTATGTTTCCAACCAATAGATAAGTCAACCCAACATATTTTATCAATTTTAACTAGCTAATGAGTGAAAGGTAAACACTAAGTGAAAATCTCCAACACTGAGTTCTTTATAATAACGAAATGTAAAAAACTAAAAATACCACCCAAAAATTGGTGTCATAAGTACAAGAGCTTCTAAAATGTGCAAGTATGAAACTAAAATGACAAATCCAACATAAGGGATATCTTGTCTGAATACTAAAATAACAGAATAAGTAAATATAGAGGGAGGTGTGAGCCACGGAACAGCCAAGCAGCTCACCACAACTCCAAGACACTCCAAGCTCGAACTCAAATTACTCCACGAGATATGCTCGTACACGAAATCGAATTTGCACCACAAAGATTGCAAAAAGTGTAGTAAGAGTACGAAACAACGTGTACCCAGTATATCTCATTGACCGACAACAAAGAAGTAGTGACGGGAGTTTATATAAGAAAAATCAATTCTTTAATTATACAAGTCTATATTACACTTACTTGTCAAAGTTTCATCAAATACAGGAAATCAAATATCAAGTACTTCCCAACCACCAAATAAAATACATAATCATCAAGAATGAAGGATGTCATGAGATGTAATGCAATATGACACCATGAAATGATATGCCTTAGGATACCCAGTATTCTCTTAACTGTATATACATGATACTCCTCGATAATACATCGAGAGTTCATGACCCATGGGGGACTCACGAGGTCCATATACCGACACGGACGATCTCCACGTGTCTGTGCGAATGATATCAAAGCACTATCATAAAATCAAACAATTTTCGCATGGACAGTCTCCACATGCCCAAATTACAATCTTAACATCTCACCATCCCCAGCACAGACGATCTCCACATGCCCAACTTATACTCAATCTCATGTCAATGCATGTACACAATATTATTTCAATAAAGAGGATGATGATGCATCTCAATCAATTAATATCAGCATAATACATAATCACCTCAATTATCACAATTATACGGGTTCAATAAGGAAAAACACAATTACAAAAAAAATTCAAGTCAATAATAAATCAACTAATGCCCATATGCTTTGTCATTCTGGGGTTTCAAGCCGGATTCTTTAGAAATAAACTTTCATTTTATATCACTGGTACTCGTACCAATGCCCGTCGCACCATTGGTACGATACACCCATCTTTCGCCCTTACCCATTGTTTATTCCATTTTTTAATTTTCAATTAGGAAAACGTCCTTCAACAAGTCTGAAAAGTCTTAACATACCTTAAAGGACGAACTCGTGCCACGAATCCTCTAGATAGTTCCTTCCTATTTCGCAAAGTTTCAGAACGTTCCCAATCTACTAATTATGCAACATTCGTAAGTAAGCGAGTTTGTAGACACTCGAATTATTATATGTCATAGACCCTAAAACTCACTCATATCTCTAATCAATCTCCAAATCATGAAATAATTTATATGCCAAAACACTACAAAAAAAAATCCCAAATTGCCAACAGATTTTACTATTACTTAAGTTGGTAGTATTCTACTAACAAATTACGAACATATTTCTAACAGACTTATATTTTAAAACTCAACAAAGAAATTCTAACATATTATCAACCAAAATCTTACTAACTAGGTATTTTAGTTGGTAAACACGAGGGGGGGGAGAATGGCGCCAAATTTAGCAACATTTTATCAATGGATTACCAACTGAAATATTACTAGCATATATTTCAATTGGTAAATATGAAAATATATATATATAATTTATTAACATATTACTAATGAATTACTAACTAAACATTTACCAATGGCAAGATTGTGTTGCTAAATTTACCAACCAAATATAAATGTGTTGGTAAATTAGTAATAAAATGTAATTTGTTGGTAAACTTTCCAATCAATATCCAATTAGTTGGAAATTTACCGACGAATAAAGATTGTAGTTAGTAAATTACTAACATCATTAAAATAGTTGGTAATATACGAATCGATCATTAATCCATTGGTAAAATTCACCTACATATTAATTATTAGTTGGTAATATTACATATGAATGTTTAGTTGAATAGTATATATTACAACTGTGATAAAATTTATTGGTAAATTATTAATTACTAACTTATATTTGAATAGTTGATAAATTTATCAACTGAAGTTAAATTTTATAGTAAATCAGCGTCTAGTGTTGAGGCTTTCATATTCAGTTTGTGTTTTTAGGCGTTTTAACTTTTAACTTTTATCAAAACTTGACTTTGGTCAGTATTTTTGGTAAACATGCTCATATTAGAACTCTGTCAGTGTCATTAGCTTCAAAAGGTCATTTTTTATCTAACAGGAATGTTGGTTCAAGTTTTTAGACTTCTATTTTTTGTTTGTGCAGTTAGGTGTTTTAAATCTTATGTTTTGGCCAAAATTTGACTTTGGTAAATATTTTTGTGAACGTGCTCAGATGAGAATTTCATCAGCGTAATTAACTCACAAGGTCATTTTTTATCTAATAGGATGGTTGGTTCGAATTTTGAGGCTTTCATATTTAGTGTGTGTCGTTGGTGTTCTAACAAATAAATTTTGACCAAAATTTAACTTCGGTCAATATATTTGATAAACATGCTCAGATGAGGATTTTTTCAGTGCACTTAGATGTCGAAGGTCATTTTTGATGTAATAAGATAGAGGGTTCGGGTTTTGAGGCTTCTGTTTTTAGTTTGTGTTCATTAGCCATTTTAGCTTTTAAGTTTTGGCCAAAATTTTACTTTAGTCAATATTTTTGGTAATCGTGCTCGAATTGAAATTTTGTCACCCCGGTTAGCCATATAAGTTTAGTTTTGGTCTCATAGGATGGTTGGTTCGGTTTTTGAGACTTTTTTTAGTTTATATCGTTAGGCGTTTTAACTTTTAACTTTTGGCTAAAATTGAATTAGGTCAATTTTTATGGAAAACATGATCAAATTTGAATTTCGTCAGCACAGTTAGCTAAGGAAGGTCATTTTTCTTCTTATAGGATGGTTGGTTTGGATTTTGAGGTTTTCATATTCAGTTTGTACCTTACGAGTTTTAATTTTTGGCCAATATTTAACTTTACTCAACATTTTTTGTGAACGTGCTCTGATGAGAATTTCGTCAGCGCGGTTAATTTCGGAAGGTTATTTTTATATCCAATAGGATAGTTGGCTCAGGTTTTGAAGATTCCATTTTCAGTTTGTGCTGTTACGCGTTTAAACTTTTAAGTTTTGGCCAAAAGTCAGATTTGGTCAATATTTTTTATAAACATGCTGAAATTAAAAATTTTGATACAATGATATGTGTCATATTAAGATTAATTTAACTTGTTATCATAGATCTTGCATTGTTTCATTCAAATATGATTTGTAAAATTGATATTAATATTTTTGGATTTATATTCGTGCTCTTAGATTTTTAAATGCAATAAATTAATAAATATTTTACTTAATCATTTAGTTAATAATATTTTGAACATATTGTCAATCAATTACTAACCTAACATTGAACTCGAATGATATATTACCAACAAACTAACATTCAATTAGTAAATTTATTAGAAAAATAAATAATCATACTAACGTATTTAAAATTTATTACCAACAAGGGTTGTGGTGGAATGATAAGTACTCCTTCATCATTAATCAAGAAGTCTCGGGTTCGATTCTCCTTGGGTACGCAGTTGCCTTTGTTAGAGAGCGCTTTGCTTTACCCCCCTCCCCCTTATATGGGACTTTCTGGCGTGAATCCGAATTTAATCGGGCTCCAATGTGGGTGCCGGACACCAGATGGGAAACAAAAAAAATATTTAAAATTTATTGGTAAATTATCAACATAAATTTTTCTTACTAAAATTGTCAACCAACGGAATCGAATAATGAAGAAAACAATTTACTAACTCCTTTCAGTTTGTTAGTAAAAGTAGTAACGATATACTAACCAAAATTTAGTTGGTGAATTTTCCAACGGAAATTTCAGGGCCATATTTCAAAATTTTGTAACAACATTTTTGGGTGTTTACCAACTGATTTTTGGTTGGTAAGTTTACCAACAAATTAAAATAGGTTGATAATATTTACCGATGAGCTTTTTAGCAACAGATTAATATTAGTTGGTATTTGGTTGGTAACTCAATTTGCCAACCAATTTGATCAATTTACCAACGAATTTTTTTGTTGGTAATTGGGATTCATTTTGTAGTGAAATTATCATAGTTGCTAAATTTCAAACCAATAATCGAACCTTAATCTCTCCAAATATCCTAAAATTCAATGTTAAGTCATATAATGTACACCTAATAATTAATTACCTTTCTCAATATATCAAAAACTAGTATCTTGATTTGGTAAATGCGATAAATAAGAATCAATTCCACCAATTAACAACACCAGGCAAAGCACTATAAGTCTGCAACGTGATCCTTTTTTCCTAAAATCCATTTTGTAAACAAAATGACTAATTTCTAAAATGTATCTACCAAATGTCAATCATTGACATGATTGCCTAATGATTGGCTCCAAATCTTGTCCCCCACCATTTTTAATACCTCACTAAATAAGAAAATTGCAGGCTAACACTTTAAACCCATTGAATGATACTACCCTCGCCTCGCCTCATTCATATAAAAATGACAACAAATCAAGTCACCGTAACATATATTGCAAAAGTATTCAACTCAAAGTTTAAAACTTGGAGAGACATTGTATCGCTTTACCTGAACAAGGGTTTCTTCTCGGACGCGACGTGTTGATCAACTATTCCAATTTCTATTTTCCCCCAAATTATGATATAACAATTTTAACGCCTCTAACTTATTTTAATTCATGGGACAAATATAAAAGGGTATTAAACGAATTATGGACTTGACCCACTAACTATTTACTATATTAATTATTTAATAAAATTTTATCAACTAAAAACTCGTAGTTACTGAATAGTTTTAAAAAAAAATCTCATTTAAATTTTACGAGAAAAGTCAGAACAGTCCTAATTCTCAAAATGACCTAGCGGGTCATTACATGTTTCAACCCCAAAGCTCATAACATCTAATATTGTAATAGTATGATCAAATAGTACAAACACATGATACCCAAACAATATATAATACAATAATAGTATCATATAATAAAGTATATAAATACATGAACAAATATTTGATACGCAAATAACATATGATATTTGAATAATATAATAAAGTAACAAAAACAACAAATACTAAAATGTTCAAACCCATATATAATAGCAATATCTTCATATAATGATATGACATGATACAAAAACTTATGCATGATATAAACATAATATGTGATACCAGTACGCATGCATGATATCAACATAACATCTGGTACTGTAATAGTATGATCAAATAGAACCAACATATGATACCTGGACAATATATGATACAGTAACAATATCGGCCTCTAACAAATCAAAATTTCAAATAAATTTTATGAAAATGATAGCATGATATGAGAATGATACCTTCAAACGAGAATACTGATCAATTTCTTCTTCAAGGATTCCATCGATATTTTCAGTTTCAGTTTGGGGGAATGAATTAGAAGGATTGCAAGGAGTAACTTTTTTTTATGCAATTGTTCATCACAACCCATGTGTGTCTTCCCTTTCCTCTTCAAATAATTTCCGATTTCGTCACCTGTAACATTAGGATTTTGATCAGGCTTTGTCAATACCCTCAATTGGATTAAGATTAGTTCAAGCATTAACATCTTCATAATCGAATTCTCATTTAAGACGACATTATCTTCTCTGTTGCCATTCTCCAAATTAAGAGAAAAACTTGACCCAAACATATTAGAAACTTTCGACTCTTGGTCATATATATTATCATTATCACTATCATTGTCAATAAAATTTGCATAAATAGAATGATGACCCCTCCAACGACTAGTTGCTACATTTTTATGACCCACTTAAAACAAAATTTAAAAAATAAAGGAAAAATCACATAGAAACAAAAATTGATCCAAAATTAAGCATATTGAAAAATAAAATTCAATACAAGTGGAATAGAGAAAAAATTACCACACACAAAGCTGAGTAAATTTAACTGACAATGACGGAATAGAATCACCATAATGACGAAAGAAACTACAAATAACGATAGAATTGCTTGTAGTTAAAATTGTTGTATGTTGCTCCACATAGTTTAATGTGGATACGACGGTTGGATGATAAATCGGATGTACTTGAATACGAAAGTGGATCGAATTGTTGGGTTATAAACTTGGTGGGTTTGAATAAGAAAGCGGGTCAAAATGAGGGGGGATATGAGCTGTAATTATTTATGAGAGAGTGGGTATATCAGGAATTACTTTGGGTTTGAGTATGAGCTTGTAATAAGTTTAGATTTTATGACTCATTTATGTAGTTTACAAAAAAAAAAAAACAAAGGAAAAGAAGTACTCTCTCCTTCAATAATAGTTGTTCACTATACTATTTTGGAATATCCAATAATACTTGTCCACTTTATGAAATCAATAGATAATTTTTAGGGAAATTTTTCAAAAACAACAATATTTTGACATTTAATAGGATCCCTTAGCAATACTTTCAATATTTATTAAAAATGATAATATTTTAGTTTGTTATATGTTGATTTATGTATTTTTTTCTTTATTTAATTTAACATAATTAATTAAGAAATAACAAACTAGAGAAAATCAAGGGGGGGGGGGGATATTTCAAATTAGATTAAGTTGCTGAAAATCTTTATTACTTTCCTTACAAAAGATTATGAGACCTAAAATAGGTGGTCTCTTCCTTCTTCCTAAAGGCCATTATTTATCCTTATCTTTCAAAACTAGTTATTGTTATGAAAACTTATGATAATACCTTAGAGTTTTATCTATTAAAAATTTTGATTTTTTAAAATTTACAAATTTAAATACCTATAGTTTTATATGTTATTTGACATACTTTTCCCACGGTGTATTTATTTTATTTATCAGAATTTTGTATCCTTTCTTAAATCGTATTCATTCCAATATGTATGTTATTTGTATTTGTATTCATTCTAGTTTTCATGTTGTATTTTTATATGTTATTTGACATACTTTTCTCACAATGTATTTATTTTATTTACCAGAATTTTGTATCCTTTCTTAAATCATAATCATTCCAATATGTATGTCTTTTGTATTTATATTCATTCTACTTTTCATGTTGTATTTTGTATAATTGAACTTGTATTTCTTTATTAATTTGTATTCATTCCAATAGGTATGTCAAATGAATATGTAGTTATTTAAGAACATATGTGTATTCATTTTATTTTTTTTATTGTGTATTTTATTTTTCTCTTCAAAATTATGTTTCCTTTCCTAAATCGTATTCATTATAATAGGTATATTTTAGTTTTTATATTGTATTTTGTATAATGATATAAATGTATTCAACATTATATTAAAAAAATGTATTCAAATATTAAATGAATTCACATTAAACAAAATAAACATATATATGAATTTCTAGAAGGATTAATTACTTAAGTGGATCCCTTTTAAAAAATAATTACTTATTTTAGATATACTCTTTAATTATTTCCATTTATAGCAATATAAAACAATACTATATATTTTATTAAATTTTTCTCTCTCGCCTCTTTTCCTTTTCTTTCTCTCAGCTTTTTAATTTTTCTCTCTTTTTCTCGCTCCTTTTGTTTTGATGCTCTTTCTCTCTTACCTTTTCTTTTTTTTTTTTGCTTTGTTTTTGCTGCTCTTTCTCTCTCTTTATGTTGTTTTTCCTTTCGTTTCTCTCTCTGTTTTCTTTTACAGAGTAGTCAATGATCATATAATGAATACATTTTGTATCAATAATTAATTAATTAAATAAATAATGTAATCATAACAAATGAAGAGACATAACAAATTGCAAAATGAATTAAATTTGAATTAAAAATGTATTACACACATATCAAAGTTGAATTAAAAATGTATTACACACAAAATAAACTTGTATTAATAATGAATTAAATAAGTAATCCAATAATAACAAATAAATCAAAAAATTACAAAGTAAATTCAATTGCTTTAAAATTATATTACACAATATTAAAGTTGAATTAGAAGAGAGAATTATGAATGAATGAAAAATGTAACTAACAAAGACAAGACAACAATCTATAAATTGAATTAAACTCATATTATTCATGAATAAAACTTATATCATATGTATCTTATAAATTATCTCTTAGCTTTTATCTCTAAGAAAATGAGCGATGGTTGCAACATGTATTAAAAATGTATTGTGCTTGTCTTATAAATGTATTATTAGTGTGTTACCTAAATTATTCTTGTTGGTAACCGTAAAAAAAGTGAAATGTGCAATACGTATTATAAATGTATTACTCATTAATAAAACATGTATTATATGTGTCTTATAAGTTACTTTTGGTTTGTATCACTAAGAATGTGAGTCATGTTTGCAATATGTATTAAAAATGTATTGTGCATGTATTATAAGTGTGTTATCTAAATTATTTTAGTTGATATTACTAAAAAGAGAGTGAAGTTCGCAATATGTATTATAAATGTAGGATGTACTGTTCATGATTTAATACAATTTTAATACAATTATGAAATATATCTAATACAACTTTAATACAAATGCGATATAGTTTGTAAACTTCATCATTTTCGAGCTTCAATTCAATATTTTTCCTAAAATCAATTCTAAAGTTAACCAAACCCTCTTAAAATTGAGATATAAACTCCAAACGATATTTTCAACTATTTGTAGGAACAACCTATCTAAACTAGTCGCAAACAAAAGAGCAATCAATAATTCGTAGACTGAATAAAACTTGTACCAATAATTAATTAGATAAATAATCTAATTGTAACAAATGAATAAACATAATAGACTGTCAAATGAATTAAACATGAATAAAAATGTATTACACACATATTAAAGTTGAATTAAAAGAGAAAATTAACAATAAATAAAAACGTAACTAACGAAAGACAAGACAATAATCTATAGACTGAATTAAATTTGTACTATTCATAAATAAAACATGTATCATATGTGTCTTATAAACTATTTTAATTTGTATCACTACGAACATGAGTGATGTTTGCAATATGTATTACAAATGTATTGTGCATATGTTATAAATGTATTACGAGTGTGTTACTTAAATTATTTTTGTTGATATCACTAAAAAATGAGTGAAGTTTGTAATAGGTATAATAAATGTATTGTTCGTGATTTTAATACAATTTTAATACAATTATGAAACATATCTAATACAACTTTAATACAATCGCAATACCGTTCCATAAACTTTACCTTTTTCGAGTTTCAATCTAATATTTCTCCTAAAATTAGTTATAAACTTAACGAAACCCTCTTAAAATTGGGATATAAACTCCAAATGACATTTTCAATTATTTATAGAAACAACATATCCAGACTAATCACAAATTTATAAAATTCCAATAATGAATTCAAAATTTGAATTTTTATAATGACCATTAATGGTGAACACTTGTTTCTATAATTTTAAAGATTTGAAATTTTGATTTGAGAACATGACATTGTACAATTTTTTGATTTTTCTATTCCTCTTCTCGTTATGTTTTTGGATAAAATTAGTGAAATATGGGCAAAAACTGATTTGAAAACAATTATTTAAATGAAAATTAAGAAAAAGAAGAAGAAGAATAAAGTAAAAAAAAAAAGGAAGAGAAAGAATGACACAATAAGAGACGAAGAAGAAGAAGAAGAAAAATAAAAAAAAGAAGAGGAGGAAGAGAAATATGACAGAAAAAGAAGCAAAGAAAGATAAACAATATACTTTTTAATTCAAAAAAATTGTTATATTCAGTTAGAAATTTTTTATTGACATAGATGAAAAATATTTCTTTAATATTGCATATTTATGTGATTTATCCTTTTTTAGAATCTACAAAACCTGAAAAATTAAAAGAGAATCACAAAAAAAATAAAAATTATAAATATATGATGAATATTTAAACAAAATCAGATGAAAATTAAAAATTCAACTGCAAGTCTGTAATGTGTATAATCAATGTTTTAAGCATCAAATCAAAAAAATAATTTCGGATGATGGAAATTACCTTGCCAGTAGAGAAATCTGCTTGAATTAATAAATAGTTTTAGTTTAACAATAAAAATTTTCTTGGTGAGCAACAATTTAGCACCTTGAAAGAATCTAAACTTGAAAGGTGAGATATGGCGAAGAAACGTGAAATGTGGGGAAGAAAGGTGAATGGTAATGAAAAAAGGTATATTGTATTAGTTTTTTTTTTCAGTTTAAAATGGTTAGTAGTGTGTATTTTGGTCCAATAAATGACTCTTTCCATAAATAAAATTAATTTAAAATACTAAAATATACTAAAATATGAATACATATTATTTTATAAAAATATTGTCATTCTGGCATTTTAAATAAATATTTTAAATTGTTGTTATTTTGACTAATTATGTTAGTAATTGTAACTTAATTGCTAATTTATCCTTAATTACACTAGTTTGGTCTAGTGTATAAGAATAATGCTAAATAGAGTGTATTAACAATGCTTGCATTAGTAATGCTTGTATTGGTTATGCTTGCATTAGTTATACATAAATATTTCTTATGCATTGTTTGATTTTGTGTATTAAAAATAACATGTATTGTACAAAAACAATTATTTACAAAGATATCCTCCACAATTATGGTGAAAAAGATAGGGAAAATACATAACCCCCCCCCCCAAACTTGGCAGCAAAATTTACTTTATCTCTTAAACTACACGGGCGTTTAAATACATCCCTTTAACATTTTTCAAGTGATTTAAACACCCTTAAGAGATGACGTGGCAGAAAAAGTGAGTATACTCTCCTTAAAGCGCGTGAAAAAAGGAAAAATAAACTTAATCTTTTAAAAGTCCTACACATGGCCTTTTTGTATTGGTTAATATATAATTAATATTTTAAATAGTTTTTCTTGATGTATTAACTTTCTAAAAATGTGTAAATTTTTTTAATTTAGACGTATATAGAATTAGTGGATCCCGCTTTTAATTTCTTTAATTTTTTTTTTCATTTTGTTGTCTTCCTCAACACACTCTTTTCTCCATTGAAACACCTCCTCCTCCATCTTCCTCCCACTTTAAAAAAACTATTGTCATTTTACTAGTTCTTTACTAATCAGTAAAATTTACTATCAAAGTCATTTTATTGACGTTGATTTTGCTCTATTAACTGGTATCGATTTCGTAAACGTAAATTTTCTTGAATTTTGAGTGACCCATTTTGATTTCTACATCTATTCAAATATTTCTCATAGAATTTATATTTTTTTCATCAACTTTCTTATACAATCTTCATTTCTTATTTGAGTTGTTAAGAAAAAATTGACCTTCAAAAAAATTCATTCTCCAAGAGGGTAAATTCGTGGGGTGGGTTCGAAGAAGATAATGTGAATATTATAGTGAGTTTTTTTATTCTAGTTATTTTTAAAAAATGTTAAATGGTGAAGAAGAAGAAAAGTAACTTGAAGGTTGAAATGATGAACAACAAGAAAGAAGAAAGAGAGGGGGTGAGAGGTATGCATTTATAGATTAATTAATTTATATAATTAATCATAAAAAGTGTTTAGTAAAAAATAGTGAACAAGTAAGAAAGAACTAAAAATTAATGACGTGGTACATATATGGTTTTGATGTGGCGCTTATGTGGTTATGATGTGATGGGTGAGAGTGATGTTATAGTTTCAGAGTGCAAAAAAAATCACTTCGAAGATGATAAGGGGTTTTAAACGCCCATATAGTTTAAGTACTAAAGTAAGTTTTGCTGCCAAATTTCGGGGAGGGGGGGGGGAGAGTTTTTATGTATTTTCTCAAAAAGATATAGAAGAGTTTTTGAGGGGTAATCGTGTCCTTAAAATGCTAATGCATGCATTAAATCCCTTTGCATTATTAATACCTAGAAATTTATGGTAATACACTCCATAATACACAATATAGGAGTCTTTTGGTTACTGTATAAGATACATTTTATTCATGTATGAAAAGTTGCATAAACTTTACTATGTTTGGTAGAAGTTTTATATTTATTATGGGGAAAATGCACAAGTAGCCCCTCAACCTATGCCCGAAATCTCAGAGACATACTTATACTATACTAAGGTCATATTACCCCCCTGAACTTATTTTTCTAAGTAATTTTCTACCCCTTTTCGGCCTACGTGTCACTAGTTTGAAAAAAAAAGTCAACCATCATTGGGCCCACAAGATAGTGCCACGTAGGCCGAAAAGGGCTAAAAAATTATTAATAAAATAAGTTCAGGGGGATAATAGGACATTAGTATAGTATAAGTGTGTTATTGAGATTTCGGACATATGTTGAGGGGGTACTTGTGCATTATCCCATTTATTATGTATAAAAGTCAACATAACTTATACCATGTTTGGTTGCATTTTTTGTAGTGTTACATAATTAGTATCATCATAACTTATGAGGGAATCTATGTATAAAATTATGCAGAGTAGAAGGTGGAGTAAGTTATGTGGGTTAGCTATACATATATTAAAATAATAAATTACATATTTACCCTATTAATTTATTTTATTTTTTTAATTGAAAACTTTATTGATTTCCTATATATACGTCTGTTGTTTTTATTATGTTTTATATATAGACCATTTTATTTTTTTTTAAATTGGAAACTTTATTGTTTCCTATCTAGATGTGTTATTTTTATTTCTTATTATATATAGATCATTTTTATTTTTTTTATATACTTACAGTTCTCATTAATTTATGCAATTATAAATATTTTTTTAATACTAGAAATTAATTGTATATTTTTTAATGGTACATATGCTAATCAAATATTAACATTATATGTTATTCAATATATGCTACATTTTATGAGTATGTATTATTATTTTGTAAATAATATATATTAATAATTTACAACAAGTCTATATTCAATTTTTAATAATTCAAGTGTTGTAATCTCTACATAACTAAATAATACCTACATAACTTATATTCACATAGCTAATATTCGCATTATTAAACCCAACATAACTAAACTCTGCATAACTAAACCCTGCATAATTAATAAATGCATAACTAAACCCTGCATAACTCTAGCCAATAATCAAACGGCCCCATAGTATATAACTAATGCAAACATTTATAATACCTAGCATGAAAAAGTGCACAAAATAAGGTACTATTAGGGATCGTTTGGTAGGCCGCATTAAAACAAATAGTCCATGTATTATAGATGGTATTATTTAGTACTACGTTTGGTAGAAAATTGGGTCTATGTATAACTAATCCATGGATTAGTTAATACATCCTACATGGTATTATGTGATGTATTACTAATACCTTCTATTTGGAGGTATTAGCAATACATGGGATATAATACCATGGGATAAGTCACCTAAAGACAAAAATATCCCTCAAAACATTTTATTATTTGTTTATTTTCTTGATTTTATGTTTTATGGTTGTGCAAGTAAATTTATTTAAATAAATTAGCTTACAAATTATTTAACTCTCTCTAAATAATTTGTAAGCTAATTTATTTAAATAAATTTACTAGCACAACCATAAAACATAAAATCAAGAAAATAAATAAATAATTAAATGTTTGTGCGGTTTTTTAATATTTTGTATTTTCAATAATTTATAACATTGAATACATACAAAAATTACAACTTGCAATTTTATTCGTAAATATAGATGGTTTATTCAATTTTACTATTGTTTACCATCTTTTCAATTTTAAAAGTTGATAGTTTGTCTTTTTTTAAATTGAAAATTGACATTTGTAAGTGATCAATTTAATAAGATGACAATTATTTACCCTCAAATAATTTAAGAAAAAAAAGGCAAACATGACAATAAAATTGTTCTTTTCTTAGCTAGTTAGAAGGTCATAAAAAAATATTATCCGGCAATTATTTACCTTAACCCAATTGCATAAGAATTTAAGGGTATAATTAGAAAGAAGTTTTTTATAAAGTTTTAATCCAAACATAAGATGAGGTCGAAAACAATAAACCAAACACTTGATAAAAATAATCCCTGTATTACTAATCCCTGCACTATTAATCTCTGCATTACTAATCCCAGCATTACTAATCCCTGCATTATCAATCTTTGTACCAAACGACCCCTTAATACATAAAGCTAATGAATGCATTAATTTTGTTAATACACTCTACCAAACGATCCCTTAGTTCCAAATTTATCCTTTATCATTAATTATATTCATTCCTTTATTATATTTTTAAGATATTATATTTATTATATTCAAATTGTGATATTATATTTATTATATTCAAATTGTAATATAGTAACCTTTTCATAAATGGTGGACAAATATTATTGGAGAGAGGGAAATTTCCTTTGTCTCATTTTATTTAATTCCTATATTGAAAATAAATATTTTATTTTATTCGTTCATTTAAGCAAATCAAAATCCCCCCTTACAATATCCATAGTACTATTAAATAACTAAATAAACTAGTAATAGTAATCAAGTTGAAAAATTTGAAAATAAAATTAAAGAATAGTCCATGTAGATTCGGGCCGGAGTGAATGGGTTTTTCAGGCATAGCCGCTCTCACTCGTCACTATGCTTTCTGCTACTCTGCATCAGTATCACCACTCATTCACATTACTCCTTCAACAAAGCTACTCACCAGAAAATTCTCTCTTCCCATCAGAATGTCTTCTACAAATCCCAATGTGAAGAAACACATAGCACCCTATGGTTCTTGGAAGTCGCCCATCACCGCTGATATCGTTTCTGGATCCACTAAACGCCTCGGTGGCTTTTTGGTTGATTCACTTGGTCATCTTTTCTGGCTAGAATCTCGACCTACAGAGTCCGGGTACAGTACATATGAAGCCCTCAAAACCCCTAATCCTTTAGTGGGTTTTATCTAAAAGTTTAAATTGGTATTAATTCATATGAAATCATGTTTACTAACTTCATAATTAAATTCCAAACCCCATCAATATTGTGACGTTTCTTTGTTTGTTTTATGTAATCTGCATTTTGATATCTTGTGTATTCATGAAAGCTGTCTTAGTGTTTAAACCCCAAAGCTCATAATGATTTTGATATTTTTTGAGGATCATGTTTAGTTTGATTTTGGGGTTCATGTGCATTCCTAATTAGCGTATGAACACCACACTAGCACCACCAAGAGGTGTGGTGAGATAGAGCCATAGAGGAGATTTCTCCACCCTTAATTAGAGGTCTGGGGTTCAAGCAATTCGAGCCATGGGAATGGAGTAATCACGGGTGAGGAGTGGCACATGCTTTTAATGGACCAATCATGAATACAGATTAATCAGACCTGTGGGTTCTGTATATCGATGGTTAAACCAAAAAGAAGTTAGTTTTTGCACCTTAGGGTGTCACCTAGTGGTCGATGAAGTGGTTGAGAATCCTGAGGTCTCAGGTTTAAAACTTGACGGAGACAAAAAACACTAAGTTATTCTTCCCATCTGTCCTAGCCTTGGTGGACAACGTTACCTGGTACCTGTTGCTGGTGGGAAGTGACAGACATCCCATGGAATTAGTTGAGGTGCGCGAAAGCTGGCCTGAACACAACGGTCATAAAAAAGGAGTTAGTTTGCCTATGAAACTCATGTTTATGGATTTGTGTTCAAACCAAAAAGATTGTAAAACTTTCTCATGGATTTTACTGTCGTGTTTGAATATATTGTTAGCATTCTTGATTTGCATATGAAACTCATGTTTGCTGTCTTCGCTCTTAACTCCAAAAACCCATAGAGATTTTGATATTTTCTCGAGGAGGTTTTATGTTGAGTTTGAAAGCTTATTCATATGCCTTCATAAGTTGCATTTGAAACACATGTTTACTGTCGTCATGTGTAAACGCCAAAACCCATAAAGATGTGATATTCTCCTTCTAGATTTCATGTAAAGTTTGAATTTTTGATTGTTCCACTATCATAGTTTGCATGTAAACTCATGTTTACTGTCTTTGTGTTTATGCCCCCAAACCCATAAGTTTATTTTTGTGGGTTCTGCGTGAAGTTTGATTTTTTTTTTTTTTTTTTTTTTTTTTTTTTTTTTTTTTTTTTTTTTTTTTTTTTTTATGGATTCAGACGAGCGGTTATTGTGAAGGAACCAGGGAAACCAGGGGAAGACCCTATAGATGTAACTCCTAAAGATTTTGCTGTGAGGACGTTGGCTCAGGAGTATGGTGGTGGTGATTTTTGTATACAAGGAGACATTTTGATCTTCTCTAATTACAAGGATCAGAGACTTTATAAACAGTCCGTTTTGTCCTTAGGTCTTCATTTTCCTTTGTTTTCTATGTCATTGAATGCAGTTGAATATAATTGCATCCAGTTTTTACCATTTTGTAGTATATTTAATATAAGCTTCGATGGAGAGACAATTTTATTTATGTACATATTTGGGATTATTAGCAGCCGTTCGTTTACAAATATGCCATATTTGATCTGTCCATTTTAAGGTTATTGTTGAAATGAAATAAGTAATAACCAGAAAAAAAAGAAACTGTCTCGCAGGTAGCAAGTTGATTCATATTAATTTTGGAAGTTTGAAGCTCTTTCATTTTAGCATATAGTTCATCATATACTAATTGCATACCAATAGCATTAGTACTAGTCTCGTAGTTTCTTGTCCTTCGATTTATGTTGCAGTCTATTGTTTCTTTGCTTTGGTTATGGTATTATTTTGTTGTTGCTGTTCCTTTTACTGTATGCCATGTGCTGATTTCTCTATTATTTTCTATGTCTGCTTTACTTCTGTAAATTTTTCAAAAAACTTTAAACTGCTTTGATATGTGTTACTTGAGACGAGAGTTCTTCATAAGCAGCCTCCCTACCTTGTAAGGTTGGGGTAAGGTCCCGTACATTCTACCCTCCCCAGACCCCACCCATGAGATTATACCCGGTATGTTGTTGTTATTTCATCATATTTATTATCAATATTTTTGAGATGTTTCTTTCCAATTGATCCCTGTTATTTTGGTACTAGATTCTGCTCCGTTGCCCCTCACTCCAGATTATGGCGGACGAAGTGTATGCTATGCTGATGGAGTGTTTGACTCTCGCTTTAACCGTTATGTGACAGTGAGAGAAGGTTCTCAATATTCATTATCCTTCAAAGTTTTAGCTTGATTCTCTGAGAAATTTTATCCTATTCCTTGCTCCTTCTGTAGATCAACGTGAAAGTGGTATAAATGCGATTACCACAATTGTGTCTATTGATCTGAGCTGTAACAGCGATCAAGGTGAGAATCTGTCAGTATTGGTTAACCATGATTCAATGTGAATTTTCTTTGCTTTTACATCTGTTTCTCGGTGATGGGCTACAAAACTGTCAAAGAATGTTTGTATATTATGAAGGGCTATTCAATTGTTTTCGTATTGCCCCTCCTCTCCCTTGGCAATATTTGTTGGACTGTACAATGAGTGAATTTCTGATCTTAATTTTTTTTGCTTGTTTGGCACATAAATGCAGAACCAAGGCTGTTAGTTGGGGGCAATGACTTTTATGCTTCTCCTCGGATTGACCCCAAAGGGAACCGTATCGCATGGATTGAATGGGGTCACCCAAATATGCCATGGGACAAATCGGAGCTTTGGGTTGGTTATATATCAGACAATGGGTACAGCCATAATAAATCTCTCTCTCTCTCTCTCTCTCCCTCTCTCTCTCTCTCTCTCTCTCTCTCTCTCTCTCTCTCTCTCTCTCTCTCTCTCTCTCCCTCTCCCTCTCTATCTCCCTCTCTCCCACATGTGCACACAGTCGAAAACACACAGATATGCGCAGCTATATGACACAGTGATGCTCCTACCAACAAGAGGAGGCACATCCACCGAGAGATCACATTTTATTTAGGCCTGCATAAGTTATCACCATTTTCCAAATAAATAATTAAATTATGAGTCCTGGTATATGAGGAACATAACCATCTACTTGTTGATTTGCTCTTTGCCGTTCTTTGTCTTTCCCCTAGGGATGTGCAAAACCGCATTTGTGTTGCTGGTGGTGATCCTACTCTTGTGGAATCTCCTACTGAACCCCTATGGTCTTCTCAAGGTACTCTTGAATAAATGCCTTCCTGTGCATCGTATAAACTTTTATTGTTCTTCTCTGTTTCTAGGATTAGTCTCGGTAGAGAAATATTAAAAATTTGTCCTGTGCTTTAGTGAATTTTATTGGCTTTTGGTAGCATAAATTAAAATTCTCTTTTTTGAGAAATGTAACAGTTAGCTATATTTATCCACATGTATACTACCTCAAAAGTGTAGTTCCCCTCCAAAAGTGTTGTAATTACATAGGATCCTATACCTACCAAGTTACAACCAATCTATAGTTGTGCTGATTACTTCTGATCTATCTAGGACTACTTGTTTACACAAAAAATAATACAGAGCTAAACAATTAAGCTAAAATCTTTGTATGTTGCTCTGCTTTCCTTCAAAACATCTCTGGTTCCTCTCTAGCCATACTGTCCACCATATACATGATGGGACAATCTTCCATCTCTCCTCTTTCTTCCTGCATTTCCATCTTTATTCCAGCACTTCAAAACCTCTTTGATCCTTCCTGGTTTCACCCATTTAATCTCTCTCATAATGGTGAACATTTGCCACAGCTGGGTTGTCCACTTGCAGTGTAAGAAGAGATGGTTCACTGTCTCTCCTTGCTCTTCACACAAAAAGCACGTGTAACACAGTTGAAAGCCTCTTTTGTTCAGGTTCTCATGTGTCAAAACTGCCACCTTAGCTAACAGACAAGTAAACCAGTTTACTTTATAAGGTATCTTGGTTTTCCATATCATCTTCCAAGGCCATTCTACTTTTTCAATGCCAACTGTGTTGAGATCTTCATATGCTGAATTTACTGTGGAACACCCTTTGCTCCCCACATTCCATACCAGTGAGTCCTCTTCCTCAGTCAGGTTGCTAAATTGTGCTAGGGTAACCAAAAATCTGTTATTCTGCACATCTCCCAATCATTCCTGAAGTGCAAATTCCACCCCTGATCATTCCGTAATTCGGCTGCAGTTGCTTGTTGCATTTGACATAGGTCGTAGAGGTTAGGAAACCTTTGGCTTAGAGGGACCTGTCCACACCATTTGTCCATCCAGAAAGCCACCTTTCTGCCATTTCCCACCTTACAATATGATCTTTCTAGCACCAAGTCCCATAGATCATTGATAGATCTCCATACACTAGACCCATAGGGAGAGGTCACCTTTGTTGTCATCCACTTATCCCTCATTCCATATTTTGCAGCAATCACTTCCTTCCACAATGAGTTCTCAGCAGATGCGAACTTCCATAACCACTTCATAAGGCTTTGGTTCTGAAACTTCATGTTTCTGATGCCCACAGCCCCTATCTTCTTGCTTATGTTCATTTCTTCCCATTTGACAAGATGATACTTTCTCTTATCTTCATTTCCTTGCCAAAAGAAAGTTCTTCTGAGTACCTCTATTCTGTTGATTACACCAGCTGGTGCTGGGAAAACAGACATCATGTATGTTGGTAAGGCATCCAGCACACTGTTGATCATAGTAAGTCTTCCCCCCCGGGATAAGTATTGGCTTTTCCAGTTTGCTAATTTTCTCTCACACTTCTCTATCACTCCACTCCAAATGCTTATTGACTTACTTTTTGCACCTAATTGGCATGCCCAAGTAGATGGTGGGTAATTCCCCTATTTGCTCCCCTAGTGTATTGGCTAGCTCCTCAATTTGTACCACTTGATTAATTGGATAGATGTAGCTTTTCCCCCAGTTTATATGAAGGCCCGACACAGCTTCAAAAATAATGAGAATGATCCTCAAAATCAGAAAATGGTCCCTCACTGCTTCACAAAATACTAAGGTATCGTCTGCATACTGTAGGTGAGTGATTTCTAAGTTGTTACTTGCATAAATTTCAATTCAAGATCTTTATATCTGAAAATGGAGTTCGGAGGGTCAGGCCTTTTGTTGTGGAAGATATTAAGTGTCAATTCTTGGAACTGAAGCATAACTTCTCATTGCAAAACAAATAGACAACCATTTGGGAGGTGCCTGTTTATGTACACTCTGCAATTTGGACTAAGTAAGTTCTTCTTCAGCAAACACTGGACTGGATGTTGATTTCTTGTACAATCTGGAAATGTTTTAGCCTGTAACTATCTCTTTGATTTGCCTCATCATTTCTCTATGAAATGTCGTAGAAGATATGGTGTGTACTCTTGATCCACTTACATTTAGAGCTAGTATTTTATGGTATTTCTAATCTGCCTACAAAACGCATATCAGCAGTTTGATAATTGAGCCACTATTCTTTTGGCTGTAGATGAGCACTTAGAATAAGCTTGTATTTTAGCTTGAGAGAGCAAAGTAAGCCAATGACTGCTCTGAGTTGGAACAGTTTCTTTTGTTACGCTGTGAAGTATAGTTATAACAGGGCAACTGGAAACAGAGAAAAGAAAGACATTGTCAACCAATTGACAAACTTGGAGGTTATCCAAGAACAAAGTCTCACAAATGATGATATAATGTAGGAAGTCAAACTCAGCTATGGAGTTTGAAGATGTAGCAAGAAACGAGGAGATAATCAAGGATACAATTGTTGAAACAAGGAGACAAAAATAAAAAATATTTCCGTAGGATATCTACTGCTCATAAAAGGGCAATTCCATAGATAACCTGAAGTTGTGGGAGGGTGTTGAGGTTACAAATCTTGAGGGGATCAAAGAAGCTATTCAGAATTTGTACAAGAACATCAACATGGAGACAAAAGAGTGAAGTCTAGAATTAGTGCTACATGAAGTTACAGAGAACTCTGTCAAAGAACAAGAGGGTTTATACGGACAATTTGATGAGGCAGAAATCCTAGAAAGCAATAAATTGTCTGCAATGGAGAAGGCTCCTGGGCTTGATGGCTTTCCTATGTCCTTTTTTCTAGCTCATGAAATAGGAGATTTTGAAGAAGATTGTGGAAAAGTTACTAGCTGAAAAACTTAACAAGGTAGTTAACAATTTGGTTAACAAGCATAAGATGACATTTATAAGAGGGAGGCAGATAATGGAAGCAACTCTAACTGCTGATGATCGTTTGGACTCTAAGGTGCAAAAGCAGGTGTCATGTGCAAGCTAGACATAGAAAAAGCTTATGATCATGTCAACTTGAAATTCTGCTGAATATTCTTAGACAGATGGGCTGAGAAATGGTTGAAATGGATAGAATTTTGCATTTAAACTGATAGTTTCTCTTTTGTGGTGAATGGAGAAACTAGAAGCTGTGGGTCTTTTGCTTCTGAAAGGGGCCTTAGGCAAGTTGACCCCTTGTCTCCTTTCCTGTTTATACTAGCAATGGAGGGATTTGATAGCATGATGAGGATAACATTGCAGAATAGGTGGGTTTAAGGTTTTGAGATAGAAGACAGTAGGGAGACAATGGAGGTATGTCATTTACAGTATGCTGATGATATAGTGATATTTTGTGATCATGCATAAACTAATTCATCAGGTTGACTGAATAGTTTATGTTGGTCTAGTGTGTGTGAGCAATAATTCTTCCAACCAATCTCTAATAGCTCTCCTTATCAACTTGCTCTCCGACTCCTGTTTGAAACTTGTGATTACTTTCAATGGGCAAATTTGCTGGTTTGCAACTTATCATACCAGTCTCTTAGCAATCTAGAATTTACTTCCTTTTGAGAGATAGAACCCTCTTTTTGACATAGAAACTTCAATTCCCATTAAATGTAATTTTCCTGGATCATTGATTTCCAATTCTTGTGCCAACAACTTTTCAATCAGGTTATCTCCTCTTTCTCATCTCATATTATGTCATTAACATAAACTATGAGAAGAGTGAGTTTACTCTTTTGTTGTCACGAAGAGGTATGGTCAACATTGGTTTGTTGGTACTTGGTAGCCAAACAAGATCGTTGCTTTGCAAGATCAATCAAACCAGCTCTAGGGAATTGCATAAGACCGTATAAAGTTGCTTCAATCTGTACACCTTACCTTGACTTTGTTCAGTATCAAATCCAATAGGGATCTTTATAATTTTTTTTGAGATAAAGGTAATTGTGTATTCACAATAGACTCATCATCAAACAGAGCATAGGTCACTTACAATCTCATCAGAGCATGTCAACACTACCCTATGGGAGATCACAAATTTCCTATGAAATCAACAAAAAGTTCTATATTCTCCATCATATTTTGCTTACACCAAAAATACAAAAGACTAAGGCAATTCATTCTAATCTTCTGGGTTTTGTTTCTCTTATCCTCAAAGCATCTTGCATTTCTTTCTGTTCACGGAATCCACCAGATGCAAGTTGGGATTAACTCCCACCAATCTTCACCAGAACCTCTTCTTCCTATCTCTTCTCAGCTGTATAATATGTCCTTAGTAGTCCTTGGCATTACCCAATACACACCAAGTACACAGTGACTTTCTATAGGGATCTATATATACACCTCTTTTTTTAAGTCTCCATGTAGAAAGGCATTTTTTCTCTAATTGTTGCAAGTCCCAATCAAGCTTAGCTACACAGCACAAAGGAATTCTAATGGTGTTCACTTTAGCAACATGGACAAATGTCTCTTGATAATCCACTCCATAAGTCTGAGTCAATCCCTTAGCCGTCAATCTTGCTTTGAATCTTTCAATCAAACTATCAACTTTATCTTTACGGTATGAACCTATTCATATCCAACCAACTCCTTGTCATGTGGTAAGGTGACATGTTCCAAGTCTCATATTTTGATAAGTCCTTAAGTTTTTCAATTATAGCCTGCTTCCGTTTAGGATTTCCAAAGCTTCCCTACAATTCTAGAAAATAGACATAAAAGAAATAGACAATGCCAAGGGATATATTGGAGGAAGGCAGAGAATTATAGGAGAAGATTAGATAAAGAATATTTGGTGCAAGATTTGACTCTTTTTCTATGAGAAATTGGCAAATCTAATTCATTAGGAAATGCAGATAACTCACAAGTAGAAGAGGATTTAACTTCGGCAAATTGCATGATTTCTTTTTCTTCTCTGTTTCTCCTTGTGCACGTTATCAAATTAGGTCTATTCAAATGCCCAATAGTCTCCCCTTGAATTCTCTCTCCAATTTCACTTTCCCCTGGCATTGGTTTCAATAATGGAAATAAGGAGAATAATCTCTTCCTCTCTATTGCTCTACCCCTAAAGAGGTGACGATGTAATACTAAAATAGGGCTCAAACTCTCGAAAGGTATCATGCTGACAAAGGATCTCCTGGAGGGAGGGTGATAGCATTTGTATCTTTTATATATATGTAGGAGAATACCTAGTAAAGACAAACTTAAGGACTCTAGTATCAAGTTTCCTAGATCATGGTGTGAACATAGTACACAAACACCTCTATAGGAACAATATATATATATATATTTTTTGAGAAGGTAACATTGTGTATATTCATCGAAACCAGTGCTTGGGTTGCACTAAACCATATTTACAGCTTGTCAAAAAGTTAGAAAACTGAATCTGAATCCTAACAGGAACCTAGGGTATCTATAATGGATTTAGTGTCCTCTAAGTACATTTGCTTGCACCAGAAACAAAAAAGCCTGATACAATTTAAGTTTGATCTCACCCTTTCAAGTTTCTAGAGAAATTTGAAAAATTGAGGGTTTTAAGTAGCATTCTGTTGATAAGATAACAACTAGAATGACACCCCCAATAGGATTTTGGTAGATTCATGGTAAACATAAGAGATCTTGCCACTTCTAACAAATGCCTATTTATCCGTTTCAGCAACTACGTTTTGTGCACTAGTATAGGGACACCTAGGTTGATGGATTATCTCATTGAACTCCAGATAAGAACCAAATCCTTAATCAAGTACTCTATGCCATAATCAGTTCGCAAGATTTTTATCTTAGCCACTAATTAAGTACAAATCATCTTATGAAATGACTAAAAGCACGAGAAAACCTCAAATTTGGCCTCGAACAAATATACACCTAATTCATCCTTGTGCAACAGTCAATTTAAGTAACAAACCATCAAGTACCAGGCAAAGAAATTGTTTGAGTAGGACTTTATACATCATGTATAGTCGCAAAAGGAGTTGTACTTTTATCATCACTCAAAGGATAAGATTTTCTAGTAATACCATGTAGTTTTCAGTATGTGTCCTTTGTATGTTTTGGTTTTCCACAATAATAATAGTGAAGGTGGTCATTATTGGAATTGGATGCCCTTGGTTGCTCATGAGGCAGTTAGCCCAGACTTCTTGGTTGGTGCCGAATACAGCATGAACCTTCGTTGACTCTCTTATAACGCTTCCCAGTACTAATCCAAGGAAGGAAAACTTTCAAAAAAATCAATAAGGGTTCCCAGCATTTCAGTGCTCTGGTATGCAGGAAAACTTAGATCCGATATTTTGAAAAATAGTGGGACCCGGATGGGTAGGCTTGGAATAGGCCAACAACCACCAGAGGAAAGATCTCCCTGAGTAAGTCGTTGGACAAGGGCCTACTCTCCGGTGCGTGTTATTGACATGTTGTGATTGATAGTGTTGTCAATAGCGGGTGTAGTTTTTCTTAGCAGAGATTCTTGCTGGGTTTTGATCGTAGGTGCAAGGGGAAGCTTGTGGTGGCGTTGATTTTTGGACACCACTGTCAGAAAGCAACTCTGACATGCACAACCTTTGGAAACAAAGTGGAGCAGTAAAAGAGAGAAAAACTCAAACCTCTTCGAACCCTAGTGTTGTGAGGGAGAAAACTCACCTAAAAAAGACAATGGCTCTAATACCATGTAGATTTTGAGAATAAGAAAGTTTTGTTGTATTCCAATATATTTGTACAACATATGAGGTTGAGTATTTGTAAATTAGTCCTATCTCTAATTTAGGGATGATAATTAATCAAATAAAATAATATCTATAATTAAGCTAGGGGATAAAATCTCTTTGAATCAAGCTTATTGAATTATCAACAAAAAAGGGATATACTTTGACTGGTAATATTTGAGTTCATATATGCCTTAGTATTCAACTGTAAGATTCTATATCCTGTGTTGTGATTTGATCATGTTAGATCTTGTTTCATGATAGCTCTATACTTGCAATATGCCAAGACTGATTTCTCTTGTTCCTTGCATTTATTTGCTATTCTTTTGGGGTGCAGGGGAGCTGTACTTTGTAACTGACAGGAAAAGTGGGTTTTGGAATATTTACAAATGGGTAAGTCCTCATCCGTGTGATGTCATAGTGTCATACTAATTAAATCTCTGCCATCTGTATAATCTTTTATCGTGCCTTATGTCTAAACTTGAACTTCTTATGTCTATCTTCTGTCTAGCATACTGGCTTAACTTGAACTTCTCTTCTAGGGTATGATTGCATCTAGTTGCTTAAAAGTTTTTTTAATAACCGTCTCATCTTCTATGAGTTCTAGCCTAAACTTGTGTTCTTTTGCTCTTCACGAATCTGACCTTGTGTTTTTTACTTTCTTAAGACTTAAAGTTGTGGATACTTGGTAGATGTTGCATTATCATTAAATTCTATTGCCTTACAAATATGGGAACCTTCAGTCTGGCCCTTTATTAACCACATTCTTGTTATAGAAGATGTGAAGTTGCATTAATAAGAAATGAAGTGGTTAAAACTCTGATATTTTGGAGATCAAGGCTTAAAAATTTCAATTAGCTAGATACTGCAATTATACGAATATGAAAAAAATTATTGCTATAGTGGCCTCCAACTCTAACTTAGTCTTATTATTTAGTGTTTAACAGACACTACCTTAGTAAGTGTTTGACCATTTATTTCAAATATTTTTCACTTTATTTGGAATTTATCAAGTTGAAATTGAAGATGGATTTGTGTTTGGTTGTACTTTTTGCGAAGAAGGGGAAGAGAACATTTTGTTTGGAATTTATAGAGATGGAGTTGGAATATAGGACTGGAGCACTTTTCCTAATTTAGAATCCAGCTCCAAGTTGGATTTGGAAATTTTATAACTTAACACTGATTTTGAAATAAAGTGAAAAAGTATTCCGGAATAAATGTGAATAATTCTCATGGCCAAATGACTCCTCTCCACATAAGCATTACACTTTCAGTCCTCCGCTGAAACATTATTTGGATGGAAAATGCAAAACATTTAACTTTTACATGAACTTTTGCATAATTAAAGTGAGAATTCACCTTACCCTTCCCAAGCTAACCATAATCCAACTTTATGGATACTATATGCCAAAAAACTAATCTGAAGTTCTGCCATGGCCCCTTCCCCTGATCCAGTAATGAGGTACAGAGGGAAAGTGAAAAAGAAAAACAAGCTTTTGTGCTTATTTCAATTTCTGCACAAGCAGACTTCCATTTTTCGTGTTATTTATGGTGCTGGATATTGGGCATGGAATATGCATCAAAGATTCAGCATCTATGTGGAAAAATAATGAAATATCTACCAGTAACACATCCTTGTTATTGTTGCTGGCACTGAACTCATATATTAAGTGAGACAGCGTAAACTTGATTGGCCTGTTTTATTTATTGTTGACAGGTAGAGTCTTCTAACGAGGTGCTACCAGTTTACTCCCTCGATGCTGAGTTTACAAGACCCTTATGGGTATTTGGGATGAAGTCTTATGACTTTCTTAAGAACCACGACCAAGATACTTTAATTGCCTGCAGTTACAGGTCAAGCTGATAAGTAGTTTGCTATTTAATATTTTTGTGTGTATCATGATATTTGAAATCATAGTGCTTTTATTCTGATTATTTTGGTAACAAAGTTCTTTATATGGTTTCTCACTTTCCTCTTCCTCTCGCTCAGGGGAAGGGAATCATTCTGGGAGGAAAATTGATGTAGTTCAACTAATCTAAATTGAAAAATATGTGCAGGGAGAATGGGAAGTCATATCTTGGAGTTTTGGATGTCAACCTAGGCAAAATATCAGTGCTTGATATTCCTTTCACAGATATAAACAACATAGTGAGATCTTGGTACCACAAGCTGTACTTAAGAGCCTGTTTGGATTGGCTGGAAAAAACAGCTTTCAAACAGTAACTTTTAAAGTCAAACTTAAATGACTTTTAAGTCAAAAAATAAAAGTAGGTAAACTCCTACTTTTGTTTTTTAAACTTTTTTAAAAGTAATTTTAAACTTATTTTTAGTTATTTTTAACTGTCAAACACTCTCAAAAGCTAAAATGACTTAAAAGTAGATTTGACCAACTTTTAAGCCAATCCAAACAGGCTCTTTAGTGTCCTTTATGAGTTTTTATCATTGTGCTTGTCTTGATAAATACCTTATCACCTAAACAGACTTCTGGGGTTCATAGCTTGTATGTTGAAGGAGCATCTGCTGTTCATCCATCGTCAATAGCTAAGGTTCTTTAGACAAACTTCCTAGTTGCTTGAAATTTTGAAAACAGTACTTGTAAATTTATTTTAGATCATTCTTTTAGCATTTTTTCTGTTATTTCTGCAGGTTACTTTGGATGATCAGAGAACAAAAGTAATTGATTTCAAGATTATGTGGTCATCGTCATCTGTTAGTGAGATGTATAACTCCTATTACAGTCGGCCAGAGTTGATAAAGTTCCCAACAGATGTGCCGGGTCAATGTGCATATGCATACTTTTATCCACCAACAAACACCGATTTTCAAGCTAGTCATGGAGAAACACCTCCATTGCTCTTGCGAAGTCATGGTTATTCTTTCCCTCATTAGAACTGCTTCTTCCTGACTGATTTTCTTAGTTAAAACGCTGGACTAATTGGTTTCTGTATGAGATGTTAATGTGTAGTTTATGATGATCCAGGAGGTCCTACAGCTGAAGCACGGGGATGTTTAAATCTTAGCATTCAATATTGGACCAGTCGTGGTTGGGCCTATGTGGATGTGAATTATGGTGGAAGCACTGGTACACACATGGCCTTTTTACTCCTTCCATTGTGGGCTTGTATCTTTCTATATTGTTTCTTGATTAAGGGACTATTTTGAGAGTTGAAGTTCTTTGAGGGAACGTCATTTCCTGCTTTTATTGACTGATTGTCAGGACCTTTGATATGTATAAAAAGGAAATATACGACATTACTTTATATTGGTAGAAAAAGCAGAGGCGACCAAGGAATCAAGATGGCGTATGACACAGTGGTAGATTAGTTAGCTAGCTGTTAAGTTTGTTAACATCATTTTGTTTTTGGCTCATATGAAGGTTATGGCAGAGAATATAGAGAAAGGCTATTGGGAAATTGGGGAATCGTGGATGTTAATGACTGCTGCAATTGTGCCAAATTTTTGGTAACATCAAAAAATTGAGTTTACTCATATATTCCTTTAATGCTGCTAATAATTTTGTAAGTAATGGTAAATTAGTCTGTTCATCCAGGTTGACAGCGGAAGGGTTGACGGTGAAAGACTTTGTATTACAGGGAGTTCAGCTGGTGGTTATACAACATTAGCGGCACTTGCATTTAAAGATGTTTTCAAGGCTGGAGCTTCCTTGTATGGTGTGAGTGAATCATGAAATTTGTTTGTGATAAGTAATATCGCATTTCCATATCCTACCTGATCTCGTGTCTGCAACCAGAAACTGATCATAAAAATATGGAAAATACACCCAAGGGTGTGACCTAGTGGTCAATGAAGTGGGTTGAGCACCATGAGGTCTCAGGTTCTAATTTTGACAAAAACACTAGGTGATTCCCCCTAGAATTAGTCGAGGTACGCACAAGCTAGGCCAGGCACCAGGGCATCAAAAAAATAATATATGATAGAAAATTTTGTAGTTAAGGCTGGTGCCTATATATGAGCATTCTGTTATCTTAGATGATCATCTTTTATGTAGAACATCATCAGTTTGGTTCATAAGTCTACTCAAAGCTCCTTGTGTATCATTTATCAACCAACTTTTAGTTTCAATGCTTTATGCCATCATCTTTCATTCAACAGATTGGTGATCTGCAATTGCTGAGAGCAGAAACTCAAAAGTTCGAATCTCACTATACTGACAATCTAGTTGGTAATTATCTAATCAATTAATGTTAACGATCTATTTGCTTTAAGTCTTTCTGCTGATTGATGTTTATCAGTATGTGTTGAGGCCTTTTGTATTATTGCAGGGGACGAAAGGGCATATTTTGAGAGGTCGCCTATCAATTTTGTAGACCACTTTTCCTGCCCCATTATTTTATTTCAGGGATTGGAGGACAAGGCAAGCACAGCATGTCCCTTTTAATTTCATAATCTCCGAGTATTTTACATATGGTTATATAACTATTACTTGTTTTCACAAAAGTCACTTAACTATCTTTTCTAACACCAAAAGTCATTAAACTTAAAGATACTAACTAAAAAGTCACATAGGCGGAAAATGCTTAACTTTCCAATGCGAACTCTTTTTTAAAAAAAAATACACATTGAAATTCAGTTAAAGCTTTTACCTGACTCGACCCAAAATCCAAAAATCAAACCCATACGAAGAAAGTAAAATATCAAAAGAATGGTCCTTATCCTTATTTTCGCATTTGTCCATAAATCTTTTAAACAAGGCTTCATTACTTCTTGTTGAATTCCAAATTTAGTCTTTCCAAGTCTTGGCTTTGTGTTTCTGTCTGAAACTTGGATACATATGTCTAATACAATTCCTATGATCATCGGAAAGTTTTGCATTTTCCGGCTTAGTGACTTTTTAGTTAGTATCTAAAAGTATGATGATTTTTGTGTTGGAAAAAATAGTTAAGTGATTTTTGTAGAACACAAGTAATAATTATGTGACCATATGTGAAGTTTACCCCATAATCTCGTGCATGTGTCATTCTTTTATAGAAGAATTGTCTACATTGATCTTTTCCCTTAACTCTCTCTTCCCCCTAAAGATTCGACAACCTCCTATAGTCTTTGGCAAGCTCACTCTTTCATATTTCCACTTTCTTTGTATATATTTTTGTATTGGCATAATACATAATCGTTTCCTTTAACTTAACCTCATCTGGCATTTATGCTCTCAAACTTTGGGTGTGCACAAGTAAACAGTTAAACTTGTATAAAGTTGAACACGTAGACACACCCGTCTTACATGGTAATTTGCGTGAGATATACTCGAGCTGATTTATAGTATGCCACGTAAGACACGTGTGTCTATTTGTTCTACTTTATACATGTTTAAATACCTACTTGTGCACACCAAAGTTGGAGGGCATAGATGCCAGATGAGTCCAATTTAAAGGACACGTTTATTTGTTATGCCTTTTGTATTTTATGCAGTACGTTGGTCTGCTAAACTTGTCAGAAATAGTAAGTTCTTAAACCTTCTATTCATGTTCATCCTGTGACTAAGTACCATCTTTCTGGAAAATTGTTTTGATGCAAATACATTCAATTTATAAAATGCAGCTTGTACCGAAGTGCATGGTCTTTTGTCTTGCTCATCATAAGTGTTGGATATTTAGCTAGTTATTGCTAGAATTGAGCTTTCCATCCCTTTTTACAGGTAGTTTCACCTGATCAAGCACGCAAAATCTACCAAGCGTTGAAGGAAAAAGGATTGCCTGTTGCACTCGTTGAATATGAAGGAGAGCAGCATGGTTTCCGTAGGGTATGTATTCCAGACTTGGTTAGATAACTTATAATCTGTCAGTCTTGGAGGAAATTAGCTGATTTTTTTTTTGGCCATATGCAGGCTGAAAACATTAAATTCACACTTGAACAACAGATGGTGTTCTTTGCGCGTCTGGTGGGACGTTTTGATGTGGCTGATGAACAAACATTAAAGCCACCGGATGCTCTTTGCCATAATAAGTTGTTCAATACCTGTTCTGCCATAACTAGGAAAATTTTGATGATGGAGAGAGAGAAGCAACAAGATGACCTAATTTTCCGGGGTGGTAAATAGGCAATGCTTCTGGGGAATATGTGGAGAAACATATTGTTATAATATCATCAAAGATTAAACTATCAGAGAAAGAACATAGAGTTCATGGAACAATGGAGTTTGTTCTTGTAAGTGTATTACAGATTGCGTAATCAGGAAAATAAGCCTTAAGGGAGAGGAATTTGGAGCTCCCGCACTTGGGTTGTGCAATGCTGGATGTATTTTTTCTGAACTGCGTAATTCTGCTTCTCTTTATGCTCTGATACCATGTGAAAATGAAGTCGAAAGAGAAATCTCATTAAATTAGTTTGGAAGATATAATGCTAGAAACCTCCTTTTATAAAATTATAGATTGGGGAAGTGGACAAGTTTCTTAATGATCTTATAACAACTTGTGTAGCTCATGAAGTTTTTGGAGAAAAAAAAAAGTGATAACAGTCAGTAGGGGTGTAAATGGTCGGGTTGCTTTGGGGTTTTTCAAATATCAAATCAAATCATTTGTGTTGGATTTTTAAATCTATAAATCAAACCAAACCAATAAAATTTCAGTTTTTTTGGATTTTTCACTAAAGTATTCATACAAACATATAATTTTTTTTTACTTCAAATATTTCTTCAGTCCTATACAATTATCTAAGGTGTTTTTTAAGAATATAACACAAGCAATGATATGATTAATGACACTAAAATATTGAAATATATATATAATAATAATGAAATTACGTAAAACAAATATTGCAAATTAACAGGTCATAATGAAAATGATCAGAATTTAAAAGTACTAAATCATGCTAAAATAAGTTTAATAAGTATTAGAAGGAAATTAAAATTAGATTATGTATTTCACTTGTCTAAACAAACGTAAAATCAAATTCTCATTCTTAATGTTATATTGATTTCCTTTTTGCATTAGTATCCATTTGATTTTGATTTAAGTTTTATTATAATTACCAACATCTGTGGACTATAATCTTTATGGAACCATCCAAAATTCTAAGTTTCAAACTTGAAATAATATATTAAAAGATAAAAACTATGAAAAAATATAAGAAACATTTAAAAGTTATATCAAAGTAAATATTTTTATGTATAAAATAAAATTTTAAAATTATATATATAATGTCGGGTTGGTTTGGTCTCGAGTTATTTTTTTCTTTTAGTCAAAACAAAACCAACCCAAATATAGTTGAGTTTTTTTTCAACACCAAACCAAGTCAAACAACCACTAGTCGGATTTTTTGTCCGAGTTGACTCGATTTGCGATTTGATTCGATTTTCGGTTTGATTTTGTATACTCCTACCAGTTAATCTAAAGCCTTGAGAAAGAAACTGTAGTTTCTATATCTCTAGATTTGTAATGTGGTTGGACTCGAGCCTCACCAACCGTTAGTCATTAGTCCATGACCAACTCCTAGAAACGTTCATTTTATAAAATATCTAATTGATATCTGGGAAATTTATCAAAACATCAATATTTTAGTCTTTAGAGTGACTCAATAACAACATTTAACTATTTAGTAAAAATGACAATGTTTTAGTTTGTTAACATGAGTTATGTATTTTTTTATTATTTGAGTGAATACATATACTTAATAATAAAAATTAGAGTAAAACATGAAACTTAAAACAACAAAAAAGGTTAAAATAACACCAAAAATTTCTCCAGTTACATTTTTAAAGCTGAAATGTTGTCATAATTTGTGTTGAGTGTTTTTTTGCTCCTTTATTCTTAATAATTTTAGAAAAAATAAATATATACAAAAAAAAGTTTCGTCTTCTTATATGTACATGTATATTTTGTTAATTTGCAAGTGTCGTAACTCGTAATTTAGTTGAATTTCAGTTTTTGATTTTTAGTCATACGTATAATTATTGATATAGTATATATGTAAACATGACCAAAAGGGAAAACAATTGAATCAATAATTTGATATATATAATTCCTTTAATTTATTAATCATGGCGCTAGTATGAATGATTTTTTTTTTTTGGAATTTTTTTTAAAATAATAATATTTTAACATTTGATGGGGCCTCATAGCAAAACTTTTAATATTTATTAAAAATGTCAATATTTTAGTTTGTTATATTGTTGATTTATGTTTTTTTGTCATTTGTTTAATTTGAAAAAAATATAATTAGTTATTAACAGAATGGACAAAATTAAGGAAAATAATATTTCAAATAAGGTAATTTTTAAATTTAAACCAACAAATTTACCATAATTACTAATCATAATTTGGGTATAACTTTAAGTAGGCCTAGATTATTATTTTTTCACTATTCTTATGCTCTTTTCATCTTTTATTTTTGGGATTAAAATTTACTAAATTTCTTTCCTATTATGCGTTTTTGGTTTCACAGTTGGCATTACTTCTCTCTCCCTTAAACCTCAAATTTTTAATATTAATTTTAACTCTCCATATTCAATCTATGTCGAATTGAAGTCTATTGATTTAAGATTTTTGCTAGCAGCGAAGAAGATTTTAGAATGAAAACAAAATTAAAAAAAATAAATATAAAATTTGTTGGCATACAAAGTGATATTGAAATACAAAGTGATCACAAAAAATCTAAAACTTGTTAGCATATATTTAGAACTAATACAAAATAAAGAAAATACAAAACTTGTTGGCATACAAAGTGAAATTGAAATAAAAAGTGAACACAAAAAATCTAAAACTTGTTGGCATACACTTAAAACTAATACAAAATAAAAAAGACATACACCACTTGTTGTCATACAAAATGAGACTGGAATAAAAAATGAGCACAAAAAATATGAAACTTGTTGGCATACATTTATAATTAATAAAAAAAAAAAAAAAGATACAAAACTTGTTGGCATACAAAGTGAGATTGAAATAGAAAATGATATTGAAATACAAAGTGAGCACAAAAAATCTAAAACTTATTGGCATATACTTAGAATTAATACAAAATAAAAAAGAAATACAACACTTGTTGGCATCACATAGAATGTATACAAAAAAAAAATTATGAAGCCTAATTTAGAATAACATACAAAATTCTGTAAAACTATTTATCTAATACAAAATTAAACATATACATAATTTGAAATATCTCACCTACAAAATAAATACAAGTTATACCTAAAAAACTCTAATTCTAGCAAGATACACATGAATTTTGTAATGAATACAAAATGCAACAAATAATAAAAACAGTAAATAATACAAATTGATAGTTTAGATACAAAATGCAACATGCCATAAAGTTATTTTTCATCACCCTGATCTTCAACAATTTATCAATTTTACAAATATTGACATTCGAAAATGACACTTCTTCTAGATCAAATTCTATGCTTTTGAGCGATTTATCCTAATATTTACACTTCAAAAATGATCACCTGATACTTCTTTCAGATCCAGATCCGACATACAAAACATATAAAATACTTTTGTATCTCAATACTTTGACAAATGTTGAAAGTCTTTTGAATGATTTCTAAGATTTCTTAAAAAAATGAAGGATTTTGATTTAAGAAAAAAGACAAGGTTTAAAGTTATATAAGGATATGGAATAATGAAAGAAATTTTTAGAGAGAAAAAGAGAAATGATAGAATTTGGGTAAAAATATTTAGAGAATGAAAAGTGGGTAATGGGGTCTATTATTTTTAGTCAAAAGTGAGCCTAATTTGAGAAATAAAAGGAAGGTAAATGAATTATATAAGGATACATTTTATTTGTGAAAATATTTTCATTCTGACATTTTAAATGAATATTTTAAAATGTCGCCATTTTGACTAAATATGTTATGTGTTATGACTCAATTGCTAATTTTTCCTTGATATCTTACTCCTTCCGTCTACCATTGTTTGTCAGGAGCACAACCCTTATGAAAACTTTATTATAAGGTGATAACTTGACAAATATAACCCTACTATCAATCATTATTAAAATGGTTTGTACTTTTGGGAAAATGCACAAGTACTCCCTCAATCTGTGCCCGAAATCTCAGAAACACACTTATACTATACTAAGGTCCTATTACCCCATGAACTTATTTTATAAATAATTGTCTACCCCTTTTCGGCCTACGTGACACTATTTTGTGGGCCCAACGTGTGTTGACATTTTTTCTCAAGCTAGTGCCACGTAGGACGAAAAGGGGTAAAAAATTATTTATATCATAAGTTCAGGGGGGTAATAGAACCTTAATATAGTATAATTGTGTCCCTGGGATTTCGGGGATAGGTTGAGGGGCTACTTATGCATTTTCTCTTGTACTTTTTGAAAATTGTAAAAATAATGTTTTCACATTAAACTAGTCGGGAAAATGCACAAGTACCCCCCTAGACTATCACCAAAATCCCAGAGACACACCTTAACTAACCTAAGGTCCTATTATCCCCCTGAACTTATTTTTTTCGTAATTTTATACACCTTTTGTGTTACGTGGTACACTCCGTGATTGCACGCAATTGAGGCACGCGTCGGAGATACTTGGATGCCACGTAAGCCAAAAAGGTGCACAAAATTACAAAAAAAAAGTTTAGGGGGGTAATAGGACCTTAGAATAGTTCAGGTGTGTCTCCGAAATTTCGGTCATAGTCTAAGGGGGTACTAGTCCATTTTTTCTAAAATAGTCATGTAACTTTAAAATGACTACTTTTTGAAATCAACAATTATGTAATTATTAAGGGTAGAGTTGAAAAAAAGTGACAAACTATTTTTTAATTATTTCAAATTGATAATTAATTTTAGACAATTACTTTTAGTATACCTGACAAATAATAGTGGACGGAAGAAATAACTTATTTAGTTGTAATTTTTAATTAATATAAAATAATAATTAGAAAATAGAAATGATTGTTTTTGGTTCAGTGATAAAGGTAGTACTAGTAGTACAAAACCGTTTGTCATATTTGCGCACATAAAAAATACACAAATTATAAATGAGACATAACTTCACATATATATATCATATCATATATTTATATAAAAGAGAACCCTAAATCTGCCTAAGTGACACCACCACAAGCAAGAATTTTCTTTTAATTTTATTATTTTCAAAACTAACCTTCCTCTTTCATGAAAAGATGTGACTTTTATAAAAAAAATGCAACTTTAATGAAGAGTTAGGACTTTTATCAAAAGTTGTGACTTTTACGAAAAGTTGCGACTTTGATGAAAAATTGCGATTTTTATGAAAAGTTGTGACTTTTATGAAAAGTTGTGACTTAATGAAGAGTTGCGACTTTATGAAAAATTTAGACTTTTATGAAAGGTTGTGAATTTTCCGAAGGTTGCAACTTTTCCAAATAGTTATAACTTTTCTGATAAAGTACAATAAATATTTGTTCACACTACCCATTGTTATCTATAAATAAAGGGATTTTCTCTCATTTTAAAACAACAAAAATTTGATCTTCTTTTTCTACTTTCGCAAAATTAAATATTCGTGTGCTTTGCTCCTGTTGAGTGACTTACTGACACCACTGTTTTTGTATCAATAAGTTGGTGAATAAAATTATTCCATTCTGAGAAGATGTAATTCTTTAAATCTTTTGTATTGGAGGGAAATAGTTTTCTTAAGGGAACTTTGTGCATTCAATGGACTCAATGTTTTCCTTTCTATTTCATTCTATTTTTACATATCCTGGTATGTTTTTTTACACTCATCAATTTATGCATATGATGTTAATTGTTATTTTTGAGTACATGTTTTATGCTCTGTTGTTTATGTTTCTGCAAAGTTATTGTCTCCAGTTATATTGAACATATGCACATATAGTATGTATATTCATTGTGCAGAAAATAATTATTATACTCAGTTCCAAGAATTCATGCATTGTTATTCTGTATTAAATTCTATAACTTATATATAAGCTTACATATTATCTATTTTTACATAGAAATGAAATTTCTCACTTATCAATTGAAGAAATTCATCATTCAAGTTCAAAAATTATAATTCCTTTCATGTTCAAGCATAATTTCTTTGTTGAATATGTTAACAAATTTTTGAAGTTTCTCCTAAGACATATATCACAATTGTATAATATATGCAACTTAAATGTTTCTTTTTATTATGAAATGCCTTTGTATATATAGTCTTATTTTCTTCTTTGTTTTCCTTTAAACGTTAATTAAAGAACCAATGATTTATTATTTCTTTAATAATTCATTCATTAGAGGTTCTTGGGTTGTGTGATGATAAAAAATAATCAAATTCATGTTGGAATATTGCTAATAATTTTTTAAGAACCTATTTTCCCATTAGTTTTAAAGTATGGATAATAGTAAAAAATTATTTGCAAGTCTAATGCAATTATTATTTATGACTTGTCACGACCCGAGCCTATATCCTGGACGTGGCCGATACTCGAAGACCATTGCTGGTCCCCAAGCGAACCCTCATCCTGGCTGACTACAAGCGAAAGACTCACTTAAGCATACAAAGCTTGAAAAGTGAAATAAAATTCATAAACTTAACTTTAGAAGCTTTAACTCAAATGAACAACTTTGAATACAATAATATATTCAACTAGCCATAAAATATGCAACTTTAGTCTTTAAAATATTTAATTAAATAAATGAATGATACATACTTTTTAACTAAACTGACTATCTATCTATGAAGCCTCTAACTGATAATGATGGAAGTTGGGACAAGACCCACGACCTCCTAACTAAACAAAAAAGTAAATGACATCCTCGGAAAGCAAGGAGGCTCACCATAGCTGTAACGACCCACTTGGTCGTTTTGATTACTAGAATTTTTTATTTTATAAAATACTTTTCGACATATTCGGAATGGATATTTTGGACTATTTATGACTATAATTATAGATTTAATGAAGTACTTTTAATAATTTATTTAATTGATGGTTAAAAAAAATAACATTAAAATTTATAGTGGGTCACTTTCACATTTTTATAATTAGTCATAATAATAATAAGGGTTCCTATCTTGAGTCATAAACTCAAAGAGAACTCTAGCGGCGACGACACGATTAGCGGAGAGGCAGACGAGTTCTTCAGGTGAATAAATTATTTAGTATTACAATATTGAGTTTGTTTGAAATTGAATATTTGATGTTATTGGTTTGAAAATTAAAAGAAGAGTTAAGTTGCAACTTAGTACTGTCTTCATGCACATGATCTAGTAGGGAAAAATAAAGGAAATTAAAAAGAAAATGTAATCATTGGCAAGACAAGGATATTATGCATATTTTGATTGGGTTTCGTGTCGTCTATGCTACACTTATTCTTATTTTGTGAAATAATTATTATAAACAGAAACTGAAGGCGGGAATTATTTTACGGTTAGCGTTTAGTTTGAATTTGGGGTCAAGGTTTAATGGATAGTGTGAGATAATTATTTTAAGGATTATGAGGTTGTCACAAGGTCTTGAATTTAATTATTAATTAATGATTACAAATGAATTGGGGCTGCAATTGGACAGTGATGTTTAGAATTAGTATATAGGAATATATTATATATGGTATGAGGCGCTGAAATGCTTATCATTTTCGCGAGTTGTTCATAGTTTGTAGTCGTGAGTTCTTTTCCATATATAGTTATTTCATTTAGGTAATATATTATGAGTTGAATCTTGATATATTAAGATAGATAATTAAATATTATATATATTATATTACATGAATATTATTAGATTATGTAATTTGAAGGAAACTCTATATTTTTCAATTTGTATAAGTGAAGAATGGATTCCATAAGAAGACATGGAATAATGGTTAATAATTGCCATGATGATAGGCAACGATGAGAAATGATTGGAGGAATAAAAATAATATTATTATGGGATGGATGGTTGTTTTGTTTTTCAATTCAAGTTACTGTACGTAACTTGATGACCATTTTGGGGTTTTTATTTTATTGTTATAGTTGCTCTAAAGAATCAAGTATTGATACTACTATTTATATATATAAACTAAATGTAAGAAATTAGGCCTGTTAAACTTTAGGTTTTAGGCTATAGGATGACGTACTATTATGTATTGAGTTGGAAAGTAAAGGTGTTTGGATTACTATCATTATTTAATTATAAATTTATTGGGTTGCATTAGCATATGGTAAAGAAAATTAGCATATGGTAAAGAAAATGGCTAGCATAGCACTGTGGGTCAATGACTTCTTTTGATTAACTTGTGCAGTTATGATAACTGCAGTGGAACGTGGTCCTTTAATCTGTCGGATAGTAATGACTTAATTATAGACTTGAAATTTAAGAAATATAGTATTTGCCCTCTTAATTGAGATCACAATTGAAACTTGGTGATAGGATTGAACACGTTTACTTACGAATTATGCATACTTGATAGATTTATTCGGAGGCGTTAAGGAAAGGGAAGACATTGGAGAAGTAGCTTGCCTAACGTCAGTTCTTCAGTGGAGGTAGGTTATGGTTTATGCTATTTGATAGTAAACTCTTAATAGTTATTGATATGCATTGAATGATATTGTGAAGTTTTCTATGTACTTGATTGTGTGGTTGTGTGGCTTGGTTGTGTGTTTTGTGATTGGTCTGAATTCCTGAGACCGTGGAATTTATATTCTTGAACCCTCTTTATCGAAGTGATGCCTTGAATAAAGAAGGCTTGATGAAATATTATCAATGAATTGAAAGTGCTGATAATAAATGATCAATTAACCGTATAATTGGATCAGAGTGTCACGTTCTGACACAGTATAATTGGATCGGAGTATCACGTTCTGACATGGTATAATTGGATCGAAGTGTCACGTTTTGACACGCTATAATTAGATGGGAGTGTCACGTTCCGACACGGTATAATTGAATCGGAGTGTCACGTTCCGACACGGTATAATTGAATTGGAGTGTCACGTCCGAACATGGTATTCTTGGATCGGAGTGTCACGTCCCGACATGGTATAATTGGATCAGAATGTCACGTTACGACACGATAATATTAAAGGAAAAACATATTAAATTAACGGAATGTACTCAATCTCAAAGAACTCAATTTCCCAAATGGTTTGGTTAGAGGCATGAGTCCTCATGGATGATTTTGATATTGTTGACTTATTACATACTTACTTTAGTGTCGTTGACACTGGTTCATGTTGTTTGTTGCTTATCACATGTTAAGTGCTATAGTTGAGCTCATACTATTATTCATTGTATATTAGTTTCTATTTTGGGTTGGCCGATGATACCTACTCAATACATGTTTCCCTGTACTGAAAACTACTTGTGTTTTTCTTTGTTTTCCTTTTATGGAGTGCAGCGAGTGTACCAATGACTTTGAATTTCCCTCAGCTCTAGCCAGTCTCCAGCATATCAGGTTTCAAGGTGAGCTATTCATTCAAGCTCGTGTTGGATTTTCTCGGTCATGACATGATATCCTATGTTTTCGGACACATACCATTTATTCTTTTATTTTGGTGTATTTGATATTCTTAAACTTAGTATATGGAGATTAGATTTCCTTGATGTGATGACTTTCAGGTTTTGAGAAATGATACTTTAATAAGTTTTGAAGCTTCCACATTATTTTTGTTATTCGTAGTTGAATTATTGGCATATATTGGAGTTTGGATTGCTTGGTTCGCCCACTTAGGAGGTTAAGTGTGGGTGCCACTCACAACTCGTTTTGAGTCGTGACTTTCTTCCGCATTATTTTTGTTATTCGTAGTTGAATTATTGGCATATATTGGGGTTTGGATTTCTTGGTTCGCCCACTTAGGAGGTTAAGTGTGGGTGCCACTCACGACTCATTTTGAGTCGTGACAATAGCTAACTCGAATCTCGGATGTATCAACGAAGCTCCTGTTGATGATCCTGAATACCTGTGTCCGCATCATGAGAAGATGCAGGCAATTGGCTCAGTACCTGGAATATACGAGCATGTAAGGGAAATTCTAAAGCATAACATAAGCTGATTCTTGAATAAAAGGAAACATACTTACCTCTTTTTCAACTCAACTCAAATCAAGAATAAGATACTCAACTCAAGGATTATATACTAAACTTCAAGATATGATACTTGACTCAATGAAGTACATATTAACTCAAGATACTTGACTTAAAATACTCAACTCCTGATACTCAACTGAACTCATTTCAATATAAAGCAGTTTAAAACAAGTGTAATATAAAGAAAAGTTGTTTAAAAACATGATGTCAACTTTGTGTGTATAACAAGGATACAACATAACTCTGAAATGTATATGAAAATACAATTAATTGATGTATATAAAAATACTATAACTGCTGTGGGAGTTTTTCTAACCGACAACCATCACTTAACAGCTACAATGATGATACATTGTTACTCGGTCCACGCTGCCCAACCATCCTAACCTTGCCAGGTTATACGACCTAAACTGCCTAATGGATCCACTAGTAAACTGTGAAAAGGATTCATCTAAAAAGTATGATCATTTTCTACCCATGATGGCTACATGGTTTTCATGGAGACTTGAATTAATTTGAAACTCGCATCCCCACATCGGTGCTCAATATTACTCCTAAAAATATATATACTGGCTCTTATGTTTGTAAAATATACTGATTCTGTGATTTGAGATTAGTGCTCAAACTTAGCTTTAAAAGCTCTCTTGAAAATTTTAGTTTCCTCTTTCTTTTATCAAAACTAGCCATAGGCTCTGTGGAAGTATATCTTCCTTTCTTTCTCAAAAGTTGAAAACGTTTTGTTTAAACTCTTAGAGACTACATAGTTCCCTTAAAACTCTTGAGAACTGAACTCAACTTGATACTCTTTGCTTAATTGAAACTTAACTCTTAGGGAATACTTAGTTCCCTTATAACCTTTGAAGAGAAGAACTTCAACTTACTCTTCACTTAGCATGAAACTTGAGTCTTAAAAACAAAGTTAAAAATATTTAAATAAGACTCTTGAAAAACCTTTAAAAACTGCACTTTAACTTACTTCTGAACTTAGACTTGAATTTTAACATCCTTGAATTGGAGTATGGATTCAAGGCTCATGATCTCATGTTTATGGATGATTTCATGATTTTCAACTTGGAGGGTTCATGCGGAATTATGAGCATGAACTACTCAACTCGAGAACTCAAAGGCACTTCTTCTCTCATGATTGCTCGACTTATGGGGTTCATGTGAAATTATGGGCATGGACAATTCAACTTAAGTACTTCATAGATAACATGTAATAATCACATGATTAGGAACCAATCTCAAAGATGGACTAGGAACTCAACACTTAAAGGCTTAGAACTTGAAGATCCTACTTCTCTGAAAGATGCTCAACTTACGAAGTTCATGCGGAATTATGGGCATGAAATAACTTGACTCAAAGATATACATAACTACATGGACTCATGTATATTAATCTTCTTATTCTGTTGTTTACTTACTCAAAACATAGTTCAATCATTGACAGATCTCAAAAAATTCATAATTGAACTTAAAGGCTTTCTTGAACTCTACTCTTAACTCTCTCTTGAATGTGAATTATGAAATCAAGAATTTTGGTTCATGAAATGGAGGATCTCATGATGACAAGGTATACTCATGAATAAATTCTCTTCATACTCATACTAACTTACTTGAGTCTTGAAACAAGTTACTAGAAGTTGTAGAAGACTCATCAATTGGACTCAAAAGGAGTTTCTTAGAACGTTTGAAAGAATCCTCAAAAACTTAACTCTCGATTATACCTTGAATTTGAATTATGAATTCAAGGTTATTATCATGTTAGTACTGATTTTAGGTGTTTAGATGTAGCTTAGATTAGTTAGAATCGAAAAGGAGTGAAGGTGCACTTTAAACGAACTCAAACAGAGCAACCGGAGGCAAACTGGGCTTGGAAGACGACCCTGGGGCTATGGGTGGCGCGGGGCGCCAACCCCTGACAGACAGATATGGATTTGGGGCACTATGGCAGGCGCTCCGCGCCAGGCTCCAACCCAGAAATTCTGCCGAGCACTTTTGCTCGTTTTCTCACCCTAAATTGCCTAAATTCGAACGATTTCTTCCCCAATCACTTGGATTCGATTACTTAGATTAATTACACTCTAATCTACTGGAAAAAACACTAAAATTACTCAATTTTATCTCAATAAATCATCAAAATCCAGCACAACAAGATTTAGAATGAACTTCAAGAACACCTTTGAAGAACTCATCAAGAACTGTAATCTTTAAACTTTAAGCATGAAATTTCGTCAAAAAAAATACATGATTGGCGTGTGGGTGAACTAACCCAACACTATGGAAGCTTACATACCTCTTATGGATTAGACCCATGGCAAAAATCTGCAACTAGACTCAAGAACATCGACGAACACCTTCATCTTTGCCTCTTTTCTCCGCTTTTCTCTTCTTTTCTTTTCTTGTCTCTTCTTGAACTCTCAACTAAAATCCTAGGTGTATATTAGATTTATAAATCTGAACCTAAAGGATTAGACCCCTAAAATATGACTAAAAACGAGTTAAATCAGATTGGGTAAGGAAAGGACCAAAATACCCTCACTATTTTCGGCTAACTTTTCTTAACTGAACAACCTAACTTCAAAAGGTAATATCTCACTCATACGAATGCGAAATTTAGCAAACTCAGCGGATTTGGAAAGATAATGCAAATATATTTCCAATGGTATCTTGTAGAATACCTAAATGATCCTGTACTGGAAGTTATGGTCGTTTGAAGTTGACCTAAAACTCATACTTAACTTAACTTGCAAAAATTCAGATTTTTGTTATTTCCAATTTAATTCATTTGAAACTCTTGGTGCTAAATCTAGAGAACTGACCTTAAGACTTAGAAATTTTTAATTCCTTGGTAAAATATCACTCACTACGGTTAACGACTCAAGTCTTAGTTCAAAAAAATTTCTGAGGTGTTACATGACTGCGTGAAGCGCGGACAAATTACCTAGTATATATATATAAAAGAGAACCCTAAGTCCACCTATGTGGCACCACCACAAGCAAGGATTACCTTTTGATTTATTTTATTTCCAAAATTAGCCTTCTTCATTCATGAAAAGTTGTGACTTTTATCAAAAGTTGTGACTTTTATGAAGAGTTGTCACTTTTATAAAAAGTTGTGCCTTTTATGAAAGGTTGTAACCTTTCGAAAGGGTTGTAACTTTTTCAAAGCGTTATAACCTTTCTGAAAAGTTGTAAATTTTATGAAAAATCGTAACTTTAATGAAGAGTTGTGACTTTTACATCAAAAGTTGTAACTTTTGTGAAATGTTGTGACTTTTATGAAGAGTTGCGAATTTTATGAAAAAATATGACTATTATAAAAGGTAGTGACTTTTCAGAAGGGTTGTAACTTTTTCAAAGAGTTGTGACCTTTCTAATAAGTCACAATAAGAATTTATTCACACTATCCTTTGTTGTCTATAAATAGAAGGATTTCCTGCCACTATTATCTGTAGGTCTTTTCCGCTCTAGGGTAGTCGAATTCAAATAAATTAATTAAGCTTCTTATGAAGTTTGTTTCATTCCTCAAAAGTTTCTTCCTCCTATTTTAGCTTAATCTTTAGGGAAAATGCATAAGTACCCCCTCAACCTATGCCCGAAATCTCAGAGACACACTTATACTATAATAAGATCCTATTACCCCCCCTGAACTTATTTTATTAGTAATTTTCTACCTCTTTTTGGCCTACGTGGCACTAACTTGAAAAAAAAAGTCAATCATCGTTGGTCCCACAAGATAGTGCCACGTAGGCCGAAAAGGGGTAGAAAATTATTAATAAAATAATTCTAGGGGGGTAATAGGACCTTAGTATAGTATAAGTGTGTCTCTGAGATTTCAGGCATAGGTTGAGGGGGTTCTTGTGCATTATCCCTAATCTTTACTTTAAACTATTGTCATTCATGTAATTATGACAATTTCTTTTTGCTACTTTGGTGACTTGTTTTAAAACTCTGTTAAAATTTTAGAAAAGATTAATGAAAATTGATCTTCTATTTTATCTTTTTTTACATGTTTTTTTTGTATAAATGGATTTTTGATTGCAACGCGACATTATGACTCTTGCGTCTCTCATTCCACAACTCTTAACGCTGTTGAAATGGTTGAATTCATTACATTTGGTTCTTAGTAAAAAAGTTGTAAGTTTTTTTTCCATAGGGCAGTCTAATTCAAATAAAGTATTTAAACTTCTTTTGAAGTGTGTTTCATTCCTCAAGTTTTCTTCCCCCTATTTAATGAAGCTCAATATTTTGCTGTAAGTCATAGTGATTCGTGTATTTATTGCATTTTTTATTTGCTATTTTGGTGATTTTGTTAACTCTGTTAAAAATTCCAGTAAGGATGGTTGAAAATTTATCTTCTCTTTTGTCCCAATCTACAGGTTTTTTCATATATATTTTGGGAGAGTTACTTGTGGTTTGTATTATATTTGATAGCACACAACAACAAATATAGAATAACTGACATGGAACCAATGATGAAGTTTCCTAAAAGAACAAAATAGATTGTTGTCTTGCTTGCCATAATTAATATATTATTTTGATTGTTTTTTCTGGTACAAACAATCCGTATGTCATTGCACTCTTCCTAGAATATTAGTATGGACACAATTAGTCCACTTCTTTTGTCGCAAGTTAAGTAATTTGTCATATTTCTTCGTGTCTTCTTTTTGTGCATAATAAGAGATCAAGTTTTCTTGAAACAAACAAATGTCCAAAATACACTCTAATAAATATATTTTTTATCGACAATAAATACATACATTAACGAAGAGTATTAGAGCCTTTACTGACATTAATTAATTGTTATTCGATTCAACGCTACTATAATCTTTAGGAACATTTATTGGGAGTATCAATTACCTCTGTAAATACATATTTATCGATAATTAAACTATGAATTGTTATTAAATATCATAACAATAACATTTTTACTGTAGTGATAACTCTTTATTTTGATAAAGTTTTTTGTTTTTTTTAATAAAGAAGTAACAACTCTTTATTTTGGATTATTTCAATTAAATTTGTGAACTGTAAACTTGTATACAACTTGATAGATAAGCAACATGCCTTTTTCTTCTTGATTGCTAGACAATCAAGGTTGATTTTATTATTATTTGTGGATATTTTGTGAGATCAAGTTCTCACAAAGTTATGCTGTGAGATTTTAATAAGTTATGTGTCAAAATTTTGGTTTAGAAAATTCAATAGTGAACCGTTCCAATCAGAGGCCACCTACTTCATGGTTGATAATTGCATTCATTCTTTCTAACTGCATACTATAACCATAAAAGTAACTATGGTTCAATTCAAAAAAAGGTAAGGCCGGTGATATGAAACATAATCAATAGTAATGACTACTCTGAGACAATGAGGAAAAATATGTATGATACAATCAATTTTAGGCTCATTTTTTAACATATACATGATACGTCAATAGATTGATGGAGGTTCATAAGAAATGATCTGAAAATCATCCATTTGAGTTTAGTTTATTATGTTATTGTATGGACGTGATGTTCCACTTTATTTTGGAGTGTTGTCGTTCAAGGCTTTTTGGTCTATTCTTATTTATAACTATTTGAAATTTAGAAAATTTCATTACTTCTGACCAACTATTTCTATGGAGATTTTCGTAAACTTCTTTCTTATACTTGAAATCTCTCTATGACTAATATTTTTTATAACAAAAATAATAATAAAAGAATATAACATTTTAAGATTTTGGAGGAACACTTTGCCTTAAGATAAAATGTTCTTCACAATGTAGGGTATATATCTAAAATATGAATATTATCAAATGATGATATGTGAGCTTAATAAAATAGTTCATTCTCGTGCCAAGCACGGGTAATTTAGCTAGTATATGTATATAAAATAGAACCTTAGACCCGCCTATGTGGCGCCACTACAAACTAGAATTTCCTTTTAATTTATTTATTTACAAAATTAGCCTTTTCCTTTCATGAAAAGTTGTGAAATTTATGAAGAGTTGCGACTTTAATGAAGAGTAGCGACTTTTATGAAAAATTGCGATTTTAATGAAGAGTTGTGACTTTTATGAAAAGTTGCAACTTTAATGAAGAGTTGCGACTTTTATGAAAAGTTATGACTTTTATGAAAAGTTGTGTTTTTTATGAATATTCTAACTTTAATGAAGAATTACGACTTTTATGAAAAGTTGTGACTTTTATGAAAGGTTGTGACCTTTCCGAGGGATTGCAACTTTTCCAAATAGTTGAACCTTTCTGATAAGACACAATAAATATTTGTTCACACTTCCCTTTGTTGTCTATAAATAGAGGGATTTCCTCTCATTTTATAACAATGAAAATTCTGAACCTCTTCTTTTTCTTCTTCTTCACAATTAAATATTTGTGTACTCTGCTCCTTGTTATCGGCTTACTGACACTATTGCTTATGTTACAGATCCTGGTAAGTATTTTTACCGTCATTAATTTAGGTTTATGATATTAAGGATAAATAAATACTAAAGATCTAATGATTTTTATTTTCCTTTACATTATTAATATTTGCTGCTACGTAATGTTGTATGAAGATAATATAATGTTTTAGTTTTAGTGACCGATAAGTTTTAAGTATTATTTTATAAATTTCATGATAAACACGGATAATTTTAGTAGTTTATATATAACTCTAGATGAATGAGTTGAAAAGCTATATCCTGATGCATATACATATATAATAAAATGAAGAGATAAAGGGTAGGCAAAGACAATACTACAACAAATTCAATAGTTTTTTTGTAAATTATATATTTGTATTATCAATAAATATAAATAATAGTGTAGGTTTGAAACTCCACGCCCCCCCCCCCCATTTTGCTAAAGAAAACCTTAAGCGTACATTCTTCCCAAGTGTTTGCAAAGCTAATGTTTCAAGTGTTTACAACTTCATTAGAGAGCTTTGAAAATCTACCACTGTTTATTCATAGTAGCTTAGAGTTTTTCTCTTTTATTTTTGTTTATCTTTGTATTCAAAAGATGACATATCTACTATTCTGATGAAGTAAATCATTCTATCCTTAGAGCATATACTCTAGAATCTAGAGTACTTGAGGAACTTTTTTTTAGTGATATAATGATCGTTTTCTATTTTTTCTTAATATATACAATAGTATGTAATGTTCCAGTATATGAAGCTAATGTGAAGTAGTCTAAATTTATTTATTTTCCTTAACAATTACTCCTGTAATGTAGATATATGCTTCTGAATATCTTTTTTTAAAAAAATTGAACTTCTCATGAGTCAGGGAATTGTCACGAGTTATTTTGTTGATGCTCAAGACATAAGAATGATTTTACTTATAATGTTATTTATGTGATTGAGCTTGTCAGGAAGTTTGCTTCAAAATAGTTATTACTATATATAAACGTTCCACTTTCGCGTTACTTATTTACTTTTTTTAAAGACAATTTTTTATGTATATTAGTCGAAGAAAAATTCATATGATTTATAATGATACTGGGTAGAAGGGTGTATTAGTTAATATCTATATTTTCTTTCATTGCTAATTTTTATGAGATAAATATTTTTATTATATGCAAATCTTTAGATAGAGATATATATTTGGCCAAGTGTTTGTATTTACATTAAAAATATTTTATATATCATGAAAGTATTATCAAGATAAAGATCTTTTAACTTCAAAATATATGGAGTATTTTTTAAGGGAAAAGACATAAATTTCTTATTAAATTTATTGCGAAAAGTCAGTTACACACTTAGACTATTATAGTGACCTATTACACACCTATACTACTCAAAAGTGAATTTCTAACCCCCCGAAACTGACCTGGCAAAAAAGTAAAACAAAAATAAAAAAATAGGCGCGTTACTTTGGAAAAAAAGTTTTTAAAAAAATGTTATAATCCTCTTTTTTACCCCCACCCACACCTCTTCTTCTTCACACCCCACCCACTGTCTTCTTCTTCTTCATTCTTTATTTTATCACACTTCTTTATTTTTTATCACAATCTAAAAACACAATTTTTTTTATTCGCAATTAAGTTAATTTACATAGATTTGTTAGTGAATAATTGTATTTTATCTAGAAAAGTTTCGATTGATTGTTTCTATCTTTTTTCATTTTTTGTTAAAGAAATTTTGGTTGTTAATCAATTTTTGGATTTGGTGGTGATGGGTGGCGGGTGGCAAAAATTAAGATAGGTAATTAAAGGTGATGAAGAGGAAAAAATCGATATTGATAAAGGTGGTGGTGATCAGGGGTGGACCTAGAGTATGCCGATGGGGTTCACCCGAACCCCCTCGACAAAAAATTACGTTGTATATTTAAGATATTTTAAAATTTTTATATGATTATATATGATTTTGAACAGACTTTTTCGAATAAGCCAATGCATTTGCCTGCAAATCCACTCTTTTTCCTATTCAAAGATCTTGAATATAAGATTAGAGGTTGGCTTAGTGGTTCAAACCACTATTTTTTTTTGAACCCTTTAGTGGAAATCCTGGATCCGCCACTGGTGGTGATATTTGGTGTTGGGTGACAAAGAAGAAGAAGAAGAATTGAAGGCGATAGTAGTGGTGAAGAACATAATTAGTAGTAAAGGTGGATTCAGATATGATTTTCCGATGAAATAAGAATTGAAAATGGGTGAGATTTAGTGATGAAGAAGATATAATTATTAAAGAATTAAAATAATCTATTTGGATTATTTAGAGTAAAACATAGTTAATAAAAAAAAGTTAATTAATAAAAATATATATATATATAATTTATGACATGGCGCTGATGCAGCATTGATGTGGCAGCGTGTGTATACACCATATAATGTGAGAGTGGTGTTACACGTTTCAGGGTGGTAATAAATTTATTTTTGAATAGTATAGGTGTGTAACAGGTCACTGTGATAGTTTAAATGTGTAACTGACTTTTCGGTATAAGTTCAAGGGAAATTTATGTCTTCTCCCTATTTTTTAATGTTCTGATTTTTTTTCTTTTTTTTCTTAAACTCATAGAAAATAGGAAAATATGTGAATCATTTAAAATTTATCATTTGCAAAATAAATTTTATATTAAGTAATATGAAATAAACATGCAACACAATTATTGACCCTTGAATGAATCATGTGTGCTAGATTAATTAAAAATCATTTACAAAGATATGAACAATTTCATTGTTGGGTTAAAGGTAAATTAGTGATTATAGATATGATTTCACATATTGAATATATATTTTTTATGTTTAATATTTAAAATATTAATGGAGAAAAAAGAGAGATGAAAATTCAAATAACTATCTTTTATTTATATAAACATTCCATGAAGAAGTCAAATATGAGGACCAACAACAAGAACATCATATATTATATACCTTATAAAATAAAAAGTAATGTATGTAAAAATAGCTCTAGAAAGTAAAATCTAGTTATTTTTTTCACATGTTCATATGATATATAAATTTTTTAATTCAGATACTTTAACTTTTAAATATTAATACTATTAAACGTGGAATAAACTTGCAACACACATGTTCGAGAACTAGTATATATATATATATATATATATATATATATATATATATATATATATATATATATATATATATATATATATATAAAAGAAAGAATCATAGGCCCACCTATGCGACATTCTTAAAATTCAGAAATTTACTTTTATATTTTTCTTCATACTTTTAGGTTTTTTAGCCCTATTTTATTTTTACCTTTAAACTCGTTTCTTCATCGTCCCTTCTGACTGTTCTATCCCTTCAATTGCGCCTCTTCAGAAACTACCTATAAAAACTAGGCAATTCATATTTGTTGTATGTCCTCTTCTTCTTAACAAGTTTCATCCCTAATACAGTACTAAAAAACTATTAAAAACCACCAATAGAAAAGCAACGGGCGACGTCGTATCAAAAAACGACGCAATGTGCCACATTGTCCGTCGCTTTTTAATAAAAAAATTTTGAAATAATTTTACAAAAAGCAACGGACAACATCTCTTAGTCCGTCGCTACTTTTTGCAGATTTTTGTGCCAAATATATATATAATTAATAATTAATTATTAATTATTTAATATAGATATAGTCGTTGTCCGTCGCTTTAAAAATAGTTATATATAAATTAAACAATAACCACACCGTCTGGCGCTTTTAATTTCTTTTATTTTATTAATTATTTTTTATGAAAGCGACGGACGCATCTTTATATACGTCGCTTCTTGGACAAAATATTTGGTCAAATATTTTAAATAAGCGACGGACAATGTCTCTTTGACTGTTATTTTTTGGTTAAAATATTGGTCAACTATTTAAAAAAAAATGACGGACATAGAAACGATGCCCATCGCTTTTCATTGAATATGTGAAAGATATAGACACGACTTTTTCCCATTCCCTCATTCTCTACTCCTTTTCTCCATTCCTCACCGATCTGCGCCACCACCGTCGTCCCACCATTTGCTGTGGCCGCTGGTTCATGTTATCAGCAGCTGCTAGAGCCGCCGTGAGTTTGTAGCTGTCGGAGCCTCCTCCTCCTCCTTCTCCTCTCTCTTCATTCTCTCCTTCTCCTTTAAGGTTGGAGTTAAATTCATCAAAATAATAAAATCAATTTGAGCTATATATGATTTTGTTAGTTTTTCAATTGTAATTAGTTTATTCAATTTTTGTTTATTGATTGTTAGTTTGAATTAGACATTATTAGTTAGTGAGTGAATTAAGATTTTTTTTTAGGATTAGTTTGAATTAGGATATTCTAGGACTGTTTTTTTGAATCTATATTTTAGGATTAGTTTGAATTAGAGATTTAGGAATAGTTTGAATTAGAGTATTTAAAGACTTGTTTGAATTTGAGTATTTCTTGAGTTAGTTTCATTTAGACTAGATTGAATTAGAATTTTGAATTAGTCTGAGTTATATTTGAGATCTTAGGACTAATAGTTTGAATTCAGAATTAGGACTAGTTAGTTTGAATTTGGGATTTTAGCACTAGTTTGATTTTGGGATTTTAGAACTAGTTTGAATTTGTGATTTTAATACTTGAAGGAAAATATTTTATTTATAAACTCAAAAGTTCTATAAGTTTCTGTATATTTCTGTGTTTCTATATTTTATTTCTATATATGTGTATTGAAATTAACTAGCAACATTTCTATATATAAAGGTAAGAAATCAAATTAAACTAGCACAAAAATCATTATAAGTAACAAAAATTAATTAAACATAAATAAGAAAATATCATAAATAACAAATCCTAAACAGTTAGGATTCCTACTCCAACTTTGAATATTATTTCCGACATTCTCATGTAATTCAAAGTTGTATAATCTTTTCTTTTTCTTCTTGTCATTGTTATTGAATTGGAGAACTTTTCTCCAATCTTCAACCTTCAATTGTTGGAGTTCTTCTCTTCAATCTTCAATTCTTGGAATACTTCTCTTCAATTCTCTTTTTTTTTTCTTGGTTGTGTTGGAGCACCTTCTCTCTAATTTTCAAGTATTAGAACACTTCCTCTCAAACTCAAGATATTTTTTTTAGGTTGTGTTGGAGCACTTCTCTCCAACTTTCTAAGTGTTGGAGCACTTTCTTTGCAACTCACAATATTTTTTCTCGTGGTTGTGTTGGAGCACTTCTCTTTAACTTCCAAGGTTGATACCCTTCCCACCAACACCTTTTATTTTTATTTTTTTGTTTGTATTTTGTGTTGACCTACTCTCCCTGATTCTCTTTCATGCCCTTCCCATAAATTCCTTTTCTTTTTTTTTTAAAATCTTATTTTTGGTGTTGGAGTACTCTCTCTTCAACTCTCATTGATGCCCTTCCTATGATCTATTTTCTTTTTTGGATCATCTAACTTCTGATTTATAGAAGAGTTTCTTCCTCTTGTGTTTGGTTGCACTTCTTTAAATCTGCAACATTTTGTGTTTTCTCTTAGAATGTTTTTTTCATGCATATATATTGTTCGTGCAACTTTTTTCAACATGATCCAAGACATGCAGCATATATGGGTCATAGCCACCCACCGGCGGCAAAAAATCTTTGATCTTCTACCAAAATCGTAGAAGCTCTGATACCAATTTGAAGGAAAATATTTTATTTATAAACTCAAGATTCTACATGTTCTCGTATATTTTTGTATTTTCTATATTTTCTGCATAATTCTGTGTATTGAAAATAACTTGCAACATTCCTATTTATAAATGTAAGAAATCAAATTAAACTAGCACTAGGAATCACTATGACTATCAAATTCTAATTAAACACAAATAAGTAAATACCATAAATAACAAATCGTAAACGCTTATGATTCCTACTCAACTTTGAATTATTATTTTCAACAAGACTAGTTTGAATTTGAAATTTAGGACTAGTTTTAATTATATTTGAGATTTTAGGAATTATAGTTTGAATTAGGAATATTGAGACTAGCTAGTTTGAATTTGGGATTTTAGCACTAGTTTGATTGTGGAATTTTAGGACTAGTTTGAATTTTTGATTTTAAGACTTGAAGGAAAATATTTTATTTATAAACTCAAAAGTTCTATAAGTTTTTGTATATTTCTGTTTTCTATATTTTCTTTATATTTCTTTGTATAGAAAATAACTAGCAACTTCCCTATTTATAAAAGTAAGAAATTAAATTAAACTAGCACAATGAACCACTATAAGTAACAAATTCTAATTAAACATAAATAAGTAAATAACATAAAAAAAATCCTAAACACTTAGGATTTCTACTTCAACTTTGAATTATTATTTTCAACATTCTCATGTAATTTGAAGTTGTATATTCTTTACTTTTTTCTTCTTGTCATTGTTGTTGAATTGGAGCATTTCTCTTCAATCTTCAATTGTTGGGAGTTCTTATTTTCAATCTTCAATTTTTGGAGTACTTCTCTTCAATTCACATTTTTTTTCTTGGTTGTGTTGGACCACCTTCTCTCCAAACTTCCAAGTGTTACTTCAACTCACGATACTTTTTTCTTGGTTTTGTTGGATCACTTCTCTCAAACTCTTAAGTGTTGGAGCACTTTCTCTCCAACTCACAATATTTTTTTCTCTTAGTTGTGTTAGAGCTGACACGCCCTGAGCCTACACCCAGGACGTGGCTGGCACTCAAAGACCATCGTTGGTCCCCAAGCGAACCCTTGCCCTGGCTTACTTAACTCAGCAGAAGACTCTAAATATTATTACAATGATCAAATTCACTTACTCAAATAACTTAATAATAAAACTTGGAATGTTAAAAGGATCAACATTCAAGTTGGCCAAAATGACAACACAAGTCTTTAACATAAAATAACAATGTAAAGACTAATGAGCTACTAATTGTCTATATATGAAGCCTCTAGTACAGAGAGGGATGTTGGGACAAGACCTCAACCATCCTAATACTGAAATACTGAAAGAAAAATAAAAGGGGTCCTGTGGAAAGTAAGGAGGCTCACCAACAGACTCTGAGTGCTCAAGATGGATGTTGATCCTGGTTACCTACATCTGCATCGTAAGACGATGCAGGCCAACAAACATCAATACATTGAATGTACGAGTATGCTAGTTGGAATGCTAACCAATATATAGGCTTGAAAGAATCATGAAGAAATACTTACCTTGTCTCTTATCAACTTTGGAATAACTTAACACAAATATAGAGCAATAAAGCACATGTAATATATATAAAGCTTATAAAAAAAGTGACAGACAACTTAGTTCGTTAAAGATAAAACAATAACAAACTTAACTTTAATCATATATGAAAGTAATATAGTTTCTGTGGCAGATTCTCTAATCGACAACCACCATTATGAGCCTAACTAGTGATACAACGTCTTGCCCACGCTGTTAGAAATGTATAATACTTTCCCGTCATATAGAACCTACTTAACTTAGTGAATACACTAGCTTAACTTATGTGATCATCCAAAAAGTATGACATTTTGATACCCATGATAAATACATGATTTATAAAGACTTGAGTTAATATGAACTCGCATTCCCATACTGGTGCTCAATACTACTCCCAAAAATACTTACCTCATATGTTTTGTTTTAATAAAATCAAACTTCTTTCTTTGGTTTGAGATAATTACTCAATACTCGCTCAAAGGCTCTCTTGGAATCGATGTTCCCTTTTCTTGCTCAAATGTGAACGTATTTATAAACTCTTAGGGAATACTAAGTTCCCTTATAATTTCTTTTGAGAAATGAATTCAACTCTTTATTCTTAGCTTAACTTGAAACTTTCAGTCTTAAAACAAAGTAAGAAACATTTGTAAAAGACCCTTGAAAACTTTGATGAACTCCACTTGACTTGACTCTTAACTTTACTTGAATTCACTCTTAACTTTCCTTGAATTGAATTATGGATTCAAGGATAATGATTTGTGATAGAAAAGGTCTCTTGATGTTTAGGAATGATTTTGAATAGCTAAACTTGAGAAAAATTACGAAATTACCATCTTGGAACAAGACCGCGACTCGGAGATGTTCCTAAATAAATGCTCACGAAATTAAATTTTGAGACAGAGGAGTCCGTGTCCTATCCGCGACACGGAGGAAAAGTTTTCTCACTGGGGGAACAAGTCCACGATGCGAACATATTTCAAGAACTCTACTCGACCTTTTCCTTCTTTGGTTCCAACCCCAATTCGCCTAAACTCGACTATTTTTCTCAAATTCATTTTATATCCCCATTCCCAACAATTATAATCAAGAACCTAACTCAAGACAACCCTAAAACTCAATGTAAGGATCTCATAAACTCCTCAATTCATCCAAATTCAAGAACAACATTCAAATTCAAGAATACATGTCAAAAACATAAAATTTCAAACTCTTTTAGAACGAATTTAACTAAACTAAACATGCTTGGTGCGTGGGTGAACGAACCTAACACTATGAGAGACTCACATACCTTGTTGGATCAAATCGTTGAAGAAATCCGCAATCAAATCCTTAAAAAATGATGAATCTTGCTTTTCTTCTTCTCTTTCCTCTTGCGTTCTTTCTCCAAAAATCCTAAATCTATTTTCCAAAAGTGTAAACTAAATCCTATCAGTTTAGCCCATAAAATATTTCCAAAAACGGATTAAATTAAGTGTCACGCCCGCAGCCTACACCCTGGATATGGTCGACACCCAACGACCATTGCTGTCCTTGAGCGAACCCTTGGCCTAACTTACGTAACTCAGCGGAAGACTTATCTTAACTCAAATATAAAGCTAGAAACAATCTCATGAAAAACACTTTAAATAATAATCTTGGCCAAAATTGCACTTAAGTCGCAAAAACAATATATGTATATCTGTAAAATAAAGAGAGACCCAAAACTGATTGTTAGACTACTTGTTTGTCTATGAAACCTCTACTACTACTAAGATGAATGTTGGGATAAAACCCCACAACATTTTACAAAGGAAAGACGGAAAACAATTAAGGAGTCCTCCGGAATGCAATGAAGCTCACCACTTACTCTGAATGCTTAACCTGGATCAACGAAGCGCTGGATGCTGATCCTGGTTACCTGTGTCTGCATCATAAGACGATGCAGGCCAACTGGCATTAGTACATTGAATGTATGGGTATGCGAGTTGGAATGCTAAACAACAACTACAAAACTTGAAAGGATTAAGAATGAACTTACCTCTGGCTCTCCTCAACGCAAGAAGTCATAACTCAATATAAAAAAGTAAAGACACATGCAATAATAAACTCAACTTTATTTGTATATGAAAGTAATATAGTTTCTGTCGGAGATTCTCTAACCGACAACCATCACTATAAGCCTAAGCGATGGTACAACATCTTACCTCACGTTGCAAGAGGACTGATCTATACCTTGCCCTCGGTATAGAACCTGAACTACTAAGTGGATCCACTAGTCTATGCTATAAAGCACTAAGAAGTCATCTAAAAAGTATAATCCTTTATCTGTCCATGCTGTGTACATGGTTTATGGAGACTTGAGTTGATATGAACTCGTGTCCCTATATCGTTACTCAATACTACTCCCAAAATACTTAGCTCATATGTTTTTTTAAAACAACTTCTTCTCTGGTTTGAGGTAATTGCTCAAACTTAGCTTTAAAAGCTCTCTTGGAAATCATAGTTCCAATTTTCTAACTAGACAAAGGCTCTATGGAAGTCTAGCTTCCTTTCTTTCTCAAACTGTGAAAAACATTTATACTCTTAGGGACTACTTAGTTCCCTTATAGCTTTTGAAAAATGAACTCACTCTTAGCTCTTTGCTTTACTTGAAACTTAACTCTTGGGGAATACTTAGTTCACTTATAACTTTTGAGATTTAAACTCAACTCATTACTCTTTGCTCAAAATGTAGCTTGAGCGTTAAAACAAAGTAGAAATGTTTGTTTAAGACTCTTGAAAACTTTAAGAACTCACTTTGACTTGCTTCTTAACCTTTAGACTTGACTCTTAACTTCCTTGACTTTGATATTAACTTTTCTTGAATTGGATTATGGATTCAAGGACCATGATCTTATGTTTATAGATGATTTCATTATGTTTAGATGTACTTTAGAGTGTTGGAATCAACTAGGAATTGTAGGTACATTGTTTCTCCCAATTGCACACATAAGTGTACGTGGTCGCGCAAGTAATATAGTTTCTTTTTGAAATGAGTTATCGTTCCCATGAGACTTATGATCAACTTATATTCACACTTACTTTTAAAATTAAAGAGAAAAGTAACTTCTTCGCTGGTTGAATGTTTTATGGTTAACTAAGACTATTATGGACTGAATTTAAATTAAACAATGGTGAACAACTTTATCACTTCACCTTAAAATCAACCAAACATTTTAAATCATGATCGTGCAGTATACATTGGATGCAATAATTTTCCACAAATATACCAAGTACTACGCATGTTAAAATAATGACTCCTTTTTGGGATAATGTAAATTCATACCAACACAATACTAGATAATCCTCTATATGTCATAGATGCCCTCACTTGTTTATGTATTTAGTACAACCTTTTTCTCAAGCAATGTCAAAATCACAAGGTGTTTTCAATTTAAGCAACTCACTCTCACAAGTGAAGTTCTGACTTTCCTAAACATGCCATATGCTTGCTTATCGTGTAGCTTAACTTTCACATTGTACTTCTCAAGGAATCAAGAGGACTTTCATTTGGTTGTAATGTTGGCTTTTGGTACTGGAGGGAATATTTGGAATTCATTGTAGTGACTCCTCCTCCCTAGTGCACATGTTATCATTTAGTAAACACCATCCTTCATAACTATTCTTTTCTTCTAGTACACCCTTCACAACTAAATACCCCTTTATTTTTCTACATTTGCCCTTTTATTTTTTTAATCAAGAAATATGCTTTTGTACTAGCGACCCAAACTCTAGATTTTCTTCTGAATAAGCTGCACATTATCCTTGACAGGATCAGGGCCAATATTTCGAGAATCATCCAAGATTAGCCACCCTCAATTTTAGTTGAGGTGCACATTGTCACCAAGGACCAGGGCCAAATTAGGATTTTCTTTTCCCACACAATGTAATAATTCCCCTAGTTTATTCAACCATATTTTTCAACCCTTTCTTCTTAACATAGTGCATTAAGGATCTTAAGAGGATTAAAATACTTGGTATCAAACAATGGGTTTCGGCTTATTATGTGGCTTATCAAATGAACAAGGCTAAAGGCTCAATGGGGCTTCATAAGGGGGAAATTTCATGGTAGGCATACAAGTAGAGTCAATAATTGGCTATTTCAAAGAAATGCCTCAATCACATTCCTTAAGTCCTACTAGCTACTCATTCAACACACACAAGGCAAGTTCTAGATATCAAGTCAAGAAAGAACTAATCAATTCTCACCACACACGACATTATGAAACCTATACAAATATATCACTAATATGCTCATAGAACTTGCATTACGGTATTACTATACAACTAAGACCATATTTCAACATTTGAGTCAAACTTAAGAACACATGCTTATTACAAGGTCCATAAGTCATTGCATTTTTCCAAGTATAACTATTCATGAAGTTTGGCTAACTTATCGGCATATAGCTTCAAAAGACCAAGGTTGGTTTTGTTCATCCTATCCTCTATGTGACTAATTTTCCCTTAAGACGGTCGTCATCCATCTATCATTGGGAACTAACACTCCTACGACAACTCTAATACTTGATAAATCAATAAACTAATCTTATACGGTTCAAAGGGACAATTCTCAGTAAAAGTACCAAAAACAAACTCTGAGGAACCCAAAAGAAAAAATAACTAAAGACTAAAACTAGACTCGATAAAGCAGTAAATAACTATATACATATAAAATACGCCCACCCCACACTTAAAGATAAGCACTGTCCTCAGTGCAACAACAAACAAAGTAAAAGGGTAGGCATACTCCCCAAAGCCTCTAGGCCTCGTCGTCGCCGCGGTCGAACATCATTAAGGCATTCGCCTCATCCACAATGTCGTCATCCTCCTCATCATCCATGGCCTCATCAGCAGTGGGCTCATAATCATCCACCGGCTCAGAAAATGCCGGACCCGTCTTGCACAAATAAGTTGCACTATCAATCAAGGGATAGCGCTCTGCTAAAGCCTCCATCTCATAATCAGTGACTGGCCGGCCCCCAATTCGCATTTGCAACTCATCCATCCCAAATATGCGTGGCATGATGCTATCATCACAGGCTTACCTATCCGGAGCCGAAAAAATAGGCCCATGCGAGGTGTCTAGCACATTTGTGCGCGTGACATCTACCAACTTACCCATCAGCTCCAGGTGCCTCTCAACAGTCATATCGACCTCCTCTTCTTCAATGTCATAACTCCGGAAAAAAATGGGAGATTAACCCCCATAACAAAATTGCCACCTCAAGTTATTCCTAAATTTTATCATATTTTGTCGCAAAATTGGCCCCAGATTAATAGCATCCCCTTCAACAACATGTACACTAATAGCACATTATCCTGAGTCACATCAGTCAAGTGTTTGGCAGGAAGGAACACGCTACACACTATCTTCAACCACACTCGAGCCACCTGATTGAAATTAGCGAAATGAAGGGTGTTATGCTTCCCTGTGTCCTTACTCATTTCCCACCTAACATTAGACTCGACCCCACACAAAGTGTGCCAAATATCCCTATACGTAGGTTTATCCTTCAACTCGTTAAACATATCAGCATCACAATGTAGGGTCCTCAAAACCTCATTTAGAACATATCTTTCTCCCTCACAAGCATAGTTATATACGTAGTGTCAGTCAACCAATTCGCATAAAATTCACGTACCAACTTTAAATTACCTTCAGGTTATCAAACATAAAACGCAAGCCCAACTCATTCACAGTTTGATAAATCTCCAGAAATTGAGACTGTAGCCTTAATTCATTGACGTATTCATTGCCCATGTACTTTGATTCACGTTGACACTCAAACCAATCCCAGCCATATCGCTCCACCGCCTTCTTACAAAAATTTTGCACTGGTTCCTAGCCACTAGAGGACTCGGAAGTTTTAACCTCCTACTCATCTTCGAACCAGTTACATTTTTCATTTTAGGGTCCATCTCAACCTGTTAAGCAAAGAAAAATCAATAAAAAGTGATAAGTAGAGGGGGATAGAATGAAAGAGTGGAGAAGAGAAAAAGTTTATTTGTGGATGGAGGAGAGGATAGATTGAGGAAGATAGAAGAAAATGAGTGGTGAGAAGGGGGATTTATAGTGAGTGGGGGAGATAGAGTGGTGGATGGGAGTTAATGGGTGGTTTAATGGTGGTTAATGGGGGAAAGGGAAGAGTTCGGGAAGGAGAAGAAGAAGAGGATTGGGGGTTTTGGGGGTTTGAAAATCATGGGAATGGGGGAAAGAATGGGGGAGTTGGGGGGTTTTATTTTGGGTGGGTCGGGTAAATCCGGTTAAACCCAGAGTTTTAAAAAACTGGGCGTTAGAGCGATGGAGGCGCGGTGCACCCGTATCGCGCCTGGTAAGTGCCGCAGTCCTACTTACCCTAGCGCGGCGCGCCTGTCAGTGCGCCAGGCTTGGGGCGATGGAGGCGTGACGCGCCTGGGAAGTGTTACAATCCTCCTTGCCCTGGCGTGGCGCGCCTACCAGTGCACCACGCATAGGGCGATGGAGGCGCGACGCTCCTGGGAAGTGCCTCAGTTCTCCTTGTCCTGGCGCTGCGCGCCTGTTAGTGCGCCACGCTTGGGGCGATGGAGGCACAGGGCGCCAGCCAGCGTGCCTGGGAAATGCCTCAGTCCTCCTTGGCTTGGCTTGGCACGCCTAGTAGTACACCCACCTGATTTTTTATTTATTTATTACAACTAAGTTGCAAATAAAGAAAAATTCTAAGTTACGACAGCTAAACTATTGATCTAAAATTCTAGCCTACGCTAAAAACATAAATTGTTTTCAAAAAACAACCTAGCTATCTATTACATAGTAATCATGGGTTGCCTCCTATTTAGCGCTTGATTTAACATCGCGGCACGACGCAACTTGGATCATTCATCATTAAGCAACGTAACATTATAAGGACCATACCATTTTTACTTAAGTTTTCCGGGGAACAACTTTAGTCGTGAATTGAAGAATAATACCCTATCTCCCGGATTGAAGGTACGAGCCACTATGTGATTGTCGTGCCACCTTTTAGTCTTTTCTTTATAAATCTTGGAATTCTCATAGGCGTGTAGCCTAAACTCTTCAAGTTCATCTAGCTGATTTACTCTCTTTTACCGGCTAGATCTGGGTCAAAATTTAACTTCTTTATAGCCCAATAATCTTGATGCTCCAATTCTGCCGAAAGGTGACATGCTTTTCCAAATACGATGTGGTAGGAAGATGCCCTATAGGCATCTCGTAGGCAGTCCTATATGCCCACAAAGCATCATCCAACTTCTCAGACCATTCTTTCATTTATGCATTCACCGTTTTCTACAAAATCTGCTTGACTTCTTTATTCGATACCTCCACTTGGACACTCTTTTGAGGATGATAAGGTGTGGCAACTTTATGGAGAATACCATACTTAGAAAGAAGGTTCTTAACAATATTGTTAATGAAATGCTTACCTCCATCACTTATAATGGCTCTTGGAGTGCCAAAACGAGTGAAAATGTGTTTCTTGATGAACTTGATCACCACCCTTGAGTCATTAGAAGGAAGAGCGACTGCCTCAACCTATTTGCTCACATAATCAACCACTACAAGTATATAGTAGTTTTTATTTGATGGTGGGAATAGACCCATGAAGTCAATACCCCACACAAAAAAGATTTCCACCTCCAAAATATTGTTGAGGGACATTTTATGTCTTTTTGAGATGGTACCCAATCTTTGACACCTATCACAACCCTTTACAAAAGCCATAAAATATTTAAATAGAGAAGGCCAAAAGAAATCAGATTGTAATACCTTGTGAGCAGTGCACTCTCTTCCATGATGGACTCCATATAGGCTTCCATGACAACTCTCCAGAACTTTGTGAACCTCGGTTTCCAGAATGCACCTTCTCACTACTCTGTCAACACCCTGTTTGAACAAAAAAGGTTCATCCCAGATGTACAACCTAGCATGATGACTTAGCTTTTTGTTTTATTGGGTGGTGACACTCGGCGGATAATCTCCACTCACTATTAAGTTCACAATGTCCGCATACCATGGCACTTGAGAGATATCCAAGGCCATCAATTGTGTATTCGAAAACTCTTCCCGAATTCGTTTACTCTCATTCACCTGTGAGAAGTCCTCTAACCTAGATAAGTGGTCAGCTATTTATTTTTTGTACCTTTTCTATCTTTGATATTCAGGTCAAATTCTTGGAGAAGCAATATCCAAAGGATCAAACTTGGTTTAGCATCCTTCTTGTTGAATAGGTACCTAATAGCGGCATAATCAGTAAAACAATTACTTTTGTACCTACCAAATACGATCTAAACTTGTCGAAGGCGAACACTAGAGCTAGCATCTCCTTCTCAGTCACTGTGTAGTTTGCTTGTGTGGAGTCAAGGGTCCTGCTTGCATAATAGATAGAGTGGAACACTTTATTCTTTTTCTGTCCCAACACTGCACCCCCTGCTACATCACTAGCATCACACATGAGTTCAAATGGTACCTCCCAATCCGGTGCAATTAGAATAGGAGCCTCAATTAAGCTCCGTTTTAACAGCTCAAAAGCTCTCAAACACAATGCATCAAACTCAAACTTCACCTCCTTCTCCAAAAGACTGCACCCCTTTCACAGAAATAGGAGGGGGATATTTCTCAATGACTTCCACTCTGGCCTTATCAACTTCCAAACCAGATTTAGAGACCTTGTGTCCTAACACTATTCCTATATAACCAAAAAATGACACTTCTCCCAGTTCAACACTAAGTTGGTGTCTTTACATCTAGCAAGCACCTTATCAAGATTGCGGAGACATACCTCAAAGGACTTCCCAAAGACTGAAAAATCATCCATAAATACCTCCACAAAATCTTTTACTATGTCATGGAAAATGGCCATCATACACCTTTGAAAAGTCGTTGGTGCATTGCACAGTCCGAATGGCATGAATTTGAATGCATATGTGCCATAAGGACACGTAAATGTAGTCTTTTCTTGGTATTCGAGTGCAATCAAGATCTGGTTATACCTGGAATGCCCATCTAAGAAGCAATAGTACTCCTGCCCTGCTAGTTGGTCAAGCATCTGATTAATGAATGGAATGGGGTAGTAATCTTTCCAGGTAACATCATTAAACTTCCAGTAATCCATACAAATACGCCACCCGATCACTGTTCTGGTGGGAATCAACTCATTCTTTTAATTTCTTACCACAGTCATACCACCCTTCTTGGAAACACATTGTAACCACTTGCTATTAGAGATTGGGTATACAATTTCAGCATCTAACCACTTTATAACTTATTTTCCTACCACTTCTTTCATCATAGGATTTAGATGATGTTGATGTTGTGCTTTGGGTTTATGATCCTCTTCCATATAAATTATGTGCATACACAACGCTGGAAAAATCCAATGGATATCAGCCATATGCCAACCAATTGCTTTCTTCCTCCGCTTCAATATTCCCAATGCAACTACAACCTGTAGATCAGACAATTCTACAGAAAGTATAACAGGCAAAGTTTCATTAGTACCCAAATACGCATACCTTAGGTGAGCAGGCAGGATTTTTAGTTCTAGCTTAGGGGCTTATTCTATTGATGGTTTTGGTGGAGGACCTAATTAGCGATCTAATGACTCCACTTGAGTTCTGCGAGTTTCGACTAGAGCTAGATTTAAGCATGATTCAGTCTCTTGAGCTTCAGTATATCCCTCTAACTTATGACCTCCTAACACTTTCTCTATAGGATCTTCAGGCATAGTGCATGTGATTCGACCTTATCATGTGCTCTCATGGTTAGTTGGCTAGCTGCTACATCAATCAATGTTCTACCCGTGGCCAAGAAAGGTCGTCCCAAGATGAATTGGACTTCATAATCGGTTTCAAAGTCTAACACCATAAAATATACCAGAAAAATCAATGAACCTACCTCCACTAACATATCTTCTACCACCCCCTCTGGCCTAGCAATATATCTATATGCGAGTTGCAGAATAATAGTGGTTCTTTTAGGACTAACCAACCCAAGATTTTGGTACAAAGAGAAAGGCATCAGATTTTTACTTGCCCCTAAATCACATAACCCCGGGCATGAACACTCTTCCCAATAGTGATTTGCACAATAAAACTGCCAAGATCCTTTAACTTTTTGGGCAGTCTATTTTGGATCCTTGAGTTGCACTCCTCAGTAAGTGCCACAATTTCATACTATGTAAGCCTTCTCTTGCTTGCTACAACGTCCTTCACGTATTTAGCATACTTCGGGATGCCCTGCAAAATGTCAACCAAAGGAAGGTTAATGTGAACCTGTTTAAGGAGGGAGAGAAACTTACCGAAGCATTCATCTTCATTCTGTTTCTTTAGCCTTTGTGGAAACGAAGGTGGTAACTTCTTTTGAGGTGTGGGTACCTCAACAGTAGAGCTTTTTACTCCCTCTTCCACTTTCTTTTCTGTGGTTTTTGCCTCAACTTCTCTTTTCTTTGGAGCTAGTTCCTCTAATTTCAACCCACTTCTCGTACTTAACACATGCAGTTGCTTTGGGTTGGGCTCAGTATCACCACGCAGCCCACCTTGGGGACGTAAGTTCAAAGAATTTTCCACTTGCGCAACTTGTTTATATAAACTCAGTTGGGACATGTGGATGTTCCAGATGTTCTCATCATGCTTATCTATTCTAGCATTTAATTTGGTCCCCATTTCAAACATGATCTTTTGAAAAAGCTCTTCATTGGTCATCCCACCTTTGGATACATTTTCGTTTACACTTTGGTTGGGATTTCGGTATTGTTGCCCAACCCCTTGGGTACGGTATTGATTTGCACCTTGTGCCTATTTCTATTTTGGTTCCCATCCCAAGAAAAGTTAGGATGGTTTCTCCAACTAGGATTGTAACTATTGCCATAATTTTGTTGGCTTTGGCTCCTTTGCACATTACACATATAATTAACAGAGTTTGGGTTCACCTTACATTCAGTGTCATGGGTTCCAATACCACATAACCCACACCAATTTGTTGCTTGTTGCACCACATTTATCGATGCTTGATTCAGAGCCAACTACTTAAACTGTAAAGTCATGCTATGTTGCATTACATTTATTTTTTGCATTCAAAGCAGTAGCTTGATCTATATCTAATATCCCTGCAACCTTTTGGGTTGTGGTTCGAGAAATATACCCCTCATACACTTGGTTCCCTTTCGATAGTTTATCAAGTAAATCGAAGAATGCTTCACTTGTTATGGATATGACTTTTCCACATGTTGCACTATTAAGAAGTGCACGAGCATTATATTCTAAACCCTCAAAGAGCGCGTGAGATAATACCTTATTAGTCTGCATGTGGTGTGGGCAAGGAATCAACATTTGTTTGAATCGTGCCCACGTTTGGTACATACCTTCCCCGTGCTTTTGAGCAAAGTTTGTTATTTCACCTCTCAGCTTGGCAGTTTTCTTTGATGGGTATCTACTCAAGAACTTCTTTGTGAGACTATCTAGTAATGGAGTTTGGTGGTTCAAATTTTAACCATCGCCTTGCGTCTCCTAGCAACGAGTAGGCGAACAATGTTAGTCTCACATAGTCCAGTGAGACTCCAAGTGGGATGTAAGTATCAATGATGTTTATAAAGTTCTTAATATGGAGTTGAGGATCTACATGGGGGAGAGTAGTGAATTGCCCATTAGCATGGAGAATTTAAATCGTATTACGCTTTAATTCGAACCTCCCCCAGTGGAGGTTTCCTAATACTAGATGCCAAATTAGCGGTGAGTCGGACTGCCACATCTTGCACTGATCTAGATGGAATGATAGGGACATCAGGAGGTATTCTATGGTCATCAACATTCTCCGGGTTATTCGGATCCCTAGGATTATTCACATCTTCCGATTGTCTTGATGATCATTACCATAATTTCCATGATGTCGTAGCCCTAATTCCCCTTGATTCATATTTCTTCGTTGATGTAAAACACTTTCAGGTTCGTTGTAAGGATCAACCAGATCTCCTTTTCGAACGAGACCTGAAATTCAACTGCCTGCAATAAACAAGCCAAAATCAAGTAATTAATACTTGAGTATTCTAATTGTAGACTTAATAAAATTTAATGTAAATCAATTTCTAAGTCCCCGATAGTGGCGCCAAAAACTTGTTGCTCCCAATTGCACACTCAAGTGTAAGTGGTCACGCAAGTAATATAGTTTCTTTTTTAAATAAGTTATCGTTCCCGTGGGACTTATGATCAACTTATATTCACACTTAATTCCACAATTTAAGAGAAAAGTAACTTCTTCCCAGGTTGAATGTTTTATGGTTAACTAAGACTGTTATGGACTGAATTAAAATTAAACAATGGTGAACGACTTTGATTTAATGTTTTAGGCAGGATTAGAAGCAATTCCACAGCTACAACATCTAACGAATGTCATGTATCATAAAATTGGCTTAGAACTAACTTCAGTTGTCAAATTACTGGTTCATAGGGTTGATAGTATGATCCGGGTTAACCACCTCTCGTTGCCTACCCCAGTTAGCTATCTAACTACATCGTTGAGCGGGGATAAATATACTAACTGGCGAGCATTTATATTTCATCCTATTTTGTAACCAAGCAAGGTGTTCATTTTTTGGGCATCACTCTTGAACACTAATCTTCTCAATTTAATGGGCAGACCGAGCTCTCTATATTCTCTGATCTATCTAATCTCTCATATGTTCAATTAAAGATTTAGACACTAGATTTATTCGTAGATGTCCAGTCAAGAAATAGTAACACAAGAATATAAAAGTAATTTGAATTGACAACCGAAGATTAATTCATAAAGCTTCAAATACTCAACAATCAAAACGTAGCTGCAGCCCCAAAACTAGGGCGTTTAGCTACTCATTCTCATAATAATCAAGAAAATATAATCTTTCATAAACAAATCCATAAAATATAAGAGTTAGGATGATTAAAAATTTATTCTTTCCCTTGCACATTAAACAAATGTCGAACTCCTTCAATGGAAGCCCTAGGATATATTTATAGTAGTATATAAAGTTCAATACGAATCCTATTCAAACTGGAACTCCTAGTTAATGTCTAAAACTTGGAAAAGTTGGAATTCTCTTGGGACGGCGCGCCTAGCAGCATCTGGCATTCAACACATGTTGGCTCGCACGCCACAATCGCACTCATACACAGTTTCTGAGCAACAGGCCTTGGCGCGGCACGCCTGCCAGTGCTCTCGCTTAGGTGCTTCCACTCTCGGTCTTTTTTGCACGTCCGTATCTTTTCCTTATTTTTCTTCGCTCTAGCTCCTATTTCTTCGAGAGTTCTTAAAATTACTAATCATGTGTAAGTGATTAATTAACACAATCAACCACAAAATCAAGCGAATAACTAAAGATCGTCCTTTATCAACACTAAAACATGGGCAATTATCGACTACTTAGGCATATAAATATGCCTAAGATCATACATCACTTAGGAACTCGTACGAAAAGATGGGGGAGTGGGATCTCAAAAGACCCTGGCGCTTTGAAAGGCGCGGGGGCCAGAGCCTGACAGACAGCGACTATCCTGAGAGGTGCTGGCTGGCGCGGTGCCCCAGGGCCTGTTAGATGGGATTTCCAACTTTTCTTCTCCGATTTTCAATTTTAAACCTTTTAAACTCCCATGGATCTCACCCCAAACACTTAGGATCACTAAAATCTTCAATACCCAATAGCTTAGATTCGTAAAACAACCCAGAAACACAAATCAAGCAACCCAAGTATACTACAACTCAACCAACAAGAACTCAACGATTTTTCATCAAGAACTTCAATGTTCGTTATTCAATCTACTTTGATTGCGTTGAATAAACATATTATTATATGGGTGGAAGAACCCATCACAGAATGATCTCACATACCTTAAAGGGATCATGTCACGCCCAGAGCCTACACCCTGGACGTGGTCGGTACCCAACGACCATTATTGGCCTTAAGCAAACCCTTGGCCTGACTTACTTAACTCAGCGGAAGACATATCTTAACTCAAATATAAAGCTGGAAACATTCTCATGAAAAACACTTTAAATAATAGACTTGGCCAAAATGACACTTAAGTCTCAAAAACAATATATGTATATCTGTAAATAAAGAGAGACCAAAACTGACTGTCTGAATACTTGTTTGTCTATGAAGACTCTACTACTACTAAGATGAATTTGGGAGAAACTCCACAACTTTCTATAAAGAAAAGAGGAAAAGCAATTAAAGAGTCCTCCGAAATACAAGGAGGCTCACCACTGACTCTGAATGCTCAAGTTGGATCAATGAAGCGCTGGATCTTGATCCTGGTTACATGCATCTGCATCATAAGATGATGTAGTACAATTGACATAAGTACATTGAATGTATGAATATGCGAGTTGGAATGCTAAACAACAATTACAAAGCTTGAAATGATTAAGAATGAACTTCTCTGGCTCTGCTCAACTCAAGAAGTCATAACACAATATAAAGCAATAACGACGCATGCAATATATATATATATATATATATATATATATATATATATGTATATATATGTATATATATATATATATGTATATATATGTATATATATATGTAAAACAGTGTAAAGACTTAGTTCATTAGAGGTAATGCCATAATAAACTTACCTCACGTTGCAAGAGGACCGATCTATACCTTGCCGTCGGTATAGAACCTGAACTACTAAGTGGATCCACTAGCCTATGCTAAAAAGCACTAAGGAATCATCTAAAAAGTATAATTCGTATCGGTTCTTAATACTACTCCTTACTTAGCTCACATGTTTTTTAAAAATAAAAACTTCTCTGGTTTGAGGTAATTGCTCAAACTTAGCTTTAAAAGTTCTCTTGGAAACCATAGTTCCCATTTTCTAAACTAGACAAAGGCTCTGTGGAAGACTAGCTTCCTTTATTTCTCAAAATGTGAACAACATTTATACTCTTAGGGACTGCTTAGTTCCCTTATAGCTTTTGAGAAATGAACTCACTCGTAGCTCTTTGTTTTACTTGAAACTTAACTCTTAGGAAATACTTAGTTCCCTTATAACTTTTGAGATTTAAATCAACTCATTACTCAACTTGTAGCTTGAGCCTTAAAACAAAGTAGAAATGTATGTTTAAGACTCTTGAAAACTTTCATAACTCACTTTGACTTTCTTCTTAACTTTTAGATTTGACTCTTAACTCCTTGACTTTGATCTTAACTTTCCTTGAATTGGATTATGGATTTAATGACCATGATCTCATGTTTATGGATGATTTCATGATGATTAGATGTACTTTAGAGTGTTGTAATTAACTAGGAATTGTAGGTACATAACTTAGGAACTCGTACGAACAAATGGGGGGAAAATGTGATCTCCAGGTGACCCTGGCGCTCTGAGAGGTGTGGGGCGCCAGAGCGTGATGGACAGAGACTGTCATGTAGGGCTCTGGCTAGCGCGGCGCCCCAAGGCCTATCAAACGGGATTTCTGACTTTTCTTCTCGGATTTCCAATTCTAAACCTTTTAAACTCCCATGGATCTCACCCTAAACACTTAGGATCACTAAAATCCTCAATACCATAGTTTAGACTCGTAAAATAGCCCAGAAACACGAATTAAACAACCCAAGGTATACTACAACTCAACCAACAAGAATTCAACGGTTTTTCATCAAGAACTTCAATGTTCATTATTCAATCTACTCTAATTGCGCTGAATTAAACATATTAGTATGCGGGTGTAAGAACCCATCACAGAAAGATCTCACATACCTTAAAGGAATCACCCTCAACGAAATTCACTCAACGATCTTGGCGTTCTTTGCGAAATCTTGGTCTTTTCTCCTTTCTCCTTCTTCTCTTCTCTTTTCTCCCAAGCCCTAAGCGTATTCAATCTTCTGAAAACTAATTTAAGGATTAATTTGACCCCATATAAACCCTTAAAATAAATTAGGAAATAGTAGGGTAAAAAGACTACTTTACTCTTTACTAAAATTCGTATTGGATTTTTCTCGATCCAACAACCCAACTTTCGATAGGCATATCTCCCTCATACAATATCAAAATTATGCAAACTCGGCGTCGTCGGAAAGATCTCTTCAAGGGCTTTACAACCAACTCATCCTTAACTAGAAGTTATGGACGTTTGAAAATGAACAATAACTTACTTTTACACTTAGGAAATTTTCCAGATTTCTCCTATTATTACCAAAAATAACTATTCCTAGTTTCTTTCATTAATCCTAGCTATTTCGATTGGCGAGATATTACATTAAGTTGAGTAAGTAAAAGACTAAACTACCCTTTAAAATTATGGATTGGACTTTCCATTTTCCAACAACCCGGCTTTCAAAGGTCATAACTCACTTGTTAGTACTCGGAATCACGCAAACTTTGCAGCGCTGGAAATATTATTTCAAGGGATTTCCAACCATATCTGGAAGTACACCTAATCATCATAAGCTAGAATTTATGGTCATTTAAGTTGACAAAAAATTCACTTCTCCCAAGTTAAACCAAATTTCCAGATTTCATCTCTTTCAAAAATGACTATTTCTAATTATAAGCTTCTTCCTAGTTATTTCAATTTGCGAGATATTACAATATCTCCTATTTGGGAACATTCGTCCTCGAATGATATTACTCTTACTAGGCTTAGGGTGGTAACATCTAGTTCAAACACCAAACGAGCAAATGCAACAAACAACATGCTCACTCGTAATTTAAAGAGTACTAAGAAGAGAATTAGTACCTTGGTATGCACTTTCTCTGGATTCAATGAGATGTGGATATTTCTTCTTCATATCCTCTTCAGCTTCCCAAGTAGCTTCTTCAACAAATTGGTTCCTCCAAAGTACTTTGACTGATGCAACCTCTTTTATCCTCAACTTACGAACTTGGCGATTTAAAATATGAATTGGAATCTCTTCGTATGATAAGCTATCCTTGATCCCAATATTTTTAGTTGGTACAATCAATGATGGATAACTCATTCACTTCTTCAACATAGAGATGTGAAACACCGGATGAACTACTGCTAATTCTTGTGGTAGCTCTAACTCAAAAGCTACATTGTCAATCCTCTTGTATATTCGATAAGGTCCAATATATCGGGGACTGAGCTTCCCCTTCTTACCATACCTCATAACAACCTTCATGGGTGAAACTTTTAAATATACCCAATCACCTACTTCAAACTCTAACAGCCTTCTCCTAACGTTAGTGTAGGACTTTTGGCGACTCTGCGCTGTTCTCAATCTTTCTTGAATCATCTTCACCTTCTCCATAGCTTGGTGAACTAAATTTGGTCCTATTAACCCTGCTTCACCAACTTAAAACCATCCAATAGGAGATATACATCTTCTTCCATAAAGAGTTTCATATGGAGTCATTTGGATGCTAGAGTGATAGTTGTTGTTGTAAGCAAACTCAATGAGAGGTATGTGATCATCCCAATTTCCTTTGAAATCAATCATACAAGCCCTAAACATATCTTCTAATGTCTGAATAGTACGCTGCTTTCCCATCTATCTGAGGATTAAAGGCAGTACTCAAGTTAACCTTTAAACCCAAACCTTTCTGAAAAGATTTCTCGAATTGTGCAGTAAATTTTGCACCTCTATCTGAAATGAGGGAGACAAGAACCCCATGAAGTCTTACCACCTCGTGAATATACCTAGTATAATCTTTTTTTTGAATGGGTAGTCCTTACCAGCAAAAAGTGGGCTGATTTCATCATTTTATCGACAATCACCCAAATAGAATCATGTTATCTGTGAGACCTTGGCAAGCCTGTGATAAAGTTCATATTAATCATCTCCCACTTCCATTTCGGAATTTCTTTAATTTGAGCTAAACCACCAGGCCTTTGGTGCTATACTTTCACTTGTTGGCAATTCGGACATTTAAATACAAACTCAGCAATGCCTTTCTTCATGCCATTCCTCTAATACATTTCTCTCAAATCTTAATACATCTTTGTGGAACCCAGATGAATGGAATATCTGGAGCTATGAGCTTTCTCCATGATTCTCTCTTGGAGTCCATCCACCATTGGTACACACAACCTATCTTGGTATCTCAATACACCATCTGCCCCTTGTTTAAAAGACAATACTTTTTGCTTATGAACATTTGTCTTCAACTCAAGAAAAATGGGGTCTTGGTCTTGCTTTCCTTTCACTTCTGACACTATTGATGTTTCAACCTCATTCATCACCAATATTCCTCCTTATGTGGAATCCATAAGTCTGATTCCCAAGCGTGCAAGTTTGTGCACATCTTTTGCTAACTCTCTCTTTTCTTCTTCAACATGTGTGGTACTACCCATAAACAACCTGATAAAAGAATCAACAACAACATTAGCCTTACCTGGGTGGTAAATATTACTCAGATTAAGCTCTTTCTGGGAGAACACATATTGTAGGCTCTTATGATCAGTGAATATATCAACATGAACACCATACGAATAATGACGCCATATCTTCAAAGCGAATACTACAGCAGCCAACTCTAAGTCGTGGGTTGGGTAGTTCTTCTCGTGAACTTTCAATTGTCTGGAGGCATAAGCTAAAACTTTGCACTTCTGCATTAACACAAAACCCAAACCAACTCTAGATGTATCACAATACACCACAAAACCTTGAGTACCTTCCGGTAAAGTCAAAATTGGGCAGTAGTCAACATCTTCTTCAATTTCTGAAAGTTTTTCTCACAAGCTTCAGACCATTGAAATTTCACTGTTTTCTTAGTCAACTTCGTCAAAGGGGATGAAATGGAGGAAAACCATCTACAAACCTTCCATAATAGTCAGCTAAACCCAAAAACTCCTAATATCAGTTGGAGACATGGGTCTAGCCCAATTCTGCATTGTCTCAATTTTTGAGTATCAAATTTAATTCCCTGTCCAGACACTTTGTGACCTAAGAATGACACAGACTCAAGCCAAAACTCACACTTAGAGAACTTGACATACAACTCCTTATCTTTAAAAGTCTAGAGGACTATTCTAATATGGCTAACATGATCTTCTTCATTCCTTGAATAGATTAGTAAGTCATCAATGAAGACAATAACAAACATGTCTAAATAATGTTTGAAAACATTTTTCATAAGGTCCATGAACGTTGCTGGTGCATTATTTAAACCGAATGACATGACTTAAAACTCATAATGACCATATCGGGTCTTGAATGGTGTCTTTGGAATATCACATTCCCTAACTTTCAACTGATGGTAGCCTGATCAGAGGTCAATTTTTTAGAAACAAGAAGCAACCTGAAGCTGATAAAAAGATCATCAATTCTCGGAAATAGATACTTATTCTTGATGGTAACCTTGTTCAGTTGACGATAATCTATACACATTCTAAAGAACCCATCTTTATTTCACACAAACAAGACTGGACCGCCCTAAGGTGAGACATTTGGTCGAATGAAGCCCTTATCTAAGAGATCCTTTAACAGCTCTTTCAACTATGCTACCATTCTGTATGGAGGAATGGAGATAGAACGAGTATTTGGAATGATGTTTATGTCAAAGTCTATTTCTCTCTCAGGAGGGACTCTAGGTAGGTCATTAGGAAAGACTTTTGCAAACTCTCTTACTATAGGAACTGACTGTATGGGAGGTACCTCAACACTTCAGTCATTAACTCGGACTAAGTGATAGATACAACCCTTCGAAACTAACTTTCTTGCCTTAAGATACGAAATGAAGCGACCCTTAGGCACTGCTGAACTACTACTCCACTCTATGACTAGCTCATGAGGAATCTGAAACTTGACAACTCAAGTTCTGCAATCTATGAAGGCATAACAGGCATGAAGTCAGTCCATAACTAGAATGACGTCGAAATCTACCATGTCTAGCTGAACTAAATTAGCCATGGTGTCTTTGTGATTGATGTAAATTACACAATCACGATAAACTCGCTCAGCTAGAATAGACTCCCCAACAGGTGTAGAAACACAAAAAGGTTCACAAAGTTTCTCTGGAATAACATCAAACTTTTTTACAACATAAGGGGTCACAAAAGATAAAGTTGTTTCTGGGTCTAGCAAAGCATAAACATCAAAATCAAAGACTTTGATCATACCAGTGACAATATCTGGAGAGTTCTGTTGCTCTTAGTGACTCATGATTGCATAGAGGCGATTTTCTCCTCTGCCAGTACTGGAAGTAGCTTCTCTAGGTGCAGCACTGTCTCGTGGAGCAACTGATGAATACTGGGCTCTATTGCCCTGATTTCCACTACCTTGCTTGTTCGTAGGACACTCTTTCATGAAGTGCTTCTTTCCCCACTTGAAATAACATGTCTGGACATCACAACATTTACACTTAGCACATGGAGGAGCCCAACTACCTCCTTGTGCCACACTTCCTTAAGACTGTGTTGGTCTAGCTTTGAAGTTCTGCATATTCTAACCATTATACTCAACTTTATTTCTGGGTGCAGGTGCACAAGAAGATGATGGTGCGGGTCCTTTTTGTTTATGAAAGGACGAACGATTCACACTACCCTTCTGCTGCCTAGAATCATTCCCTGTCTTCGCTTTCTTATTTTTGAACTCTTCCCCATCTCTCAGTTTCTCTTCCTCAACCTTCTGCACATAATTCATCAACCTTGATATGTCCATGTCACCTATCAACATCGTTGCCCTGCCCTCTTTGCTTGAGAGACGGCCCAAACCAGCAACAAACAAACTCATTCTACTCCTCATGTCATTAACCATTTCCAAAGCATAATGGGATAGTTGGGAGAACTTCAACCCATATTCATAAACGCTTAGAGAATCCTGCTTAAGTGTTAATTTCCCATACTTTAGCCTCTTTCATTTCCTGGGGAAAGAATCGCCCCAAGAAAGCCTCTTTAAAACATGTCCAACTCGCAGGTGGTGCATCCTCAGCTCTACCCCCTCAAGTTTATGAAGTCTTGAGTTTATATGAACTCGCAAACCATATCGATGCTCAATACTACTCCAAAAAATACTTATCTCATATGTTTTTTTTTTAAAAAAAAAACTTCTTTCTTTGATTTGAGATAATTACTCAAAACTTAGCTCAAAGGCTCTCTGGGAATCGATGTTCCCTTTTCTTGCTCAAATGTGAAAGCATTTATAAACTCTTAGGGAATACTTAGTTCCCTTATAGTTTCTTTTGAGAAATGAACTCAACTCTTTATCCTTAGTTTAACTTGAAACGTTTAGTCTTAAAACAATGTTAGACCATTTCTAAAAGACCCTTGAAAACTTTGATGAACTCCACTTGACTTGACTGTTAACTTTACTTGAATTGGCTCTTAACTTTCCTTGAATTGAATTATGGATTTAAGGATTATGACTTGTGATAGGAAATGTTTCTTGATGTTTAGGAATGATTTTGAATAGCTAAACTTGAGAAAAGTTATGAAATTACCGTTTTGGAACAAGTCCGCGACTCGGAGATGTTCCTAAATAATGCTCGCGAAATTAAATTTTGAGATAGAGGAATCCGCGTCCTATCCTCGACGCGAAGGAAAAATTTGCTCACTGGGGAACAAGTATGTGATGCGGACTTGTTTGAGGAACTCTGCTATACTCTTTTCTTCTTCATTTTCCAGCCCTAATTAGCCTAAACTTGACACTTTTTCTCAAATTCATTTTAGATCCCGATGAACAACATATATACTCAAGAACCTAACTCAACACAACCCTAAAAAGCAATGTAAGGATCTTATAAACTCCTCAAGTAATCCAAATTCAAGAACAACATTCACATTAAAGAATACATGTCAAGAACATAAAATTTCAAACTCTTTTAGGACTAAGTTTACTAAACTTAACATGTTTGGCGCGTGGGTGAACGATCCCAATGCTATGAGAGACTCACATACCTTGTGGGATCAAATCCTTGAAGAAATTCGCAATCGAATCCTACGAAATGATGAATCTTGCTTTTTCTCTTTTTTTTTCTCTTGCGTTGTTTCTCAGAAAACCCTAATTCTATTTTTCAAAAGCGTAAATTGAATCCTATAATTTAGCCCCTAAAATTTTTCCTAAAATGGATAAATTAAGTTGAGTAAGGAAAAGAGAAACTATCCTTCAAAATTCCGGATTGGACTTTCTTTATTCCAACAACCCGACTTCCAAAAGGCATAACTTACTCATGAGAACTCAGAATCGTGCAAACTTGGAGGCGTTGGAAAGATTATTCCAAGGGCTTTTTAACCATATCTGGAAGTACACCTAACTCATCCTGAGCTAGAAGTTATGGTCGTTTGAAGTTGACCAAAAACTCACTTTTCATATCTTAACTAAATTTCCAGATTTTAACTCTTTCCAAAAATGACCATTTACAATTATAAGCTTCTTCCTAGTTATTTCAATTTGCGAGATATTACAGGAGCACTTTTATCCAACTTCTAAGGTTGATGCTCGTCCCACCAACACATTTTATTTTTATTGTTTATTTCTTTTTTGTGTTGGACCACTCTCTCTGACTTTCTTTGATGCCCTTCCCATCAATTCCTTTTCTTTTTTATTTTTGGTGTTGGAACACTCTCTCTCCAACTCTCATTGATGCCCTTCCCATCAATTTTTGTTTTTTGGGACTTCATCTAACTTCTAATTTGTAGAAGAGCTTCTTCCTCTTGTGCTTGGTTACACTCCTTTAAATCTATAATATTTTGTACGTATTTTCTCTTAGCATGTTTTTTCATGCAATTATATTATTTGTCCACCTTTTGTCAACATCATCCCAGATGGGCATCATATATGGGTCATAGTCACCCGCCGGCAGTGAAAACACTTTGATCTTCTACCAGAATCGTAGAAGCTCTGATACCAATTTAAAGGGAAAAAAAATATTTATAAACTCAAAAGTTTTATATGTTCTTGTATATTTCTGTGTTTTCTATATTTTCTGTATATTTATTTGTATTAAAAGTATATTGCAACATCCCTATTTATAAATGTAAGAAATCAAATTACACTAGCACTAGAAACCACTATAACTAACAAATTCTAATTAAATACACATAAGTACATACCATAAATAACAAATCCTAAACTCTTTGGGTTTCTACTACAACTTCGAATTATTATTTCCTACAAGACTAGTTTGAATTTGCATTTAGGACTAATTTGAATTATATTTGAGATTTTAGGATTAATAGGTTGAATTTGGGATATTGGGACTATCTAGTTTGAATTTGAGATTTTTGCACTAGTTTGATTTTGGGATTTTAGGACTAGTTTGAATTTGGGATTTTAAGACTTGAAGGAATATATTTTATTTATAAACTCTAAATTTCTATAAGTTTTTGTATATTTCTGTGTTTTCTATAATTTCTTTATATTTTTATGTATAGAAAATAACTAGCAACATCCATATTATAAAGGTAAGAAATCAAATTAAACTAGCACAAGGAACCACTATAAGTAACAAATACTAATTAAACATAAATAAGTAAATATCATAAAGAATAAATCCTAAACACTTAGGATTCCTACTCTAACTTTAAATTATTGTTTCCAACATTCTCATGTAATTCAAAGTTGTATACTCTTTTCTTCTTCTTTTTTTCATTGTTATTGAATTGGAGAACTTCTCTTCAATCTTCAATTGTTGGATTTCTTCTCTTCAATATTCAATTCTTGGAGTACTTCTCTTCAATTCTCATTTATTTATCTTTTTGGTTGTGTTGAAGCACCTCCTCTCCAACTTTCAAGTGTTAGAACACTTTCTCTCCAACTCACAATATTTTTTTTCTTAATTGTGTTGGAGCACTTCTCTCCAACTTTCAAGTGTTGGATCACTTTCTCTTCAACTCACAATATTTTTTTCTTGGTTGTGTTGGAGCACTTCTCGCAAACTTCAAAGGTTGATGCCCTTCCCACCAACACCTTTTTTTATTTTTTTTGTTTGATTTTTGTGTTGGACCACTCTCTCTGACACTCGTTGATTCCCTTCCCATCAATTCCTTTTTAAATTATTATTTTTGGTGTAGGAGCGCTCTCTCTTTGATGCCCTTACCATCAACTTTTTTTTTGTTTTTTGGAACTTCATCTGACTTCTAATTTATAGAAGTGTTTATTCCTCTTTTGCTAGGTGGCACTTCTTTAAATCTCCAATATTTTGTACGTCTTTCCTCTTGGCATATTTTTTTCATGCATATGTATTATTCGTCCAGCTTTTGTGAACATGATCTCAGACGGGTAGCATATATGGGTCATAGCTATCCGCCGGCTGCGGAAATCCTTTGATCTTCTACCAAAATTTTAGAAGATTTGATACCAATTTGAAGAAAAATATTTTATTTATAAACTCAAAAGTTCTATATGTTGTTATGTGTAATCTATATCTTCTGTATAGTTTATAAATGTAAGAAATCAAATTAAACTAGCACTAGGAACCAGTATAACTAATAAATATTAATTAAACACAAATAAGTAAATATCATAAATAATAAATCCTAAACAATTATGATGCCTACTCCAACTTTGAATTATTATTTCTAACAAGACCAGTTTAAGTTAGATTTCAGATTTCAGGATTAGCTAGTTTTAATTTGGGATAATGGAACTAGCTAGTTTGAATTCGGGATTTTAGCACTAATTTGATTTTGGGATTTTAGGACTTGTTTGAATTTTTTATTTTAAGACTAGGTTAAATTTGGAATTTAGGACGTGTTTGAATTATATTTGATAATTTAGTAGTAATAGTTTAAATTTGAGATTTTAGGACTATCTAGTTTGAATTTGGGATTTTAGGGATATGAATTACAACTTAATTAGAACTTATAATTAATTATAAATTGAATTTACTATAACTTGAACTTAATTAGGAATATGAACTTGAAATCTTATTGACCTTAATTAATTAGAACTTAATTTTAAATAACTTAAAAAGTTAATTAGGAATATAAACTTAATTTTGAACTTAACCAGAACTTGAACTTAATTAATTAGTATTCATTAATTAATTAAGCTTTAACTTTGTAGATCTTAGAATGTAATATTTATATTACAATATAAATTAGTTTAATGTAATAAAATTATTATTAAATTTAATTTATAATATAACTGAATATCTATATTTTTGTAGATGGATCATCGTTTGTGAATGTATAATATGCATTATGAAACTGGTGGTGGTTTGAAATCTGAGTTTATTGATGGTGTTAGTTCAACAATGACACTTAATATTTTCAAGAATAATGAAATGGTTAGGTGTTCTTGTAGTGCATGTAGGTGCTTAAAATTTTTTGAATCAGATACAATCATGGTTTATTTGTATCGTAATGGATTTAAGCCTAGATATTTTGTATGGATTGATCATGGAGAAAGAGATGGATTGAATGATATGTTTTATAATTCTATGCATGTGAATGAATATAATGTGTTTGCACCACATGGTCAAATAAGGATTGAACATGATGATAGAGTTAACATGATATGGTTCATGAAATGATCAATGATGCTTTCAGGGTTCAAGGTGGGATGGAACCCGAACAATATTTTGATGAAGCTCTTAATGAATAAGCAAGAAGCTTCTATGATCAATTAGAAGAGTCTAGTCATCCACTATGTGAAGGGAGTCCACATTCTTCCTAGTCAGTTACGGTTAGATTAATGAATATTAAATCAGATTGGAATGTTTATAATGCGGCTATGGACTCAATGGTTGGTATTTTGGGTGAACTAGTTAATCCGAAGTTTAACATATCTAAGAACTTCTATAAGGCAAAACGTTTGATTTCCAAGTTAGTATTGACGTATGATAGAACTCATTTTTGTGTTTGTGGTCGCATGTTGTTTTACAAGACTGATCGTGAATTAGAAAACTGTAAGTTTTTGGACATGCTCGTATAAGAGGACTCCGGCTGGAAAGATGGTCCAGTTAAGGTGATGCATTATCTACCTCTTATTCCTAGGTTAAAGAGGTTGAATGAATCGATCAGGTTTTCCCCACATATGAGATGACATCATTAATATAGAAGGTCGTTGGGTGTCTTGTCTCATCAATTTGATGGTGAAGCATGGAACCATTTTGATAATGTATATCCAGTTTTCTAGAGAACTAAGAAATATTAGATTGGGGTTGTGCGAAGATGGATTCACACCATTCTCTAACGTTGCTTCGCCTTATTCTTGTTGGTCGGTATTTCTTACTTCGTATAATCTTTCTCCTGAAATATGCATGAACAGTCCCTACATATTTCTAAGTTGAGTTATTTAAGGTCCCCACAATTCAAAAAGTTTTATTGATGTCTATCTGCAACCATTGATAGATGATCTCAATAAATTGTGGTTTGAAGGCATTTTGACTTATGATATATCAATTAAGCAAAATTTTGTTATGTGTGCTTCTTTAATTTGGACTATTAATGATTTTCCTGCATACAAAATATTGTCTGGTTGGATGACAACTGAAAAACTAGCATGTCCCTGTTGCATGAAAAATAGCAAGGCATTCACTTTAAAGCATGGAAAAAAAATACATGATTTATTTGTCTAACACCCCGAAAACCTAATGAACTAGGCTAGATCCTAACATGTAGTCTAGTAGCCTAAATGAGGTTGAACGAAAAGAATAGGGTCTTAAAATAACATCCCTAAGTTAGTATCAACTTTAGTCCCTAAACATCAAGGCATGCCCCCAAGGACCCCAAGGGTCCTTGAGAAGGCCCATAAAGCTATCAAAAAAAATCAGGACCTGCATATGGGCACCCACGAACCGTGGGTGGACTCACACCCCGTAGGTGGGGGTCGTGGGTCGAGGCTTGGCCTCCCCTCTTCCTCCTAAGTTACTAACCTAGAAGACAGATTACCAGCACGGGGCGTGACCCCTCACGGTCCGTGGGTGGGGGTTTCATGAGTCACACCTAAAGCTCATTTATTAAGTTGTTTATGATTGGGATAGTGGAGTATTGTTGAATTGTGATTGAAATCTTTGTTGGACTCGTGTTTCCCCCATCTTTCTAAATTGTGAACTAAGGTGTGACTTGATTGATCATGGAAGCTTGACAATTGATTATGTTTACATTTATTAAGTTGTTTAATCATGATATCCCTCTACGTAGTGTGGTAACTCTAGAAGTTAGGGTTAATCTTGATTCATAGCCTTTAGGCCTTGAAGGGTAATTTATTAGAGTTTATACATGTTGATGATGATTGTATATGAACTCATGATTCACTTAGATAGTGATGATCCTATGACTATTGTGTATTGTTTGTATTGATGCAAGATCCTTCTCCCCTATATCACTACACATGATTATGCATGAATTGTATATGACTATGTATGAATGACTATGAATATGGTAATCTTGTTGTGTTGACTGAAAGACTATTCTCATGAACACACTATAAATAAGATGTGAAAGATTTACTCACATTTTGATGATTCTAATGTTGAAAGGACATTCTCACCTAACGAATTTATAAGTTGTTATGATGTTATGTTTGTTTGAGTGCCTAGTGTATTCTTACTTGAACATGAACTTAAGTAATACTTAATATGACTTTAAAGGGAATTATGCTTAGCACCGAGTGGATATGAAAATGAGATGGAAGTTTTTACGTTCGAAAGTTCGACTTTCCAAAATAAGTTATCTCATGAGATGTAAACCTTTTACGTTAGAAAGTCTAGGTTTCTATTAGCAATCTCTATATCCCATAACTATGTGCCCGCATAGGTCTTTAACTAGTGGATCCACCTAAAAGCTATTATGTTAGTTCTACCTTAGGCAAGTAAGACACCTCTTTTTGGTGTGAGAGTAAGACACCAAATTTCGTGAAGCTCAACATGGTCTATGTCGGTTAAGGCTAAATTTCCTTATATGATAAGAATATAAATATGAGAAGAACATAAACTATAACTATGACTTCTTAAGAGGTACTATTTAATATAAGTGGGGGTATGGGACTCCATTTGTGCATTGCACAAATAGGCTTCAAGAGCGGTTGTGGTAAGGTTCTCTTATGCTATGAAGACTTATGAATTATGTATGTATGATATGTATTGTTGTTAAAGATGGATATACTTGCTACAACTTATGCACATGAATGTTTCTTTGTATATGGGCATTTGCTATGAATGAAATTAAGGTATGATATGTATGATGTTGGTGATCTAAAAGTGGTACTTTGTGTTTGGTAAGGTTATGAGGTATTGCCTTTGCATTGCACTCGTATGGCATTGAATTTCTTATGATATGGTTTGACTTATGTTTGTTCACAAATGTGCATGATGGCTTTCAAACTTGATAAATGTATGATTTCAACTAAATGCTCTTTTTATGTATGTTTTAAGGATTTTATGCATGGCTTCCACACTTAGTACTTTATGTGCTAATCCATATTTATATATTTACTATGAGTGTAGGTTTCGATCGTCGAGACGTACTTCTTCTTTCAGGTGAAGCTTGGGTTGACTAATCCTTAAGCTTGGTGAGTCCTCATGGTTTGAGGACAAGATGTTGTTCTTGTCTAGCTTCTATTGTACTTTATATTTTTGAGACTTTATTGTAAAAGGTTCTTGACCCTTATTGTACTCTCTATTTGTACTAGATGGTGATTAAGACAAGGTCTAGACTCTTATATTCGCTTATGGAAAAGAAGTCGACTTCGTTTGTAAAATTTTAAATTCCACATTATTTCTAAGTCTTTATGTTATGATTATGCTAAATGTTTGTATAAGACCCATTCGGGGTCAAGTGCGCCGTGTTACTTTTAGGTAATATCCCCGGTCGTAACAGATTGTCATCGTCAGTTCTTGTCAATGGATTATGAATTTAGAAAGATGAAAAATGCATTGGAAAAATAAGATTGAAAGTGACCCCCTATCTCTGTTACTTACAGGGCATTAAATTTGGGAGAGAGTTCCTCAATTACCTTAAGTTACAAAAGTTTCACCTTCTATACTTCTTAGATATGGTGTTGAACATAATTGGACCAAACAAAACATATTTTGGGAGTTATCGTACTGGAAGGACCATCTGTTACAACATAATCTTGATGTGATGCACATTTAAAAAAAACTATTTTGACAATTTGTTTAACATATTGATGGATGTTAAAGGCAAGACAAAAGACAATCCAAAAGCTAGAATGGACAAAAAGGAATATTATAGGAGAAGAGAGCTATGGCTGTAGGAATTAAAAATGGTAAAATAGTTAAGCCTAAAGCTAGTTTTTCATTCACATTGGATGAGAAACGTGAAATTTTTGAATGAGTTAAAATTGAGGATGTCGGAGGGTTATACTTCGAAGTTAGAAAAACGGGCAGATATAATAAAAGAAAATTGATAGGTATGAAAAATTATGATTGTCATGCATGGAAACTTTAATTCCTATCGCTTTTAGCCATCTACCCAAAAGGATATGGAAATCAATCACAAAGATAAGTCTTTTCTTTGAAGATTTGTGTTCTGAAAAGTTATTGGAGAGTACTTTAGACAGGATGGAAAAAAATACTCCCATTAATAATAATAAGTTGAAGAATATCTTTCCATCTGATTTCTTTGATGGGATGGAGCAACTTTGAATTCACCTAGTACAAGAGGCCCGTCTTGGAGGTCCAATTCAAACATGGATGTATCCATTTAAGAGGTAACATTGAAATATTCAGTAGGTTATATATAATTACTAAGTTTTTTTAACATATATAGATATATACATGCAGAAAAAGTAACAGTTCCAAGCAAACAATTAAGCAAAGGGGAATGATCAAAGGATCAATTGTTCAAGGTCATATTGGTAGAAAAACTGTGATTTTTATTCTTATATCTTTGAGAATGATGTTTCATGTAGGAGAAAAATACCCAATCACAATGATGAAGGTGATATTGATCCTTTATTTTCACCTCTATCAATTTTTAATCAAAATGATCGAGGATCTAAAAAGATTGAAAAGTGAAGCTTCACTAGTATGAAAATGCAATAAGTTGTGACACATATTTTGCTTAATTGTCCAGAGATTCAACCACATCTCAAGTAAGTGTTAAAAATATGTTATCAAATTACATGAATACTAATAAATGTTCATTAACTAAAGAAATATATGAATGTGCAATGATCAGCTTGTTCATAAACACATGGGGTAATGAAGTCATCTATACCGATTTTTTCAAATGTCTAACAGAATATGTAAGTGTGAAAGCTTACATTGAATCAATAAGTATTTAATAATGTATTCATGTTTAATACTAATTTTTTTATTTTAACAACAATATATATGTTTACGATGAATACTCTAACGTCGAACATTTACAATTAGTGAAAGAAGTTGCACTTGGACCTGAATCTCAAATTCAGACAATGAATAAGTATTGTGGCAATGATTTTAAGTTTCAAACTGAAAAAGTTTCTAGGAATAAGAAAAAATAATAATTGTGGTGTCTTCATACATAGTGATGTTATTGGTACTGGCCAAACTATTGAATATCATGATGTCGTTCATGAGATTATTGAAGTAAGGTATTCAGATTGGCCTAAAAAGAAGATCGCATTATTTCGGAGTAAGTGGTTTGACCTATCACACAGAGGCACAAAAGTGAACCAACAACATAATATAATTGAACTTAAACACACCAAAAAATGCAAAAGTTATGATCCATATACATCGCGTAGAGACAAAGTTGATTGGTGGATTGTTATAAAGACTAAACCTATGGTAAGAAGTGAAATTGACAATGTCTTATATGTGGCATACCAAAATTTTGCAATTGTTCAGCAACAAGTTGATGTTGAATTAAAAATCATACTAGAACATTCTCAACACATATTAGAATAAATATCTGATGATGAGATAATGATAAATGTTGGCGAAGACATAAATGAGGATGAGGAAAATGATTCATTTGATGGCGAATAATATGACAATGAAAATAAAATAACTGAGGAGGAAGAATGAGAGACTGATGGAAATGTAACAAATGAGGAGGAATGATCAGTAGAATGATGGACTATATAACTAGTATGTAACTTATTTATTTTGCTAATACTAACTTTATTTATTTATAATTTTTATATATCATCCATGTCAATTTGCATATAGATGTCATCAGAGGGTGAGGGTAATAGATCTCGCAAGAATCTTGGAGTTAGCCAGCCTAATAATACTAAAAAGAAGAAGTTTAGGAGACCCGTAGATCTAGAGGATACTCCAGGATTTCTTTCTTCTGCCCCGAGTGCTTTACTCATGATACCCATTTATTGGCTATTCCTTTTGGAATTGGTAGATCCTCGGCATATTATCCTAATTACCATCGACTAGTCGGTGCTTCCTTTTTTTCACAGTCATTGCCTTCACGACACTACGAGAACCTACCTTTACAAGACCCTTATGGACAGGTAGTTCGTTGATTGGTACTCCATCTCCCATAGGTATATCTCCTCAGCTATCTACCATGAGGATTAGAGATTCTAGTTGTGAGTAGTCAGATGTTGTGGCAGGTACACCTCCATTGACTCATCATTATGTGCTTACTGGTGTATCACCTACATCTAGTGCTACACAAGATGGGACATTTGTTCTAGCACCGAGACAGATGGAAAGAACTGACAAAGTCATGATTAAGCCAGATGAGTAATTGTAAGTTTGTTTTATCATCTATTTGTTACTTTATTTTACTTATTGGAACATCTTTAACATATTATTAATGAACGAATATGTTTATTATTTGTTTTGCAGGTGGCATCCTGCAAAGAATGATGCCCGAGATTTAAAGGACTGTGTGAGAAGACTTTTTGCACAGGCTTATCACTTTTGGAGTGAGATCCCAAGCAATATACGACAGATGATGCTAATGAGTTTAAGGTAAACTATTTTTTAGTTAAGTTTATAATTTTAGTACTCCCTCCGTTTCAAAAAGAATGACCCTATTTCCTTTTTAGTCTGTTTCAAAAAGAATGACCCCTTTCCTTTTATGGCAACACTTTAACTTTAACTTTCCACGTGACATGTTTAAGACCTCAAGATTAAAGGGCATTTTGGTATATTTGACATAACTTTAATTTAGAACCACAAGATTAAAATTCTTCTTTCTTTTCTTAAGCTCCGTTCCAAGTCAAACTAGGCCATCCTTTTTTAAACGGAGGGAGTATATTTTAATTTTGTAATTATCTAACAATATTCATTTTTTCAGACTAGGTATACTTGGGAATCGAGGTTTAATATGGTCATTGCGATCACATTTGAGAGGAGGGCATCCACCAGACTGTCTAGCTGGCTAAAGCAAGCCCGGGATACTGATTAATGTACGAGTTTGATGTTGCTTCATGTTTTTGATGAATTGTGCTAATATTGAAACATAGATAAGTTCAAGACGATGTTCGAACAAGCCAAAAAGGTTAGAGGCAGTCTTAAGGGTGGCTCAATGCACACTAGAGGTTCAATGAGCATTGGAACAATTATAACAAAGATGTTAAGTTCAATTCAAACTTTTAAATAAATAATTAGTTGATTAATATCGTTATAGTATAAATTTCAAGAAAAATAAATAGGACGAACTCCCTTTGCATCGGAGGTTTTCAAGAAGACTAAAGTGAAGAAGACAAAAAATGAGTTAGATTCAAATGTGTGGGTGGAGGAAAGGGACGAACGAACTGTCAAATGAGAATCTACATGAATGAGAATCTAGATAATTCGGTCCAAATGACACATGAACTGTCAATTTGAATTTGGACAGAAAAAGTGTTAGAGGGAACACATACGGATAGAGTTTATGGTCGAGGCTCTTGAAATAATGTACGATGACTCTTTTCAGGCTTAGAAGGTATTGGATTGTCATGTCTAGCCGAGACAATTGACATCGTTCAGATCACTGCTATGTCGGTACAGCTAGAAAAACTGACAGCAACACTAAAAGAGTCTGAGCGAAAAAAGAGTAGCTGAATAAGAAAGTAAGAGTGTGATAGTTCAGAGAATCAAAGAACAAGTAATGAACCTTGCTCGTCGACCTACATCTACATCGTCCCCTGCCGAGGGCACTGACGACAACAGTGAGGAGGAGGAGGATTATATAGACTAGACTCCTTCATTATCTTCTATTGCTTTAGTTTATGAACTTTTTTTTTTTAATTTTGAAAAAAAAAATTGAATGACTTTATAAGTTTTTGTATTGTGATTTAGATATTTTTGAAGATTGATTTAAATTTGTTACTTTAAATCTTGTGTGGAATGATTATTTTATATTTTGTTTGATTGGATCGGTTAAATATAAATTGAATTGAATTGATTTATATTTGCAGGTGGGTAGCAAAAACTGACAATTTCTGTTGTAAACAAAAATGCAGAAAACAACAACGGACATGGTGATTTTGTCCGTCGCTTTTTTGCATTATTTTTTTCAAATAAGCCCAACAAAGCACGGATAGAGTCCTTTAGTTCGTCACTTATCTGAGATTTTCAAACTTAAATTTCCAAAAAAGCAACGGAATGCGTCGCTTTTTGGAAATTAAAAAAAATAAAAATATAAAAAAAACGATGTTATCCACCGCTTACCATAAAATATTCTAAAAAAATGCAGAAAGTGATGTAGTACCTTGCTTTGTGAAAAGCGTCGACCCAAAAGACGACCCACATGACTACGTCGTTTTTTCATCGAATTTGTTCAAAAAAGCGACGCACTCCGTCGCTTTTGGCCGTTGATTTTCGATAATTTTTTAGTGGTGATATTTGTAGAACTTCGTCAATTCCTTGAAAGTCTTATTTGGATCTTCACAAAATAAATAATGAAATAAAACTATAATATCCTTAGTTTTTTCCTCCATTCAAAATGTCAAAAGAAAAATTATTTCAACTGCTCAATTTTTGAACAACTAATCACAACTATGACAATTTTTTTATTCCTTTCTACTTCTTTTTGTTGGCTTTTCCCTTTTGGTCATTTTCAAATTTATTTTAGTGATAAGTTTAGTGAAGTGATTTTATTGATACAAATAATGTTCAATTACTTTGCTACATAAATTCTTAAAGCTGAGTGATTTTTTGAGCTATTAACTCTGTATAAATAGGGGTCAAAAGTTTAAAATCACTCATTTTCAAGGTCATTTGATATATATTTTCATCGATTGTCTTGAACTTTTGATCTAGCTCACCTATAGAAATAAATTAAGTTTAACAATTTTGATGTTTGACGACACAATGAATCAACAACATATCAATGTGATTCCATAAATGGAGTTTGAAGAGAGTTGAGTATAAACATATATAAGGAATAAGGAATGAAAAAGGAATACAGTTAAGAAAATGTCATGTTAAATGGATTAAATCACAAACTAAAAAATAAAACTGAATCAATGATAAACATAAAATAAAAATAAAATAAAACTGAATCAAAGGAAAACATAAAATAAAAATAAAATTGAATCAAGGGAAAACATAAAATAAAAGTAATGCGGTGAACGTGGATCGAACACGTGACCTTCAGATCTTCAGTCTGACGCTCTCCCAACTGAGCTATCCCCGCTTGATATCTATAATTTATCTCATAAACATACAACAACAATTTGTTTTCCTCACTATCCATAAGTCATAACAATTCTTTATATTTGCATCTCTTGTTTGACTTAATGTCAAAATATAGCAAATATATACTAATACTATATGAATTGACTTTATGTCTTGGACGTAACAAAATTAAATAACACAACATGCGATTAGCTTAGGATACACGAAAAATATTTAGTTTAATGTAACAAACATCCAAACTTAAGAAAAATACTACTTGAGAGTTGTCACATATTACTTCTTTAATCTTTCACATTATTTATTTAGAAAAATTTACATGTTCCAATAACTTCTTTTTCTATTCTTTGTTTATGTCTAATACAAGAAAAAGTTAGAGAGTCTCAACTATTATAACAACGACTACTTGTAATTATTCTTGATTCTCCTAATTATTTGTATTCGTTTTTATTTCCTTTATTTTTGTGCAGCTAGTGCCCTCCAAAATAACAAACTTGTGACTTGGTTTCTTCATAATAATGTACTTCAAATTATTTTCAGCTTTTTAAAAAACTTAATGAAATCATTTTATGATTTACTAGCTCTAGATCAAGAAACACACATTTGAGAATACAAGGGGCTAATATATTTCTCATGATAAATTTATTAAGACATATTTAGGAATGTTTATGGACAATGACATGGAAGAGCGAGGAAAACTAGATGTTACTAGCTAGACCATCAAATTGAATATCCTATACTTTGCATGTACATGAACAAAACAATAGAGAAAGTGATAATTGACTAATCTTTGAAAAATTGTTTGATATTGAGAAGACATTTATATCAAAGAACAAATATTATAATTAAAAATATGTAGAAGTTAAAATTCATTAAGTAGTAAGAATTTACAATCTTTCAAGTTCTTAACATATGTGACAATACAAAATTTCTAATATTCGAATATTAAAAAATATCATTCATAATCTTAATGAGGTCATGTATTACCGTGCTAATATATTGGTGAAAGCCATTTCAGTTGAGTTTTAAACATTTGATTCTTTATTTCTTGAACAATCTTCTGTTTATCAGTGTAATTGTGTTTCTAGATAACATTCACATGTACAAAAGATAAAGCTATTCACAAATGAATCAATAGAGAAATTCTATATAGTATCAACTTAAAATTCAGTACTTCAAGTTTTAGTTGTGCGGACTCTTTCACTTTTGATGCCGCGTCCATGTCAGATTCTCCAAAAATACACTATTTTGGGGGAATCCAACACACACCCGTTGACATTTTTGAAGAGTTCGAGCTACATAGCTTCAAAGTTGTAGTCACAAATTTCAGTTATCTTAGCTAGGTTGCTAAGCAGGTTGGAGAGAGGACCACTGGTAAACAATAATAAGATCATAACAATGGGAGATGAAACTCCTTAATTATTTTTATACCTTCACTTTCTTAACTTGCTCTAGCAATGGGAATTACAAAAATAACAAAGGACAATTCACATATGGTAATGAAATAAATCAAAATTGGCTTCTTCCGAGTACATGAAGATCTAAGGCATTATCATAATTATTCAACACTGAAAGCATTATTTACCAAAACCTAATCAACTAGATTTTGTAAGGACAGGAGCTTTTCTTTATTAGAATGTCAAAATCCCATTTCATAATATCACTATTGCAATTATAAGTAATTGTTTTTGTACTGCTATGTGTATCCTCAAACAGAGGAATGAAGGAGCTTTTCAAATCTACTGTGGTAACAACTATATCAGCTTTACATCTTGAGGTGGTAATACTTGTCAAGGAGCTTCTCGGTGTACTCTCCAAAAGTAAGCGACTCATTGGATTGAATCAACTGATAAATAGAACAGACATCACAGTTAACCAAGGCAAAAGATCAAGGGGGGGGGGGGGGGGGGAATTGAGGACTTCCATGGTCATAGGGCTGGTGGGACATCATCACAACTATTCATGTGAAGAGATGGAAATTCAACAAAAATTCTCACAAGTAATGGCTTCTCTTTTTTATTACTTGAATTAGAATGTAGCTTCCACTTATCCAAGATATCTGTTATATATAGTAATATACGAGTCACATGCATACCTCCCGATGAATATGCACCTCTCCTGGAAAAGAAAGCTTTTGGTCCCTATAAGAATCATAGAACAAGCCAAGTATCAGATTTAATTTTACATGCATAATTGGATTAAGCATGCAAAAGAAAATACTTGTTGTAACATAGGTGTTTAGAGTCAAGAGAATCATTACAAATATTGAATAAAAATTGTAAATAATTGTGTTGGCAAATAAATTGTTAAAGAGTGTTGTGTAGAATATATGAACTTTATATTACGCAATTAAGAAGTCCAAGAATCAAGAGAAACTTTCCTCATTTTATGTAGTTTGGAATTATTTACAGTGAGTCGTCTATTATTACTTTTTTTTTATTAACAATGAGTCCTTTATACTCATAAAAAATAAATGAATAAACAAATAACTGAGGTCCTCTTTTATGTTATTACTAATAAGTAATAATAATGAAGATTATTCTTTTTCCTTTCTTCTTTTCGTCTTGTTCTATCTAAAGATTTTCTTAGAAGACTTCTTGTATTTGTGTATATACATTCCATGAGAAGAGGAACCTATACAAGTTAAACCTAACTAAGGAGAGACCATCAATTAAGATAAAAGGAGATATTGTATTCCTATAATTACACTTCGGTAAGGAAAAATAAAGTTCCCTAAAATCATGCTAATTAATTTAACACAATCAACACAGACATGTCTAACTTGAAAATCGAAACACTTTTGCTAAGGCCTTTTGTAAGCATCCGCTGGTTGTTTATTGATTGTACAAAAGGCAAAACTCAGGGTGTCACTAGTGATTTTCTCTTTGATGAAGGTGCCTATCAATTTCAGTATGTTTTGTTCGGTCATGTTAAATAGGATTATGAGCTATACTGATTGCAATTATGTTGTCATAGCAGAAGGGAAGTTTACATTTTCAGACAATTTTGATTCTTCTGGTACATTTGTTTCCAAAGAAGTTCATAAATTTCCCAGTTGTCCTAGCATTTGTGGATAGAGCTCCCTGGTACCTATTGTTGGTGGGAGGTGGCAGGTGGCAGGTATCCCGTGGAATTAGTCGAGGTACGCGAAAACTGGCCCGGACACCACAGTCATAAAAAATAAACAATAAAGAAAAGAAGCTCATAAACACCCTGTTCATAGCTCTATAGTCTGCTTACACACTTGATATTGCGACTACATTGTGCTTCTAACTTCTCCAAAGTAATTAGGTTCCCTCATATGATTGTAATAATCGGATGTAGATCTTCTATCATCTAAGGATCCATTCTAATCGCATCTGTAAAACCTTCAGTCTGGAGGTGACCGACCATGTTTAGAGAAAAGTAAAGTTTTACCTAGTGACTTCAACTAACGCAAAAACTGAATGGCAGCTTGCATATGAGGAACTCGGGGATCATGCATGACCAACTCACTAAATTCACTGAAAGGCTATGCCTGGTCTAGTGCTAGAGAGACAAATGAGTCTTCCAAACAACCTTGATATCTCTTATTATGAATATGAACTGACCCTTCAACCCCCATCCGCAACTTTTGATTGCTTTCAACAGGTGATTCGGCTAGCTTGCAACCTGTCATACCACTTTCTTTCAAGAAATCTTGAATATACTTCCTTTGAGAAATAATGATTCATCTTTTGATCTAGCAACCCCAATCCCCCAAAATAATGCAACCTCCCGAGATCTTTGACCTCAAATTTTTGTGCTAACAAATTCTTCAATCGGGTCATCTCCTCTTTTATTATTTCCTATATTGCTATGTCATTGACATAAATGATGAGAAAAGTGAGTTGAAGGAAAAATTATCCCCCATAATTTTAATAGGACCCCAAATTAGAAAATAGGATTCCCTAGAACTAAACAAAATTATTTTTCAAACATGCCCCAGAGAAGAACAGTTGAGAGACTTTCAGAAATCAGATTTTTTAAAAGTGCTTATTAAATCTTCTTTTCTATTTAAACTACTTCTCTTTCTCCAATGGCACTTCTCAGAATTGAAATTTAGGTGGACAGATGTCTCTTCTCCATTTTGACTTCATTCTATGGTCTAATGCTAGGGAGGACTAGTGTAAAAATATTCTACCCCAGAGGAAAGAAATAAACTAGGAACGACTTTGAACTTGTTTAGTTTTATGTACAAGTGGCAGGAGATAGAGGGAACCAATGGATGAGCATGAACCAAGACATAAGGTCAGCATTTTTAATTGAAATTTCCATACCAATCAGGTTGCATGAATAATGCAAATGTTGTGCGATCAACACCAGACGCTGCATCACCCCTTGGTGCCTGTTAAAAAGTATGAACAGATATAAGTTATAACACCAAACATTTCAAGAACTTGTTTTCTTTCGGAAATAAAACCTCTAATTTTTCAAGAACTGGAAAAGACGAATTACTCTGTCCACCCAAATATAAATACATACAGAACACACAAGCACTTGACTGGCATAATTTGAGTGATAGGCTTCCATGTGTAAGACAAATGAATATTATAGAAAAAAAGCAGCGAGATAGAAGCTTTTTGGTGGAAAAATAATTGGCTTACAAGTTTTTGAGCTTTATACCATGTCTTGAGCAATTGGCCAGATTTCACATTATCTGCAATTTTACTGGTCAATTGCTCTCATTCTGGATCTCATAATCTGTTTACTACCTGGGTCGTCTTCTCATGTTTTTGATGTCCACCGAGGCCCTATGTCAGAATTATGGGCCCCAAAGTCATCTTTCCTAGTCAACATTTGTTGATTCCAAAAGAACGGCACTTGTAATATCTGTTTTCTTATATTGTAAATGTTTCACTGATAAAAAAACCAACTCCTTTGCCTATTATTCAATGGTTAAACTCAAAGAGAAACTAACAAGCATTCTACAGTTGTAAACCACATAATGCATAGCTTCCCAACAAAATTACTTGGTTACATGAGGTAGGCAGAAAGGTTATAGATTGGGGAGTTAAAGATGCTCTTCAATTCCAAGACAGAATTGTAATAGGACCGATGAATTCCTACTGGAAATTAACATTTATCATTGTCAGGACCCTGATCTTCCGTGGGAAATTTTACTTATCATCTTTATCCTTATGGTATTAGCCATTCAATGAAGGAGGTCGTACCACATGCTTCAAGTGAAATAATAACTGTAGTATTTTAATGAACTAGTTCCCGGGAACGTGCGTTGCACGTTGTCCCATACAATTATTATATAGAAAATGTTGAAATTAAAAAATATTAGTTTCACCAATTTATATTTTATTCACTAAATAAAATTCATAGTAATCGAATAGTGACCATCAAGCAAAATATATGGAAAACTAATAAGATACTATAGCCTCCTAATATGAATATATCTATATGACTTATCCTTAATAATCTCTCATTACGCTCCCATATCAGTAAGTACACAAAAATGTAGCTACTTAAAGAAACCATATCAGTAAGAAAAGGATAAAAGAAAGAAAATATTATAAAAGTATATTTACAAACGAATATAAAAGTCATAAATTAGTAATTTCAGCACTAATAAAAATGGTCTTATAACATCATAATTTCTTTTTCTTTATTTTTATTTTTTTTTGATAATGGTAACTATATAACATCATAATTTCATAGAAGATTAAATTAAAGAAGTATAAATCGGTAAAGAATACAAACAAATTAAACACATAAGAACAAATACAATATTCATACCCTTCTTAAGACTTTAATTATAACAATATATATACTAAAAAGAAATACATAAGGAGTAGAGTTCTTGATTATACCTTCTCCTGTAACCAATCAAAATTCAAAAGTCTTAATAATGATCCAAGTGCTTAACTCCTTATGAATGGTACATAGCATATAGATTTTAAAATAATTGAAAATCCAAAAAGAGCAAGAAAAAGTTAAATGATTTTCTTGACCACATAGATATGCCCATCACTTGGTCTTCCTAAATACTATTAGTTAAAGTTTATATTTATTACCGAAATTTTTTACAAATCTAAAATACTAAAAGAAATTCTAAAGGTTGAATAATTGTGGAATACGAAAGCAAATCTACCACATTGAATTGAATGAACTAATGAGTGAGAATGTATATGCTTTCTGTTGTTTCATTTTAATGAAATAGTATTAATAGATAGGTAAATTTACTTTTTAATACCAATAATTAAAGGAGTAGTGTTTAATTAAATACTCAAATGACTATTCAACCTATAAAGGATAATTTGTAATTCAACTTTTAACTTTTTGTTCCCAATTTTAGTATATATGTGGTTAATGACAATAACCTGAAAAGAAATTTAGCTCATCAATTAAAAAATAAAATAACATAGGAAAAGAGAAGTAAACACAAGAATGAGAAAATATGACATAATAAGAGTATTTTAATTGTTCCACAAAAAATTAAGGTATTTATAAACAGTTTAAAAAAAAGACATTTAAAATGGTAAAGATAAAACTATGATACAAAATATCATTCTAATTAGGATTAGAACAAATATTAATATTTCAAAACAAAAAAAATACCTGAAAATTGCCTAATGATTCACATCAACAGGAGGCAATTGGTAAAGAACAATTACTTTTCCATGATACATATATAGAGCTAAAGATTTATAGGATAAGATGAAAAGGTGAAGAGTTGTTTAAGTTAATTTTCAGAAGTTAGTGATCTTAGACATGGGTAAGAGGAAAGGTTAATTGTTTTTACTAATAATTCAATACATTTAATTACACTAATTATAGAGAAAGGATAACAAATTTAATCCATTTAACCTCACTAATTATAGAGAAATAGTCTTCTCAAAAAAATAATCTTCTCAAAATTATAGAGAAATAGTAAAGAATAAAGGAAAAGAATTAGATAAAGCGTTTCTATATATATAAAAAAGAGTAATTCCTAACAACTTTCTGTGAAATAACTTCTAATGATTTTTTATGAAATATTTTTGTCTTTCTAAGCTTGACTTTACACCTTATTTTTAGTATTTAGAATAATATAATATAATTATTACTTGGTATTTAAATAATTAGTTATTTAATGATATTGTAATTTAGCGTGAAGGTAATATGGTAATTCAACTTTGCATATTGAATATATATATATATATATATATATATATATATATAGAGAGAGAGAGAGAGAGAGAGAGAGAGAGAGAGAAACGATGGGATAGAAAATTTTATATCCCACAGAATTTGAACCATTGTGTCTAGATGCATGAATTTAAATAAAATTTATTATTTAATATTAAATTAATTCTATATTAATATTTAATTTAGTTTAGGGATAAAATAAGGGCAGAATGGTAATTCAACTTTTAAGTTAGGAGCATGTAGTTGGAAAGTGAGCAAAAAACATGAATTCTCTATTTCAGTAGCATCTCTCAAAAACCCAGAAATTAATTTTTCATAAAAGCACATATGTGGCAAGAATAACAAACAGCGCAATACAACAAATAAATATATTTTCTTAGGACTTACCCGAACACAGTGTGGTGTCGCACAAAGTCGACCACTTGAGAGGATCTCAGTTGTTTCACCTATTTGGTATGCTATTTCATCCACCCCATACTCCACCTAAAATAGGAAATAGTACTACAAACCTTCAATATAAGAAAAATCATGGCAAACTGCCCATACACCTTCAATATATGAATAATCACGGAAAATCAAAATGAGATGAAAGCTCTGAAGTCAAGAATGTACATGACAGACAAGAAGTTTAGCATGCTTGCCATATAACTCTGCATGCCAAAATTAATAAAAATTTAAAATGAAAGAATTGACAAAATGCAACATGAAACAGATATTTACATTTTTAAAAATTTAAGATGGTCATTCAATTTTTCTTTCTTAAGTACATCAGCATATTGACAAATATACTCATTCTCGCAATGCAACGTGAAGTGTTTATCAAGAGGAGATGGGTATTAGCTCCCATTTCTTTTCTCGGAAATTCAAAACAGGTGGCCATACTGTGCATGGTATAATCACGAGAATCGCACCCAAAATGTGACTTAGAGTCAATGAAGTAGATGAAGCAATGAAAAAACAAAGTTTAGATTTAAAGAAGCTAGATGATTTATTCCCATTTCCTAAAATTTGGTAGGGAAGTTACCCATACATGTACTGGTGGAATTATTTGTGTGCACACAAGCTAACCCAAACACCACCAGTATGAAAAAAATATTCCTTTGATTTCAATTTGTTTGATTGGTTTTGACTTGGCACGGAGCTTAAAAAAGTAAAGAAGACTTTAGAATTTTGTTAAAGCAATGTAGAATGTACCAAAACATCCTTTAATATTGTGGTATTAAGCATGACATGTGTAAAGTTGAAATTAAAGAGTTTTCAAAAAAGTAAAGAGACATCTGTTTTTAAACGGACTAAAAAGGAAAGTAGGACAGACAAATTGAAACGGAGGAAGTAATATTCATGAGAATCATATTATGCCATTGTCTCTTCAATGACAAAAGAGAAACACTTAGATAGCATCTTAAGCATCCATTTATTTCTTCGATGGATGTTCAACTAATACTTCCAGATGTGTTTCCCCTTACATGTTTTCTTTTTTGTGCTTCAGGTTAGTGAAACTGCCTTCTCCATCATTTGATGATCATAAGAAGAAAATATATAAAAGAAGTAACTATACCCTCAACTTCCTCATGAGTATTTACTTCACATCCTAATTACCATTAAGTTATACACTAACTTTATGCCTACTTCACAAACTCATAAATAAAAAACTCCAACACATATGTGGAGAGAAGAAAAGATGGACCAGGGAAACACAGTTAATGGAAAACATTCAAATGCCATCATAAGTCAAATATAAACCCAAAACAAACAAGGCACACAACAATACCCTCTAAGGACACAATTAGGTTAGTTCTTGAGAGCATCCTAGGAAGATCAACTTTATTCAAGGACAAGAATGAAGATTTGCTCTTAGAAGGCCAATTTAAAAGAAGTCAAATAAAGAAACTTCAAAACAAGCTAATTGGGCTTCAACTGGAGAAAAAGAGAGTCTGGTTTTGGAGGAAGAGCTCAAGCCAAGTCTAAAATGTTCCAAACTTGCACCCCAAGAAACTCCCGCTTGGGTCACGTTCTTAGCATCATTCTTGAAGTTCTTGAATTAATTCTAAAAGTTCTTATTTATCTTTATTTCTAGTACTTTAAACTTTGTTTTTAGATTTTGTATATTCTTTTTTATTTATTAAATACTTATCAAGTTGTATCAATGCGGGTCAATCAACATTTTTTGTTATTGAATATCTTGAGTTTTTCTTAAAAAAATTGTAGCTTAAAAAGTTAAGCTAACTGTCAAAGAAAATTCATTAGCTTATCAAGGTGTTTTCTTTTTTTGATGACTATGGTGTCAAGGCCAGCTTTTGCGCACCTCGACTAATTCTAAGGGATACATGTAACAACATCACATTTTTATTACTATGTATGTTGTTGATTTACGTAGAGCAATTTCTTCAATTCTTGAATCCTAACTCGATTCCTATCACCTCTTCTACAAACTAGATCATTTTAAATTTGGCTAGATGAGAATGACTTCTTGATCATCATCAGAAGATTTTATATAGTACTGGAACAGCTAAAATGTGCAATACATGCAATAATCTTTAATGACAAGGCGTAATGAAAAGAGTAGTTGAATAAGAAATCAGGAACAACTTATCAAGGACCTATATAGTCCTAACCTATCCTTTTCCTTTAGCATGTAATGAGCAGAAAGAATATACCTTGACTATTTGACCAGTTCGTGTTTTTATGTATAGGCCAGCATCACTATCAGGGCTATGTATCTCTACAGCATCTCTAGTAAACATGCCACAAGTAAGACCTACAAGTTGAAATCAACCAGTAATCAGCTAAAGCAGGAGATAGGGCAATGAACAAGTAAATATCCCAGAAAAGAAAATAAGACTAACTTTAAAAATATCCACCCAAGTTACAATGTCATCAAAGATCTTTATATTCATGCAAAATGGTTTGACAATGTAAATGGCAATACAAAAACTCGATTGAAGGGTGAAGTTGCATCTGTGCAGGCAAAGAAACCATATATTTTTCAATTAACATTTTCAATTAGGAAAAAATATGGAGCTAGATCTACAAATAGCAGACCCTGTTACCTTGGACTTATCTTCCATTCTCCACATAAATCCCTCCATTAACCCCACCAACATACTAAATGACAACATATATACTGGGAATATGGAGGTTTTATCATCACTACAAACCTGTCCTTTACAGTTACAAGATCACCAACTGATTGGTAATTACTAGGGGCGTAAAAAATGAACCCAAACATAGGTAATCCGCCCAAAATTTTAAGGGTCGGGCTCAAAATTATTTGAATGGATTCAACCTCAACTCATTCAAGCCTAACCCATTTGAAGAGAATCCTCAATTGAGCCCAATTCAATCTCCAATTTCAAACCGTTTTAAAACTTTTTATTAAGATACGTTACTATATTGAAGGTATGAATTATTATTTATTTAACATCTTTTAGGATTTATCTATTCATTTGTTACTTTTTTAAAAGAAATTCTTGAGCTGAAATTTAAATTGTGATTATAAAAGTTAAATATCAATATGTTAAATTATTGAGATTAATCGGGTCAAATTGGACGGGTCAAGACTCAACCCATTTTTTAGCCCATTTGAGCCGAACCCATTTGAGCCCAAGGTAAACTTGGCGGGTCAAGACCCAGCCCGACTTCTATTTCAACCCATTTTAATATCTCCAATTTCAACTCAACCCGCCCATTGACACCCCTAGTAATTACCCATATACCTAAAAATACAGAGTCAAACAGACAAATACTCAACAAAATCAGACAATATGGCATGATCAACGATACCAATCACTATCCATGGTTCTCTAGGCTAATGTTTCAGAGATGAAGCAGCTTGACACTAACTTATTAAAATCGTTATAGGCTTAACTTTCACGACTAATGACCAGCTAATTGTCTTAATGTCAAACTAGTACTAATAACAGGCAGATAAAATTTGCAGTTGGAGTTCCTTGAGGAATACCATCTGATTAGATGGTATTTGAAGTGGTGATTGTAAATCATTTACCAAGTTTTAAACATTAATTAAGTTTTTTACATTATTCAGCTCTTCCTGATTGAGTTGTAATACCATCTTGCTACATGTACCTACAATTCAAGAAATTTTCTAAAAGCGGATTTCAAAAAATTAAGTACCCGTAAGAGAACCGTGATCTGTATGCCATCCACACCATGATGACACAGAAGCATGGGCGGGGCTGCTGCAAGAAAGTTGTACACTTGGTTAGCTGAAGACTACAAATACTCTGAATCAATGTATCATCCCTTGATTATTGCATTTAAATTATTGGAGTATACTTATTCTAAACCTTTGCAAGAATCAATATAGTCAAAAAAAACTATGTGTGCCAACAGAAGGCCATAAACTATTATTGTATGAATAAACTAACTCCAGTAGACTACTCAAGCAGCATTAAAGACATAAAACAAAAATATAATGTGAATGACAGCCTTGAGCTTTTGCTCGCCTGGGAACTGTCACTTTGTAACTAGATGTGCCTACAGATAGTCACTGCTGCAATGATCAAATGAAACACACTTCCTCTTATCAAGATCAACTTTGCAATGTCATTGTCTCATTGATATTGCCTTCTAATATTGAAGTAAATGAAAGCAACTACTGGAAACAAGAATGTTAGGGTGTTCACAATCAGACAGGATTGTATGGGATGTCTTAACTTGATTATTTCCCCTGTATCTTGATATATCTTTGTTTCCTTAGGTTGCTTACGAGTGTTGTAGACATATGTTCAACAAGATATAGACCATTACATAACAGGATCAATACCAGTTCTAGATATTAGAAATAATAAGGTTGTAAAGTTTGGTATCGGAGGAGTATGTTTTACTCATCTGAATAGCATGCAAATTTACAAGACAACGAATCCACACGTGTTATTCATATCAAATCAAAAAGGAAACTAATCCCTTGTTTTCTAGTAATCCAAGAGTTAATAGGGTTCTAATCTGATCCCTAAGTATCTGAAACTTCTTAACTTATCATATTTGAGAAATCCATTTTCACAGGATACAAATAAACACACTATGAAAATCGACGATTGAGGCCATGACCCATGTTGGATAAACAGACAAACTTTAACTTTATCAAAAAAAAAATCATTGGATAAACAGACCTTGATTGGCAAGATCACCTTTTGATAGACGTTCTACATCCGAAAATTTTGTTTTAGTAGGAGGTAATTTGTTGTCCAATAAACTTAAGATATAGAGTGTGGTTGATCAATCTAATGTAGGTGCAAAATATCAAGCAACAATTGTAGCAACCTATGAGCTAGTTTGGATTCAACAGTTTTTGGAGAAATCAATAGATGGAAATTATGTGTGATAACCAAGAGGTCCTTCATATCGCATCAAATTCGGTATTTCATGAGGACTAAGAGCCTATTTGGCCTGGTGGTTAACAGTCCAAAAGCACTTTTTTTGAAAAAAATTAAAGTGTTTGACCAATAAGTAGAACAGCTTTTAAATAAAAGCAGAAGCAGTTTTTCTAAGGTTGGGAAGAAGCTAAAAGTTTCTACTTCTTAAAAAAAACAGAATCAAAAAATTGTTTTTTCCAAAATAAAAGGACCCCTAGCATTTATACTTATATACTAATATATCCCTTGTTAATTATAGCATATCTCATAAGTTTCCATTTAAGAATTTTATTTTCATTTTTACACTATAGATTTGTTATTTAATTTTATGTTATAATTTGTGGAATGATTTTTTAATTTATTTGTCTTGATGTTTTTCATTATATTTAAATCATCATGTTAAATATTATATCAATATTCAATATTTTCTTTGATTTATCTATGTACAATATTTGTTGGAAATTTGTAATATGTACTTTTTTTATTAAATAAAGATAAAATTAATTATTTTTTTTATAATAGATAATTAAAATAATCTCTCTATAAAATAATCTTAATAATAGAAGTGCATTGAAAATTGTCCATTTTCATAACTTGACTCTCAAAAGTACTTTTAAAAAAGATTAGTAAAACACAATCAGCTTATAAAAAGCACTTTTCAAATGAATTAGTCAAACACAAATTGTTTTTTTCAAAAGCACTTTTATGAAAAGTTACTTTAATAAAAATGTTCATAAAATACACAGTTTTTAGTCGAGTGGCCAGCAGGTTTTACGCAAACTGAGATTGACTGCCACTTTGTTAGAGAAAAGATACTTCGCATAAATATTGTTACAATATTTGTGAAATCAAGTAATCAACTTACAAATATTTTCACCAAGTCTCTCATATTAATTATATATGCAACAAGTTTGATCATATGGCTTGTATGCACTAGTTTGAGGGGGAGTGTTAGAATAGAAATAGAAATAGCAATAGAATTGGTATATAGTATCAAATGTGGAAAATGATTGTAATGTAGTGTGTATAAAACTATAAATAGGGCTCCATTGTGTCTCACATGACTGATATGCATCAACTTGAGAGCGAGTATTAGAATGACTTGAGGAAATAATCAAGTTGAGCTTTTCACTCAATGCCTCCCTTCTCTTATTTTTCCCAAAAGAATAATCATAGAGAGGGAAAGACCATTACCTATGCTGAGCTGGAAAATAGTAAAGCAGACGACCTTTATGACATCTAGAATGAACAAGTGTTTGTTCAAGGCCTTCACCCTCAAGCATCACCATCTCTCTGGATGCTGCATTATTTGCATTGAGCGACTAAACTGATGTGATTATTACTCATCACCTCAAGCTACAATAATGTTCATACAAAAAGAAAGCATAACAAAAATAAGGAAGCAAAAGCAGTTTCTTTTTTAAAATGAAAAGCGGTTTGACAGTAGAAACATATCAAAATCTAGACCATCAGGGTGACTATTGCAATTCTGTTAACAAAGCTCAATTACAACCATAATGATTTTATTGAGGTTCCAAATGAGAAACTCAAGAAAACTGTTCCTCATATCTGTTGCAGGAGGAATCAATGTCAAAATAAAGACTAAGTACACATTTACAGCATGTCAAGGAAACCAAACATCTTTTATCATTACTTTGTTTAAAGAAGCCAGTACATGAACCAGCACGAAGCAAGACAGAAAGTGAAGAAACTGGTTTTGACATCAATAAAGAAAAAAACAATCAAATTTGTACATTATTAAAAAGACGGAAAGTATCCTCCATATTAAGCCAAGTGGCAGCCTCACAATTGTAAACTTAACATTGCTAAAAGAATGGACATAGGACATAGCTAACTACTTTTGTAATAAAATAGAATTCTGAATTTTGAAATTCTAGTTTCTTTTTAATTTATCCCACTGTAAATTTTTTTAAATTTAAATAATTTCTCTCGTGATAGAGGCCAGTAGAAATGGCAAAGAACCGCGTTTTTAATTTTGGGAGTCAAGAACCTAACTGCTGAAACGCGCAATACGTCATGTCTTCAACCCAGCTTATATTTCTTATCAATACACAATTCTTTTCCATTGGATTATGGTTTTACAACGGAAGGTCGAATAGTTGTTGGTGTTGGTCTATTTGATATAAGTAGTGTCAAGATCCTGTTGCAATTATTTGCAGTCGACTACAGAAAGCAATAGATGAGTTGAGATCTCAAGCCAATTCCTTGGAGGCCTTTAGAGTAGTACAACCTACATTGAAATTTTAAAGGTACCTTGAACTTGAATTTTCCATTTAAATTTGGAATTGTGTATCATTAATGGGCTTTGGATTTAAGTTGGTTATGTGACTGTATGTAGGAATGCTATTGAATACCCAGATCAGAACCATGGAAATAAAATAGATGGTACAAACATAGCACAAAAGACGCACCATAGCGATCACAGTGATACGCCAAGAGTAATCCCACATCCAGTATCAGCTTTCCAAGAGTTTTAAAGGCTGCAAAGTAAAACATAAATGTTGAAAAACTCCGCAATGGTAATATCCTGAACAAAAGAATATTTACCATTTCCAACTACCAAATCTTTTTAAAATTGGTATATTTTAATATTACTGATGTATCATAGAAGGAGAATATTGCAGAGGCACAGAATTGTTTCAGCATTCTAAAACAAGGCAGCAGGCAACATGATATGAATTTGTACCGTCCTTTTTAATATTTGATATCTAGCATCAGGTTATATCAGTATATAAGTTGCTTTTAAAGACAAAACGTTTATGATTCTTCTTCTTCTCATACACTCTTTTGAAATTCCCAAATTCTCACACCCCAATTAAACATAACATCCCCATGCCCAAAGAAAAATGAAATAGAGATGACTAAAAGTCCACTCTTTTGACATTCCCAAATTCTCACACCCCAATTAATCATTCAGATTAAGTCTATTAAGACTATTAAGTCCATCTGTTTCTTTTTTAAGAAAGCCTCTTAATGGATCTGAAAAGATCTGAACGAATCAGATTTGTAGGATAGACTTAATACATCCAGACTTGTTTAATACGCTCTAGAGAGAAGGTATAGGGGAAGGGAAAGTTGTGGTTCCAGTAATGGAGGATGGCAGTGACAATCCCGGCGGGAAGAGAGAGGAGAAGGGGAGGCGGTGGTGCCAATAGGGTGTCAAGGATGGCGGTGCATATGGTGGTAAGAGAGAGAAGGGGAAGTGGAAAAAAAAGTGTATCACACGCTTAATGTTACAAGCGTAGTGCCACATCAACGAATTATGTCTAATATACATATTTTGGCTTGGGTTCAGGTACTAAATAGGTACAACCCTTAGTTCAGATGTCTAAATGAAAAATCCAAACAAGTATTAGCGGCTAAGTATGCATTCAACCATAAGAAACTGCATGATGACTTATCTTTTGTGAGAAAAATAGGAAAAGAATATTATTGAATTGTTGTCGTGTCTACATTATTACATTGAGACCTTATTTATAGACACTAGAATACAATCCTTTACCAAATAGGATACTATTTACTATTCTTATTTCTATTTGTATTGCTATACCTATTCTAAATAGGATTGTATAAACCTATTCATGTTCTAACACTCCCCCTCAAGCTAGTGCATACAATTCATGTACCTAACTTATTACAAATGTAATTAATACGAGGACTGATGAGGAGCTTGGTGAGATATTTGCAAGTTGATCACTCGACTACACAAAATTGAGAGTCAATCTCAATGTGCTTAGTCTTTTCATGAAATATTAGATTTGATGCATAATGTCAATCAGTCTCAATGTGTTTGGTCTTCTAATGAAATTGAATTTGATAAATAATGCTGATAAAACTCAGAGTGATAGAATTACAGTGTTGAACTTCCCAAACCAAGCTTGTAAAGAGTGTTTCAGACCATAGAGTGACTTACGTAATCAACATATAAGGCTACTAAACTCCGTCTGAGCAACAAAGTGCTCAAAATCTAGTATCAAGTATATGGATCATGTTGGAATCAATAGATGAGTCAATATTAAACAAGAAAGTCATCAAAAATTTGGTCGGAACATGCTCATACGCCGGATTATTAGATTTGATGGCTGAAAGTGGTCACAACTAAGAAATAAAATTATATGGGTAGGGTCGAAATGATGGCACGACCCAACTATAAAATAAAAATTATATAGGAGAGATCGGATTGATGGCACGACCCAACTAGAAAATAGAAATTACATAGGAGAGGTCAGATTGATGGCACGACCATATTGGAAAAGAGAAATATTATGGGTATGGTCGAAATGATGGCACGACTAAAAAGATTAAAAAAAAATTAAAAAAATGATGGCACGATCCTACTAGTAAAGAGAAATTATATGGGTTGGGTCGAAATGATGGCACAACCCTACGCATATCAGATTTGAGGAGTCACCGGAAAGATGAATGGAACTATGCAAATCAAATCGGAGTCACCGAAAAGACACACGGTGCTATGCAACTCTGATATGAGAAAGTAGTGCAGAAAAATCCACGGTGCTACGCAAATTAAATATGAAAAGTAGTCCGGAGATATGCACGGTACTACGCAAATCAAATATGCAAAAAAAGGTAGTCACCGAAAGGATGGCACAGTGCTACACAAATTATATATGAAAAAGTAGTCATTGGAATGATGGCACAGTGCTACACAAATTAAATATGAAAAGATAGTCATCGAAAAGATGGCACGTGCTACAAGAATTAGATATAAGAAAGTAGTCACCAGAATGATGGCACGGTGCTACACAAATCAAGTATGAGAAAATAGTCACATGGAAGAAACATGGTGACCCAGCTTTTACTAACATAATCATTGGCCAGACGAGCAGTATATGGGTGTCACCCATCGGTAGCGGAAGCTCTTTGATTTTCTACCAAGACCGTAGAGGCTCTAATACCATGTGAAAAATATAGGAAGAGAATATTATTGAATTGTTGTCGTGTCTACATTATTACATTGAGACCCTATTTACAGACACTGGAATAAAATCCTTTACCAAGTAGGATACTATTTACTATTCCTATTTCTATTTGTATTCCTATTCCTATTCTAAATAGGATTGTATAAACCTATTCTATTCTAATAGGATTGTATAAACCTATTTATGTTCCAACACATGTTATCCCAAATAATTGCCCTTCCTAAAAGGACAAAATTGCTTACCAAATGTTACATAACCATAACAGTTTACATATTATCCACTTCTCCACTTGTACAATAATATTTTCTCTTCCCTCTAAGTAAAATAAAGATAACTTGTAGCATTCACAAGCTTCCCCTGTAATCAGATTTCTTATTGATACCAGGACATTATAGGACAAAACATCTACTTGGTATCTAATCAGAGTTATGAACAAGCTGAAACCCACCAACTAAGGAAAAAAAAGACAAAAATTGTGTTAGTTAGTATGTACCTGTTTCAAGTTCTGGCAGAGCCTTATGAGGCCATATATTTGACCCACAATATGATGGATACCTTCAAAACACTAAAATTTAGCTGCATAAAAATTAAGCATGCATATGCAGTTTATCTCAATTCAAAAGTAAAAGCATAAAAAGTAGTCCCGCCATTCCACTGTATTTGGCACTATTTCCTTATTAGCCTATTCCAAAAAGAATGACATAGTCCTATACTTTCTTAATGAGAAGCTTTTATAGCCATACAAATGCTATGACATGTATAAAGACTACGAATTTCAAAAGTTCTATAGCCACACGAATGTCATGGCATATTTAAGCACAAGTTTCAAAAGTCTCCATTTCTTTTATTGAACTCTACGCCAAGTCAACTATGACAAATAAAGTGAAACGGAGAGAATAGCAACTACAGCTCATCTTTCTTTTCCTAAGTAGTGTGACTTAGACTTCACTTCAGCTCTCAGTTCTACACTATGTTCACTCAGTTCTTTACGAATGAAGCAGTGAAAAACTTACCGTTCAATGAGGGATTGCTCTGTCGTAGGTACATCTAATATTGGATTTGCATAGAAAGATCCTTTCAGCAAATCTGCACAGGCACAACCATGACACATTTAAAATCCGTTAGAATGATATATTTAAACAACAGCAATTTGCATGTTTGAGGAAAAGTTAAATAAGTGAAATCAAGAGATACTTGCACACATAATATACAATAAAGAGATATCAATGTTATGGTAGACAAATAGCTTATTAGTAATTGTCACTTCTCCAGTTCAATAGTAGGTCCCTTTCAAACCATGATGGGTGCTCATGGGTTTGGACTAGGCACCGTGAGAATAATGAAGATGAAGAAATGTCTTTGTAATAAATGTGGGTGGGTAACTTTTTCTAGATGCATCACAGCAAATCTGTTGCACCCTAAATATAACCATTGTGCAGGAATAGTTTATTCAAACTATTTTCCAACATGCAAAATTGAATTGTTAATACCATGTTCTTATAATCCATGGAAAAAGACCAAAATGCCCTTAAACTATGTGAAACGAACAAAAATGTCCGCAGTTGATAGTTTGGTCCAAAAGTTCCCTTGCCTTCAATAGTTTGATTCAAAAATGTCCTTATTGTTAGTTTGTTACTTAATGGGTCAAAAATGTCCCTTTTCAAATAAATATATTACTCCCTCCGTTTCATAAAGAATGACCTCCTTTCCTTTTTAGTCTGTTTCAAAAAGAATGACCTCTTTCTTTTTTTGGTAACAACTTTCCACATGGCATGTTTAAGACCACAAGATTAAAGGGTAATTTTGTAAATTTGACATAACTTTAATTTAGGAACACATGATCAAAAGTTTCTTTATTTTCTTAAACTCCGTGTCAAGTCAAACCAGATCATTCGTTGTGAAATGGAGGGAGTATTTCTTTTCTTTTAAAACGCATTTTCTTCCCAATGATTACTTTTGTAATGAGAAAAATGTTTAACCTACTTTAATTTGTAAAAAAATATTAAGAAATGAAAAAACAATTGTTAGAAACTTTTACCGTTATCTAAATGAAAATTAATGATGGGGTTACTATAGCCGCATTCCGATTAAAATATTACTTTAAAAAAATCATATTTTTGTTTCTTTTATTTTAAAATCACTTTAACTAAAATAAATAAGAATGCAATAATCTTTTTTTTTCCTTCCTAATCTTATTATAACAATTAAAATAGAATAACTTCATGTACCTTTTAACTGATAATATAGGTCATATATATAAAATCATAGTTACCCATCATTAATTTCATTTATATAACAATTAAATTTTTGTAACAAAATAGAAAAAAAATTATTTCTTCACATTTTTCAAATTGAAGTAGCACAAACATTTTCTATCTAAAAAGATCAATACTAGGAAAAGAATGCGTCTAAAAAAAATAATTTATCTATATGAAAAAGGGGCATTTTTGACCCATTAAGTAACAATAAGGGCATTTTCGGACCGAACTATTGAAGGCAAAGGCATTTTTGGACCAAACTATCAACTGAGGGCATTTTTGTTCATTACACATAGTTTAAGGGCATTTTTTACCCTTTTCCGTATAATCTAACCCCAAAAGCAACAATTATAATCATATGGCAACTTGAATAAGTAAACTTTTGAGTTTCTTAACTTTGTGTTCAAACAATTATGCAGAGAATTCTCTATTTTACTTTGTGAAGCAATCTCTTTGTAATCAATGAGGGTGGGTAACTTTTTCTAGATGTATCACAACAAATTTGCATCACCCTACATGCAACCATTGTGCAGCAATAGTTTATTCAAACTTCTTTGTCCCAATTGACTTGTTAATCTCATGTTCTTATAATCTAACCCCAAAATTAACGATTACACTCATATGGCAACTTGAATAAGTAAGACGAATTTATGAGTTCCTTTTTTAGGACCGTGGTGTCTGGGCCAACTTTTGCGCATCTCGACTAATTCCACGAGATACGTGTCACCTCCCACCAGCAACAGAAGACAAATTTATGAGTTTCTTAACTTTGTGTTCAAACAAATATGCAGAGAATGCTCCATTTTACTTTGAACACCAAAGACATCAAAGGTTACAACTTACATAAAAACACAGAGAACTACGAAAATAAAGGGAATAAAGTGCAAAATTGCACTGTTCTCACATTTTCTGACAACTTTCAATCAAACTGCTCATGGAATGGAAACCTGGTAGAATCATACCAAAATTTCTGGCATGTCCACTGTGTTGGAACAACAGTTTGTGATCATTGGTTAAGCATTGTCATACCAAATTCTCTAATTGCCTTCCTACACCTCCAGTCTCTTTTTAGTTTGATAAGTTACTTGTCACTTGTTAGATGATATTCATTGTTATTAGGGGTTATTCAGTGACATGGGTACTTCTAGTTTGACCATAAAACAACTTAGCAATCCATTTCATCCGGATTTCGGAAGCTAGAATATGTCTCCTATAGCCCGTCGTAGGTGAAGGCTTTTCATATGTCCTTTTGAATGATTAGTGAGACCTCCTAGTCGAGGGGAACATAGAACCAGTGGGTTATATAATAACATCATGGAGAAGAGGACATCTACAAGTAGCTTTAGATATCAGTTTTACCAATCATTCCCATTATAGATTTAGTTGATATTATAATTTAAACTGCTGAATTTTGTGGATCTTTTTAAGTTCCAATGTCGTTAAAGGATCACTTGAGGCACACTCCAGAAGCTAGGTGCAGCGCAGGTTGATGCTTCTCCTCAGAAAGGTAGTACTCTAGTTCAAACATCAAAGTATGTGCCTCAATTGCCATTAGTTCCATGTTTTAAGGCCAACACCGAAAAATAAATAAAGTTGGTAAAAGCAACATGGACAATTAAGATTAGCATGTTAATAGTTAGGAATATAATATAAGAGTTAGTACAAGCTAATCCAAATAGAAACTTAATATTGTACTAATAACAATTTCAAAATGATTTGAATATCATTAACATGGTAAATCCATATATTTCACTTAATTTCATCTTTTTCTTTCTTGGTCCATATAACTTTATTTATATTTATGCAATTGTGTTTTCTTCACATGATATTATTTATATTTTTCACCAGCCCCTTCTTTACTAAAGCATGCTTGAATTGCATATTGCACTTAAAACACCAACCTATATTTGGCGCTTTTCTAGTTATAGGGGTCATTTGGTTCAGTGTATTAGAAAAAAATGCATGCATTAGCTTTGTATATAGTATCTTGTTTGGTACATACTTTTAGCCTATGTACACTCTATAGCGTATTCAGGTGTGTATTACTAATACCATGGATTTTCATGTATGAGTAATACAAAGGGTTTCAACACATGCATTAAATTGATTAATGACATAACTATCCCTCAAATTCCTCTCGAGACATTTCCCATTTTCCAAAGCTAAAGAGTGTGGGGGTATTTTGGTAAACAAACATTTTTAATAGAAGTTATGCAAGACTTGTTATTTCTAATGCATCAAACCAAACGATGTTATACGAAATAATGTCCGCATAACGAATATCAGCATTACTAATAGTCCACCTTATACAACATTTCTTATACACTCTACCAAATGACCCCCTTTTTTTTTTTTGAAAATGGTAATGGTGTATTCTTCAGCATTAAGGAGATGTTGGTGACCAGCAAATGACCCCTTATAGTCTCTTACAAATAAATGATGACTTCATCTTCATTAGAAAACACACGTTGTTAGTTTGAGTAATATAGTTTGCTAGACTATTTGCTGAATGAAACAACAACTCAGTCAAATTTTAGTAGGCAAACTCCTACCTAGCTTTCCGGATTCAAGCTTTTCTTTTCCATGACTCCATCCAAAGTTGTACCTAAACATCATTGCCAAAATTTGTCAAAGATGTGGGTCAAAGAGAATACATGGACGCACATAAGCATAACTACATAACCATATTTAAAAAAAAAAAAAAAAAAAAAAAAAGATATGGTTGCAGTTCTAAATAGATTGCAAGAAGCTAGTGATATTCAGGATCAAAGAAACAAAAATAAAGCATTAGATTATGGCTCACCTGCTTTTAGGATCTTCAATCTCCCTTTTCACATCTTCAGGAAGGTTGGCTAACCTTTTGAGGAAAAGACGCTGATTATATGAACAGTTCGCTAATATTTTCCTATACACATACAATTTCATGCATCTACCTATCTTTGAAATACAGAAAATATTTCATGTCTGAAATTCTGTACCTGGGACCAAGGTGGAGAAGATTCTGTCGCCACAGTGAATAACCAGGAACCTAGAGAATATAGTCAAAACAAAAGAGGTATGAAGAAGAGTGAATTCACAGTCATGTCGGCAACATGAAACAGACACAATACGCACTTCTTATAACCAATACTCTTCAGTAACTTCAAGGCTGGGTTTTATGAGACTTCAACCAACTTCTCAAGATGTCCAGACCTTACGATATTCAGATTTTGAATCTGTCTAGGCTGGATCCATCTTACTGTGCTAATTATGTTTCTGATATTAACTCTCTTACACTTACCAACTAGTTAGTTTATCCTTTCCCTTTTAATGCAAAAATAGCAACAGATGCATCAGGTTTGATACATATGTTAACAAACCTTTGAAGGGTTTAAGTTCCCAATTTAGGGACTAAACAGCTCCCACACTAACTAACAACTTGATAACCCCTCCCTAGGAGCTCCCATCCTTTTTGCTCCCTTGGTGACTCGAACTCACAATCTTCGGGTTGGAAAGGAGGGGTGCTTACCTTCCGAGCAACTCCCTCTTGTCAAAAAGTATATATATATATTTGCTGACAAAGAGCAGGCATATGTAAGAATGTGTGTGGGTACTGGGTATGTATATATATTATGAATTTAAAAGATAGTGAAGGACAAACACATTACTTAATTTCTGTAAACAGTTGAACAAAAGAACAAACAATTGAAATTCAAACCAATGAAGTATTTTACTATAGTCAAATTCAAATATTTTCGAAGTGAATCAAGGCATCAATAAACTATAAAACAATAGCAGAAAAAAGGTAAGCTTGAAGTGAATATTGGAGAGGTGAAAAGTTACCTCGGATATGGATAGAATTCCAAGACCATTTGGGCCAAAACCTTGTTCAATTTTTGCGGATAAATCAGCATTTTTGTCCTATTTAATCCACAATCAAGTGACAAAAATAAGACAAAATTGAATAGCAAAAATGAAGAAAGGAAACTCCATGAAAGAAAAGGTCACCTTTAGTTGGGTATATGGTATGGAAACAGTTTGAACTTTAGCGGAGAAGGAAGTCATCGTGATGGAATGGCCAAGAGAGGGAGAATGAGGTTGTGTCAGTGTGTAACAGGGATTCATAGAAAATATTTGATTCTGCATTGCATAAAGCCGCCACCTAAACGTCAAATTATACTTTTTCACAAAGTCATCACAAGGTCAAAATTAATATTCACTTTTTTGGCCCGAAATGGCATGAGCAGTAAATATTAAGTAATGTCGGAATTTGCAGAAATAAAAAGGGTGATAGAGTAATTCATTTTTTGTTGTACCCAAAGTGCCCTTTAAAGTAAAACTACTAATAGAAAATAATTTTAATGGTTTCAAAAAATTACACTGAACAAGAATTTTTTCTTTCTTGATAAAAAAACACTGTTAAAGAAGCATTGATCATAGTTGATTCTTCCAATTTTTTTAATCTTACATTATTGTTTATTCTTTCATTCTTTTTACTTTTTTAATATCGCTTGTTTTTTAATATTTAATATACATATATACACACACTAACACAACTAATATGGGATGGAGAAAGTATTGAATTGCGACGTAAAAGAAATTTGGCAGCAAACTCCTTAGATAATCATCCATGTTTGGAAATTTTCCTTGTAATCACTTTTGTTTCTTTTAAGACCATAATATTACCGAGTTATTTCTATTTTCCTCAAAATGTAAACTTCACTCCTAATGAAATGTCATTTCATGTTATTATTATTTTTAACAATAGAATAAAAACATTTACCTCGCTCTTCAATTTTATAAAAAACAACAAATTTTTGAAATTAACTAATATTTATATTTATTTATTTTTTATCTTTTATTTTTGATGTTTTTCTTTATTTTGCCCTATTTTTTTTAATTAAAGTAGAATAATTGAATGTAATTAAGAAAGAGCAACTTACAAAAATGACTATAGTTATAGGGTTATTAAATTGTAATAGCCATAAGTATGATATTTACAAAAATGACTATAGTTTATATCTATATCTAGCTGAATTTTTGTATAACTTTTATATTATTATTTATAAAGTAATACAATTACAATTATAATTCACTAAATAAGGTAGTTTATGTCATTGTGACAAATAACCCATTAATCACTTTCCTAATACCCTCAATTTTCTATTATTAAACTACCAACTAATATTTACCTATTGAAAACATATCCGCTCAGATTTCAATCAAATAAACAAAAATATTGACATACATTCTACTTCGTTCTTCAATAGTCTCCATTGTTCTTATTTCATTGTTCTTATTCAGACGTCATAAAGGTATTCATAGAATTTTATTTAGTTAAAATAATTTATTATATTTGATGAATTGATTGTATTTGTGTACGAATATTTTTTATTTCGATTTTATATAGGTGGACTCCATGGCAAGCATAACTTGTACAATAATCTCGATTTCTAAATCTACATATGTGGCGCTTTAATCAGACGATTCACCACATAGAATCTGATTTTCTACTAAGAAAAATGTATTATTTATACTGTTGGCATATGAATACTTTGATTTCAAATGAATACAATATTTTATATAACCTATTGTATTAAAATATCTAGGATACAAACCATCATAGAACTTAATGTATTAATATATCTAGGATACAAACCATCATAGAACTTAATGTATCAATATATCAAACTTGGTAAAGTATATTAATTTAGCATAGGAGCACGACAATTTGAATACATTTACCTTATGAATACACCTATATAATATACATTGTTGAAAGACTGGTTACAGTACATAAGTATATTTGAATACACTTGGATACTCATATTGTGCTATATTCTATTTTTTTATTTTTTGGTTGTCCAATGTATCCAATTTTTTGTTTAATAACAGAGGTATTCAAATGTATATTATATAGGTGTATTCATAAGGTAAATGTATTCAAATTGTCGTGCTCCTATGCTAAATTAATATACTTTACCAAGTTTGATATATTGATACATTAAGTTCTATGATGATTTGTATCCTAGATATATTAATACATTAAGTTCTATGATGGTTTGTATACAATAGGTTATATAAAATATTGTATTCATTTGAAATCAAAGTATTCATATGCCAACAGTATAAATAATACATTTTTCTTAGTAGAAAATCAGATTCTATGTGGTGAATCGTCTGATTAAAGCGCCACATATGTAGATTTAGAAATCGAGATTATTGTACAAGTTATGCTTGCCATGGAGTCCACCTATATAAAATCGAAATAAAAAATATTCGTACACAAATACAATCAATTCATCAAATATAATAAATTATTTTAACTAAATAAAATTCTATGAATACCTTTATGACGTCTGAATAAGAACAATGAAATAAGAACAATGGAGACTATTGAAGAACGAAGTAGAATGTATGTCAATATTTTTGTTTATTTGATTGAAATCTGAGCGGATATGTTTTCAATAGGTAAATATTAGTTGGTAGTTTAATAATAGAAAATTGAGGGTATTAGGAAAGTGATTAATGGGTTATTTGTCACAATGACATAAACTACCTCATTTAGTGAATTATAATTGTAATTGTATAACTGTATAAATAATAATATAAAAGTTATACAAAAATTCAGCTAGATATAGATATAAACTATAGTCATTTTTGTAAATATCATACTTATGGCTATTACAATTTAATAACCCTATAACTATAGTCATTTTTGTAAGTTGCTCCTTAATTTTTGTTGCCTTCTAATCCTAATGATGTTGCTGCGTTTGTTTCTGTTTTTTCGTTATTATTGGTTCCTACTTGTTAATTGTCTCCTAATATTTTATGTTACATACTTTCAGTTAGTTGTATAATTTTGTGGTTGAACATTATTTGTTAAAATTGGCCAATAAAAAAATATCTTCGTCGGTTTTGGAGGCTTCCCTATTTTAAAAGACGGAAATTTAATTTAAGTTCATATATTTTTATTTATTAAATTGGCCAATAAAGAAATTACGAGCGATTTCCAAGGCCTCTCATGTTAATAAAGCGAATTTTTATTTTTAAGTTCTTATTTGAGTTATTCAATTTTATTCATGTTTATTTATTACTAACACTTTTACTAAGTGTCTGTACAGGTACCAGGAGGTGCTTCCCATTGAAGCTATTCAGATTAAGTTCGAATTATACATTTATTCATTATTTTGTATATATCAATGTTAGGCAAATCTTAGGCGTTTTTATATTACGGAAAAGGGTCTAAAATACCCTTAAAGTATTGAAAATGGTACAAAATTACCCTCCATCCACCTATTGGCTCCAAAATACCCTTTTCATCCACCTATTGGCTCCAAAATACCCTTGTCATCCACCTTTGGGTTCAAAATTGACCACTTCTTTGATTGTTTTAAAATTAAACTCTTTAAATATTTTTTAAAATACTTGGCGTTCAACTATTGGTTATAATTTAATTTATTAATATAATTTATAAATCAACCCACTACCCACTCATTACTAACTAAACCCCACCCAATTAATAATCCAATTATAATATCAAAATTGTCATAAACACTACTAAAACACGATGAAATTATAGATTCCTGAAAATGACATTCAAAATTATTTGAGTCCGAATCGAAGCCCCAATTAAATATAGGTTGAGCCGCTTATTTAGGAGGACACTTTCAATAGGATTCTCTTTCAAGATTGAATTAAAAGTTTATGATTAAAGGTAAAGAAGTAATACATCCCGAATTAATTCATGCACTTTTTTAAAATATAATTTTATAAATATTTATGATTTGTTTTAAAACATTTAATATATTATTTTGAAAAAAAGTTAACTATGAAGTAACATTACATAATTGAGACGTAAGAATAATTAAGATGAACATAGTCAGACTTTTAAGTTTACCGATAATTTTTATTTAGACACTTAACGTATGATAATTTACTTCTATAGATATTTTCGCCTTAAATTTTTAAAAACACTCAATTGGCAGTAGCTTTTTTGTTGTTGCATTAATAATGTGACGGGTGTATTAATTTGGAGAGGTTTAATTAGTAATGGGTGGGTAGTGGATTGATTTATAAATTATACTAATAAGTTAAATTATAACATATAGTTGCGTGCCACGTATTTAAAAAAATATTTAAATAGTTTAAATATAAAACCGTTAAATAAGTGGTCAATTTTGAACTAAAAGGTGGATGACAAGGGTATTTTGGACCCAATAGGTGGGTGAGAAGGGTATTTTGGAGCCAATAGGTGGATGGAGGGTAATTTTGTACCATTTCCAATACTTTAAGGGTATTTTAGGCCCTTTTCCGTTTATATTATTTGTTTTATTTTATTCTTTGTGTATATCGCATGTGTTATTATATTTGTATATTATTTTCATCTCCTCCTCAATTTGAAAAAATGAATTCAGTTGGGACCACACTTGTGGATTTCGAAGGATGCCTAACCCTTCCCTTCAGAATAATTTGAACCCCTTACCTAGAATCAATTGATTTCGTAGACTATATTTTAAATTAATTTATTAATTGATTTTCTAGTTTTTCTAGGTGGCGACTTCCTTTATTACATTTTCCCTTTAACCCCTTTACCTTTCTTTTTACCCTTTTTAAATTCTTTTAAAATTAATAAATATTTTTTAATTGAGTCACCACGACGTTGCTCCCGTTCAAAGGATGTCAACAGAATGACGACTCCGCTGGGGATATAGAGGTTCTAACCGTTATGAGTTCATTTTTTCAAATTGAGGAGACTATTCTTTTAGTGTTATTCATTATATCTTGTATATTTTGTTGATTATTTACATATTTTATTCATTATTTATTCATCATTTGTTGCATATTTTCATTGCATTTCATGGCATAATTTTCGCCAAATATCAAATAGAATGCATAAGGACAAAGCCGGTTACGTGGCTTTCCACGGTTGTCCTTCAGAAAAACACCTTTGAATTCTTTTGAAGTGATAAAAGAATAGTTGGATTGTGGTCATCCAACGTCGTTTATTATACTTCACCCCGTAGTTTGTCCAACTCAGATAACCAGGTCTATTTTCAAAGCTCACTCTTAGTCTGCTTGTGTAGAGCGAAGCCAAAACCTCGTATTAAGCATGACACAACACTCAAGGCACATTTGTATAAGACATGTATTCATTGTTGGTATGTTATGTGATATACATGTTATACGTAAATATGTTGTATGACAGTCCATTATTTCAAAGTCATTCTTGCTAATCTATTTTAGAATATTTATAATCTAACTCCAATTTTTATTCAAGTTGGAATCTGTTGGAACTACGTTTGACCTGATTTCTGCTTCAACGGATACGTAGGCGCCACAACGGCTTGGTCATGTTCACTGTAAGCTTTTCAAATTTTTAAAACGGAAACTGGGGCAATTTTTTTTGAAGAGGCTCCAAAAATTTTATAAAGGAGATGGTTGTTACAAGATTAAATATTGGAGGTTGTTGAAGCTGAAACATGGGAAATTTTTTAAGGAATGCCCTACAAAATTTCACCAAGTTTGTACTCAGACACGAGAACTTATGAGACTTCACTCCGAGTTGATTTGTATATTTTGCATTAATTTTTTGTACATGATGTCATATTTATTGTATATCTTTGATTTTATTTATGTTACATTCCATTAAAAATGTTTTTTTATTTGACATTTGTAAGTATGGGTTGTCCGCCCTCCAATGTGTCTCATTTATTTTTTATATTTTTATTTTTTTTGTTGTTAGTTTTTCTTTAATTAATAAAAAGAATTTTTGTTAAATTTTGGTGGTCCGCCCTTCAATGTGTCTCACTGATTTCTTCATTCTTGTTAAGTTTTCTTTAATTAATTATTTTTTTTTGTTACGGTTGCCCTCCCTTCAATGTGTTTCATTCATTTTTCATTTAAATGTGTCCCTTTCAAAAATTAAAATTAAACTATTTGACATTTTTTTAGTTGGATTGTTCGTCCTTCAATGTGACTCGTTCATTTTTTACTTTTCTATTTTTTTTTAAATTAATAAAAAATATTTTTTTGTTAAGTTTGGGTAGTCTGCCCTTCAATGTGACTCATTAATTTATTATTTTATCTTTGTTACTTTTTTGTTAAATTTGGGTGGTCCGCCTTTCAATGTGACTGACTGATTTCTTTATCCTTGTTAAGTTTTATTTAAATAGTAAAAAAAATATTTTTGTTAAATTTGGGTTGCCCGCCTTTCAATGTGGCTCACTGATTTTTATTCTCATTATTTTTCCTTTCGAAAATTCATTTGTTGTATATAGATTTTATGTCATATCTGATGAACTACACAAACCTGATTCTCATCAATGAGATACGTAGACAGCCCTAATGGGGTTCAGTATTCTTTATTCAAAAGATTTTTTTTTATTCTTTTAATGTTTATATTTTGAAATCATTTTTTGACTTGGTTGGTGCCAACTCAGTTCAAGTGTGCATGTGAAAAATAATTTGTACAATAGAAAAGACTGACTTTTTGTCAAACCATTGATTCTTTTGGTACCTCTCATTCATACTTTTGTTACACTTGTAAATATTTTCTTGCATACAATCAAGATTAGAACAAAACCAGATTCATTGTTTCATGTGCATTGTGTGGTGAGTTTTGAATTAAATTCAATTGTTTTGCATTGTTGATCTAGAACTTGGCCTAAATGTTATTGAGGCGAAATTCTGTATAATGTTTGATCTAAAAAATGATTGTAGGCCTTCTTTGACCCGTTTAAGCCTTTCAAAGCCTACTAAATGACATTAATCCTTAGTGTGTTCCACTTTGATCCTTAAGCCTTTTCTTTGGACAACCACATTTTAACCTATACCTTTTGAGTGCTTATATGCACTATCCTCTTTTGGCCTGACTTTCTTGAGCGCATTGAAAACGTGCAAGTTATAAAAGAAGATCTAAAATTTAAATTCGTCTAAGACAAAAGTTATCAAGGTCCCTGAAAGTCAAGAATACAAAAATGACTTAAAAAAAAAAAAAGTTCAAAATTCCCCCTCAAGTACAAGCAAGCAAAATTTCAACAAAAGAAGAAGAATGCTCCAAATAAAAAGGAGAAAGTTCAAAAGATGATGAGAAGGGGAAAAACTCAAACAAGCAAATCTTCCAAAGAAGTCAAAAAGTATAAAAGGAAGGGACAACAAAGAGAATCGGATGCTAAAAGCGTAACAAATGTTGAAAGCATCAATTTACTGTAATGCTCAACAAAGGATTTAGTTACTTTCATCCCAAATGACTATCTTACCTGTCCCTAAGCCTACATTACAAATCATTAACAAGTCCTACGTGATTTTAGTTCAAATGTTTTCACATTAGTGGAGATTTACATGAAGGTTAAGCCTATGGTATCACAATTGCATGCGTTGAATATTTTTTATGAGTGAGTCTGTTTTTCCAGATGTTCTCAGATTAAAAAATACTTTGAATGTGTGCAAACTGGGACTGAGTGCACTTGAAACATGATTTTAAGTCTAGTTCAAAGCCTTTGTTTGTTGCAAGATGGAGAAATTTTGTCGTTATTTGATTACATTTGAGGTACTACTTGAATCCATACGAATTACCTCGAAGTCAATCTCAGTTCAAAGAGAAAGTATTGTGAAAAGTTTTTACGCAATACTATTGTTGGTGCTAACCAAGATAAAATATGTTTCACTGCTCATAAAATAAAATCCGATTGAAACCCACTTTTCATACTTGTCCATACCAACTTTGTGGACCGTTTTATTGTTCAATATTTGTCCAAATAACTTTGTGGACCGTTTCAAAGTTTAAAATGCATTTTCGATAGTCATACTCTTCAAAATGACATCTTTTTTATTTATTTTTTGGTAGTTATACCCTTCAAAATGACATCTTTTAAATTTGGGTCGTCATACCTTTCAAACTGACATCATTTTTAAATTCTTGTCATCATATTCGTCCAAATAACTTTGTGGACCGTCTCAAAGTTTAAATTGCATTTTTCGGTAGTCATACCCTTCAAAATGACATATTTTTATTTTTTGGTAGACATACCTTGCAAAATAACATCTTTTTAATTTCGTAGTCATACCCTTTAAAATGACATCTTTTTATTTTTGGGTCGTCATATCCTTCAAAATGATTTATATGTTTACAAGACTATTTTTAAAATAATTTTTTTATATGTTATATTTGATACACAAGTAGAAAAAAAAATTATAAAAATATATGTACATATCTAACACAAAATGAGAAAAATATAAAAAATAAATAAATTAGGAGCGGAGGGTTAAGTAGGAAGGGGTAGAACTTTTATTTTCTTAAAGTAAAATATTATCAATGTTTTGGGGAAATTTAATTTTTAAAAAGGATGGGGATTGTCCGGGGTGGGGGTGGGGGGGTGGGGGATAAACGGGGAGGAGATGGTGGACTGGGGTAAGAAAAATAATTTAAATTTTAGTTTTAAAAAAAATATTTTTTAGGGATGGTGATACATTAGTCTTTAATTTTCAATTATATGAATAGTTTATTGTTTAATTTTTTTGAAATATTTTAAACATGTGAAATATCATGTGTCAATGTTTTGTCAAATTAAAGAAAGAGTGCATTACACACACTATTGATGTGTATTTCTCAAACTAATAAGTGATAGTTTATGTATTAAACTCACACTCTCAATAGTTTAGGTATAAAACTTTCAAAAAAATAGTTTAGGTGTATTTTTAAAACTTATCTCATTAATATATACTCCACTTGTTTTGGTTCTCATATATAACAATAACAAAAATAGTGATATTTTTTTACTCCTTCCAAGAGATCTCTTTTTTGCTCCATTGGTGACTCGAAGTCACAACCTTCAGGTTGACTCACACCCTTTTTGTTGTGGTGACTTGAACTCACAATTTTGGAATTGAAAGTGAGGGGTGCTTCATCCAAGCAACTCCCTCTCGTCACTCTTTCTTTATTTTTGTTTTTTTTTCTTTCGTTTTTATGAAAAGGCATGTGGAGGCCTGATTTTGACGCATGTTTGAAAAAACATTCTAATAATTCTATTTGATATAATTTGATGTAATTACACTATCTGACATATTTGATTAGTCATCTAATTACTTAGTCAACATGTAAGTGGATGTAATTGAAAGGGGTAATAGATTGTGAATTGCTTGTAATTTACATGGTGTAATTACAAGCTGATTACTTTTTAAATTTCTTTTTTTTGTTTTAATTTATTTTTAGTTCTATTATTTTAAATTCTTTTTTATTTTTATTATTCTAAAAATTTATTTTTTATTTTGTTTAATTTATATCTCATTTCCTTCTCATTCTCAACTTTACTTCTGGTGATTTCATTAAATTTTTCGTATTATCTATTTCATTTATGTATTCCATTTTATATATTTCATTAGCATTAGTTTTTAGTATTCTAATTTTTAAATTGAAGGAAAACCATTATTAAATAAGGTAATAGATTTATGTTTTTATTTTCTTTTAAATCATATTATGTACATTATGTTGAAATTTGACATAAGAGTATTACATTATATTTCTTTGTGAATTTAGAACTTATGTTATATTTTCATTTTCATTTGCTTTAGTAGTATTGACTTGACATTTCACATTCAAGTCATTTATTTTTTAATAGACTTGTTAAATTATCTTTTTGATAAATATTTTCACAATTTATATATGCCATTATATTTATAATATTAATCTTTTTGTAAACATGTAATTTATGATGTTCCTAGATATCTTTTACCTTTTATTTTATTTTTAATTTAATTTAATTAATATATGCTAACTTGAGAAATATCATAATTTTTTATAATATTAGTTAAGAACATATCTTTCTTGATTAATATATTTCCAATATATATATATATATAATATATATATATATATATATATATATATATATATATATATATATATATATATATATATATATATATATATATATAATATTGAATACTTAATTCAATATCATTTATAAGTCTCTTACTTGTCTAATATAAATTTTTAATTTAGATAATTAATTTTATTCATAAAATATAATATAACCTTATGGTTCTTCATATACATACTAGTAAAAAATAGTTCGTCAGGCCCAATAATATTATGTATTATTAAAGTGAAAATACAACAAATTAGTTTTGTTTGGCAACAAAATTTTACTTTAGTCTTTTAACTACGTAATGTTTGTTTACCCCCTTTAATAGTTTTCTCACTTTAACTACATGGTGTGGCATCGAGAGTGAAATCACTCTCCTAAAAGCGTGGGAAGGGAAAAGGAAAAACTCAATTATAAAATTATGCATATGTTATTTTTTTATTAGTTAACATATAAATAATATTTTAAATAATATATATTAGAGAAAATGCACAAGTACCCCCTTAATCTATGCCCGAAATCTCAAAGACACACTTATACTATACTAAGGTCCTATTACCCCCCTGAACCTATTTTATAATTAATTTTCTACCCCTTTTCGGCCTACGTAACACTAGCTTGAATAAAAAAGTCAACCAGCATTGGGCCCATAAGATAGTACCACGTAGGCCAAAAAGGGGTAGAAAATTATTAATAAAATAAGTTCAGGGGGGTAATAGGACCTTAGTATAGTATAAGTGTGTCTCTGAGATTTCGGGCATATGCTTAGGGGGTACTTGTGCATTATCCCTATTTATTATGGTATATTAATGTTTATTAAAATGTGAATTTCTTAAAGATAATGAAATTTGTGGGGCCCATCTTTAAATTAATTTTTTTTGTTTTTTCTCCTTATTTTGTTGTCTTTCACAATATCATCTTCCCACTTACGACACAAAATGGACGTGGAACACTTGTCTTTTCCCACCAAGACAAGTGAGCCTCACCTAACTAAAATGAAAGAAATACAGAAATGTAAACTAAGAACAAGACAAAAGTGGAAAACTCATTCATTCTAAATAGTTCTCCAGGATCAGGTTGTCCCATACACAAGCCACTAAATACATAAAATTTGGAATAAGAAATAAGTACAACCCTCAATCTTTGTTTCTCAAATAGAACAAAGTGTAAAGAGAAGAAAAAAGAGGGCCCACCGAATGACAAACATCTCTTTTAAAATCCTTGATAAGCCTCAAAATTAGAAGACGAAGAAAGATATCACACGAGTTTGGGCTCGGAAGCTACACAAGTGAGGTAGCAAGGGGTGAACACCACTAACACAGTACCCAACAAGCAACCTAATAAATAAGACATCTAGATAGAAATTGAATACCTCTTACAATAAAATGAACCTCTATAAACTACAACATGCACATAATCAGCCTAGCTTAACAGTTCTACAGTACGCAACTCGCAAGGCCCAATATTCACAATCTAATAGCACAAATCAAAATCACATGAATCAACTAAGTCAAGTAGTTCAATCACACACAACAAGTATATCAATCACAATAAGCAACTAAGTCACGCATAAATATCAATGCATAAAGTCACAATAGTCAACCTCTCGCGGGAATAATTTCCCATCGGTTTTACAACCATTGTCAAAAATGATCTCGACATAATAACACTCGTTGACAAAGATCTCAGCATCACAACACTCGCCCAAAATGACCTCGACATCATAGACACTCACTGGAATCAACCTTTACCTAATAATATTTGTCAGTATAAACCTCGACCTCATAATCAACACATGTCTCATCAAGGTGTTCAACAATCAATGCACACAGGCAATGCCACACCACAGAGAAGAGAACACAATTTGCACAATTCAATTTCACATTGATGCTTTCAGACACTTACTCAATCAATTACATCATCATGTTCATCACAGTCTTTTTCATCTCAACCCATTTTTATTCATTTACATATATCTAGTAGACAATTAAACACTCATCTTTGTAACACCTCAGAATTTGACAAAGGGTTAAAAAGGACAAACGAGCAATTCCACAAACCCAAAATGAACCATGGATCCTTCACGACACCCTAGACGGGCCGTTTAGGGGTCCAAGGCCCCTAAGGACATCGTGAGCCACCATCCAGGACTTCCTGGGTAGTAGTCACCTAGACGACCAGTGGTGACTTGGACAACCCATCTAGGGTCCGTACAAGTCACCCTCCAACTTTTGAATTTTGTGTCAACTTCAAATGATCATATATTTTGGCAAAAAATGAATTAGGTGTCCCATAACCTATGAAATTAAAGGTCTTTGAGTTCTCTTTCCAACACCACCAAGTTTGCATAAATATGAGCCCAGAGTAAAAAGTTATTTTGATTTTAGTGAAGCCCTATCAGGCAGGCCAACATCATGACCTACTAGATGGACCGTGATGCTTTAAACCGTCAGAGAAGCCCCACTTTTAATTTACCTCGTCAGTTTTAAGTCAGGGTTGTATTGATTTTTTCCCGCTATGCATGTGGTACTTAAACTACGTCGTTTTAATCCTATTTTAAGCCTAAACTACAATGTTTCACTTCGTCTAAGACTAATTAACTAGTCGAAAACTACTTAAACATTCATTATCCTGAAATCATCAGACTTATAAAGAAAAGAAGATAAAGAGGCGACAATTTTCTCTCCACAACAAGCAAATCTCTTCTTCAAGTTCAACCCCAGAACCTAAAGGATTTCTTTTTAGTTATCTTCACCGTGTATGTAGGTATTTATTAAGGTTTTTGTTCGCCCTTATGCCCAAAAATTCAGACTCATTTTCCGATTATTATGATTTTATGAAACTAGGGTTCTTTCTCAACCATGCAGATTTTTCACAAAATTGATTCTTGTGATTACTACTCGATTCTATACTTATTTAAATGAGTTTGCGTGAATTCTTATAGATATTTGAAAGGAAAAGAACTTAGCCTGTAATTGTAGTATTTTCACATGAATTAGATCTTCTCCAGAATTTAGCACAGGGTGTTAGCATTTAGTTTTAAACAACTCTTCTCCAGAATTTAGCACGATGTGTTAGCATTTAGTTTTAAACAGAATGTAGTCAGTTTTATGTCCATAATTTTTCTCATAAATTGTTTTCAGACCAGTTTTGTCTCATAAATTCAGGACTACGGTTTATAATGAGCTACTAGTGTTTAGTTTGGAGTAGTGTTTAGCACCGAGTTGGACTAAGGTTCAGTGTGACCTCAAGTCCTAGAATTACGTGCCATCATAAGATTATAAGTCCCCTTTATTGGGTATTAATTTTAGTAATCACGCCAGAGTCATGTCTTTATACCACGGTAAGATATATGGGGTCCTCTCGATGAGGTGTATACATCGGACTCCACATTTAGCTCACGTGGTTTATGTCGGTTAGTAGACTTTACAACAATATTATCTTTAGTAAAGTACTTCAGGCCCATTGTTATATTTATTCTCAGTTTTTTTTGCATGATTCCAGTTTACTCTTGCATTCCAATTTTTATGCATTATTGTATCTTGGGCCTTTTTTGATTCAATTTACATACTTGACCAGTATTTTTAGTATGTACATATATTCATTCAACTTTGCATATGCCCCATACTCAGTACATTCAAAGTATAAATGCATACTCTATGTTGCATCCTATTATGATATAGGCTCAATTCTCATGTTCAGCCACATGACTAGCTCATACTGGTGCTACATTAGTAATAGTCAGGGGTGAGTCCTCATCATACAAGGACGTTATGTTTTTTGTTTAGTTAGTTTGTTGTTAGTTTCATCATTTTAGAGTTGGCTACAGACTTGTCCCAGCAGCTCATTCAATATTAGAGGCTTTTAGACATAGTCAAACTCAGTTGATTTGGGTTTTTCTCATTTGAATCAGTTACTTTTTTCACATATTCTCAGTTGAATTTCTTTATATTATATTCATTATTTAGTTATGCTTCAACTTGGTTAGTGTTATTTCAGTATGCTTGTGATAGGACAGATTCAAGGTTAGCTTGGGGTTACTTGTGACCTTAGGTCCCATGTAAGTCTCGGGGCTAGCCACAGAGTGTGACAAATTTGGTATCAAAGCATCAACTTCAAGAGTCCTGGGGTGTATGAAAGTAACACTAAGTAGAGTCTCTTTCATGGGTATGAATCAAGCCATACCTACGAGGGGGAGGCTACGAGGTGTGCTAAGAAAATCTTCACCTCTTTGCTATCTTTACTGTGCAATGGAGTGTGATTCAACTTTTCCCGTCTAATCTGTCGTTATGTGTTTCAGATCATGCCTCCCCACAGAGATAACACACACAATGCTAATGCAATTCCTCTAGTCCCAGACCATGAGGTTACAAATACAAAGTTCCATCATGGGATACAATTGTTGGCTCGAGTCGTAGCCAACCAGGCTAATCAGTAGGCCCCCAGTTCCTACGAACCCCATTGGTAGATCAACTACAATTAGGGTTTGAGATATTTTTTTATATAAATTAACCAGAGTTTCCAGGGTCGAAAATTGTTGAGGACCCACAGAATTTCATTGATGAGATCATGAAGATTATTGAGGTAATACAAGTGACTGGTAGTGATAGTGTTGAACTAACATCCTGTCAACTCAAGGATGTGGTACATATTTGGTTCACACAGTGGAAAGACAACAGGGGTGTGAATGCAACTCCTGTGACGTGGGACTGTTTTACTAGAGCTTTTTTGGGAAGGTTTTTCCCCAGAGAGTTGATGGAGGCTAGGGCCCATGAACTTATGACTTGAGGCAGGGTTTGATGTCAGTCTAGGAATACGGGCTAAAGTTCACTGATCTCTCCAGGTATGCTCCACATATGGTTGACAATCCTAGAGTACAAATGGGCAAGTTCTTGTTTAGAGTATCCAATCTAGTAATGACCACGTCCAGGAATGCTATGCAATTAAGGTTTATGGATATATCCAAACTAATGACCCATGCTCAAAAAGGTTGAGAGAGATAAACTCAAGGAAATGAGTAAGGATAATAAAAATGCTAGAACAGGCAATTATGAATATTCTAAGTAGAGGTCTACAACCTTAACACATTTATCTCGTCCCCTGGTCTTTGACAGGATCATAAAGAGAGGGCATCAGGCTCTAAGTCTCAAGGCAGTGCTTCAGTAACCGGACTTTTTCATCTTTTCCAATGTGTGGTAGGAACCATCCAGACAAGTTTCTTGAGAGCGGTATTTTGGGCATGTTCATCTTGGTCATAGGTTGAAGAATTGTTCGTCTACCATACACAGTCAGAGAGGTAACAAAGCTTAATCTACAACTCTAGCAGCTCCAGTAGGTCACCCCACCCAGTAGAATACCTCGTCCGGTACATGTGGTGGTCAGCGCCAGAACAAGTTGTATGATCTTCAGGCTCGATAGGACAAGAAGGATTCTCCTGATGTGGTCACGGGTACGTTATTAGTCTTCCATTTGGATGCTTATGCATGTTAGATCTAGGCCGACACTTTCTTTAGTAACTCTTTATATAACAATAAACTAATGTCATTCCACAAACTCTCAGAGAATCCTTCTTTGTCTCTACTCTAGTTGGTGGTAGTTATAACTACGGGTATACAAAAATTGCCCTGTCATAGTTTCCAGAAAGTCAACTCAGGTTACCTTGTAGAGTTAGAAATGATAGATTTGATATTATTCTAGGCATAGATTGGTTACATTCATGTTATGCTCAGGAGATTGTAGAACTAGGATCATTCGGTTTCAATTTTCAAATGAGCCCATCTTAGACTTTAAAGGTAGTAACTTAGTGCCTGTAGGTCGATTTATCTCTTACCTTAAGGCCAGAAAAATAATTTCCAAAGGTATATCTATCATCTATTTCAGGTTGAGGATTCAAAATACGAGACCTAACTCTTTAGTTAGTACCAATGGTGAACGAGTTTCCAGAAGTATTCCGAAGGATCTTCTCGGAGTTCCTACCGAAAGGGAAATCAACTTCGAAATATATTTTCTACCCAACCTATTTTGATTCCTCCTTATATGATGAATCCATCTGAGCTTAAGAAATTGAAAGAACAGTTGAGTTACCTTTTAAATAAGGGTTTCATCAAATCCAACATCGCTCTATAGGGTGCTTCTGTGTTGTTAATATGTAAGAAAGACGGTTCTCTCAGGATGTGCATAGATTAGCACTAGTTGAAAAAAGTCACAATCAAGAATGACTTGTTTAACAAACTTCAGGCTGCTGGTTGATTTTCTAAGATATACCTCAAATCTGGATATCATTTTCTCAGAGTCAGAGATAGTGACATCCTGAAGACAACTATCAGGATTCAGTATGGTCACTGTGAATTTTTAGTTATGTCTTTTGGACTAAAAAATGCTCCTGCACCTTTCATGGAATTCATGAACATGGTGTTCAAACAGTATTTGTACTTGTTCGTCATCATATTTATTTATGATTCCCTCGTTTATTCTTGGAATAAGAAAGAGCATGCGACTTATCTGAGATTTGTCCTGCAAACCGGTAAAGATTGCCAACTATTAGTTAAGTTCATGTGAATTTTTGTAATAGTCAATCATTTTCCTTGGTCATGTGGTATCCAACAAAGGTATTTGAGTGGATTCTCAAAAAATTAAGGCAGTAAAGCACTAGACCAGACTCACATCTCTGATTGATATCAAAAGTTTTTTGGGTTTGACCAATTACTACAAGAGGTTTGTTAAAGAATTTTCATCCATAGCTACCCCATTGACAAAGTTGAATCATAAAAATCAAGTTTTAGCGGTCAGATAAGTGTGAGAAAAACTTCTTAGAATTGAGACTAAGTTGACTACAACTCCTATCTCGACTCTACCAAAGGGCTCAGACGGTTATGTGGTTTATTGTGATGTCACTAGCGTCACCCTAGGTTTTGTGTTAATGCAACAAGGTAAGGTCCATGAGAAGAACATGAGAAGAACTACCTGACTCATGATCTCTAACTTACATCCGTCATGTTTGCCCTAAAGATTTGGAGACACTTGTATGGTGTTCATGTTGATATATTCATAGATCATAAGAGCCTCCAGTATGTATACACCCCGAAAGAATTGAATCTTTGTCAGAGAAGATGGCTTGAGTTCTTCAAAGATTACGACATGAATACGCTCTATCATCTGGGTATGACCAACGTAATGGCTGATGATCTCTGCAGAATGTCTATGGGTGTCACACATTGAGGCTGATAAGAAAGAATTAACCAGAGATTTTCAGAGGCCCGCACACTTAAGAGTTTGCCGTATGGGCACATCAGATAGTGGTGTGATAGTTCAGAATATGATAATATCTTCATTGGTCGCGAAGGTTAAAGAGAAACAAGGCAGTGATCCCATATTGCTTTAGTTAAAAGGTGCAGTTCATCAACAAAGAGTTGATGTTTTCTCCCAAGGAGAGATGGTGTGCTTCGTTACCATGGTCACTTATGTGTTTCGAATGTGGGTGAGTTGAGGCAGAAGATCTATAGAAGCCTATGATTCCAGATATGCTATCCATCCGGGTGACATTAAGATGTACCGTGATCTACGGGAAGTCTATTGGTTGAACGGTATGAAGAAGGACATCATAAACTTTTTTCGCTAAGTGTTCTAATTGTCAACAAGTTAAAGTAGAACATCAAAACCAAGAGGTGTGATTCATGAAATTAACACTCTTACGTGGGAGTGAAAAGTGATAAACATGGATTTCATTATAAGTTTACCTCGTACTCGTAGACAACATGAATTCATTTGGTTGATAGTGGATAGAGTCACTAAGTAAGCTCACTTCTTGGCTGTGAAGACTACAAATTTAGCGGGGGACTACAATAGACTCTACATCAATAAAATAGTCAGTTTGCATGGGGTTCCCTTGTCTATCATCTCAAATAGGGGTCCTCGGTTTACCTATCATTGTTGGAAATCATTTTAGAAAGGTTTTGGTACTTAGGTGAAACTCAGTACAGTATTTCATCTGCAGACGAATGGTGAGGTAGAGCATACCATTCAGACCTTATAGGACATGTTGATAGCTTGCTTATCAATTTCAAGGGTAGTTGGGATGATCGCCTACCTCTCATAGAGTTCACTTATAATAACAACTTCCGTTCCTTCCAGTATTAGATGACTCCTTATGAGGCACTGTATGGACGTAGATGTAGGTCTCCAGTTGGTTAAGTTTGAAGTAGGTGAAACATCCTTGATTGGGCCAGATTCGGTTCATAAGTCTATGGAGGAAGTTTGGCTCATCAAAGATAGACTAAAGACAGCTCAGAGTCGTCAGAAGTCATATGCAGATGTGGGGAGCAAGGACTTAGAGTTTGAAATCGATGATTACGTTTTCCTAAAGGTGCCACCATGAAGGGGGTGATGAGATTTGACAAGAAATGAAAGCTCAGTCCAGGTATGTAGGTTCTTACAAAATCTTGAATAATAGTTGGTAATACGAGTTGGAGTTGCAGTATAACTAGAAACAGTTCATTCAATTTTTCACATTTACTTGTTGAAGAAGTGTGTGGGTGATCCGTCATCGATAGAACCTTTAAAGAGTATGGCTGTGAAGGATAGCCTCGCCTATGAGGAGGTTCCAGTTGAAATTATTGACCTCCAGGTTCCTACTTTGAGAAATAAGGAAGTCGCTTCAGTAAAGATTTTGTGGAGGAATCAGTTCGTAGAGGGAGCAACTTAGGGCATCTGCAACCCTACCATCTATTTTAGTCTCCAAATATAGAGTTCTTTAGTTTTTTCAGACAATCAGCTCCAACCTAATTCTTTATTTTACTCTCTAAAAATAATTTTTTTCTCTCTCCTCAATATTATATTATTATTTCTACTTCATTTTTATTTTATTTTTTTCATAATATAAATTATTTCTTCTGTTTGCAAATAATTACCCTATAATCTATATAATCTTCGTATAATATAGATTTTATCCTTTTCAAAATTTTCATTAATTATAAAATATATTTTATTCCAAATTTCTAAATAAAATAAAATACAACAAATATTACGTATAATACATACAAACTATCAATTCAAAAAAGTGAAATCATTGATGAAATACAATTACATAATAAATAATGCATTATAGTAAAAATGTAATTTTAAATTTTACAAAATACTCAACTTTCAAAACTTTTACGTTTCTCCATAATGCTCTATTAATGTATTACGAAGTTCAAAATAAGTAATTTTTTGTCCATATTTTTTTATGTGTAGCTAAAAATTGTTTAAATCAACAATTTGATCTTGTATCCAATTATTCTGTACTAATTTACTTCCCCTATCCATTATGAACTGTTGCAAAAGTATTTTCATGCTCATTAAAAAGTGTAGTTTGATAATTTATCACTATTACATATAAGTAATTAATTGTTTGAATTATCATGTAGATTTTGTGTATTCTTCATAGTGAAAAACAATTATAATTTAAAATTAAATACTTAAAATTTTTTTAAAAAAAAAGATTTGAAAAAATTATTAATTCGGGATGAAAATAGTATATTTATCAATAATATGTTTTTTTAGATGTTATATTACTTAAAAAATATTTCAAAAATTAAAGACTTAATTACTAGTTATATATATATATATATATATATATATATATATATATATATATATATATATATGCGTGTATTTAATTTTTGTGAAAAGTTGTGACTATATGAAGAGTTGCGACCTTTCCGATACGACACAATAATCATATTTTTACACTACCCTTTGTTGTCTATAAATAGAGGACTACATTTTGCATTCAGTGTGCTCGATTTTTTTTCATTCTGTTTCATTGTATTGTTGTATATCCTGGTATGTTTTTTACAATCATTAGTTTATGCTTGTATTAATTGTTGTTTTTGAATATATGATTTAAACTTTGTTGTTTATGTTTATGCAGAGTTGTTGTTATAAGTATTTGTTAGTACAAATTAAATAACAAATGTTAATTGAATATTCAAGCAAGTTTTCTCTACTGAAATTGTTGAAGGTACACTAAAAAAGCCCTTACAAATCTCAAATTTCTTCATCAACAACGTTATTCCTTTACAAACAAGGATGTGATTTTGCATTCTTCAGAAAATCCTTCAAAAGTTAATAACTTTGCATGCCCATATTTTTACTAAATTTTATCAGGAGATATTATGAGTGCTTTAAGGATTGAAAGTCGATTGAAGTGTTAGTCAATATTTTGAGGTATCTTTTTTCAAAAAATAGGAACTTTTCTGGTTAGAATGATTTGTTATCATCATTGGTTATCTCATAGTTTACTCCCTTTAATGTGTTTTTTCTTGCTCTTTTGTTGTTCCTTACAATTTTATTGATTATTTTTTGTTTGTATGTGTATAATCTCACTATGACAAAGATCTTCGTCCTTTTAATGCTTTTTTCCTTTCTCGTTTGACTCTTCTAAATATTTTTGGCGTAAGTTATGACTATTTTAGTCAGACTTAATTTGAAGAATATGAAACAAAACATACTCCAAATAAAAGTAATATCTTAAGATACAAAAGATTTGTCTATTAACATAGATTTGTTGTCCTTCATGTCCAAGTCATTGCTGAGCGTTTGAATTATCTATGTTAGACTCATTTTTAATCTTTAAATGTTCGAGAATGTTTCTTTAACATGAGTCTAGAATCCAACATTTTAATCTATGTGTACTTTCATAATGCCACAATCAGATACATAAATATTCCTAAAAAATTCGTAAAGTTGATTTGATGAAGCACTTGGAAGGGCCTTCCGTAGATTAATGAAGAGGGAATTTCTATAAGGGTCTTTTCGCAACAAATTTTTGTAAGCGCAAAAAATTAACTGCAAGCAAAATAAATAAAAGAAAAATGTGATTTTATTAATGAATCATGTGAGTACAATTATGTTGTTCTCTTGATTATTCTCTCCTAAGTTTCTCAGTGATTCGAGGGCCTTCAGTTGCATATTTCTCGAATGTAGGATGATGTAGACCTCCTTGAGATGTATTTGATCTCCAGGAACATCGAGAAATGCTTCATCCTTGCAAGTTGATCTCCGGAAAGAACTTTATTGATCAATCCTTTGAAGAGCTGTGTAGTTGATGTCGCAGCTTATGTAGACCTCCTTGAGATGTATTTGATCTCCGAGAACATCGGGAAGCACTTTGTCGTTGCAAGTCGATCTCCGGGAAGAATTCTGTTGATCACTCCTTCGAAGAGCTATGTAGTTGATGTTGTAGCTTTCTCCAATTGCAAAATGCTTGTTGAATGTTTTCTTCATCCCCTATTTATAGTTGT